>CM066216.1:14238487-14871234 GCA_033675125.1 Athetis lepigone | reverse complement strand
CAGTCATAAAGAAGTTCCTATATAGGTCTCTTTTTTCTTTAGCAGTCAAGAATGGTTGCCTCTTTGTTATTCTGAAATGCTTGGTAGTGGATTTATTTCCGATCTCCATGTTCCTTCTATTATTGTCCATCATTGTCCTCTCTGTCTACACTGTGGGTATATGTGAATATGAATTGTAAGTGGGTAGGTTAACGTAGGAGAAATAAATAAATCATCAGTCTTAGCTCAACACTCGTTTTATTAACGTGCTCACACGTCACCCACCCTTGACGTACATAACATGGCGCAGCCGAAGTTAAAAATCAAGAAGAAATGTGGAAGTGAAGTAAAGGAAAACAGATGACAGACTATGAAGAAGAATTTCAAGAAGCTGAAAGTAAAAAACGCATATCGTCGAGGAAGATGGAGACAGTTTTGCAACCACCGCAACCCTTTCGTTTTGAAAATGACCTTCACAATGTCACGTCGGGAAATTTAAGCAGAGAATGGGAAAAGTGGAGAAATTGTTTTTGGTGTATTACGAAGCATGTGAACTACACAGTAAAGAAAAAAGACGCAAATAAATATACTGCTACATGTAATAGGTGAAAAATGTCAAGAAATATGTGAGCAATTTTCAATGACTACAAAACCGTTAAAGAGCTGATAAAGAAGTTTGATGATATTTTCTTGCCTAAGGTAGAACTTGACTGTAGTGAGGCACATATTTTTCAACACGGACCAGCAAGAAAACGGAATCAGTCGAACAATACGCATTTGAGTTAAACAAAAGGGCCGTTTAATGTGAATTTAAAAATTTGTGTAGTGATCTTGTTCACGACAGATTGATTTGTGGAATACGTGACAGTAAAATGAGAGAAAGATTATTAAGGGAACCGGATTTAACCTTATCAAAAGCGATAGAAATTTGTAAGCTGGCGAAAATGTCACGGGTTCACGCATCAAACATAAAGACTGAAAATACTGAACATGACGACAAAGATGTTCATTGGGTTAGCAAAGCGCAAAGTCGGGCAGCGGCGACGGCAACAAACAAATCGAGCCGCGCACACAGCTCGGGCCGCGAGCGGGCTAGCAACACAGCAAGCGGCGACGGTGGCGGTTGCGAGGCGGGGTTACGCAAACGCAAGCGCGCGTGATGATTTTGCGCGCACCGGTGTGCAGCAGCGTCGAGTGAACCAAGGGTCATCGGGACAGCCGCAACGACAGTCCAGGACACGTTCCCAAGCAGTATACATACAGTGTGTTCCCTTCTCGAAAAAGCGGTCTCGGCAGCGAAAGCATCGGCGAGGAAAATCACAGTACTATTTGGAGTGGCTTTGGGGAGCCACAGCGATATTCTCGATAGCACGGAGTGAAGACATTCGGCTAAACACTTTGGCGGATATATATCGCACGGCGGGAGGCAGCGTATTGACTACAGGTCCATACGGTCTGACCGTCCCCCGGGGACTATTGATCCCAAATAATGGTGCAACAAGCACCCCCTGGGGAACCCCCCCAGAGCATGCAGCAGTTTTGGCAGCGGTTTTTCGGAGGGCAGCCCGAACCCGCTCCAATGAATAGACGTATTTTATGCCTGATAGACCCTTGACTGATAGACTTCTTAGATGTTAAGTTCTATGGCCAGCCCATCACGGAACGGTATACAGGGCACAGTGTGCCACCGCACTGGGGCAAGAATTGGATCGGCATGCGTTGCGCAACGTGACTCGACGAGCGCGACTCATCCCGGAAGCCGTCGAGAAACACATCCAACGGCGCTCAGGGCGGAACCAAGGTGGAACAAAACCACCATTGACAAGGTAAACATCTTCAACGAGGGCGTCAGCGGAGACATTAAAACCAGAAACCCCTACATCAACTGACAATGGATCGTACAACCATAGCCGGTACTTTAAACTCCGAGCGCCTTGGACGACGAACGGTCGTTCAAACTCTCTCATATAGTTGCCCCGGTGAGGGTTGTAGCGGGGACAGCTATTATCTGTGGTAGCCGCTGGCTTGGCCGCTAGGGCGGCCTGGAAATGGTGCACTTCCCAGCAGTCAATAGGAGGCACGAGCTACTATACTACCCCAAACACGAGCTTACTACAGCAGCAGCATATTTTAAGCGCCATCGACCGCAGTGTACACTCGAGTACGACAGCAGTCGCATCAGCGGTCTCTACCGCCACATCAAACGATTTGTCAGCCATCCAACAAAGTATACAAGAGAACAATACGTTGGCACAATCAATGACCCGGCTCGTAGAAGAGCATATCAAGCTGCAGCAGATGTCCTTGATGGCGGCGGTGAAGTCATGGATGGTGTCACTCCTTTCACCAAGGTAGATAAAGTATCGGCAACGAAGTACAAAGCACCAAGGATGATCCAGGCACGTTAATAAAACGAGTGTTGAGTGAGCTAAGACTGATGATTTATATCTCCTACGTTAACCTACTCACTTACAATTCATATTCACATATACCCACAACACAAGTAGATGTTATGTAGGAACTTGAACGCTTTCGCAATCAATTATGCAGGGCACAGGTAGGCTTGCCAACTCTCCCGGAAAACGAACATAAGATTTTAAAACCTCCCGGCTCCAGGAACGCAGCTGAAATCTCCCGGATTTTTGGCCAGCTGGCGGGCAGTGGGCCGCTGTCGCCTTTGGCAATGGTACGGGCGGGGCGGCCGCGGGGATTGTGCGCGCGCGGCGCGCAGCGCTGCCGTTCGCTTCGCCCGCCCCGCCCTCTTCCTGACCCGCGACGCCGCCGACCGCCCCGCACTTTATTTAGTTGCGTAATAAACAGCCAGAAGACTGGACGCGTTTTGTATTTGTAAACATTGCACGGGTATGCGAGTATTGTTTTTGTTCCTGTTTTATTCTAAATAAAGTGTGCCTAATGTCGGATTCGGAAGGCTCAACGGCGCAGACACCACGGAAGAAAAGAAAAGTTAAATATCATACGAGCTTTGATGTAAACTGGTTGAACGATCCTCTGTTTAGTTCTTGGCTTAAAAAGCGAGATGATTTCTCAGCTGAATGTAAATTATACAAAACCGATATTTTGGTAAAATATGAAGGCAAATGAGCTCTGATTGTGCATTCGGAAAGTAAGAAACATAAGTTATTTCTAAAAAATAAGTCTTCAACACCATCCGCTTCCGGTTTTTTTGTGCAAAAGCATTCACAAGAAGAAGATCTTATAACTGCCGCAGAAGTCACATCTGTATATCATGGAGTTAAACACCATCACAGCTACTCAAGTCAAGACTGTAATAATAAGTTGTTTCGAGCTTTATTTCCTGATTCAGAAGTTGCAAAGAAAATAGCGTGTGGTCGAACTAAAGCTACAACTATTTGTGAAAATGTTCTAGCCCCGCTGTCGCAAGAAATACTGCTATCTGAATTGCATGATTCAACATATTTTTCTATTGGCACAGATTCTTCTAACAAAGGAAATTTAAAAATGTTTCCAGTAACTGTGCAATGGTTTTCGCTTAAAGATGGCTTAAAACAAGGTTTACTTGACTTTTATCAAGACCCTGCTGAAACTAGTGAAGCTATTAAAACACAGCTCTGTAAAGTTTTACAGGAAAATGGCTTATCCTGGACATCAGTATCTTCTCTATCCGCAGATAATGCTTCAGTCAACTATGGACTTCATAACTCAGTTTTTCAAAAACTTAAAAATGAAAATTCTAATATTTTGAAGGCGAATTGTAAGTGCCACATTTTACACAATTGTAACAAACATGCATCAAAAACTTTACAGTTTGACGTAGAATCTTTGGTATTGAAAGTTTACTGCGTTTACCAAGCGAACTGCAAAGCTTAAGGAATTCTTCGATTTCGCTCATTTGGAGTACAAATCTATTCTCCGCCATGTGCCTACACGATGGCTATCATTGCTTCCAGCTTTAGACAGACTTCTTTTGAATTGGCCTGCCTTGAGAGAATATTTTCTAAATGAAGGCGAAGATGAATGTGCAGCAATAATTTGGAGTGCCTTTAAAGATGAGAACGGTCTTCCATTATGCTATTTTATTCACAATATTATGCAAATTTTTGATACTGCTATAAAAAAACTGGAAAGTGACTATATTACATGCACTAAACTACACACGATTATGACAGAGTTGCAAACTAAAACCACTAACAGAAAGAATGATAAGTTCTACGGACAGTCAGCGACGCAATGTCTAAGGAAGTTGACGGAGAGTGATCAAAATACTTTTAAAGAAGAGGCAGACATATATTTGGAGCGATGTTTGACTTATTTGGCTAAGTGGTACGAATTCGATGACTCTATTTACAAGAAAATGAACATCTTGACAATGGACGAAGAAATTGACTGGAATGAATTGAAAGATCTGGGTGCTTCTCTGAATGTGCCATTAAATGAGGATAAATTGTATGACGATTATTGTTTACTGCGAGAAGTTCGTGACGTAGTGGCAAACAAAACCAAGAGGGTAGACTTGCGTTGGGTTAATTTTTTTGAAAAATGTAAGGATGAGACTGGCAACGAAATGAAAAAACTTGTCCTTCACTCTATTGATAGAAGGACAAGTTTTTTTCCTTCACTCTATCGATCCCTATCTCAAACGCCGCCGCTGAACGTGTTTTCAGCGTAGTAAATGAACTATGGTCGAAAAGTCGAAATCGGCTGAATGAAATGCACGTAAAATCTGAGATACAGGTGTCCACAAATTTCAAATACTTGTAAAGAATTTTATGATTTTATCGTTTCTAATCAAAAGGTATTACAAGCTGCTCGCAGTCTAAAAAAATACAACTTTAAATAAAATATGTTTATCCTTTTTTATTTTATTTTTTTACCTCCCGAATTTCTGATTAACTGAGTTGGCAACCCTAGGCACAGGCTGCACAGACAATGGCATCAACTGTGTCCACATGGGTTGGAATTGCTTTTTCGAACACTCGTAATCTAGAAACCAGTATACTAAAAGCATTTTTACTTATGCGCCTTGCACGCGACAACCTGTAGTTAAAGACTTTTTCGGCAGTACTTAGCTGCGTACCTGGATAGGGTTTTAGTAAATAATTCTTCAGTGGAAATGCTGCATCACCAACTATTACTCCATTTGTAGGAAGCAATCCATCTGCCAACCGACGATATAAAGAGGAATTTTTGAAAACACCTCCATCAGAGGCGTTTCTTTTCGCTCCAACGTCTATATATGAAAAACAATAGTCGTGGTCTACAAGTGCTAACAATACTGTACTATTGGTTTTTTTATAATTATAAAATTCACTTCCACTATTTGGAGGAGCTTTAATTATAATATGCTTCCCATCGATTGCTCCAATAACATGAAGGGAAATTCCACTCGGTATTGAAACCGTCTTCAATATTTTTTCATTCTTCCTCTCGTTCTGGAATCTGTAAACAAAAAAAAATTACAACCTAAATACGTATTATCATCAACTAATGATTTATTAAACATTACATTTTATTCTCATTAACAGGATAAACTCAGGAACCAGGAACGATGACGCTGAGTTGGGTGAAGCTGAGGGTGTTGGTGACGGAGCTGAAAATGTATCAAGATCTACGGAAAATAATGATAATTCTACTGAAACGCCAACTCAAGCCATCCAGACGCCAGTTCGAAATTCTGTGACAGCTCCCAATCAATCTGGGCCTCCGCGATCAAAACGCTCCAAAATATCTCAGATGGCCGCCATGATAAAGGACTTAAAAAGTGTGTCAAATGATGTTAATAATATGTCACCATCTGGAACATAACCATATCTGGACCCTGGAACATAAAGGGCAATCGAAGGAACATGAGTGGGTTTTAGTCAGTAAAAGTCTGACACGCCCTCCCGTCGCACCCAGGACGGGAGCAGTCATTTGATGATTTCCCACCCACCAAAAAAAAAAAAATGTCACATCTGAAGAAGTGTCTGACGCTGATATTTTCGGTAAACATGTGGCAGCTCAACTAAAAAAAACTGTCTGCAGGACAATCTGTTATTGCACAAGAAAAGATCCAAAAAATATTATCCATAGCTAGATTGGCTCATATACAACAAAAGAAGTATACAGAAAATGCTCACTCTTCATCCCCTAACTATTTTATCTACTACAACAAGCAGCACAAGTAGCATGGGATTTTACTCCCTGGAGCCCAACCCAATGACTGCATCAAGCGACAAAACCTAACATTTTACCCGCCAGAGGTTGCAGAGCCTGCCACTAGCAACAGCTCTTTAAGATTTCATCCTTCCGATCGATCAACGAACATTTTTAAACAACCCCAGGCAGGTTATTATTACACCCTCAGTTTTAAATTACAGCACCACGATCAACGAAGAAGCTGAAAGTGAAAATAACACTGCTGTTAACACGGTTATGCGTGCCTATGAAAATTCTTAATACTATTTTGATGTTGTATTTCTTAATTTTCTAATAATTTAATAATAATAATTTAAAAATTTATTACCGTAATATGTGTTTTTTGTGCCGTATATATTTGCCCAGCACACTTCTGGTATTAGTTGAGAAATTGCTGGTTTTGAGACACGATAAAAGTGACTACGGAACCGATAGTACATTCCTAAAGCCAAAAATGTCAGCGTTATTTCCAGTTTAATTTTGGATGGTAAAGCATCTCTCATGAATTTATCATGTCGTTGAATAGAGCTCGATATCATTGACAGCAATTCGTCAAAATTCTGTGGTGACATCCTTATAGCCAGTTTGTACTCCGCAGGATCTTTAAATCGCAATTGCTTCAGCAATAAAGCAGAGCCACCAGTTTCGTTTCTATCGTCAATCCATTTTCTTACCCATTGTCGTTTATTTTTAGTTAGTTATCTCATTTTCTACATTGACACATTCACAAATAATTAAATCGTCGTTTCAGTTGTTTTCGCGAATTCATTTTTCCCACTGACTTCACACACGTGTGCTCACCGTGAGAAACGCACCACTACTACTTACTTCACGTAAACAGTTAAAGTCAGTCGCGGCGCCGACATTGGCGCTGCGACTGACTTGTCTACTGACCCTGTGTAAATCATTCATTACGTCCTGTTTCTTTTCCGCATAGTAAAGAGAAGCGCTGAGTTCGTCTCTAAAATTATTTAATTTGTAGAATTTTGTTATTTTAGTTTAACAAAATTGTTTCGAACTTTATATTGATTAATCAAAAGTAAGTGTTGAGTACAATAAAGATTCAAAAATAGTATTTCAAATCAATGCTGACAAAATTGTCATAAAGTTTTTTGAAGCCGACCAAACTTTTATGTTTACCGATTCATATCATCACAGAGTTGAATTGTCTATTAAGCGGATGAAGAATAAGATTTATGACTTTGATGAATTTTATACCGCTGATAAGTGAGAAGTGCTGGAAAAAATGTGATTCCAAAAAAACAACGCAAAACCAACTGTCTCGCCTTTATCCACGTCCTTATATCTGCGATATAGTGCAAGTGGACGCTAAGAGAGGTAGTTTCGATGTTAATTACAAGACTTCCTTTGATAGTGAGTATATAACTGCTAGTATTATTGGAAACAAGATTTTAACAACGAATGTTCTTCCATCTACTTGGAACTTGTTAAAACAGCCTAAATCATCTTTCCACAAAAATTCGTGTAATAAAATCTGCACATTACTTTTATTCTCACCGGTAACAATGCTATTTATTTCCGACGTGATAGTAAGTCCAAACTTCGCCATAAAATCACGTCCCAATAACGGCGGGCCCCGTTTTTTAAGACGTAAAATTGAAGCCATGTGCTATTGTCTGTTCTTCCTCGAACATGCTTTCTTTAGGTGTCCCTTGGTACCGCAAGATTGGAACGTATAATTTTTATACCGACACACACTCGCACTATGGTTTTTGAAACCGCACACCGAACACCGAACATTTTCCAACTGATAACGGGTGCCGTTGCCGCCGCCGCCGTCACCGAGGCCACCGCCGCACGGTGGGCTGAAAATCGGCTTTCATAGACTTAGGGATTTCAATTTGCAAGTGCTTGTTTTTATGCCGGATATCGCTTCTATTAGTCATTACTATGTACAAAAATGACACCCGAGTTAATTCTACCCAAAAACGAAGGAAATATAATTTTTTTACGAAAAATTTGTATGAAGCTAGTATGAAAAATCGAATTATCTCCTAAACGGCATGTTTAACCGTAATATCCTTGGAGATGGTCATAGTGCTAATTATTTATGATTTTTTGGTTGGCAATTGGACGAAAAATTTAATGCCGTTTTTTTTTTAAAAATCGTCAAAATATTTTTATTTGTTTTTACGTATGAAACGATTCCTTTTGGTGTTTATGTTGAAGAACACGGACTTTTAACTACACATAACATAAAATAGCATCACTCCTATATTTCCGAAGGAGTTGGCAGAGGTTTATAGTACACCCACACGTAGCCAATTATGTTTGAGCTAGATATTTATCAGCACAAAATGAGTTTTAAAACTTTTCATACAACCAAATTACCAATTGTCTTCTAATGAGTCCAAAAAGAAGTGATTAAGTAACTACACTGATTAGGTCTTCTGATGAGTCTTAATAGGTGATTTAATGATTTTCAATATCTCACGACAATGGATTATATTTAACATTTCCTGATAAGTAAGCTAATTTGTTAATTAGCAGTGCTATGAGTTCTAAGAATAGTTAGTGACAATTATAGATTTTCATTAGCTAATGAGGAGATAACTAATGAGGGTAGTTACCTAATTATTGTCGTTTTGCAATAAAAGGGCTAAAGTTTTGTTTTATAATTTAATTTGTTCACAACTGTGTAACTGCTAACACTAAATCTGCGACTATAAAATCTTAAAATGGAAAGTTTAATCACCAATTTAGACTTGTTTGTTCTTCTACGAAGTGAGAGTACTTCATTTGATCATGAAGTATTGTTTAGTGCAGTTGTATCCCGCATAGGCGATTGCCTGTCTGACGAAGATTATGTTGTTCTCAAAGAATTTTGTCGGAGATTTACGCGAGCCGCTTTACAAAGGTGGGGGAAATCCAACCGATTCCTTGATAATTTCAGGAGAAAGTACGAGAATTGGTTGGGAGCAAATATTGATTGGCCGAGTTTTGTGCAAACTTTAGTTAATCAAGAACCAAGTGTTGATGAGATACCAAGAGCGCCCTCAGTCTCTCCAGAACCGTCGACATCAACGTCCATTGGAACAATGACGAAAAGATCCCGTAAACCATTCGAAGACCTGGGAAGTAAACAAAAAAAGAAATGATCTGATGAACACACAGGCGAAGGTTCCAGTGAATTGGCATATGCAGCTGCAGCACGTTTAAAAGAAGAAGGGCATGGAGATATCGCCTCTGTCATCGAATACATGATGAAAAATCCTGAAGCAGCCGCTAAATTAAATGAAACGCTTAAGAAACCAGCGAAAACAATCATATTTACGCCAGAAAAGGCGCTTGGATTGCTTCTTTCGCTAAAACTCTCAAAGTGGCAATATATTACGTTGCGTGAGGCTGCCATTCGAGAAGGTGCTAAAGATATTTATCCATCTTACTATAAAGTGCAACAAACTAAGCTTGATTGCTACCCTCCGAAGCAATCAGTGACAGTTACTGATTCATCGGCTAGGATTACACTTCAAGCTTTACTTGATATCACGGTTACAAGAATCCTTCAAAGCCTTTCTAACGAAGAGCATAACAAGCAGTTGAAGCTGATATCCAAGTGGGGATTTGACGGTGCTTCTAACCAAAGCCGATACAAGCAGAAAATTGAGGGTGAGGAAGATGATTCAAGCATTTTCATGACCTCCTTGGTGCCACTAAAACTGACAGATGGAGACAACATTTTATGGACGAACCCAAAACCATGCTCAGTTTTGTATTGTCGTCCAGTTCAGTTTACTTTTGTAAAGGAGAGTGAAGCAGTTGTCCTTGGGCTGAAAAAACAAATGGATGAAGAAATTGAGGCCCTTATCCCCACAGAGTGCAATAATAATAATAGGGTGACTCATCAACTAATGATGACGATGATCGACGCTAAAGTCTGTACTTACCTTTCTGAAGCTAGATCAAATGCATCGTGCTACCTGTGCTTAGCAAAGCCTACAGAAATGAACCGCTTAGATGCTGTAACATCAAAAATTGTGTGTTCGGACCTGTATGAGTTTGGCTTGTCATCCCTACACGCCCGTATAAATTGTATGGAATGTCTGTTACACATTGCATACAAACTGGACTTCAAACGGTGGGCAGCGAGAAGTGATGAGCACAAAGAAATGCTACAGACAAGAAAGAAAATAATTCAAAATAAATTCAAAGATGAGCTCAATCTGTTGATTGATATAGTAAAACAAGGCTCGGGAACCACCAATGACGGGAATACTGCAAGAAAATTCTTTGAGTTTTCTAATAAAACCGCAGCTATAACCGGTTTGGATGAAGACCTCATCAAAAGATTTGCTGTAATTTTACAAGCAATTACATCTGGAGAGCAGATCGATATAATAAAATTTAGAGATTATGCTCGCAAAACAGCAGAAAAGTACGTATTACTATACGACTGGTTCTACATGTCGTCAACCGTTCATAAGTTACTAATCCATGGGGCTGACATAATCGAGAAAAATAATATTGTGCCGATTGGGACTCTCTCGGAAGAAGCCTCAGAGTCTCGAAACAAAGATTTTAGGAGGTTTCGAGAACATCATTCGCGGAAAAGAAGCAGGCAGGATTCCAATCAAGACATTTTAAATATGCTTGTTGTTTCTTCGGACCCTTTGCTAAGTGCACAAAGGCCTAAGTTAGATGCCAAGAAAAAGCAGAGCTTTTTTGCTGAAACTCTCGACTTAATTCAATTTCAGGAAACTGAGTTCGAATTTTTGGATATATCCAATCTGGATGCTGACTCAGAATTGGAGTCTGACAACGAGAGTGATAAGGAAAATTTGTAAAAAAGATATATATGTACATATTTGTAAATTTGTATTTGAGTGTGTTTGGGTTTTTTTGTAATATTTAATGATATGTTTTATTTTTTTTATTTATTTTACTTTATTTTACGAATGCTTAGTATTAATTCCTTAAATTAACTTATTTTGTATAAAATATAACTTCATAATGTTACTTCAATATAAATCTTTTTTTATTTAAATTAATATAAATGTGTCAAAAACAGCAATTTTTTTATTTTATTTTTCTTGTTTCGTGTGTTCTTAATATTTGGGTTAATAACATATCGAACTTTTTAACTTAGACACTAAAAGGGATCGTTTTACATGTAAAAATAAATAAAAATATTTTGACGATTTTTTAAAAAAAAACGGCATTAAATTTTTCGTCCTATCGCCAACCAAAAAATCATAAATAATTAGCACTATGACCATCTCCAAGGATATTACGGTTAAACATGCCGTTTAGGAGATAATTCGATTGTTCATACTAGCTTCATACAAATTTTTCGTAAAAAAATTATATTTCCTTCGTTTTTGGGTAGAATTAACTCGGGTGTCATTTTTGTACATAGTAATGACTAATAGAAGCGATATCCGGCATAAAAACAAGCACTTGCAAATTGAAATCCCTAAGTCTATGAAAGCCGATTTTCAGCCCACCGTGCGCCGCCAGAGGTGCCGCCGCCGCCGCCCTGGCGCACCATGTACACAGGCTCTTCCTTGACGGCAGCTACTACCGCGGGCTCTGCGAGGCTGCGTCGCGCCTGTCGCGCACACGCTGCCTGTGCTGCTATCTCCTCCGCTTCCGCCAGTGTGAGTTTACTCGCGTCCTGTTCGAACAGCCTGTCCCGTTCCGGTACCGCGTTCAAACCCAGGATAAACCGGTCCCGCAGGAGAGTATTTAGTTCCGTGCCGAATTCGCACAATGCAGCCAGTCCGCGTAAACGAACTATCCAATTTTCAATAGATTCATCGTCAAATCTCGTCGCTGCATAAATCGCCCTGTCGGCGAATGTCGACCTTTTCGGCGAAAAATGGTTGTTGAGTAACCGAACTAGCTCTTCGTAGGAGATTGCTTCTAAATCTTTAGGATGAGCTAAGTTCTTCGCAAGCCGGTAAGAATCATCCGATAAGTGTGTTAGAAGCAATGCACACCTATTATTTTCTTCGATGATATTCAACTTTATGAATTGTTTCAATCTGCCACAGATAAACTGCCATTCTTGCGTTTTGTAATCAAAAACTGATCAGATTCCCGATATAACTCATCTTCCTGTAACTAAGTTATGCACAAAACATCGCCAGTTGAACTGTAGGTAAGTAATAGGGCGGAGAGTGAAACAACTGTTCGCTTGCGTAGCTTGTTTATTACTGGCGATTTAGTTCATAAAACTAGGAAATAATTTTTAAAATTCATCATCATCTCCCTAGCCTTTTCCCAATCGTGTTGGGGTCGGCTGCCAGCCTAACCGGATTCAGCTGGATACCGATGTTTTACGTGGAGCGACTGCCTACCTGACCTCCGCAACCCAGTAACTGGGCGACACGATACCTCTTGGTTAGACTGGTCATAGTTTCTGGCTAACCAGTAACGACTGTTAAAGTTCTACGAATGACAACCGGGACCAACGGCTTTACGTGCTTTCCGAGGCACGGGATGTCAGTAATGTCTAAGATAAACCTTAGAAAGTACATATGAACTGAAAAAGTCACATTGGTACTTGCCCGGATTCGAACCCACAACCTCTTACACGAGAGGCGGGCGCCTTATCCACTGGGCCATCACGACATCTTTAAATTCAATTCTAAGTAGTAAAATAATTTTAAAATTTAATTCTAATTTTTTAGTTTTTTTATCTGTTTTTGAACACAATGAAATAGCAGCCACCATGTTATTACATCATTCAGCTCAGGTGACAGCCGTCGACTGTCAACAGTGACAACTGGACGGCACTTTTTGTTTTGTTTATAACCTCCAAATACGATCTTTATTGTAAAAATATACTTTTTCATGGAAGTTAATTATTACATCAAAGTGATATTTACTAAAGTACAAACGGGTTTTATGGTGTAATAGTTGGAATACTCTTCTCACAACTTTAAACTAAGTTTTTCTTAAATTTGAATGAGTTAGCACTAGAATTCACAATTATTCCAATGCTTTCACACTTGTGTTCTTGCATTCCGGAACGCACAACAACGGTAAGTCGAACAATAACTATTTTTTAAAGTAAAAACAATAATAATGATATAAAGTGTCAGCACATGTTTACTTACTTAGCGTAATAACATCATAACTCCAGAGCAAATATGGCGCCCAGGCGTTCTGCGTTTTTGGAAACTTCCGCACGAAATTTGAAAATATATGTTTTAAATGCGTTTATTGGGTACTTAGCGTTTGAATAAAAATATAGGATTTTTTTTGTGGTTTCTTAGTACTGTAGGAGCTAATTGCAATACTTAAAAAATATAGTGAAATACCCTACTCCAGCCATGAATGCCCAATCTTTGGCACTCAATGCCGTTCTTCTTAATTTGCGGCAAGAGTTCGGGAATGAGAGGGTCTGCTTCTTTGGTTTCGGGTACAAATTCGAGTTCCCGGGTCCAGAGCAGGCGCTTTTCATGATTTTTGGGATTCGCAGTCGGAATGCTGTCGCTGCCCTAGTTTTTCTAAGAGAACTGCGAACATTCCCTCTGTAGTAGCCACTAAGCGTTATAATGAAGTAGCTATGTGTAATAAAATAATGGACCTTTTGTTGAGTTTATGTATCGGCTCAGTAACCTCACTCGAACACGTCTTCACTCTGCGGCGGCGGGTAGCAGACTGACAGACTGCCTCCCCCACCCCGCACTCTGCGTGAGAGTGTAGGAACGAGACGACAGATGTTTGACAGTGTGTTTAGTTGTATGGTTGTGTGGGTGTCTGTTTGTATGTTCGTTATGATCGTGTATGCTACACCCTCTATTCTTTGCTCCAGTGCTTCGATTCTGGCATCCCGCGATGTAGAAAGGGGATCCGAGTTCATTCTACATCTACGACGTTATTGACTCTTTAAAGTAGAAAAGGATGTGCTTCTCCTTTTTCTACACGCTTCCTCATTTTCAGAGCGAGAACCGGTAAGAATTCGGTTAGTCTCAGCCGCGACCGATTTCTTAAAAAACTCAGTACGTGCTGTTAAGCCTCAAATGCGGTTAGCCGCAAATAGCGGCCCGATAATAAGCCCACGTAAAAGACCAGTCAAGAAGCTTGCATCTTATCTCCCGATATTCTTTCTCCGAAAGATGATCAGACTCTGGGATTTCGCTGACTCGTTCCTCAAGCGCATAAATTTTGGAAACTGCGCTGGCCAAGCTGGCCTCGGACACTTAAGCGTTGATTATATAATGTTAGGTATTCGGTAAGCGTTTTAAACCTTTGACTGCCGGAAGCGCATATATACGCGAGACACAATACTTTTCTATTGTTACGGCATACGAGAGGTTAAGCTGAAATTTCAGGTCGTCTCCACGTAGTAGTTTTATTATAACCAACTCAGGAATCTCGAAAAAAATATAAGCTGTTTCATGCAATATGGTCGGGAGGGCATTGAACTTTTGTTAGAGACATATAGAGATAGGAGGAAATATAATAAGTTGTGAATGCTGAAAACAATGTTGCGTCGCTATGTCTTCCACAGAAGCTGAATACATTGCACTAAGCGATACAGCAAAGGAGGCAATTCATCTTACTAAATTGGTAAGTCGTTTGATAAATGTTAATTCAAAGGTAACGGTTATGGTGGATAACCAAAGTGCTATCGCATAGCAAATAATCCGGTTTTCCACAGAAGAACTAAACATATAGATATAAGGACACACTTTGTCAGGAATTGTGTTGTAAAAGGTTTTTTAAATCTTGTAAACTGTCCCACGGCTGAGTTGGTAGCCGACGCTCTTACCAAACCGCTACCCAAACCAAAATTAGTCAAATGTATTCAAGATCTCAATTTGAGTCGTGTTGCACAGTAGTTTTGTAAAGTAGTTTTGTAAAGTAGTTTTTGTACAATTCAAATTGTGTACAAAGGTGTAATTTTTCTTCCACAAATTTTGTCACATTGAAAACTGTACACTGTTTGGTTCCTTTAAAAGCGTTTACGGCTAGCGCGTAAAGTCAAGGTTAGGTAATTGTTTGCAAATTTCACTCACACAGAGGCGTGCGTAACTGTGTGCATAGAATTGCCGCGTACGCTCTCTTTATAGTTAGACTAACCAACTTTGATTTGCGTTTTAGAGCAATGCAAATGTACTGTTATTGCAAAATTAAATTGGAATATAAATCTAACTTTGATTTATTGCTATTCTTATGATTTAGAAGAAATAAATATTAATCATTTTACTTTTTAATTAAATTAAGATTTATCATGTTCTGTTTAGTAAATCATTTAACCCTTAATTTGGCAAGGACTATTTTTCTCGAATTTTATATTTTACTGTTATTTTCTGGTTTATTATGATCCCAGAGGAGAGAAAAAAATAATAAAAAAATACTAAATGTTACAGTTTTCGCGAAAATCTGTGTACTCCAGGAAGTACATTGCCAACTATCGCGTAAACTACGTCTCAGTATGTTTGTACTATGTGTAGTACAATGCCAAGATATTGATAATATTCATTTTGTCAATTTATTACTTTATTTACGAAAAAAACGTTACAAACAACAATAATTTAGTGTAAAATTGACAACAGAAAATGCTCTTGTAGTTTTTTCCTACCACAAACAGATACATGTAGCTCTTCACGTAAAAAACTTGGGTGCTTCCCTCTTCGCAAAGCCTACAGCGTAATTATTTTATTTCCCTTTTCTAAAAAATTTCCAATATTGCGTCGAGCCTGATGCTGTCATCCGGTCGTTCAGCAGTAGAAGAAGTTGAAGCTCTTTGGAGATGGAAATAGAAAGAGTGGCTTGTCATCAGAACTAAAACATTCAGCTAATTTGTACAATACTGGACGCAGAATAAGTACTTTCCAATTTTTTGTTGAAAAGATTTGTTATTGTGAAGTAATTATGCTAACACAAGAAAGATTATCAAAAATGATAGTAAAAAAATTGTTATTGGACTATTTTTAGCGGTTTCATGTTGCACTTGTCTCTAGTATATTTGGGACAGACAAACTGACTTTTAGTTGCCCTGAAGGCGAAGTTTTCAGAAGAAACATCTGAAAATAGTGTAAATAAAACCTTAGTGACAAACTGAATTAGTCAACCCCAACCCCACGTGGCACTAGTCTGCTCTAGAGAGTATAAAAAATCTTCAAATCGCACCGAAAAAGTAGCCTCCGCGCGCCGTGTTGAATAGGCTGAAAGAATAAAGAGCTGGAGCTATTTAGGGAAAGGGGAACATGTAGTGCTGGCAGTTTGATACACAAGGGCATATAGACTGTACTTCTCGAAGCAATGGAAACGTTTAGCAGCCTTTAGATTGTACATTTTTTACCATAGAAGGTCTCTTCTCTATCCCAAATCCCCTAATGACGCGCTAAAATTGATCACTAAAAGTATGCGTCTGCTAGATTTGAGGTAGGATTTAGGGGTTAAAAGTGTTTAAGGAGACTGAGGGAACCCCCGTTCCCCCTCTTACCTCCGAAACTCCTAAAATCAGCGTCCAGTTTTGTATATATTTACTGAACTATCATCAAAACGTCCTTTTTGTTTGGGTATCAAAGCTAAAATCTTATGCGATCGGGTCAGTTTCAAGCACAGCAGAAAAAGATAATAGGACATACCATCGTAAATGCTTTCCACACCTCAAACATTATTATAATTTATAAAACAAACAAATGAATACCGCATTCAATAACACTATGCTTTTGGCAATGTACTCCGTGTATACCAAAGTCTATTTTGTGTTTTTTACTACTGACCTGGCAACGGTATTCCTGGAGTACACATGGTTTCTAACTCATAATACTGTAATTACGTAAATTATACCAAAAATTGCAAATGATTTTTTGTTGATTTCTCAAGCACTTCAAAGCAAAAAATTAACAACTCCCAAACAAAAAATGATAGAAAAAAAATAAAAAACTTACCCATGTCTCAGACATA
Source organism: Athetis lepigone (assembly GCA_033675125.1). NCBI lineage: Eukaryota > Metazoa > Arthropoda > Insecta > Lepidoptera > Noctuidae > Athetis > Athetis lepigone. Next base: position 14,854,209 of record CM066216.1, on the reverse strand, counting down.
TCAGACCGTTTTGAAAGATTTTGAATTTAACAAAACATTATTGACGTAACCAAAATAGAAAATAAATTCCTGCTTTAATTGATAATCATTGCAACTCATTAAAAATAAAAAATGCATTTTTTTTGGATATTCGTGACAATATTTTTTTTTTAAGTTAATGTACTATGTGTAGTACGATGCCAAATTAAGGGTTATATAAAAAAAGCTTTAAACATTATAAAATAGTCTCCCTCAATTGCATTGATCGGCTCTTTCTGGGATCAATTATTTCAGGAAGAACGCACAGATAATAAAATTTTGTTAAACGAGGAATCGATTTTTCTTTCCAAAATTGAACGTCTTTGTAAATTTTTACAACTTTTATTGGAAATTCAGGACCAGTGTACACCGCAAACAAACAGACATTTTTGTTAGCAATATTTAGTTGGCCCTGAACTTGGTAATACCAGTCATGGTTAACATTAAAAATTACGTTATCACCATCAAATAAAAAGATTTTAAATTTTTTTTGACGGATTGCTGCATCTAGGTCAATTCCGCGTATAGAAATGGGACACTTTATTTCTATAAGTCCTTCGTCATAAATTCCATCTGGTGAAGCACCTAAGAAACAATGGGCTTCATCGATGAAAAGACCACATTTTTGGATGGTTATGTTCTCTTGAATGGCGAGTTGCTCAATAGCCTTTACCTCATTTTCTTTGCCATATTTTATTGACCGCACATGGTCCAAGGAGTATCCATATAAAAAAGATTTCACGAGTGGTGCTGAATTCAAATTCGGGCTTCGTTTACAAATTTTAGCAAAATTGGAAGCAGTTAAAATACATCTTCTCAGCTCGAGCCACAAGGCACTTTCAGCCTGAAGAATTGTATCCCTTTCAATTTCATGCCGGTTTAAGGCCTATTTTTTGAATTTTCAATGAATACTTCCTGTGCCTGCTTGAAATCGTCTGAGTTTATATCAGGCTTTTGACATGCATTTCCGTAATCGACTTTGGCTACGGGCCCTGCGCTAAAGTTTATTTTTCGGCGAGGTATTTTGCGTTTCCGATTTTGATTTATTATAAGACAAACGCTTTTGCTCTAAATGTTTCAGGGATTGACCTGGACTTTTCTGGTAGGCACATTTATACAGGGTGGTTTGAGGTTTACCTGTGTTAAAACTAACTAACTACATCGGCATGACAATTGACGGAGTAAGAATCTTTTAGAGAAAAATTAATGCGTTTACCACCTACAGTCTTTGTCTCCACTATGCTGTTGAACTGCTCTGCACGGTTCGTGGTAAAGTCGCAGAGCAGACTTCGAGAATGATAAGCCAGCTGAGAGATATTTCTTTGTAGTTTTAACATCAATGTTTTTGCTTCGCGTGTTTTGTTTGTTTTTTTTTTCTTTCTTCGGTGCAGTAGTACAAGTCACATTCACTGTGATCTCCAAAGATGTGTTTGCTGCTGTTTAGAATATCTCTCTGAATTTGTATATTTTTTTCTGATTCCGTTAAATTTTGTGTTTGCCAGTGCCGTACTGAAGATCTCACTGCTGTTCTGAGTCGAATCAAACGTTCGTGTGTCAATAATATCATTGGTGTAATAATATGAAAGGCTACGAAAGATGTCGATGTAATAACAACGGCAGTAAACACTAGAGATTTAGAAATTATAGAAAGGAGACAAAATAATGGTGAGAAGAAAAAGATGTACTGCCCATCAGCCATTGCAGAGTACACTCGAAACATGAGTGGTGTAGACTATTTCGAACACTGAACCTCATTTTCTATCGGACGTAGATCCAAAAAGTCGTGGTTAAGACTATTTTGGTTTTATTCGAGTATTGTTGCGGCGTAGACGCCACAAGGAGATAGACCACAATTAAACGTTAATTTTATTTTCACTCAATGTCATTAAGATGAGTCAAGTTCATTCGTTCATGGTTCAATCTTTCTATTCATGCTTTTTATTTTTATGGTAAGCACTGCAATTTATATTAAAAACAATATTACAAGTTTATACATATTGGTGGCCCATGAGGGGAACTAACTATCAAAAAGTCAAGAAATACTCGTAATAGTCAAAAATTACCGGAGAAAAATCTCTTCAGGCCGAACCGGTCGCATGGCGATGGATTCATTTTTGGCGCGGTTAAAGTCGTTGAAGATTGAAGAAACGGGTTCAAAAACAAGGCGCAGCCATGAATCATCCACGAGTTCAGGCTGAAGCAGCAGCAGCGAGCAGTGATTCTGCGAAAGTATCATATCGTGCATCAGACTTCTGCTAATTCAGATGAGTGCCCTTTCCTTTCCTAATACTCCAAATTCCGCAAAATATGCCGCAAAATGTTCCATAAAAGGCCGTTGAGAGTCAAATCCATTTGTGCAAATCAAGGTTTTAGCGATCTTAGAGAATTGCATCACTTTTTCATTTAGTAGCAATATACCTACAAGTACAAATAATTTTTCTTTGTTCGATAACTATCGTAATTTTCCACTAAATAATAGGCCAGTTGTATTCAGTTAAAGTGTTCAAGCTGTATATTTGCGGCTCACAACCTGCAAGACCGCAGCCCGTTTAGCAATGCTGCCTCCCTGTGCGAGCTGACACAGGCAGTTGATTACTACTTTATTTAGTTTCTTTGAAGAACAGTCTTGCACATAACGAGAGAAAAAATAAAATCACTGGTCTTGTTGACAATGGACAAGAGACGAAAACTGAATTTGCAGATCACGTCCAAGTGTTTATGTTACGTGGCCTAATTATATCGTATACATTTGCGTCGAGTACTACTAAGGGACTTAAACTAGCTCAACAAATTAGGAAAGTGATAAGAGGTTTGCAATAATCAGGGTTCAAAGTTGTTGTTTCTATTCGTGACCACGGTACTAATAATAGACAGGCTCTCAACCTTGTAATTAATGAGACCAGGGGAATTTATTTAAGAAAAGGTAAAGTAAAGTAAATATAATTTTAATAAATGGTCAAAAAACTGTAATTGTCGGGGGGTCGTAAAGTGGTTACGACCCCCCGACATCTTCTCAAAGGAATTCGAAATAACCTCCTGTGTAAAAATCTAGAATTCACCAAAGATGGCGTAGCGAAAATAGCAAAATGGTCGCATTTAAATTTTCTACTGAAGGAAAACCCTGGTTACGAAGGCATTAGATTGATTCCAAAATTAACAGAATATCATGTCAACCCTCTGAAAATGAACAAAATGAAGTTTAATTCGCTTCACAAATATTCAGTCGTACTGTGGCGTCTAACATGGGATACTTAGCAGGTATTGTTTGTTTTATTGTATAACTAGAATATGCTACAAGCGAATGTATGGTCCATTCGCTTGGAAATCTAATATCACAAACAAGTATCATAATCAGTCATGTTCTTAAAGATTATTTGATGCCATTGTTACTTATTTGAAATCAATTTAAGTAGCATGCAATAATAAGTATAATTGAGAACTTTGACGATTGACTGTCTTACAATTGCTTTTTTTTCTGATAAGAACATACTTCCCGCTGAGTTCAAAGACACTGCTGATTTACTGCTGTATCTTTGTTGACAGTCAACAGAAAAATAAGAATGCCAAATCCCTACTAGACCCAGCAACGCCGAACTCGGCACTTCATCAAATTTGGGTTGAGGGTGTACAATTTGTTAAATCTATGAAATTTATATCGAATGGTAAAAAACAATCGATTCCCTCCGTAACCAATTGGGTGTGGACACTGAATGGAATAAAGACGTTATTAAAAAAACTTAAAAATGGGTTTTAACGTCAGTATGGTTGCGGCATCTGAATTAGGATTCTCTGGAAATTTTTTTTGGGGCGGTGAGAAGTCAAGGGTGCAACACTAATCCCATCTGCGACCAATTTGAATCGGTTTTCGACACATTATTAATAAATGATATAAGCAGTGACCACACCCGCGGAAACTGCGTAAAAGACTTTTGTGATGCATTGTACTCTCTCATCGTATAATTTTGCAAACATTTGAATTTAATTTTACACCTTTAGAGCTTATTTCCAAAATGCAAAATTTAAAATATTTCCAATATACAGCTGTTAGTAGTTTTGTAAATTTTAAAAGAGACTGGGCAAATTTGTATGCTGAGTGGCCTATGGACCAATAAGGATACGTGTGTTAGATTTATGTTAAGGGAACTCTGCTTTAGGCTCAGGGAAAAGCGCATCTAAATTCGCGCCGAGGATTTAGAGAAAAAAAAAATTTCATTAAATATTTTTTTGTTATTATCAATTTACGTGTTATGTATTTACAAATAGCTTTCAAAGGTCTGTATAAGTTCATTTTATATATAGTTCGACAGTGTTGCAATGAGTTTAGGTAGTAGAGTTTTACCCCAGTGATAAAAAATAATACTAAGGGAACGTACTCCCACGATAAAAATTATTCTATGTGCTATTCCAGCATTATGGTCTACCCGTGCACCAAAATTTATCGAAATCTATTTATAAGTTTTTTTTATATAAAAGGGTAAAAATATAAATACATCCAAACCTTCACGTTTATATAAATATGCAGGATATGAATTACCTATATTATTTATAGGTAATATAAATATATACTATAATTTAGCACAGTGTAGGCAATACAACTCTAACAACAGTTACATTATTTCAGGTGAAGGAGTACTACCTTGTGAGGAAACAGAGCCTCAGTGCTTAAGTTCTTCGACGAAATATTTGACTCCATGAACGGTAGTTTTGATAACTTCAAAAAGAGAAGAGGGAAATCACTGCTGTATCTAATTACTGCAGTGGCCCAGTATCTCTAAGATCGAACCATAGAAATATATGGTCTAACGCTAAAAAGGTTTTGACCTCATTGAATTTTAAGAAAAAGAATGGAAAATCAGTTACTGTACCCTCTATTAAAAACTGGTTACACAATATTAATAATCTGGAATAACTTGTAAATGTATTGCAAACAAACCAGGATCCTTTAGAAAACTTTTTTGGAAGAAGCCATGGTCATAGAAATGATTCTACTTTTTGTGCTTCCTTTGAAGCAGCTTTTGCCTCACTTTTAATTAATAATATGAGTAGTGTGCATTCACCAGGGTCCTACTGTGAAGTGGATTCTTGCAGCATAATTAAATCTTTAAAGATTTTATTTTTTAAGTGAGAAGTCAATTTTTAGTCAGTCGCGTCTTGCGGTTCTTAGATACTTTTCATTAATTTTCTTTATCTAGTAAGCTCTAAATAGTCATAGATACGCTTAATAAACAATAAAATATATGTGCCAGTGTTTTCGCAGTGAACAATATTGTGATAAAGTAAATAACACAGTAACTTCATATGTAGTGACTGTTGGTGATTGAACACTGAAAACAATATATGAAGTGCATAAAACGTAATACACAAGGAGAAAAACACATACAATTCTTTAAAAGTGAGTGTGATTTATCAATACAACACGAATAAAGTTGCATTACAACAATAACTTCAAATATAGTCGGTTGCAAGTTTGAAATAAATGGCTATGCATAATGTAAACAAACCACAGCTGACTCATTGATTTTAACTGTCAAAAGCATCAGCCAATCATAATTATTGATCTCGAAGTTGACAGGAAAGTTGTCGTTCAGAAATGCAAATGAGATGACTTGGACACTAGGTTTTTGAGATCGCGTTCCGTTACACGCACACGACTTAAGCACAGACTTTAACTTGGATAGTCTGGTCATTCTGTACTTGACAGTGCATTCATAAGTAAAACATACAACTTAATAAATAACTAATAATTCTAAAGATGTCATCTAAAAGCGGTACAAAAAGCCATCGCAGGCTGACAGAGAAAGTAGTATGCTTTAAATGCAAAAAGTCCGTTGACATTAAAGAAACAGCCTTGTGTTCTATTTGTAACCATCGATATGAGTTGGATTGTGATGGATACCCAGAAGGAACTTACCGGTTAATGGACCAAGAATCCAAGAAAAGATGGAAATGTAAGACGTGCATAAAAAACAGTAAAAAGGTCCACGATGCAGGAAGCAATGTAACCAATATTACCACCAGAAAAAAAATTAACCTACGTCCAAACTGCTCCTCTCCTGTGCAAATTGAAAATGTCAAAGATAGCAAACAACCCGCAGCCGAGAAGACCCCGGTTCAAAACACTTCCGACATCTTAGACTCCCACATCCTGTCCGAATGTGAAATTTCAGATGAATCTTATAACACTCCCAATAAACTATCCAAGAGTGTAGATGGCACAATATCCGAAACTTTGTCAGTTTTGGAGATGAAAGACACCATAAAAGGACTCACAATCAAATTAGACAGTACTGAAAATGAGTTAGAAAACACTATCCTCGAAAATAATAATCTACGCCAACAATTAGACAAATTGACTGGAGAAATAAAAATATTAAAATCACTCTGCCATACTTCAACGCTCACTGAAAAGAGTCCAGCTATCAATTCCAAAAGGAAAAGTCACTCGTTACTACATCAAGGCTCATTCTCTACACCTTCTACCCCTTTGTCGAATTCCTCGCTAGTTGACTATGGAAAAAACATCGAAATAACGAGCCTACAACAAAAAATAACCGAACTACAAAATCAACTGAAAGAAGCACAACAACAAATTGAAACTTGTAAGAAAATAATTGACACATTGAAACATACAAAAATAATATCCGAGAATTTGACAGTATCGGAAACGAACACACAAATACCTACATATACTCAAGAGCAAAAGCACGAAACGACAAATAAAGTACTTATCTTCGGTTCCCAACAATGCGTCGGTCTAGCAGCAGCCATGATACACTCGAGACAGAATACAAGGTACGAAAAATACAGGATCGTAGCGGACACAAAACCAAATGCTCTATGTAATCAAATAGTAATGAGTTGTCGTCAAGCTAAATTGAACATTAATGATAAACTTGTAATTTGTGTAGGAGAAAATGATCGCAATCTAAAACATATCTTGTCCCAACTACAAATTGTACTAGATACATTCTATAACAATATGGTTATCGTATTGAATGTGTTTAAGAATGAGTACTTGGATCCTAATAAGCTTAATTATCGTCTGAAAAATGTATGTAAATACTTTAAAAAATGTAAATTTCTGGAAAGCGAATCCTTTGATATGACCGAATTATGTACAAAAATAAACTACGTTATAGATTGTAATGACTATAATGAAAACTATTTAAATCCTAGAGAACTTATGAAAAAAATTGCGAGTAGCAGACCAAGTCTTAAATCAAATCCCAATAAGGTACCCAAAAAAGGAACAATTCCATTCTACTTTGGTCGTAAAAACCAAACTCAAACTGAAAATCCCTCCTATTTCCAAACTAGCACAGAACCGGAACCAAATAACAACATGCGTATTTGTACCGGGGAACCTAAAAAAGGTACTATACCTTACTATTTTCACTCAACAACAAAAAATAACTTGTTTTTTCGTTCCTAACACCGCGACATCGATCTCACATGACTTTAGGATACTTCACCAAAACATTGCAAGTGCACTGTCCAAACAAGAAATACTGGAACTGACATTACAAGAGATGCGAGATTCGCGGAATGACCCGCATGTAATCTGCCTCTCTGAGACATTTATTAAAAAAGGTCATGAAAAATATCTAACGTTGTCGGATTATGAAATGGCTTCAAATTTTTGCAGAGAAAAACAACGAGGTGGCACTTGCATTCTAATTAAAAAGGGTCTTAATTACAAAGAACTACTGTTTGTAAAAGAACATGCCTCCGTAAATATATTTGAGGCCTGTGGCATAGAATTAATAAATGAGAAACTAATCATAATCTGCATATACAGAACACCTCAATCCGATCCTAACCAATTTTTAAATAAGTTAGATAATATCTTACATGATATATACAAAAAATACAAAACAAAAACACGTATAGTATTAACAGGTGATTTTAATATAAATACTTTGAAAAAAGGGAAAATCACTCAAGAATTTCAAGACATAGCACGTAGTCACAATATTAAAATTCATATTAATGTAGCCACTCGTAAATCATCCTGTATAGACCATATTTTAAGTAATGTACCTAATGCTATTGCAAGAGTACTACCACTCTATCTCTCTGACCACGATACGGCTCAAATGCTTAACTTTCCTTTAAGATTTCAGACAGCAAAACCAGCAATATATTATATCTATAAAAGAGATAACAATCTAGATAACACTCATAAGTTTAGGGAATGCTTAAAAAACTTGCCTTGGGCAGACATATACATGGAAAACGATGCAAATAGAGCATTTGATTGCTTCCATGAATTGATGTGTCTGTTTCACAATCTCTGCTTTCCAAAGGTAAGGGTTAAAATAGATTTAACCAAAAAAACAAAACAATCTTGGATAAGTAAAGGTCTAAAACAGAGTTGTAAAACCAAGCGTCATCTACGCTACCAATATTATAAAAATAAAAATCAAGCTAACAAGACCAAATATATGACATACTCGAATCTTCTACAAAAATGCATTTACAATGCTAAACGTAATGCTAATATTAAGTATATTGACAAGACTGACAATAAATGTAAAGCCACATGGGCAGTTATAAAAAACGAAGTACACAATGCGAACCCCAAAGATAATATTGATTACATTAAAATTGACAACACTATACTTACAAAACCGGGAGAAATAGCTTCTGCATTTAATAGTATCTATACAAATACTGTCCCAATTCAAAACTGTAACAAATCCTCAAATAAAAACTTAATTGCTAATTCAATGTACCTTACGCCAATGTCTGAAAGTGAGGTTAGACTGCAGATATTATCGTTAAACAATACCACTTCTGAGGGTTACGATGAACTCAGCACCAAAATAATTAAGACATGTGTTAGTGAAATAAGCGAGGTATTGACATACCTAATCAACTTATCCTTCTCACAGGGTGTATTTCCTAATGCCTTAAAAATGTCCCTTGTGAAGCCGATTTTTAAAAAAGGGGAAAAATGTAATATGGACAACTATCGTCCTATAACATTAATACCCATCCTTTCAAAAATATATGAAAAATGCATGTACCAAAGACTAGTTAGTTATTGTGAAAAATACAATATTTTAAACAAGCAACAATTTGGTTTTCAAAAACGAAAATCAACTACCTTAGCCATATTTTCTCTTTTAAAAGTAGTACTGGCGAGTATCAATAATAATAACCTAACAACAGGCTTATTTTTTGATTTGTCAAAGGCGTTTGACCTAGTTTCACACGACAAGTTGTTGAAAAAGCTAGACTCTGTCGGAATCAGAGGATTACCCCTTCAGTGGCTGTCATCATATTTAACTGATAGAAAACAGAGTGTAGTTATCTCCAGGCTTAATGAAGAGAGGGACATTATGACCTACTCGTCTGAATGTAAAAATGTAAAATGTGGCGTACCCCAGGGTAGTATTTTGGGCCCTATCCTATTTATTATATATGTAAATGACATAGTTGACATAACCATTCATAAATGTTTCCTTTTTGCTGATGATATCTCTATTATCGTTACTAGTGACAAAAAATTTAATACTATTATTGACCATGAAACTGACATTAATAATACAATTGACAATTTAATTAGCTGGCTAAATAATAATAATTTATCGATTAATCTAAATAAATCTGTGTACATTCAATTTAATCAATCTCATAATAACAAATTTAATTTTAAAATGAACATACCTAAGCTTACCCAAGTGACACAAACTAAGTTCTTAGGAGTAATAATAGACGAACATTTAGATTGGAAAGCTCAGGTCGACCATGTGTGTAATAAAATAAATAAATTTGCATACGCTCTTCGACAAATTAAGAAGGTCACAAACATAAAAACGGCTGTGATGTCTTACCAGGCATATGTTGAGTCCACATTGCGGTATGGACTAATTTTTTGGGGAAATAGTACCGACCAAGGTAGAGCGTTTGTTGCCCAAAAAAAATGTATAAGAGCTATTTACGGGATCCCATCAGATGAATCATGCCAAACTATTTTCAAAAAGCTTGGTTTGCTACCATTGCCTTCACTGTATCTGTACGAAACGTCTATGTTCGTACGAAAACATTTAGAGTTGTTTAAAGCAGTAGAAGAAATAAGCTCACGTAGTCGGCGGGATCAGTACCAACATAGACTAGTACTGGAGGTACTTCCTAGGCTAGCAAAATACAATAAGAGCTGTCCAGCTATGTGTGTACGTGTGTTCAACAAATTACCAAATGCCTTAAAAACGTTATGCTGTAGAATGTTTAAAGTTAAACTGCATATTTGGTTGACTAATATTAATTTCTATAGTATTAAGCAATTTATGGAACATAGACTTTAATTTTCCTTCTAGTTTGTATAATAAATGTAATGTTTGCTTCATGTTCTTATAAGTTTGCATGCTTTAATTGTAAGCAAAACATGCAGGACCATTTACTTGTTTTCAACAACTTTACATACCATGTTTTTCGCAAATAAATATATTATTATTATTCCATTCATTTATTTTTTCACACATATTCAATACATTTTTAAATATTATTATAAAAAAAATATAAAACATTTAAAAATATAAAAAATAGTAGCCCACCGGCATCGGGAACAGGGTCCAAGCTACCGGTGGTCAGGGCTCCAGAGAAAGGAACCTCCGGACAATGCGCGCCGTGTCCAGGAGTACCGCTTTCTGAACCAGACCCTTGACCCAGCTGCCTAGCGAGAGCCTCCTCAGATGTTGGTCGAGGCTCTTCGCTATTTCGCCGTTATTATTATTATTATTACAACAGAAGTTAATTTTGAAGACATTGAGAGCGATATTTAAAAAAATGCATATATTAAAAGGACTGATCCAAAAATAAGAGCACAGCTGGATTACGGGCTAAAGTTTCCATTATGACCCGTCGAGTTGGATGTTCATATTTTATTTATAGATGGTACTCACTAATTGAAGGCTTTTTCACATAGTTTTAAGTTTAGGAGCCCCATGGTTAACCCATTACACATTTCTAAAGTTTACGTAAAATTGAAGAATCACGTCGTAATTTACGTCATTTTGGTTAGGAAAATTGTCAAAGTAGATGTCAAATTTGACGTTTAACGTTCCGTTCACCGTGAAAGTGCGTTTTGTTCAATTTTATCCTAAGAAAAATTGCTTTTTTTACAAAAACGTTACGAATATTTAAAACTCTGTGGAACGGAACGTCGTGTCAGTCCTTGGGAGTTACGTTCCTTTGACTACCTACCTACCTTACGTTCCTGTGACTGCCATACGTCCCTGTGATTGCCATGGCGTCTCCGAAGCCCTATGTGTCTGTGCCTGAAGAGTTGAGTGATGTGCAAGTGTTGGACTCGAATGAGCCGCTTGTCACGGCCTCCTCGTCAGTGCCGGTGCCTGTGCTTTCTTCTTCTAGTGCGTCTGTGCCTGAAGAGTTGAGTGATGTGCAAGTGTTGGACTCAAATGAGCCGCTTGTTGCCCGCCACCTCCTTAGTGGTTATTTTTTTTTAAACCACCCAGAAGTGGGCTCCGTCTTAGTTTTTATTTAGGTCGCCTATGACTTTGAAAAAAGCACATGGGCAAGTTGGGCAATTCAGGTGTAGAAAAAGCAATTGCCAGACAAAACCAATATCCATAGTATAGGGACGTGGTTTCAAAATGCACGACTATCCCTGACAGTCATTTTTCAATTAATGTATGCATTTAGTGAGGGAGAGTCTTATAATAAAACAAGAAAAGAATTGGTTTGTGATGATGGCCCCATTGTATCGTCAAGGACGATTGCGGATTGGTTCAGCTATTGCCGGGAGACTATCACAATATACGAGCTGGAGAATCAAAAGACTGAGGGGAAGTTAGGTGGTCCTAACAAAGTGGTTCAAATTAATGAATCCAAATTCGGTAGAAGAAAATTTAATCGGGGTAGACATATAGAGGGCCATTGGGTAATAGGCATGATTGAAGATGGTAATGACGATTTGCGGCAAGAGGTGTGTCCCGATAATGAAAGGTTGCGGAAATATTGGTGCCACTTATAAAAAAACATGTTGAGGAAGGCTCCATCATTCACAATGACTATTGGAGAGACTTTCTCAGCATGGCTATGTTCACAAACGGGTCAACCACAGCGACCCGACTAATAAGTTTGTGGCACCTGATGGGGCACACACCCAAAGAATTGAGAGCCAGTGGAGAGGCATGAAGGTGAAATTTAGGCAACAACAACACAAACAAGACTTTACCGAATGGCTGTGCGAGTATAGTTGGGGGCGTAGAATCATGATAAACCATTTAGATGCATTTGAAGAATTACTAACTGCTATAAAACATGTCTACAAATATGAATAATAATAAAAAAAATCAATGTAAGTAATGTAATGTAATAAGAAATTAATTTTACACGAAAAAATCCTAACTTAACCTCAAAATTGACGTAACATAACCTCAAACTTTGATCATCGATATCTCCGTAACCTGGGGCTCCTAAAGTTGGGAGTGGTATGGGGGGGCTTCTCCAACCCAACTTCTTAAGAACAATTTACAGCAGTTATGACTGAAGTATCTCATCTGTCTGAAATTAAAAGCGGTAAAATTAAAAATAAAAAGTAAAGATAGAAATCTTTTAATTCCAAATGCACTAATGTCGAGTACATTCAGAAACGCTCAAATTATTTATACCAAAAAAAAAACATATTCACTGCATAAGTATACCAATCTTGTAAAGCCTTTATTAGTTCGACTGCATGCAACCAATACCTCTTATCTGACATTTTTGCTTAAAATTTGTTTTTAATGCCATCTGTTGTGAAATGTGTGAATCTATCGCGTGACAAAAACTCGTAAGTATCCAAAGCCATCATGTCACGAAAAATCGCTTATAGAAATAGCTACGAACTCGTGCACAAATAAAAGTGGTAGAAATTTCTCCTATCTCGCAATTTGACAGTTCTTTTCGTATTGAGAACCGGTCGGCACTTGTTCGTCCAGACAAAAAGTAAGCATTTCACATGTTTTTGAATATTAATAGTAGTAATTGAATGTTATAATTGATGACGAAGGTTATTATTAACTTAGTTTATAAAAAAAATATAAAAGCGTCGATCTTTGCCTTGAGAAAATAAGTTGTAAGATTTGAGTGATAGTTAAGAGGTATTTCCATCTCAAGATTTTTTGTTGTTATGTCGCTACTACTTGTTTGACTGATCAGATAGAAGTTATTGTCACTAACTTTTTACATTTACGCGTTTTCCTAACACGATTTGTATTGTTTTGTAGGTAAACATGCCGAGTAAACGAACACTTAAATTAATAAACCTTTGTCTTAATGATAAAACTGACCCACCGAATACCAGATCTCCACCAAACGAGATAATGGAATCTGCAACTTCAAACACGTCATTGCAAGTTCCTGCATCTTTGGATACCCCGACTTCACCGAATGAGGTATTAGAAATTCCTGCATCTTACAGTCTAAGTCGCTACAGCAGTAAATCAACTTGCAGTGCAACCACATTATCTGTAACTCTGTCTTTGGATACATCCGAAACTGAAGATTCTGATTCAGACATTGAATCAGTGGAAACTGAAGAATGTCGTAATGTATCGAATCATGATTCCGCACCAAGTACTTCTAACCAGGATGAAGCTTTTTATGGAGATTTGAGCAGTGGTATTCGTCGAAGACGTAAGGCAGATAAGAATTTATGGAAGAAGAACTTGAATAAGCGTTTGCGTATGGAAGGTAAACCATACTTAGGTTATTCGCGTCCAAAGGGTCAAAACTGTCAGTGCCGGCGAAATCATTCAATGACTTTGAAACACTTTGAAACCATTTCGAAACTTTGAATTCAAACTTGAAAAGTTGTTTTTCTGCGTTATCGAAGTGTTATTGAAAAGTTGTTTTTCTGCGTTATCGAAGTGTTATTTGTTGTTTACTGTGTTGTTATTGTTACTGTTTGTTTCTTTGCTGTTAGGTTTTTATTATTAATAAGTATAAGAATTCGTTTACGAGTTTTACATTGCAATTCTCACAATGAGTTCTCGTCAAGCTCGTTGCATTTTTGGTTGCGACACTTTTGGTAAGTATTGCACTTATTGTACTTAATTAGGCTAGTTTGTAATGTCAAAACACGTTGTTTAACTTTTTCAATATCATAGTGTTTTCACAATCAACGCTAAGTTGGGGTTCCGTGACTCCAAAGTTCGATTACATATAAAATTACAAAAATCTATTATAATAGTAAACAATTAGCAATCAACATTACAACTCTGAATACACACACCTGTAGAAAATATTTTTTTATGTAGGTACCTATTTATATGTTAATACTATTATTTCCAGGAGTGTAAATGCATGGTTTTCCGAATAAAACTAAATACCCTGCCCTCTTTGAAGCATGGGTATCAGTCATACCCGAAAATATGGCTCATGAAGATCCTGAGAAGATTGCAAAGTCATCAAAAGTGTGTGACTACTATTTTAAACCAGAACACTACTAAAACGGCTATACCCTGCCTGTATTTAGGAGGTAAAATGTATATTGATTATATCTTCCACAACTTTTTCATAATTAATAGGTATGCATAATAATTAATGATTATGATTATTTAAATATAAAAAACCAGTTGCTGCATGCGCTTTCACCTTCAAACTAGGAGAACTGTAGAATAACAAACCCTATGCGTTAATCCAAGATATGGTCGACCTGTGTGCCAAATTTCATGGAAACCTTTTTGGCAGTCTAGGCATGATTGAATAGTTGCGGAATTCGTTTGAAAGAGTCACCACGGCCCTGGGGGTCTACTCTTATTCAACGAAAAACGAAGTTTCGATCGAAATTTCGCGTGTTTCCTACCACGGTTTCAATTCGTTCCGAAATTTCGTTCGAACGAAGATTGTTTGACATTTAGAACCTACTCTAATCCTTATAAACTCCGAACGAACTTTTGAATTTGACAGATGATTGTTCGGAATTTTAACCTCAAATTGACGAAACCCAAAGTGTTACCTTTTAATTTTCGTTTGTGTGGATTTTGTAAGAAAAATGTTTGAAATGGCTATAAGAATGCTTTTAATCGAAGCCTGCTCTATGTGAAGAACGTGTAGAGCGTAGAAGAAACCGGCGCCGCCTGCGGAATCAACGTAATATAAGTCAAATTCCCGACTTAGAGTTTGTAGGAAATTACAGACTCAGTTGCCAATTATTTGAGGAGTTGTGCCAAGAAATAGTGCCTTTACTACCTCCAAAGGCACTCCACTAACCGATACTTTTAGTGTTATTAAACAAAAATTATGTATTTGATATTTACTTACAAAGTTTTTAAATCCAAACCAAAGACAGTACACTTAAAACACTCCCGTACAACTTAAAACTTTCTTAAGGAATGTGAATTGCGATGGCAAAAAAGCACTTTGAAACATGATTTATCAACACAACACTTGAGATACTATTAAAAACATTTCAAACAAAAACTCGTAAGTTGACTTGTTAATATTATGATTAGATTTCGTGTAGATTATACAGCCAATTTTGGTCGTCATACATATTGTTGACATGAAATAGTACTCTTCAAATTACTTGGTTAACAATAACTGTGAAAGGGTTTTTTATAGTGTCTCGATGAATTTCGTTAATAATCAAAAGTGTCTTTATATTTATATTTTCTGCATAGAATATTACGAATAATATTTATTAAACCACATGCATAATGTAGAATTTAAAGATACAGCCAGAGAATTTGTAGTTTTAACTTTAAGTAAAAACCGTAATTTACTATAAATGACATCAAAAAGAACCTACACAATATTGTTGATTCCATTCGTTCACGAAAATTATCTATGGATCCGAACTTTGTGTGCGTGTCCAAAAATAAAACAGAGTAGGGTCGTCAACGAAATTTCGTTCGTTTGCGAAGTTTCGTTTCGAAGAAAGAGAGTAGACCTCCAGGAACGCAAAGAGCATTAGGAGGAACTCGGATGGGTTTTAGTTAGTAAGAGTCTGACACTCCCTTCTGCTTCACCCAGAGCGGGAGGAGTCATTTGATGATTTCCCATCGTTAAAAAAAAGGCATGATTGAGTAACACGCATCAAAACAATTTTAACTTTTCACTTGAAGTGTCAGCCAGACACTGGTGCCCTCTCACTTTTTTGTACTGCAGAAAGTCCCTTGTCATTATAAATATATGCATATGCAGGGATACAGTTTAAATGTAAAAACCTGCCCCTACTTACCTAACACTAAATTACGTTTCAAGAGTGCCAAAAGTAATAACCGATCTGGATACAGAGCATAATTATTGCTTACCAAGGATGAAGCTAGCTGTTTCGTCAGCAAATGTTGAAGTGGATATGCCATCATCATCTGGTGTAACACAGAATACCGGTAAATAGTTATTGTCAGATATAATATTTATCATGTTTGCACGGCTAGCAGGTAGTGTAGTCAAAACAATTTTACATCCCTTTATCTCTGGCAGAAGATAAATACAAGGCCTTTGTTAATATGACTAAATATTATGATTGCCACTTAAACCATCCACTAATGAATTGGTTGTCTCATTATCTTTATTTGCTTTGGTCCTGAGAAGAAACTTCTCTCTTTCCCCTTTTCTGCTATACTAGCCCTGCTGAGATTGTATACTTATCCATTTCTTAGCTTGGTTAACCTATCAAGCAACTTAGAATCCTGCTATGCTTGTTAAAATAATTGCCTAGAGGCAGGCTATTCAATTATTTTAAAATTCTATCAATTAATATTAGGGTTATACAACATGTAACAGAATAAACGCAATACCTCTTAAGGGGTCATTGTACTCAACATTATGAACAACTTATACAACAACGAGCTTTATATAGTATAATACAGTAGAATCCTTTTATTATGACTCCGCCTATATTGACCAACCGCTTAATATAAGTAAATACAGTCCGAAGTTTGGTTTTCATATAAAACTCTTTATAAAAAGTTCCGATAGAATGACTTCGCTTCTATATTATGTCGCTTATTGGTGCCGATTCTCTTGTGCACAAACTATCGTAAATTAAAGTTAAATGCATCTTTCTCTTTCCGTTTAATTAAGAAAAGGACAGAAGATCAAATATTAGTTAAGTCCTGTCAAATTTAGACACTCCATAGATAATTTAGACGCAATTTAAAAACATGGCGTCTAAATATACGTCAATTGTCATGAGGCGCTGTCTAATTTGACAGGATTAAACTAAAATGTATTTTCTGTCCTTTTCATTAAGAAATGGAAAGAGAAAGATGCACCTAACTTAAATTTACGTTTAGTTGTGAACAAGAGAATCGGCACCATTATGACGTATTTTTTTAAATATGTTTGGTTACAGTGAGTGACATGATTCGTTTGGGCTCCTTGTTTTGATTGGTCTCTCGTTTTTGGTTGGATTTATTAAAAGATACATACCATTTACAAATGGTATGTATCTTTAGTGTAGTATTTGTCTCTATATCACTAAACACTTAAAAAAAAATAGGAAGTTTTATGTTTTCTAAGACTATGCTTTGTATGACGTTCGCTTAGTATGACGTTATTGTCACTTCCCTTCGATGTCATCTTCTATATAAATAAAAATGAATTGATGTTCGTTAGTCTGATTAAAACTCGAGAACGGCTGGGCCGATTGAGCTGATTTTGGGTTTAAAATGTTTGTCGTAGTCCAGGGTAGGTCTAAACGGTGAGCAAATAAAAAAAAAGACGGGTTGCACTCCGGGAGTGCCGGCAGAAGTGAAAACTTGATTATAGCTGTCTACTATCCATCCGTCCTACGCTTTTTCGATCAGGTCACGTGTCCTGACGCGAGTTTAAGATTTTATACCCATTACAGAAAAAGTGCTCAACGCCGCTAAAGAAGTTTTCACTTCAAAAAAAATTGCGACAAAGATAGAGTAAAACAACAATTCCATTTTCCCATATAAAAGTTGTCCATGTTCTGTTGGATGTCGTTGTCATAGTAACCGGCAAATCAAGTGTTTGACAAGTGTTACAGTTACAACCATAGAGGTTACAACCCTTCAACCTGACACAAATAAGTAATGTTTAATTGTTTTCAAAATACGAATGTAATCATTTTCATAAATCCAAATCATGCAAATAATTAGTTGGTTTTATTTTAAAGCCATTTAATACAGTTTGAAATATAAGAAAGGCGTGTTATATGCTATATTTCCAACGTATAAAAATAATATTACGATAAAAAAATATCTAGATTTAAAATATTTACTAGCTTTCGCCCGCGGCTTCGCCCGCGTGGATGTCGAACTTCTACCTACTATTTTAACCCTTTAGGGCTATTTTATATATTCTTCACAAAAAATAAACACTCCAAGTTTAATGTATTTAGTTAGTTATATTGTTAAATATTAACAAACACGTTGATATCAGTCAGTGAGTTTACTATTATAATATACATATATCAAATGACTTCTCTCGGCCTCAGTGTCAGACTTTAACTGACCCTAGAGGGCTCCGTCACGTGCTGACTGCTCTGTGAGGTTCGAGTGGAACAAACGCGCCGACAATACGGGTCTGCTCCTTATCCGTCGGTGAACTACCTATCGCTCGCCGTCCGCAAGGACACGGCGGTAGCCCGCCCAAGCACAACATACCTTCACTGTATGCTCCACCAAGTCCTCCAGGCGACCGTTGTCGCAGTGGTGACACCTAGGCAGCGCTTCCGTCCGAAATCTGACACAGGAACCTCCTGAAATCTCCGTGTCCGGTGAGGACCTAGGCTGTGTCCGGCGATACGTGAGAGAGCCGTGGCGCCTCTCCAGCCACTCCTCAAACAATGATGAATGTATCTCTCCAATGACTCCACCATACAATAGAAGACTGAGACCGAGTATTTAATTTTGCTTCACGACTCACTCTCACAAGCATACGAAACGACACCCCACATACAAATCGAATCAGGGATAGAACCAAACAATTGTTAAATTTACTGAATTAATTGATTACTTTTTGTTTTTGACCAAGCGACCCAATATTTATCACGAACTCATCGACAACTAACCACATTTTACAACAGGGATAGAACCTGCACGAAGGAAAGCTGCCTGAGATGATCATTATTTTCATTTTGAAACAAAACAAAGACCCCAGCAAACCGCAACGCATTAGTGAAATCGCATTCAATTAGGTTAAGCCGTTTTTGAGATTAGCCCGACCAAACGTATAGACAAACAGACAAAAATTCTAAAAATCATTGTTTTGGATTCTATTGCGTATATAAAGTTCCCCTAATTAAGTTTTTCTTATTTATCTTCCATGTACAGACACCGACCTTTTACAATTTTATTATATATATTGATTTTATTATAATGTATTGATTAAATAATGGTGCTTTTAATATTTTTTTTTGTTTTTGTATGGCCATCCTGGACTTTTTTTAAACTAAAAGCCCATTTCATAACATGTCCTTTCAACAATCTTTTCTTCAAAAGTTAGGTGACAGTGACAATGACAGTATTGCCAGATTACTAAACAACTATTAGAGGCCACTCCTACACACGTGAATCTAGATTGTGATAATGTGGGGAAATCGATACAAATCTTTTATGAATAAAGGTGATATGGTTTAAATACATTTGGTTTACATTAAAAGGCAAGTGATACGAAGTTCACCGGGTCATCTAGTATATGATAAAACTGGATAAAATTGTTCCTACTTAGTTGTATTTTTTTTTCTTTTTAGACATTGCCTTGATGAGCCATGCATATGGAAAAATCAGTAGTAGCTTGTATGCTGCATAGTGAGAAAGAACCTTCTAAATTGTCGTCATCATTATGCAAAGGTATGTTAGTATTTTCTCTATGTAGATAATTGGTTTATGGTACAATACATAAATAAGTGGTAGCTCAACTGAACTGGGATAGAAAGTATCCTGTGTTAATCTAGGATGTCCAACTATTTGGGTTCAAAATTTCATCCATTCAGCTGTTCCTGCGTGATTGAGTGAAAATTATAAAAAAATCGGCCAAGTGCGTGTCGGGCCACGCGCCCGGATGTAGGTAGGGATCCGTAGTTAGTACATTTTATAAGTTAGTCGACTATTACTCGTTAACTTGTACAGCCTACTTGGCTGTGATAGTTTTCCTTTTAAATTCGTTATATATGCTACTACCATAAATTTTTACACGCCTGGGAAAGCAACCGTTTAGCTGGCAGAGCGGGGGGGACACTTGACTCCCTAAAATTTGCATTTTAAAGCTTAATATTGCGCAAACGGATCTTTGGATGGAAAAATTGTTTTAGCAAACAAGTTTGCGTTTGTCTGGCTGACACTTCAAGTGAAAAAATAATCATTACTTGTAGGGGAGGTACCCTAAAAAATCTTTTTATTTTTTCATGATTTAATTTTACCACTTTGTCGGCGGGATTATATAATGTGTATATTGTATAACCATACCAAATATCAACTCTCTAGCGGTAAGCGTCTCTGAGCTAAACCGCGGAACGACAGAAAGACAGGCGGTCATGGCGAAACTATAAAGGTTTCTTGTATACTACGGAACCCTAAAAAGCACAAACATCTTCAAAAACTCCCATTTTCTATTATAACAATAGACCAAATGTTTTATTGAATATTTTAATATAACAGTCGATCTTTTTTTTTTCAGGAAAAACAAATATTACCCGAACTACTAGGACGGAACAGATCAAAGACTTCCAGAGGCAAATCACAAACCTGAAGAATATGGTTACTCGGATGAAAAATAAAGAAGAGTCGTTCAAAACCCGGCTGGCGAGGGCAGAAAGAATTGCACGATCATCTGTCATAGTTACAAGTAATATGTCCAAGGCGGCCAGATTTTTTACTGGTTTACAATGCAGAGAGTCAGGAAAAAGCTCACGAGGTCGAAGATTTACTGAGGAAGAAAAAGTACTTTCGCTTTCCTTACTAAAAAGGAGTCCGAAAAGTTATAGCCTTCTCAGCAAGTATTTTTGTGTGCCATCTAAGAAGACTCTGCTAAATGTTTTAAAAGCCGTAACATTAGTTCCCGGCATAGACAAAATAATTTTTGAAAAGTTAAAAGATACTGTTTCAAAAATGAATGCCGAAGACCGTGTCTGTAGCCTGATTTTTGACGAAATGTCCATAACTCCACACGTCTATTATGACAAATCAAGGGACGAAATTATTGGTTTCGAGAATCTTGGCACTTACAAGACCCATAAGTTCGCTGACCATGTCACGGTTTTTATGATAAAAGGTCTGAGGAAAAATTTTAAGCAGCCAGTTGCATATTACTTTAGCCAATATATGAAGTCCGTAAATTAAAAAATATTCTGATAACTGTAATAAAAAATATTCAGTCCACTGGACTTCAGGTCTTAGTGACTGTCTGTGACCAAAGTGGTATAAATACTGCCACTATCAACAGCCTCATATTGGATGCTAAGCGACAGTATTTAAGAAAGGAGGAAAATTTTAAAAACAATATTTTCACTGTTGGTACAACGGAAATAATACCCCTATATGATGTGCCACATCTCTTAAAGGGTTTGAGGAATAATTTATTAAATAAAGATTTAATATTTGTTGATCCAGCTTCAAAAGAGAAGGTAACTGTAAAATTGGAATATTTTAACATGCTCAATGAGGCTGACAAATGTTATGGTGAGCTCCGGTTGATGCACAAAATCACAGAGGAGCATGTACTGCCCGAAAAAATTAATAAAATGCGGGTCAAGCCAGCTGCACAACTATTTAGCCACAGCGTAGCTGTTGGCATAAAACACTTGTCTGTTAGGAATGAAGTTCCAAAAGAAATGGAAAAAATAATAACATTTATACAAATGATAGATAAATTATTTGATAGCCTAAATGGTAGCACTTTTCATGTTAAAAATGGCAAAATTTATATAGGAGCTGTAAAGAAAAACTCTCCACATCACAAACTGTGGGAGGAAGCAAAAAGTTTTTTAAATTCTGTTCTATATGTAGATAGAATAGACAAAATAGAAAAACGAGTTCCAACTGTAAAAAATTGGATTAAAACCATAGAGGGATTTACGCTTTTATGGAAAACCTTAAATGAGAAATACTCCCAAGATTGTTTCCTGAATCTCCTGGCATCTTCCAAAGAAATTATGTTTGTGGATGGGCCTTAGGGATGGATATACTGGCCAAGTTTTGTTTTCATTATACTCCTTTAATTTTATAAAATCGTTTCCTTGTTCATTTTTACTGCCACAAAGAGAAAGCTTACAGTTTTTGCACCCTTTTACAGCTTTTAATACCTTTGTTAAAGGAGATGTTTGATTTTGGGCCACCTCTATGTACACGACATAGATAAAAAGGAAAAAAATAATAGATTTTCATAAAAATACAATTAAATTAATTAGAATAAAAGTAAAATTGTAAATAATTATTTCCAAAGTTTTTTAGTGAGTTAACCCTTCTTTAAGGTAGCCATGACCAAAGACCTTATACTAAAAACTAAGTTTTAAGTATAAGGTCTTTGGCCATGACAGTGGTGTTATGACGTTTGATTGACGACTTTGACAGTTCTAAGTTTCGTTTCCGTTTATCTTTGACATTCTTAAATGACATTTCGCTTATTGCTGTCCACCATAATTATTAGTAGCTGTGTTGCTCTCCTTGACCGAGTTAAATTGAAAATACATAAAAACGAAGCCAAAATATAGGGAATTAACATAAAAAAACGGTAACTATACTTTATAATGATATTTACATTAGGTGTACATAGTGCTGGCCCAAGCTCCATACATTTCTAAAACATCTCCTTTGTCAACATCTTTTAGCCAAAACCAATCTGTGTTTTCCAATTTTTTAAAACATGATGTGCACCTACCAGGTTTAAAAGAAATAATTAAATCTCTTGTAGAAATAACAACTGACTTTTCATATCACAATTGTAGTTAACATAGAGAAATTGTAATAAAATACTTTACAGAAATATCAGTAAATCTTTTAGTCTATAGTTGGTGCAAAAGCGTTAATAGAATTTTGTCTGGTAAATGCAACTACAATGGTGAAGATCAAATTAAATTAGCATGGTACTTATTAGAGGACTGCATCATCACGCTTCACTGAACGCGCACATTCTCCTAACTACTACATACATTAATGTTCTTTCGCGTTTTCTTAATTTGTAAAAACTGTTTCCATTACAGTCCTCTAATAAGTTACATCTGGTTTTAATCCTACCACCACCTGTAGGATAGTATCACCGTTCTTTCCAGCGCTTTCATACTTCATCAAAATAAAACCAAACCGAAAAAGTAAACGGCATGGCATGGTCTTATTGTTATTATTGATTTTATATTTTTATAACTGTGAAATATTTCATAAGTATCTTAATGAAGGCTAAATAAGTGATAAAAAACTATGTCATAATGATTTTGTTTTATCATTTTAATTAATTATAGGCGATCGTACACCAGCAGCCTGATTTGTATTTAATCGTTCTTGATACATAGGTATTTATTTTCTTTGTTGAAATGCAAATCTGACTGAGGCTGCGGTGTAAAGGTCGCCTTCCCAGTAAACTCCCTTTCAATTTTCAAATTCGGCGGCATCGGTAGGTACCTATAGCCACAGCTCTGGCGGTTAGTTCTGATAAAGTTTCATAGACGGCAGCACTTTCTTCGTGGCCGTTCTTTATGGTCGACTTGCCTCTCTATTCCTTTTTAGTTACTATACTCTATGGTGTAATTGTTGGCCTAAATTCACATTACTTTCTGAACTGGCTTCCATTTGGTTGGGTGGAGGGGATTGATCTGAGGCTACAGAATACACAATGCAAGTATTTTGTGAACTGTCTGAAAATGAAGACATCGGAGTTGATGCTAAATTTTACTCATAATCAAATTTCCCCAAATCAGCATCGAACAGTATATTATTTATGTAATGTTAAACATACGCTTTTGTCCTTTTGAGTAGGTATTCGCGATGTTTTGAAGCAACATGATTTCCAAAAGCTTGACTCTTGTCCCTTATCTTTGAATCATGTGTATCTTTTAAAATACGGTAGGCTTCGGCTACTCGAGGATCTTCATTTTTGATTTTTTTGGTGGTATTGTGTGGCCAGATTGCAGTGATGTTGATGGTTGCCACTGTGGTGTGGTGTTTCTTGACCCTATTGAAGCTGCAGGTTGTGAATGTATTGTTGAATCTGACTGTGTATCTGCATTAGGGTCCACTACCGCAGTTTCTTGTTCAATTTGCTCATTTTCCTTCTCATCAGCCTATAAAAAAACAGTTTTATTAATATACACCCTTAAATAGTTTTTTTATTCATTTCAGACACCGTCAACAGAAGAAGAATGGCTATCAATCGCTCAGGAATTCAATGAGAATGGGAATTTTCCAAACTGTATTGGTGCTGTAGACGGGAAACACTGCGTCAAGCAAGCACCTAACAACTTAGGGACTAAGGCCACATTCACAAAAGGCGCGATGATCTTAGCAGAAGCCAAACTATCCTACGCTCAACGAAGGACTTCAGCAACTCCCGACGACGAACTTCCGGCTCGCAAGCTTTATACATATTAACAGCGGAAGCGACTTTTTTAATTATAAATCCACATTCAGTGGGGTGTTAATGACCATAGTAGACGCTAACTACAATTTTATATTCGCCGATATTAGTTGTCAGAGCAGAATATCAGATGGCGGAGTTTTCAGAAACACTTCTTTCTATCAGAAACTACAAAATAAGAATTAAATTTGCCTAATGACCAAAGCCTTTACGAATACGGTCAGCATAGTGTGTAGACGGCCTTCAATGGAAGAAAGTGAAAATAAGGGGGTAGATGAAGACTCATCGCCCGAATGCAGGGAGCTGTGACATCGCATCCTCAGTCTGCTTGCGACCACGACCTGTGCAACCAGGTCGAAACGTCAAGCCTTCCAAGGTATTTATAATCACTGTTCGCGTTTATACCCGGTATAATAATATGTGTTGACCAAAGCCTTGTAGGAAGACAACAGAATATGCCAACATAAAGCCGTATCCTGGTACTCATGCTACGGGATCCGAAAAACGAATTTGCAACTACCGTTTGTCTAGAGCAAGACGAATAGTAGAAAATGCATTTGGCATTCTTTCAGCAGTTTTTCGTGTGTTGTGAAAACCTATGTTGCTGCAACTTGATAAAGCATCTCTCATCGTAATAACCTGCGTGTACCTACATAATTATTTGATGAAAAGGAAAGCTTCTAGGAAGCTGTATAATTCACCGGGTATGATGGACAGAATTGAAGATGACGTCGTCATTCCAGGCCAGTGGAGAAATATGGACCGTTTATTATCATTTTTCCCGTTACCCAACACTGGACGAAGACACACTTTGCAATGTGAAAATATCCGGAAAGAATTTTCAGACTATTTTAATTTCACTAATATTTTGCCATGGCAAAACAATATTGATGTTATTTTATAAAAAGCGTAAATAACCCAGCCTAAAATTACAGTAGAATACCAAACAAAAAAAAATTGCCAATAATTTGTCCGCCATAATGACCTGTAGGTTGTAATGACTTTTAATAAAATAATATATATTTTTAGCAAAATGTCTTTATTTTCACTTTTCCTTAGAGATAATCAACATAATTTTTATATCAGTCTCTACTGTTACAAAAATCACCTTTTCAGAGATCAAATTTTAATCAAATCAAATCAAATTACAAAACGGTTTTACAAAAATCACCTTTTGAGAGATCAAATTACAATAATTGTTGTTACACAATTATTTATTATGTTTTCAAATATAATTTTAAAATGGTCCTCTACATTAATCGACTTATTCTTCTCCTTTTTTTTAGGAATGGAAATCCTTAAAACAATTTCTGTGTCTGGTGAAACACAGGTGAACATTGCACTTAAGGCAAAACACATTTGTTTTCATTATATGACAACGTTTGCATCTTTGAGAGTCCGACATACTCGGCAGGTGCTTGGCACCTTTTTTTCTCAATCTGTCCGATGGAATTTTGAAAGAGCTTGGACGTCCTCTACCTCCTGACAGTTCACGATCTTCATAAGCCTCACCTTCTTCCGAAGTGCTAGATACATCTGTTGCTGAATAAGCTTCTATCAAGTTTTCTTCAAGTTCTAGTTTGAAATCTCGTAATTGGTTAATTTTATTGGCTGGGACTCGTTCCGCTCTTTTGTGTTTTTTGTAGAGGAGCCACGAGTTAGAAAGGGCAAGGTCAACCATATGACTGAAGACACGCTGCGTCAATTTTTGTGTACGATACCGATTAGGGCACACCGACAACAGTCTATCGGCTAAGTCGACTCCACCCATATTTTCATTGTAAGCTTTAACAACCATGGGTCTTGGTACTTGTAAATAGGATCTTTCTACTTTGCTCCATCTTCTGCACAAATCCATGGGTTCTAGGGCATGCATTGTTGATAACAAAGTCTCTCCTTTATTGTCATACCACTTAGTCAAAGCCAAATCACCTCCTCTATTTGCTAAATCTTGTGTTGTTCCTCTTCCTTCATTTTTCATTTCTTTGTCTTGTTTTAGCTTATTACTTGCCACTGTTGGGATCCTATTTTTCATTATTGTGCCCGCACAAAGCAAATTTTTCAGCAATAGTTCTTTCGCAAGTGAAATTGTAGTAAAATACCTATCGAAGTATGATTTATGACCGGGTACTAGATCTTCTGTTAAATTGAGTACTGCTTTCATACCGAGACCAAAATTTGTATTATCATATTCTGGGTATGTGGTCTGTCCTTGATAGATATCTAAATTACAGACCATACCGTCAGGATTTGCAAGTAGCCTTTAAGCCTGTTGGATTGGGTTTTCCAGGGACATACTGTTTAATCCCACATTGTCCAGTGAAGGGTACAACTGTTCACTATCTTGTCGATCAATGGGCGGACTTTCCATAGTTTGTCTTTAGTACGTTCTTCTCGGCTAACATCATCGTCTTAGACGAACTTCAGCGAATTTCTCAGCTGGAAAAATCTGTCTCGCGGCATGTTGTCTGCGATCGGGGCGACTCGATATTTTTTTCCCAGTACATTCAAATTTTGGGATAATTGATACCAGCCATAACCATAGTGATACCTAAATATATGTAAAGTTCCGACTCCATGAGGTACAGATTTCTGCCAAATTTGTCTGATTTGATTTTTCCACGATCAATGTAATTAAATCGTGATCAATGTATTGCCTAAAATAATCGAAATGTTTGGCAAAGTTACTGGGATCAACTTCTGGATAAGCAGGTTGAGTAAACGGAATGTTTAGTGGCGTAAAATTAGTTTCTGTCCATTCTTCTGATCTTTCAGTATTCTCCAATCTTCGAGTTGACGAGCTTCCACGAGTACGAACACGACGAAATCGTCTTGGTAGTCCGCCTCTTGTCCGCGGTCTTCCTCTTGGCCTTGACGATAACTCTGAGAGAGGTATATCATCATTAGATGTATCTGAACCGGAGGTTGAATGTACATCAACATTATCTGGCTCTCCTATTTCCACTTCTTCTTCCTCTATTTCAGAGTCTGATAGCTTATTTAAAATTGCGTCCTCAATATCGCGATCACGCAAGGCTGAAAAACAAAACAGCAAGTATAAGCCAAAAGCAACTCTTTGCCTGCACGCCCTTTATTAGGGAAATGATGAAAAACAAAATTTGTAACTAAAATTAATTATATTAACTAAAACCGATAGTACGTTAGAATAGACAAATTATTTTAGCATCATATATCTTTTGATTTTTAGTGGAAAGCACGAAATTAATGAATTTTATATTTAATAATGATTTCTCAAACAATTTATTTAAAAAATACATACAAAAATGTAAAAGACTGCAACAAAATAAAGGGATTTACTCACCGCGTGCACGGACACCTGCCATAACGCTGCACACTTACTGTCCGTTCACAGTTATTTTACCTTTGACAGATAGCAGTGTGTCGTTTTGTACGGTTGTCATTACTTAAAATTACGCCTACTAAAACTCTTCGTATTTTTTTGTATTTCCAGTGGTAATTCTTCTTGCATCATGCCAAAAAGAATTCAAAGTAGTGGTAGAAAGATTGTGTTGTCAGTGCGTGAATTTTGTGAAAAGGGAAATAACAGTAAAGTGTTTGAGTTGTAGTTCACGGACATATTGAAAGACATATAATTTACTGTAATTAGGGTTTATTGTAAACCGTGCGTGTGCAGTCATGGCGAGTCGACCCAAAGAAGACGCGTAACCATCGACACTCAACTCTATAATCTTTTTCATAGACAACTAGTGTCGTCCCTCAACATCCCCCCTTTTATACAGAAAAGTACTTAATCCTAATTATTTATACTACTACTAATCAACATCTTCAAACTCACAATAATCTTTAAATTTAACAGGTTTCTTAACTCTACGCCCACTCCGAGTTACATAGCTTTCAGTTGCTAAATTGTTTAGCGATAAGCCTGTCAAGCTTCTTTCTGAAGAAGGTTCTGTTAGTTCACTTTCTTTACTTAATGTCTCCAACATATGTATTTTCAGAACAACATCTCTGCAAGGAAGCAACAGATGAATCACTCTCTCCACCTTCCAAAAACACTTGTGAATCTGTACCTGAGACCTCAAATAAATTGTTATGATTTTCTGTTTCTCTATTACCTCTGTTGCCATGATTAGTTAAAGGATTTTCTTCATCCTGATATGAGCTTTCTTTAAATGTTGAAATTTCAGGCACATCTTCAAAATATGAATAATTAAAATTATCATTACAACTTCTATTACTATTATCATTATTAAAGGACTTATTAGTAAAACTAGCTTGATCCCGGGTAGTTAAGTATCTTCTATTCCTTCTATATGTTTTACCATGTTCATCCCCCACTAAATATGAGCGTGGCTCTTGGCATTTTTCAATAATTTTACCAGGTAACCAATCGGAGTCAAGAGATTTTTTAAAATAAACATATTGACCTGAGTTCAACTCTGGTAAAGGCTTTGCCTGCCTATCATAATATTTTTTAATACTGTCCTTACGGTTATAATATTTCTCATCAACTTTTAGAATTTTAGGTATTAATTTGTTTTTAGATAATGGTAACAAAGATCTCAAGTTTCTTGAATACAGTAATTGTGCAGGAGATGGCATATGCAGTTTTGGTGTATTACGATAATTTAATAAATCTAAATATCTAGATCTGACCCGTCTTCCTTGCATTTTTTCATTATACTTTTCTGCAAAATCTTTAAATTCACCAGATGTAAACTGTGTACCACAATCTGTAACAACCTCAGCCGGTATGCCATGTCTTGCAAATATAGACTTACAATTAACTATAACACATACACTGGATAAATTATCTAGTTTACCTTCTTCTATATACTTAGAGTAGTAGTCCTTAGATATCAAAAAATCTTTACCTTCTAGTGTACATATATCTATGCCAACCTTGTGCCAAGGAAGTGGTTCTACATAATGATTGATTAGAGGTTCTTTTTGCAAATTGGGTTTGTATTTAGCACAAGATTCACATTTAGACACATATTTTTTTAAGTCTTTATTAATATCAGGCCAAAATACACATGACCTGGCTCTTATCTTACAAGTACTCACACCCACATGCCCTTCATTAATTATTTTCATCATGTCAATTTTCAAAGAATCTGGTATGACAATTAGATTACTTTTTAAGATAATGCCGTCTAAAAGACCTAACTCATCCCTGAATGTCCAAAAAATTCGTGTCTTTTGCTCCAAGTCATTGATATTTTTCGGCCATCCATTCTTTAAATAATTTATAATCAGTTTTAGTGTAGGATCCATTTTTGTTGCACTTTGTATTTTAATTAACTGTGTGCTTGATATTGGTAAACAATCTCTCTGCAATTTAACATGACAGAAAAAATCCTCTTTGAGTTGTTTAAATTTATTTTCAATAATTTGTGGGCAGCTACGTGACAAAGTATCTGCTATATATAAAAATCTACCCGGTTTATACATAACCTCTAAATTATAACCTTAAACAGATAACATCATTCTCTGTAATCTTGCAGGGACTTTATGTAAGGGCTTTTTAAATAATGTTTCTAGTGGCTTATGGTCTGATTCCACATGCACTTTCCGTCCATAAACAACATACTGGTGCATTTTGTAACACCCATAAACTACAGCCAACATTTCCTTTTCTATTTGACAATAATTTTGTTCAGTTACTGTTAGGGCACGAGAGCCGAATGCAATGGGTTTATTATCCTGCAGTATCACAGCATCTAATGCTGTTGATGAGCTGTCAACTGATAATGTTATATCTTTATTTGTGTCAAAATAAGCTAAATAGGGACTACTACACAAAGCCCTTTTCAGTAACTCTACTGATTGTTCCTGGTTGCTATCCCAGAAAAATACTGTATCTTTTTTCAATAAAATTCTTAAAGGTTCTATTAATTTTGAATAATTTGTTATGAATTTTGACAAATAATTGCACATACCTAGGAATCTTTCTAAATCTTTTCTGCATTTTGGGCTTTCCATATCCATAACTGCCTGAACTTTACTAGGATCAGGAGAAATTCCATTTGCTGTGAAAATGTGACCCACAAAAAGCAATTTCGAAACAAAGAACTTACATTTGCTTTCATTGAATTTAATACCATTTGCTGATGCAATCTCTAAAACTTTCTGTTATATTTCATTTAGCTGGTTAACCGACTCAGTATATATACATAAATCGTCTAAGTATGGAATGACCCCTTCCACATTTTCGAACATCTGACTAATAATTCTGATAAATTCTTCTGGTGCTGAGCTTACACCAAATGGTAATCTCCTGAACCTGAAACGCCCAAATGGTGTGATGAATGTGCATAAATCCGAATTCTCATTATCAAGATTTAGCATCCAGATGTAACGTTGTGATTTTCTGTTTAGTGGTCAACACTAGTTGCTTTTACTAAGCATATGTAAACGCGCCATAATGGGTCTATGTAATTGATCCTAATTGTCTTTGACATTTGTCTATGACAGCAGTGCGACAGGCTCTTGTCAAATTCCCATGTTTGGGGGAGTATTGATTTAAATATGGGTGCATTTATATTATTTCTGTTTATCATCAACGTTAAATGTTTTGAGGAGGTCGCTGCCTTCATCTTGAAAATAAATTGTCGTGTTCTCTAATTTAACAATTTGTATGAAGCGAGCATGTTTTCATAGGATTTCTGCAAATTGGAATCTTATAGACGAGAAAATCTCCCACATTGGAAAGGGGTAATTTGGTTTCGGGTGATAGGAACCCAAGGATTCTTTAGACCTTGGATCGAGCGGCGTCGGTCGATTGAAGGATGCATTTCGATGTGGATTTAACTGGCCGGCAAGGCGTCAGGCAGTCAGCCTGGACGAGTTTATATAATTAAAGGCTTGTAGTGCTGCGTGCGGATTTTGTGGACGATCACGGGTATGCTGTTTGACCATCAATCGTCTTATACGGGAAGATCGACATGCGCTGGCGCATCTTCCATTGGACTTGCATTTCTCATGCGTCTCGTTTTTTCAGCTGTGTGGACCAGCCTGCAAGCAGCACTGAGCCGTATTTTTATTGTGGATTGTGGCTGGGTGTCTCAGACGGTAAATCGTTTCCTGTGAAACACCGGTAAGGTTCTAGCCTATTGTCGTGATGGCCACGTGGAGCCACGCTCAGGATGTATTGTAGTTTGATCTAAAACTAATGCAAACAATGTTCTGTTTCAGCCTGGGCGGGAATTTATTTTAGGAAGAATTTGATTTAGGAAGAATTTATTTTGTCTTCGTTTCCCTGTTTTCTGGATTGAGCCCTTCAACCCCGGTAGAATTGAAGAGGCTGTGCCACGTGGACTCGCTGACGAAGGGTCGGAAGGCGAGTTACCATAAGGAATGTGTCGCAAGTACCTTTTATAAACATTTAACATCTTTGAACAAATGATAAATTCATTTACTTTTTAATTACCAGTGGTGACATTATCCTACACTTTTAGATTCGTGTATTTAGTAGTCTTAGTAGATGGAATCCATAGCCTGAGGATCCACAGACTGAGCTAGAGTTTAAGTAGGCAATCTACTAGGCTACCGTTGCATGTGAATCCTGGTCGTTCCAACACGTCCACTTTGGAATCGCCAGGATTGACCCAACAGTGTTTAGTACAATATTGTATGAGTATTTAATTAGGAAGTTTCCAGAAATTACCTTCTTGTTATTTGCAACTTGTTTTAAATAAATGTGTAGTTCAACAAGTTTGAAATTTTATTATTTTTTACACCCAATTAGCCGAACCTCTTTCTCATTCTTTGTCAGGGTGGAAAGCCCGGGCCAACCCCAATTTTCCCCTCTGACACAGAACCCATTAGACGCATCTAATAGTGCAAATATTTTAGCATTTCGCATTTTACTTTTTATCTCATCTACAGTTTTTTTTTTTTTTGGTGAGTGGGATATCATCCAATGACTGCTCCCGTCCTGGGTGCGGCGGGAGGGCGTGTCAGACTCTTACTGACTAAAACCCACTCATGTTCCTTCGATTGCCCGTTACGTTCCAGGGTCACGGTGACTACTATACACATTCCGCAACCCCGGCAGGCGTTGGCCCTGTTAGGCCCCTTCCTGTGCTGACTCCTTCTCTTTGAGGCGCGCGTGGAACACTAACGCGCCGTCGACGCGGTCCTGGTCCTAGCCAGGCGGCGAGCTACCCATCGCTCGCCATCCGCAGAACCGCGCCTACGGTGGCCGGTAGTCGTCTTGCGACTCTCGACGTCTTCGCCTGGGTCTTTGTCCGGGGCGAGAGGCTCGTCGTTGCCTCTCGCGCGCCGCCGCTTCCTTCACTAGCATAACTGTTTCGTAGAAGGAGGCGACGGCATCCCATTCCGTCTCGCCCCGCAGCATGGCCTGAACCAGCGCTGGGCGCGAGAGGTCACCGCCGCCGATCGCCTCTACGAGGACACGTCTATGGTCCGCCCATGCGCGGCACACCTCCACCGTGTGCTCGACCGTGTCCTCCAGGCGACCGTTGCTGCAGTGGTGACACCCAGGCGTCGCTTCCGCCTGAATCCGACACAGGAACCTCCCGAACTGACCGTGTGGTGATGATGATGATTTTTCTACGGAATCGACGACCGATACGGCCGCGCCCTGTGGAATATTCGCAATCATATCGATCTATTACCTACCATGTCTATCACGACCATGCCACAGGTTGTAGATTATAATTCTACTGACGCTAGTAAGGAGAAGAAGCATAAGACCGGTAAAGGATCCCGCCAGAAACGCACTGATGCATTTAGACTTGAAAAGAACGCTAAGACTCAAGACTCAATAATGGCTGGAATCTTCGCTAGACTTAAGTTATCTGATCCAACTACTGTCTCCTCAGCTCCTCTTGCTAAAGAAGTCCATCCTGTTGTCGTCCCTGTTTCGGTTCGTACACTTCCATCTTATGTCGACCGCGTATGGGATACAATGGAGGCCATTGGGACTCGACCTTTTGGTCAGCTCAATACTCCGGCCAATAAGGACATCTTCAAGAAGGGTTCGCTAATCTTAGCTGAAGCTAAGGTTGCATATTCATCCCTCAATCTCATAATCTCATCAATATCTCAATATATGCTCATATAATCATATAATCTCAATATATGCTGATTTTTCTTGCAATAAGGAAACCCAGCCATATGCTTATGCAGGCGGGCTCCTTCATTCGCGGGAGAGATTCATACTGAGATTGTTAGCCGTGCAGTTCAGAAGCGTGTATCAAAGAACTTCCACAAAGCTAATTCAATCACACAGAGTCTGTTATCCAGACTTGGAGTTAGTGCGTCAACACCTACTTACGCACAATATAGACAACTTGGATATCGTACAACACCTCAGCCACCAGCTTGTAGACCTACTTGTAAACGTCTTGACGACTACGGTATACAGTGGGAGTTCTGCCCATTGAGATCTACTAAGCCGATAACTGAAGATTGTGCTTGTGGAGATATTAGTCCTCACTGCTTCCCTGACTACACTCAACAAAACTCGCGACAAAATGCAACGTTGCACGGGCCTAGAGTCCCTTTCCTGCACCAAGACCATGTGTTGGAACGACACCCACCAGTGCCTCCTTCCAGCCATCAACATCGTGACGACTGTCTCACCGAACATCAACGTCGAGACACCAGTAGCGACGACGGTATTAGCAGCGATCGGCGCTGTGCTATTAGTAGTTTTGCTACTAATCGCCATCTTCCTGTGCCTACTTGTCCTAGCCGAAAAGAGGCTATTCAACTGCTTCCGCAACATCAACGTGACCGGATCCTCGCCGCAGACGTCGACACCAGATGCCGAGTACTCGACATCATCAGGAAATGTGCGACTATCATCGAGAGGCTTCGCAACCCAGCAGCAGCAGCCAAACCATTCCCCACCCGGGACCCGTCGAACTGTCATTCAAGTGACACAAACGGAACTGGACCTGATAAAACTATAGATTCTACTCTCAGGCGCACGTCGCGGGAGAGACTGACGGTGAAAGTCGGATTGATAATAGGCGTGGTCACAGTTAGATAAGACTCTAACGGCTGGTGGTGGTGGCGCGTGTCGTTGGTGGTGAGGGTACTCGTACTTCTTGATCAGCATAGATTGATGATAATCTCATAATCTTATAATCTCATCTACAGTTGGCAACTGATATTTTGGCTATATAATTATAGATTATTATACATATTATAATTATTTACATCTCAGTAAAAACGAATCAGTAAAATCATATTTATTTTGTAAATAGGTTATAAACATAACACTTTTACACGTCAATATTGTTTTTTTTTTAATTAAGCGAACGATGGGGCCGGTGTTTCGTAGCTGGACTGCTCTGAGAAGAAATATCCGAAACAAACTCAGAGGTCAAAGTCTCTTTTAAAGTCCATACAATCGTATTGGTCAAAAATGTGCGAGAACCATGGTTTGTCTGAGGTACTCTCTAGATGAGAGAAGCACACAGATTTGAGTGGACCTGTCCAGACAGTGCAAGAATTTGTCAGCAATCGTTTAGCTCAACTAAAAACTTTAAGGAGCTCAACGTCTTGACGAACAGTCCCAAAGTAAGGAAATTTGGGTAGGCCGCATTAAATACTCAAACCGTCAGACTGCATATATAAAAAAAAAACAAAACTTAGAACAACGACCTCCATAGTCCTTACATTCACAAAAAAAATATATACAAAAACATACATATACTTCAAAAAGTACACGTCAATGTCAAATAAAAATATTAATATTAAAAAAATTATATACTTTAAAAAGTACACATCAATGTCAAAATAATAATTAAAATGTCAAAGAAGAAAAAAAATATGTACATAAAGTAAATACTGGCCAATGTATTAATCAAAGCAGCTCAATCCCAAGCATTAGAATCTTCAATATTATCTTTAACAGAGTAAAAAGCTTTCTGACAGAGTTTACGTTTAATAAATAATTTAAATTTAGTAATGCTAAGTTCTTGAATTTGGCTGGGAAGTTTATTATAAAAGCGTATACATTGACATTTAAACGAACCACCTATTTTCTTAAGCCTAGTTGAAGGAACCACGTATTTGTTCTTATTTCTCGAATTTATATTATGGATATCACTGTATTTTTTAAATTGATTAATATTTTTATGTGCGTACATCAAATTTTCATATATATATTGACACGCCACAGTCATAATATTCACCTCGCTAAATTTGCCTCTGAGGGAGTGTCGAGGACTCAATTCATAAATTGAACGAATAGCCCTTTTTTGCAAAACAAAAATAGTCTGAATATCGGCGGCATTTAGAAAGAAGAAAGAAAGAAAGAAAGAAATATATTTATTTGGCACACATATAGACAAATACAGAGCAGAATACCACATGTTACAAAAAAAAAAAAAAAAAACAATGATAAAGGAAAAAAAAACTGCGTGTCTCGCGGTTGCGCCAAATAGGTCCAGTTCAGCAAAATGTCAGACAACTAGTTACGTTGCCTGACGCTGGTTTTCAACTGAACCCTAAATCAAGTGAACGGTTGTAAAAGTAAGATGTACAGTGTTTCTCGCATTTCTCGTTAATTATTCTTGTTTTTTATAACAATATTTCATTTTTGTTTACAGAGAAAAACTGTAGGTGCACCGCTATACAGACACGAGAAGCATTGATCGTTGTCGACCCAGGGACCGCAAGATTGGCATACACGAATGACAATGCGCGACACCGTGATATGGTTGTTAACTTGGCACGCATAAAGCTGAGGCCTTCTTGACTTCGTCACGTTACAATGTGTGCGGAACCAGCAGCTGGTTTAAAGCGTCGTCGTAAGCTATTCTTTCCCATTGTTTACAGGCAAAACCGGGACCGGGTACGCGTCGCAAAAGACAATTTACAATAGATTTTATTTTTTACAATAATATATTTATACTTAATAACGAACTTAATAAGTGTTTTAAATCGGACAAGGACAGTCGAAAAATAATTATTATGGCATAAAAATAGAGAGCGGATTAGAAAAAAAAATGTAGATAATTTATTACTGTTCTGAACCCAATCGTGCTAAAAGTTATAGATAGTGAAGGCGCATCAATCGGATAGATAAATATAATATGTGGAGGTAATTTAATTTATGTGAGTGGTGTTATTGTTTGTGAGGTTACAATTGGGATAACTGTATCTTAATATCCCACTAACATGTTTATTCATATCATAAATAAATAAATGACCCACTTAAATACAAAACGTGTCATTCATTCTTGTCCGATTTAAAATAATTGTCATGCATAAAACTTTGTTATTGAAATTATTATAAAAATCTACTGAACAATAAATATTGTTGATTTCTAATTACAAACTGTTTAATTTTTATTTCTCTATTATAAATTACAAAAATAAACAACTAAATAACAGAAATGTTATTAGAATGAAAAAAAAAACCCCGGTTGTGAGGTTCGATCCTAAGTCAAATTAAAAAATTGCAAAAAGAAAATAAATTTGTGAGACTCGAACCGGTGACTTACAGGTTATCGAGTCCTGGGATTATACACCTAGGCCATCGAACAACTTGCGTGAGAGTCTGAATTTGTGCTTCTTATTTTTCGGTTTATATTTATATTGTCAAGCAAACGCTCATAAATGAGCGAAGTAGCTGTTGACTACCTACAACATTAAAGTTAAAGTGACAAGATAATAGCAAATATGTGCGTAAACAGGTCTATCTTACAAGTAGATTTTACGCACACCAACATTATGGTAGTACGCGTATGTAAACTTAAATAGTTTGCTTTGCGTACATGTGCCACAGACGGGAACACTTTTCCCATCCAGTTGTATAACATTTTTATTACAGGGGTCCATTTCACTAGTTTTAATTCCTAGTTTTTTACACAAATCACTTCCAATAATATTGCACGCAGCACCTGTGTCAATTTTCATAGGTATCAACTGGTTTCTTACCATAAATTCTTGAGTTATTTCTCTTCCTACTGTTGCCACACCTATGAGGAAGTCCTGATCCTCACTGCTGTTAACTTCCTCGACAACATTGATCTGTTGCTGTTGTTGGGAAGCTTGATGCTGTTTCCTGGGGGTCTACTCTCTAAGTCCGTCAACGAAATTACGGGCCCGTACGAAAGTAGTCCGTAACTACGAAGTGCACCCTACTCTCTAATACTTTCGGCCGCTTAAGTTTTCAACGGAACCATAGGCAATTTTCGTGAACGAATGATACTTGTCAATAGAGTTGCGATATTTTACCGGTTTTCTTGCTTTAGGTTTATAAAGCATATTTTACCAAAAATAAAATATATAGTGTTACAAAATGTATAAAATTATCGCAATATATTTAAATTATGCTCTAAAAAAGTAGTACTGACTTATTTTGTCATTTTTATTCATATCAATTAGTTAAACCTTTTAATTCCTTTGCCTTTTTTTTTACCCGTCGATGTCAAATGTCACTGTCAAAGTGTCATCAATCGCATTATTTTATTTTAAACTAAAATTACACTGTTTTTATTGTGATAAAAATTCCATTAATAAAGAGTTGATGTTGAAGTATATATGTGTGAAACTTAAACGAAAAGACGACCCACTGACCAAAAATTAGAAGGCATAAATATGGCTCCAACGGTGGCAGCAACCCAAATACAAATTGAGGCCCTCCTAAATTTTATGGAGGCCCACCAAGACCTTGCTCGTGGGCTTTTAAGAGGTCCCGATGGTAGATTGCGGGCCAAACAGCTTTGGGAGAGTTTGTGCACCTCCCTTAATTCTATGGGGGGTTGTACAAAGACCGTAGACCAGTGGCAACGGGTGAGTGTAATAGATTTGTTATTTGACTAACAATAAAAAGTACACAACTATTGATATTCTACCTACTAGTAAGTATTATTGTATCAAATGGCTTTATATTAAAGGTATGGGCAGACAAAAAACACCTGACCAAAAAAGCTGCAGGAGCAGCCAGAAAATTAGCTTCTGCTACTGGTGGAGGTCCATCAAGTGCACCAAACCTCTCCCCTGTTGAATTAAGAATATTATCGATCATGGGAGAGGGATTCGGAGAGCCACAAACTACTGCAAGAGTGCCAGCATTTCCATCGGTAATAATTATGCATACTCCATCCCTAAGATGACCCACTGACCCATAATTTTGCGATACCCATGCTATAGTATTATATTATCTGCGCCAATACCCAGGATACTAAAAAAGAATATTATTATATTATGTAAATTACTTTTGCAATTATCATTAGCTAGCGTTAATTGAGTTAGATAGGTTACAAACACTAACCTGAATGTTTACAACATCAGTCAATGATAAATAAATTTTATGTTGTAGTTTCCACCTATCGAACATACTACAGCTACAATAGTTGAGAATGTAGATGTACCAACCCCAATAGTTCTGTCCTCCGAAGAGCAGCCTGAGGTATTGGAGGTGACATTTGAAAACCCACCAACACAAAATCAGCAGAGTAAGTATGTTTGACCCCTGATTATTTATATCCTACTAATATTATAAATGCAAAAGTTTGTGAGGATGTGAGGATGTATGTATGGATGTTTGTTACTCTTACACGCAAAAACTACTGAATGCATTTTAATGAAACTTTACAAGAATATAGCTTATGCATCAGAATAAGACATAGGCTATTTTTTATTCCGGAAAAATGCAAAGTTCCCGCGGGATTGCGGGTAACACCGCGGGGCGCAGCTAGTTTAGTATATAGTAAAGAGCTTATGTAAAATATGCATATGAAATAAACTAAATAAAATTTATTTTGTGTCTAGCAATCAACTCACGGCGGCGTGCACGTCCAAGACCCCGTGTACGCCGACACTTGCCTGCCGATTCTAGAAATGACATAATTGAAATTGAAAGGGAGAGGAACGAGGAATTAAGACAAATTAAAACCGCCCTTTTAGAGCTATGCAGCCTATTACGTCAAAATCTTACGAGACAATAGGTAACATATTTTTCCACTTAAATAATGGCCAGCGCAGATTGTGACGTCATGGCAAGGGATTTCAAATATTTACTAATAGAACGTATAGAAATAAAAATCCGACTAATATTATAAATGCGAAAGTTTGTGAGGATGTATGTATGTATGGATGTTTGTTACTCTTTCACGCAAAAACTACTGAATGGATTTTAATGAAACTTTACAACAATATAGCTTATGCATCAGAATAAGACATAGGCTATTTTTTTCCCGGAAAAATGCAATGTTCCCGCGGGATTGCGGGTAACACCGCGGGGCGCAGCTAGTACGACATAAATTGCTTTGCTCTAAAATTATGACGCGAAATCCAGTGGTAACTTTCGATGCCACGGCGTCATTTTGGAGCAAAGAAATTTATGTCGTCTATCTATATCTATGTTTGAATTTGAATGTCCATTAGTAAAAAATTGAATACATGACGTCCCAAACTGCACTAGCCATAAGAATCTAGTCTAGTAAGATTTTGTCATATTAGTTGACGGTGCTAAAATAATTTAGATTAAAAAAAATTTTTTTTGTACTTGTACTATATATTACTAATTCTGTGATTTTGGCCACAAATTTAAATTGTTAATTCTATAGTAGTTATTATTTTTGATTGTTGATTATAATATATAACTAGATATTTTTATAGTAATTGCCATTGCAAGCTGATTGTTAAAAAAAGTAGCAGTTGTATGAGACTGATATAGTTCAGTAAGAATAAACATGTCTATGATTCTGCCATAATTTGAGACTGAAATAGAGAAAATTTTATGTGATCCTAGCAATTATATAGTGTAAGTTAATATTTTGATTGTTGGTTAAATAACTGATATAGTCAAGTTAGAATAAACATGTCTGCGATTCTACCCATAACTTGAGACTGATATAGTAAGAGAAAATATTATGCAAT
This sequence comes from Athetis lepigone, assembly GCA_033675125.1. Taxonomy (NCBI): domain Eukaryota; kingdom Metazoa; phylum Arthropoda; class Insecta; order Lepidoptera; family Noctuidae; genus Athetis; species Athetis lepigone. The sequence continues at coordinate 14,813,844 of CM066216.1, read as the reverse complement.
TTGCGGCAATTTGAGGTTTGATTAAGAATTTTTCTTAGTCAAACCTCAATAAATATTGTTTTAGTTATATATTCTGGTTGTTTATTTTATATTTTTATTATGTAGTTATTTAAGCTTTTTATCTCTGTTTGTTATGTAGTTATAGGTCGGTATAATTTTTTTCTAAATTTGCAATGGTTATTGGTAAATAACTAATCTGTAGAACAACACAGGCAACTAACTATAATAATAATAATGTCTCATTACATTTCAAATCACCTAAGGGGCCTCTGCGAGTTGGCTTCGGCCCCTTGTACGCCTTCCAAAGGGCCAAGACCTCAGCGTCTCGAGAAATAAAAAATAAAATCCCCATGCCGGTGGAAGACTATTTTTTATATTTTTAAATGTTTTATTTTTATATTATTTCTTGTAATGTAATAAGATATTTAAAAATGTAAATAGTATGACAAAGAATAATAATATTGTTTATTATTCAAAAAGTTGGTAATACAGTTATTACAGTTGACGGTGAGCCACAAACTAAGCTTAGCTTGTATCTTGTGGCTCTGGAGTGCGAATTTACATATCTAGTGGTTACCTTCCAGTTGAAGATAGAATAATGTTGAACAAGTAACATATTACAAAACAAAACAAACAGTAAGATTAAGTAAGGTAAATATAAATATTGGGTTAGTGTGCGTGTAAATGTGTGTGTGAGCGAGTATGCGTGTGTGTGTGTGTGTGTGTGGAAGTGATGTAACTCTATGGAAGTGATGTGAGTGGGTTAGTGAACTCTTAGTCTCTTCTGTTGAAACTTTTTTACGACAATAAAGTATTTATTTTCTCTTGTTTTCAGTTTTTCAATTTATAATCTCTCCCATTACATCCTGAAACAAAATAAACAAAAATATTACAATATAATGTCTGTATTTTTAAACACGTTTTATCAGATCGGGTTCCCTTCGTAAAAAAAAGGAACCCTTTTTTACGGAAGGAACAACCGTACAACTTCTTTCTACTTAGGATAAAACATGTTTCTTGTATGGCTACGAAAAAACTTTGAATATTAAAGGTCTTTAATTTTTATTTTTTTACTGTAAATATTTGTTGTTATAGCGGCAACATACACATTCTGTCAAACTGTTAACTCTTTAGTTGCCTGCTGACAGACATGTTGACGGACAGACAGTCAGTGGAGGCTTAGTAATAGGGTTTCGTCAGACCCTTCGGATACGGGACCCAAAAAAGAAACGATGGCCTACCTATTTCCCTCTAGAAGTTGCACTAATCTGTCCCTCGCTCTGTGGCCTTGCTGTAGAGCTTGATGTGCTACAACAGCAATCTGCCGTTCACGTTCCTCTTCTATCTCCTCCTCACTAAGGGAAGGTGCCTAAACCCGCTTTATTACACATGTTGTGTAAAACACAGCAGGCAATCACAATTTTACCTGAAATGAATTATTTTGATCATTGCATGCCAAGAAATTAATTCAAGATAACAAATCTATTATCAGATGATATATAAACCTGCTGTGACGGGTGCATAATGCAACTGCCTTGCTGATAAAAGGCATCTCCATCTGCCTTTTAAAATACCAAAGGTACGTTCAATGGTACTGCGGGCACGTTTTTGAATGAAATTATATCTCCCCTCTGGCGTGTCTTCTGCAGCACCATCTATGGGCGTCATCAAATATTCCCGAAGGGGGTACCCAGAATCTCCTGCAATGGTTATTGGTAAATAACTAATCTGTAGAATTACACAGGCAACTAACTCTATGGAAGTGATGTGAGTGGGTTAGTTAACTCTTATCTTACATTATTGTTTCAATAGGAGGAAAGGTTATTTAATTATAAAACAAAAGCCAGCTAATAAATTGAATGTTTTTTAAACACCTACATACCTAATAGGTAAACTGTTTCTTCTTGAATATTCTCTAGATGAGATTGTATTTCGTGGTGTGTCCAAATAAAAGAATCGTGGGTCGCACCACCATACGAAGCATCTACATTTAATATATTGCATTCTGCATCACAGATCTGTAAGATATATGAAAAATATATTATTGTGTATATAAGAGCTTACCTTATACTATTAAAGAGTTCACAATCAAATTTAAATAGGCAACATACACCAAAAAACATACTTACAACTTGGACATTCAATGAATGAAAATGCTTCCGGTTAAAGAACCGTTCCTCATTTTCTGAGGGCCGGACTATTGCCACATGCGTGCAGTCAATACAGCCGACTACACCAGGCAGGCCATATCTTTCATAGAATCTGTAAATATTCAGTGGAATAATTTAAAGGGTTAATAAATTAAGTGAATGCATGGTCTAAATTTAAAGTATCAATTTGTAGCAGTAATGCTGTTTTCAAAATTGAATATTCCGTTATATATTATTGACATATATGACATTTAAGTTTCAAATCTTACTGTCTCTTTATAATGCTCCTTTCGACAAAACTCTGAGGGAACCTTATATATTTATGCATGATTGCTGCATCATTGAGTGCATTGGTAACCTCACGTAGACAGCGTGACACTGTTTGTTGAGCCATAGGGACGTCGCTGCTAAGGCCCACTACACCTTGGTAGCTCCCCCGGGCATAAAAATTGAGGGCGGTGAGAATCTTAAAGTAAAATGCACAACATTATTAATGGTTGAGACGCAACGCAATTAGATCATAGTTCAATTATTTGAATATTATTCATAAATCTTTACCTTCATTTTGGGGTCAATACCACTTCGTCGTGTATTGCGAGGCAAGAGGGGAATTATGTCCTCGCACAAATTCTCAAACAGCTCCCTTGTGAGCCTGTAGTTTTTGATGAGTTCGTCCTCCGGAATACTATTTATCCGGAGGTTTTGACGCAAGAAACGCCGGCGTCGAGTGCGCTCCTCTCTTATTTCATCTTCTATTAAAATATACGCAGCCATTTTAATAGAATATCACAAATTAAGAAGACACGTACGTAAACAACTTCAACTCTTTCTAAGCACCGAAACGATCAAACGACAGCTAAATTGTTGTCGCAAAAAGTCCGTCAAAACAAATGTCAAATTCAAATTTACGGACGGGCAAAAACACTTCGAGAGTAGGGTCATCTGTCAAATCGCGTCGCCATTCACTCTTCGTTCGGGTACCCGAACGAAACTTAGGTCCGTAGGTAAACGGGAGTAGGAAGCGTCCGAAACTAAGCCCGTAACTACGGATTTCGTGCTTAGAGAGTAGACCCCCTGTTACGGCACTTACTACTAAATTGATTTACTCTCTGACAATGAAAGCAAATTTTACCATATGCTGGACACTTATTAAGGTCATGTGTTTGTCCACAATTTCGACAATTATGTATTTTTTTACTTCCCTTAGTTTTATTTCCAGACGCTGAGTACAAAACTTCATTTTCATTTTTGCTCTGTTCCTCCGTTCCAAGCTGTTCTACATATTTTCTGGACGCATTTGCACTAAGTAAAATCTTTATCACATACTCAAGTGTGAGCTTTTTTTCATCTTCTGCAATTAGCCTAGTTTTAAGGTTATTGTACTTTTTATTTAAACCAGCTATTATTTTGCTCACCGTTAGGCCCTCCCTTAAGTCGCCAAACTTGCATGTTTTCCCTAGATTTATAATTTTTTGAAAAAAGTCTTCTAATGTTAAATCTCCCTGCACTATGCTGAAAAATTCATTTCTCTGTATGACTAGCGATTTTCGGGGAGTAAAGTAATCATTTAATTTTTGCTTCACCAAGTCAAATGTGTTATTTTCGCCGTCAAAATTAAAAGTGTTGTAAATTTCTATACCTTTCATCCCTATGAAATTTAAAAGAATGCAGATGCGTCGTTGATCATTTTCTTTTTCAAGGCCGTTGGCCGTCATATAAATTTGTAATCGCTGAAACCATATTTCGAAGTTTTTCGCCAGATTTCCCCCGAAATCCATTTCTGGGAGCGGTGGCAGTCCGCCCGACGCTGACACCATGTTTGAGTTGTAGTTCACGGACATATTGAAAGACATATAATTTACTGTAATTAGGGTTTATTGTAAACCGTGCGTGTGCAGTCATGGCGAGTCGACCCAAAGAGGACGCGTAACCATCGACACTCAACTCTATAATCTTTTTCATAGACAACTAGTGTCGTCCCTCAACATAAAGCTTCTTTAATTCCATTTGAAAATGTTCGACAACGAGTGGCAGCCATGACAGGTTTGTAAATAGGGTTACCAGTGTCCAACATTTTACCCGAACCTATTGGAAAATAAATTTGTATTTTTAAATAATATAACATACCGATTATCTAGCACAAAACTAAGCTCAAAGGTTGTGCTAATGCTGGTCTGACCACAATATCGAAGTTCATAAACTGCCGTCGTCATAATGAATTCTGACTCAAAGGAGACAATTTTTTTTCGGCCCACTATTAAACGGTAACGTATATTAATCATTTTACACATGAAACAAGTGATCACCTTATTATAATTAAAACAACAAATAATATATAGAAATCTAACGGGAATTGTTGGGAATCACACCCAACACCTACGCGTCACCATCACGCGCAGCCGACATGACCGGCGTACGCGTCATCGGCACGCGCAGCCGACGTGGCCGTTCTGCAAGTCATCCGCACAAGCAGCCGTCGTGATCGACCGACGGGCCAGCAAGCGGAGCCGATGTGCGGGGAACCGACCGACCGGCGACCACTTGCGACCACAGAGACCACCGCGGCGGACGACTCTCGCTTACCATAATATATGTTTGTCCGGGACAGTTAATCTTGTATCTAAAGTAAATCGGCATTAAAACCAGTAACATTATACAGTCCACTTTTATTTCTATTACCACGAGCAAGTCGAACATTGGTCCTTCGAGCCGGATGAGCCGGATAATAATGAAATAATAGTAAAAAACTGTTACGGAAAAATGCTTGTTTAGGAGCGCATTTATATCAACGTGAAAATAAATATATTATGTAAAACGAAACGTACCTAATTAACATCCCGTTGTAGATGCTCTGTGGTACAGTTTCAATGAGTTTGACACTGACAGACTACATTTTTAGGCTAAGCTCATACGACCGCGTGAAACCGCGCGGTACCGCTAACCGCGCGGTACAAGACCAAAGTAAGCAGTGATTATCGTTGGCATTACCGCGCGTTCTACATTCGTTTTACGTAGGTATATGTTCATTCGATTGCCGCGAGTTGAGACGGGTAGACGCATAAATAAAAATGTGGACGAAGTTTAAAAAGAGATGCCATAAGGAATCTTAATTAACATAAAATAATCGTGGGAAGAATTATTTTTTATTTTACAAACATGCTTGACGAAAGTCTTTCACTTGAAATAGGATGCACCCAATATTGTCTTTGTCTTTTTCTGCGACGACTCAGCCTTTGGTATAAAATCCATAAACAAATTGCCTCCTCCTTGTTTGTTGTCACGCAACGTTGACACACCCGGGCTGCACGTACTTACATATGCCGTCAAGCGAACGCCCCACCGCGCGTACGCGCGGTTGTTGCGCGTAATGTAAGCTTAGCCTTATTGTTTCCGATAGTTTTCTAAGATGAGTGCTTCTCGTGTTCTTTTCGTAATTTTATTCAATAGAATTTATGAAAATGGCGTCTGTAGATACAGTGCATGACCTACAAAGCTGTTGTAATAAGTGTGCAGCATGATTTGAACGTAATGTGCGACAACTTTACTTATGATATCATTGACGACAACAGTAAGTAAATTAATCGTGTAAATCACATCAAAACCTATTATATACTATATTATTATTGAACAGTGCACTATTCTAACATTAAAAACCTAGGAGACCTATTCACTCATTAAACAATCGCTCTTGTAAGATTTTTGGTCATTATGATTCATATTTTGATTGTCGTATTTCACAGTATTCCGGTTGGATAGAGTTTTGCTAATATTACCACTGTAATCTAGAGATTATAAGGAATAAACGAACGTTCATTTCATTAATAAATGGCACAATTTGTGGTGGGCCTATTCCCCGAACAAAAAAAATTGTCTCCTTTACCGATCCAGTGCACGGACACCTGCCATAACGCTGCACACTTACTGTCCGTTCACAGTTATTTTACCTTTGACAGATGGCAGTGTGTCGTTTTGTTCGGTTATCACGTCTACTGGAAATTACGCTTACTAAAACTCTTCGTATTTTTTTGTATTTCCAGTGGTAATTCTTCTTGCATCATGCCAAAAAGAATTTAAAGTAGTGGTAGAAAGATTGTGTTATCAGTGCGTGAATTTTGTGAAAAGGGAAAAAACAATAAAGGTCCTTTAATTCCATTTGAAAATGTTCGACAACGAGTGGCAGCCATGACAGGTATGTAAATAGGGTTACCAGTGTCCAACATTTTACCCGAACCTATTGAAAAATAAATTTTAGTAATAATAATATTTAAAAATGTAAATTATGTGTATAAAAATAAAGAAATGAGAATAATAATAATAAATAATAATAAACCCGCAGGGCAGCTTGTGGCGAGCTGTCGGGCAGTAACGACCCCGTGGACCTGAACTCCTGGGAGACCCTTAGTTTAGAAGAAGTATTCCAGTAAGATGCTGGTAGGGATCTTGACCGTACTTCCGGGATTGTCCTGATAGCCGTGGAATACCTCTCCACTCCTCAAGCACCTCGATATATGTTGCCCCCTTGTCGCTACGTCACTATGTGCTAGCGGCCGTTTTCGGGGGCCCATTTACTGAGTGTGCAAGTCACCCCCTGCCATTTAATCCATGTTTACAAGCATTGGCCAGGCAGGGGCCATAGCCATACAATAGTTTAGGATAAATAATCCATCTTAGCAACCCAAACCCATAGTCCAATAGCTTTTTTACTCCATGACCTGCAATAGACCACCACCAACCGGGGGTTGACCTTAGGTGCACTTGAGTGGTGCATATAGGGATAATCGTCGGTTGGTGCCTCACTTCATAAAGCTTTATTTAAGGGGCCTCTGCGAGTTGGCTTCGGCCCCGCGTACGCCTTTCAAAGGACCGGGACCCCAGGGTCCCGAGAAACTAAAGTTTAAAATAAAATAATAATAATATAAAAACACAATTTATTGGGAGGAATTTTATTAGTAATTTGTACCTCGGTACAGGTTTGGGCCAGAAAAGAAACACCTCCTTTAGTTTAGTTTGTGGCCATAATTTCAATTAATTAAATTATAATTGTAATTAGTTTAGGTACTATCACGGTCTGAAGTCCAGTAGCAATCTCACAAAACTATGGCATGCAATACTAGTTGTACTTACGACCTTCTTCAATAAAAAAGTTCGATACACACATACACTTTGTCAACATGCTACTTGCTTATGATTGTTACTACTAATTTCAATACAATTCGTATCCGTCTCCGTGGCTAAGCGGTTAACGCCGTAGTAAACATCAACGGTAGTTCGAGTTCAAATCTGATATCTAACAAATAATATTTTTATGTTTTATTTGTGAGTTATGAATGCTGACAACAAATATGTAAAATAACGACCGACTTAACAATGATTCTTTCGTTAAAGATTATTTTCTATCTTAGCGTCGTTTTAAAAAGATGAGGGTAGATTTGAAACAAAGTGAATGACTAGTTCACATAAAATATTCTACTATTAGCTGTTGTTGGTTGGTGAACATAGTTACGCGCGTTTGTGTTATTAGTATTACTGTTATTGCGATTTTACTTGTCTTATTTATCCAATATGCAGGCTAATATTACTATTGAAGCTAAGGCAAATATTGTGGCCCTATATAAGAATGGTCTCAATATATCTCAAATATAGAATGAAACCGGCTTTTGCGTAAGTATTTTTTTATTATTGTTCGGATAAGGTGTATCATACATATTTTGGTTTAGCAAACCAATCGCTTGTTGCAAGTGTGTAATAAAAATGTTTTTTTTAGAGAAATACTGTTAGTCGTTGGATCAAGAGGTTTGAGGACGAAGGCAGCTTAAAGAATCGTGAGAGAAGCGGAAGACCACCTCTTATTAGCCAGCCTCAACGACGTTATATGGTAGCTGAATATGAGACGAATGGTTTCATCCCAACAAGGCGTTTTGCCAACGAGTTCGGCACATCATTACGCACCGTACGCCGCACACTACACGCCGAAGGTCTGCATCACCGAACTCCAGCAAAAAAACCATTTTTAACGGCAAGGCACAAAGAGGAAAGGTTACGTTTTGCACGGGAATATTTAGACTTCGATTGGGAGACTACAATATTTACCGATGAAAAAACCTTTAAATCGTGCCAAAAAGGAAGGTTGCATTTGTGGCGTAAAAATAACACGCGATGGTCTGAAAGTAATATTTTATCGAATACGGAATCAGGTAGAATATGTGTAAATATGTGGGGGTGGATTAGTGCTCAGGGGCCAGGTGAATTAAGTTTTATACCTACACGAGCCAACAGTGTGAACTACGTGGAAGTTTTGCCTACGGTGCGCAATGTCTACCCTGCAGAAGACTTACAAGAGTTTTGTTTTGTGCAAGATAATTGTCCGATTCACTGTGCTCATATTGTTCGCGAATGGTTTAGCAATCATCCGGAAATAAAAGTTATTCCGTGGCCAGCAAGATCCCCTGACTTAAACCCCATAGAAAATATATGGGGTTTAATGGTGCAAAGATGGGAAGCTCGAGATGAGAGATGTCCTGAGTTACTCAAGTCCCATTGTATGCAATTGTGGGATAGTTTGCGTGGCACAGTGTAACGTTACCCTGGGTTGTAGAAGCCCAGGGAAACAACCACACAGGTAGGTTCGTCTAGGAAACCAGAACCTTAGGGAACTGGAGTCCCAGACGAACAGAAAGGTAGTAGAAGAAATTAAACAGTTAGGAAATTTACAGATATATATTTATAATTATAACAATGAGAGTACCAGAGCACCCTACACTTTGGCCCAAACTCGTAGGATTTGAAATAAATAGGAGAGGATGTTAAAAACCAGGATTCGGAGGTGCTTCACGTCGTCACGAGGCAGGGTAAGCGCCTCGGCAACGGAGGCCGGAGGCAGAGTAGGCGCCTCGACTACGCTGGCTGGAGGCAGAGCAGGCACCCCGACTACACAGGCCGGAGGCAGAGTAGGCCCCTCGACAGCGGAGGCTGGAGGCAGAGTAGGCGCCCCGGCAGTAGAGGCCGGAGGCGGAGTAGGCGCCTCGGTAGCAGACGCCGGAGGCTGAGCAGGGGCCTCGGCGGCGGAGGCCGGAGGCTGAGCAGGGGCCTCGGCGATTGACGCCGAAGGCTGAGCAGGTACCTCGGTAGCTCGGTAGCTGAGGCTGGAGGCTAGAAATAGATAACGCAGAAGCGCGTGCAGGAGTAAACTGGGAGGTGAACCCAAGAGAGAGGCCGGTTCACTTAGAGGTTTACTTCACTCAGAGGTTCTGCGATAATGTATGAGAGGGTTCACTTCTAGACCTCCCAGTTACTCCTTCTATTTTCGATGCCGGCACAAGACTGACTTCCCTCTGCAAAAATATCGATAAAGAAGACTCTTTTAGAACCCTTTGTTAGGAACGCAATGTTTTGAATCAAAAATTTGAAATAGTAAAGAAAATGAGGGTGCCATTAACAAAATTAGGCGGACAGGTCCATAAAAACGTATGCAAACTTCACGAAGACAAACCAACCTCCACCTATAAAGAAAACATAGAATGATTGACAAATGTCAGATGAAAAAGTGTCAAGCATTGTTTACAAATAAATTATTTCTTTTCAGAATGTTATAACTAATTAGAAATACTATTAAAAACAAGGAGAATCACATAAAATGATAAAATAAAAGACCGTAAGTACTACAACAGATATCTGTGCAAACATTGTGGCGTCTATGCGTCGACGTCTTATTAGCTGCATAGAAAATAACGGAGGTCATACAAAATATTAAATGATGACAGGTGTAGTAATTTTGTGTCAGGGGACATGCTGGTCGTAACTGTAATAAATCCATACTAATATTATAAATGCGAAAGTAACTCTGTCTGTCTGTCTGTCTGTCTCTTCTTCACGCCTAAACCACTGAACCGATTTGAATGAAATTTGGTACAGATATAGTCTGGGACCCGAGAAAGGACATAAGATAGTTTTCATCCCGGAAATCCCCCGGGAACGGGAACTATTATTCCACGCGGACTAAGTCGCGGGCAAAAGCTAGTAAGTTTATAATTGTAATAATATTGAGGTTAAGCTTCAATCCTCTTTTCTTTAAGAAAATGAATAATTAAGCTATAACCTCTTTAATGACCACATTATAATAATCATGATTACACAATCGGCTTTACTAAATAGGTTAGGGTGTTTTTTTACAAACACGCCCATTTCCAATATGTATAAGCATGCCAGTGATAATAATTTATGTTCTCTTAATATGGGTCTGCATGATTCCAATGGACCTGCACCAAACACAGCTCGTAAGCACTTTTTTTTAACAATAAAGGCCCTGTCACTGTCCGTAGAATTACCCCATATTATTATGCCGTATGTAAGCACAGATGAGACGTAACCATGGTAAGCGAGTAGAGCGGCATTTAGACCAACAGTTTCTCTTAAATTTCTTAGTGCAAATGCAAAGCTATTTAGCCTGTTGCAAATGCTATCTATATGTTTTTTTCCAATTACAATTCTTATCAATTGCTATGCCTAAGAATTTTGTATCGTTAACTTCATCAATGTCATTATCACGTCCCACAATTTTCATTGTAATTAATTTGTCATCTTATAATTACAGAAATTAATATATTTGGTTTTGGAAATATTCACGCATAAATTATTTTGTTCAAACCAATCTAGTATGTTTTCTACGGCAGTATTTATCTTGTCTTCGTGCTGTTTATTTTTATTTTCGTTACTTATTACTAATGAGATATCATCTGCAAATAACACGCATTTATCCTGTATTACTTTAGGCAAATCGTTAACATACAGAAGAAAGAGCAATGGCCCCAAAATGCTACCTTGAGGCACTCCATATGTATTTGCCCTAAACGGAGATTTATAATTTAATACTTCTCTTTCTTTGTTCATACCTAAGACTTCAACACGTTGTTGTTACCTGCCGATACTGTCTTAGTTCCATGATTATGGGTTACCAAGGAGTGACGCTCCCAACTGCCGTGACTATTTACCAGAATTAGGTACTTATGTTTCAAGATATAAGTAGAATAAAGATGATTATTATTAAGTGACATTCTAATATTTTGAAGGTTATTATTTCAAGAATATTTTAGTACGAGGTTAGATAAAGGTGTGTATTTGCAACTGAATACAGTACTGACCATGGCAACTTGTAAATGTTAGCTGAACAAATATCCTACAACATAACCCTTTTCAATACGATTTAAAAAAAACGAATTTCGTTACATAGGTATTATGATATTGTATGTCATAAGCCGCGTACCCAACCTAGCGCACAGGCTCGCGCGGCAGCCTCGGTGTCCGGATCGCGAGCGATGGCTCCCGCGACAGCCTCAGTAGTTTTGTTCAATTTACACGAGGCCGCCTCGCGAGGCAGGCTGAGCCATCATAAGTCCGCGAGTATTCGTAATGGTCAGTCGTGTATTTTCAGCTGTAGCTATTTTCCTAGCTGCTTATTGTTTAAAGAAACGAAAACAGTCACGTGTCAAGAAAAAACCGAGACGCTTCTGAATTAGAAAAAAATTATGAGCGTCGCCACCAATATGATACCAAAATCACAGAAGACAAACACGGCAAGAGAAAAAACTTGAAGTAGCTTCGCGCGCGAGCCAAAACATAATCGTCCCCACCTAACGCACAGCGCCCACCGAGGCACCTTTGAGCGCGTCAAGTTTACCGACAACAGATGGCTCGGGGCCGAGCCGTGCTCGGTCGAGCAAACGCGCGCCCGAGGCAGGCCGAGGCACGTCTACACCAGCCGAGGCATTTGGCTCGCGAGGCTGCCGCGCGCGCCTGTGCGCTAGGTGGGTACGCGGCTATAAGTGAGAAAAATAATAACGTGATTTTATTTCTTTGACAGTTTTCCGAAGGATGAAGAATCTAAACAACAGTGGCTTGATGTTGTTCCAGTATCACAAAAAATTACAAAAAACTCTGTTGTTTGTAGCCGTCACTTCAAAAAAGAAGACTTTTATGCAGCTAACTCGCGACAGCTATTAAAAAAGCATGAGTTCCAATAATGGAGAAATTGACATCAGAATTGTAGATAGAGTTTTCGATGTCTTAAATGCTAAATCCCCTTTAGGAAAAGGCTTTCAATCACCAATGCGGCACAATAATAAAAATTTTTGGATGGGAATATTAACTGAAACCCGAGAATATTTATCAACGCTTAAGGTTGATAACCAATCAATTCTTTTACATCGGCGAAAAATGGGTGTTTTAGGATTAATAGTGGATACGTACAGTGTTTCAAACTTACCTATGGATCTTTTAGTTGGAAACAGTTTAAATTATTTCTTGCCATACAAAATTTCTCAAGATCAACTGGAAATGTTTTTCTCTTGTGTTCGTATACAAGGTGGTGGTAATAATAATCCGAATGCGTTACAATTTACGTATGCTCTGAGAAAATTACTTTATCGTAATAGTATTAAACCTAGTATGAATGCTAACTGTACTGGTGATGAGTTTGAGCTGTCTCCAATTTTAGATTTTCGTAGCGAGATAATCTGTGACTGAAGATCAATCTTCTGATTCTCATGAAGAAGAACAATTGGATGCTTTGATGTATTACATTAATTCAATCACCATGTCCGATTACAAAATGACTATCTTGTATTATATCGCAGGTAAAATTTCATGTAAACACTGTCGCGATGCAAGTAATTGCTAAGGAGCATTACGATCACACGTATTTCGTAGATATCACAAATTTTTCGTCTTTTACCGCATTTATAGATAAAGGCGGTTTAAAGTATGTGTCTCGATTTGCATTTGAAGTGATAAAGCATGCTGCTCTTGGTTCTTTAAGAAATATTAGCAAAAATAAGATTTTGTTGATTTTAAAACATTTTTTTCTTACAAAACTTAATAATTTGTTTGACTCGTCTCACCCTGTTGAAAGTTACAAAGAACCACATGAGTTACAGCTTGTGAAGACATTAGCAAATTCATATTTAAATTTAAGAATATTCCATCATGCTAAAACCAACTCATTGAAGAAGTTAGGCAGCAAGATTGGTCTGCGTCAGAAATTACATAAAACAATTTTGTTTAGTCATGTTTGATGCAATAAAAATATCTTAGTATATTTTTTTCTTTTATTGAAATCTTTTTAGAATAGTTTTTACATTTATGTAGAAGGGGCTTTTACCCACGGCTTCGCACGTAGCAGACAATAATATACTAGCTGTTTACCCGCGACTTCGTCCGCGTAAATTATAGCCTATGTCACCCGCAGATAAAGTCCCGTGGGTGAAAGAATTTTCAAAATCGGCCCAGTAGTTTTTGAGTTTATAAATTACAAAAATACACACATACACAATATATACAAATCTTTCCTCTATAAAATTAGTGTAGATATAATACTAGCTGTTGCCTGCGTGATTTATATATGTCCTTCTTCGTGTGTCTATGTCCTTCTCCGTGGCATTCTCGACGTATATACAAAATTGATCGGTTGAAATTAGGGCATGCAAACCGATAACCGATAATCGATAATTTATCGGTTATCGATCCATTTTGACTAAACGATAAATATCGAAAACAAAAACGATAATTACCGATAATCGATATTTTTTTTTACAACGAATTACTAGTCTGGATGACAAAACTATTGATTGTTTGTCATTTTTGAGGACATATTTTCAGCATTAACTAAAAAAATTGCAACAGTAAGCACACCCTAAAAATCTCTTTAAAATGTGATTATTTCAAATGTGATCTTTTTTAATTATAATACAAAATAATAATTTTATGTTAAGTAATTTATTTATAGTGCAATAATCCTTAAAATATTTTCTACTAATTATTTTAAATGTGAACTCTTTTAATTATAAAACGTAATTATTATATTTGAATTTAACTATTGTATTAATCGTTAACAAATCTTGTTAAGATGTGTGTATTTAAAGTTTTATGACTCAGATATAAATATATACTACAAAATTGTTCAATGTTAGTTTAATTATAGCAAACGTTCAGAAGTGTCAATATTTGACTCATAATAATTATTATATTATTTTGAAGAGTCTAACTTTTTTAATAATTAAGCAAAAAGCTTCTAAAAATTTATTTAAAAGATCTCTTTAAGAAGAGTTAAGTGAGGAAATCCAAAATGCTATGTTACATAATATATATTTTTTTCTTGGACAACTAACATACGGTTATCTGATCCCAAACTAAGCAGACCTTGTACTATGGTTAAAAAAAAACCTTGTTTAATTTATTTTTCAGTATATTATATTACTTTTTATTTAAGACAAGTAATTGCATTAGTTTATCCATTCATTTACATGTAAAAAACAAGTTTTTGTATTTATTTTTATAAATAACGACTATTATCGGTAATTACCGGTTTTTATCGAAAAAAAATCCGATATTTTTCATTTTATCGATTATCGGAATATTTCGATAATTGCATGCCCTAGTTGAAATGCGAAAGAAAAAGTCGCGGACAAAGCGGGTTTGTTTTCTACATTTTTTACACTACTAGAACGGCTAAATAATGCGCCTGAATTACATGGTGTGAAAATTGCTTCTTACAAATATATATTTTTTTGTCCCATGGATCAAGAATATCATGGTCACCATATTAGAAAGAAACAAACGACCTCCGGGCTTTATATTCTACTCGGACCGAGTTTTGGCTATCAGTGCTCAGTCCTGCTATTATTATTACGTCCATGTAATAACCAGAGGTAAAATAACTGTGAACGGTCTGTACACTATTTTGACATCTATCATGAAACTGTCACTTGACAAAATAGACGTCAATCCGTTCATCATTCTTTCGTCCGGAAATTGGTAGAAATAGCTAAAGATTTCGGCCTAATTTAAAAAATATATAAATGATTTCGTAATATGTCCATTTAAACGGCTAAGTAGGCTTTAATACGAACGTGGGTTCGAGTCGCCATCTTTATTTTGGGTATTTGAATGGCGCGTCGGCCTCACGAGGATATAAAACGGCATGTATTTAGTATCATGACTATGCATTAAAAGTCTCACTACAAACCAATAACTCTAACATGTCAAATTCTTAACAACAAGTCTCGGGACTTAAGCACTATAAAAATTTTGTCCATTTAAACGGACTGTTAGGTTTTAATGCCTAGTGAACCCAAAATCGAAATCAATTGTTTTCTTCGGTTTATATTTGTCCATCAAAAAGTGCATGCTTTTAAGTGCAAACCATTTAGAATTATATATACAATCGGCACCGCTGCCTGACTTCGTACTCATTGTTTTTTGCCTTTTTGGGGGGTAAGATGCAAGAAGCGAGTCCATCTTTGTTTTATCTAATAAACATTACATAACAGTTGTTTAGCGATTTCCCGCCAAGCATCTTGTTTGTAAGTTGTATTTTTATAGTTTTTACACGTCGGATCCCACAGACATCTGAAATTGCGCTAGGCTTCTATGATTAATAAACATTTTTCTTGAGACCAATCCATAATTTAATCAATAAGATACGTAAACAATCGCTAGAACACAAGAACGCTTTGATGAGAACGCTCAGTGGCGCGAGCACGTCCGAACACGCTAGAACGCTCTAAGCAACTGTTCGCGCGCTCTTGCGCCGTTTACATCAAGCGAGCGAGCATTCTTAGAATATTCTATAGAATCTTTGCGAACGAAATAAGAACAGCGAAAGAATGCTCTACGCCTGTTTACACTAGAAGAATTTGATGTAGTGGGGATAGAATGAGCATTCGCTCGTTTGATGTAAATCGACCTTATCAATAATAAGGTTCGTTGTTCTGTCAGCTACCAGAGAAAGTCAGGCGATACCAGTACTTTCACAATGAATACCTTTTATCTGATGGCAATGTTGGCAACGTTGTTACCTTTAGAATCTGCAAAACTAGCTTGTTTTGGTGGTGACGACAGTTTGATTCTTAGTGACGATAGTTTCAATGTTAACTTGAGTTCAATAACTGCAATTTTGTTTAACATGGAATCAAAATATAAATAAATCAGTCCTAATCAACTACTTGAGCAAAACTAGTTCATGTCGATTATTCAGGAAATTATAAGTGCGCGTAAGTGCGCGAAAGAAAGTCAATCTGGGCATTTTGGTGCAACAATCCATACCATCGTGCTTTATTTTTTTATGCTAATCTGAAAAAGTCACAATGTTTCGCTACTCTTAGTCCAATACTTACTTAAAAATTCCATGCTCCACAAGAAAAAACTTTTCACGTTGTTTCAGATTCTGCAAGCAGTCAATATCGAAACTACAAAATATATTACTATGGCCACACTGAGTGACTCATACTTATCATAAACATTTTTTTTAAACTAAGAACCACTTCAGTTGAGAACAAGCTGTCGTTGTGTCACGAGTGGTTTTGTTAATAAGCAGAAATGTCGTAAGTACCTTAGTTTTGTTATGATTATCATACATAAAAATGAACTTGAGTTAGACTTTACGATTTGTTTACATTATGTGATTTCTTATTTTTATTAAGTGATAAATCAAGTCTAATTTCAACTTTAAACTATTGTTGTAATGGAAAAAATGGCCGCTCGAAAGACGCTATTCGATTATCTTTTTTACAGTGATTTTACGTTTCCTTTAATGATTTAATAATTAAAATATGTATGTTGTGTTCCTAATAGGCATACATACGTTTATTAGAAATAGAAATACCTATTGACTTTCAATTATTTTTGTTATTCAACTTAGACAAGAAATATGGATGCTGCAAAAAATCAAATGATTTTTGAATACGAGTTCCGACGCAGGAGTAACGCGGCAGAAAAAAACAATGTTGCGTCTGCTAATTAACGCACCGTGCGATTTTGGTTTAAACGCTTTCGTGATGGAAACTTCGACTTGAAGAACAAGTCACGAGGAAGATCGCACACAGGTGAATAACGATGAATTAAGAAAAGAGATGGTGGAAGCCAATCCTTGTCAAACTACCCAGGAATTAGCGGCATGGTTTGACGTTACCTTACCCACAATATTGACTCATTTGCGTTAAATAAATAAAATAATATACATACAAAAATGAGTGCCTCATGATTTGACTGATCTGCAGAAAGAAACGCGTGTTGAAACTTCTGTTGCCTTATTGAATCGGTACAGAAATGGTTCTAGTGTGTCTTTTGATTTATTCATCAAGGAAGACGTTGTTGGTGAGATAGTGAAGTGGACAAATGTGAAAATATCTAGAAAAAGACCTGGAAATACCCACGCTACCTGCAACGATACATGCTCCATAGAAATTTAAGCCTATTTTGGTATTTTGACGCTAACTGCTGCAATAAAAGATAAACACCTAACTACAACTGAGCTATTTGATAGCACTTTTTCAGGGTCTAGGTGTTTAGCTGTGATAAGCAGGGAGCGTTTCAACTTTCTCACGCGTTGTTTGACAATGGATGACAAGACTTTGCTTCCAGCTCTACGTCAAGAAGATCCTTTTATTCCAATCAGGAAGATATGGGAGATGATTATAGAACAGTGCAAGTCTAACTACACACCGGGAAACTACCTTACAGTAAATGAACAGAAGCCGGAAGCCGGAGATGATCATGTTCTACAACCAGACTAAAGGTGGTGTAGATACATTGGACCAAATGACTTCCTCTATGTCATGCAAAGAGTAACCGATGGCCAATGGCAATTTTGTATGACATGCTAAATATAGCTTTCGTAAATTCATATGTTATATATTGTCATCACATTTTAACAAAAAATTAAAGACCCCTAAGTCGAACACAATTTATGAAAAAACTTAGCACGCAGTTGACTACTGAATGGTTGCGGAATGTTTATAATGACGACGGCCTGAAAGATGGGCCTGTAAGTTGGTCTAGTGGTCAGTAGCCCTGACTGTTATAAGCAGTCAACTCATTTTATATTAGCAGAACGCTATCATGGCTGTGGAAATGTTAATATTTTACATAATTTGCCATTAGATTTTGTAAATCCTATGACTAAATAAGATATAAGATAATTGTTAGAAAGTTCTTTCTTCTGGTGTGATTCGTGCAACTTGTTTTCTGAACATGATCATAATTATTTAATGTATATGATCCTTTAAATGAGTGTTATTATTGTACCTCAGTAGTAAGTAATTACTCGTTTCCATAATAATTTAATTGTAATCGTTGATTTCATTTGAATGTTTTATCTCATTATTCCACGTAAGATTCGTTGCATTTAATTGTTATTACTAAGCAGTTTTAGTATTATGGCTGAAACCAACTAGGCGCTTCATATAATATCCGCCGTCATCTCGAGTTAATTAATATTGTATTTAGTTATTAATTAAGGTGGTAACCTGTATATTCTATGAGCCCCAGTTGCTTGAATCAAATAAATAAATAAAAAATAAAATAAATAAATATGCTTGCCAAAGGTATCTGAAATGAATGAAGAAGAAGACATCGTAATAAATGGAAAAAAGAAAGCAAAGAGCTGGTAAACCAAAAACAAAAGTCCAGATTGACGAAACACCGAATAGAGAATCCTCTGTTACCTCATCTCTCAAGGCGCCGCTCAGTTCAAG
This sequence comes from Athetis lepigone, assembly GCA_033675125.1. Lineage (NCBI taxonomy): Eukaryota > Metazoa > Arthropoda > Insecta > Lepidoptera > Noctuidae > Athetis > Athetis lepigone. Next base: position 14,795,171 of record CM066216.1, on the reverse strand, counting down.
GGGATGTTCATGATTGTCGTCAACTGACTAGTAGGTAAGCCGCCAAGCTTGTTGCGGTGCCGCAGCGGCGCCGTAAGAACATTCAAACTCAAACTCAAACTCAAAACTATTTTATTCAAATAAACCATTTACAGGTACTTTTGAATCGTCAAGGTGTCAGTCTGTCAGAAAAATGAAGCTAGTTGCTTGTTCCAAGGAGTAGGTCTCATGGAGAAGAGCGAGCAAGAAACTCCATGGACACTCTTTTAAAAATCAATAGATTACAAAAATTTGGTTACATCATTCATTGTAGAATATAAAGTACTATGTGAGAACAACGTAACAAGTCATAATGTAAGAAGACATATTGTAAATTTAAGGAATCAAAACAAAATTTAAAATAACTGTGGCAGCTAAGAGATGACCAGTCTCAGCAGACAGCGCCCGTTCACGGACTTGACGTGTGGATCGGCACCAAATAGCTCAACCATTTTGAAGGGAACCAAATGATCCAACACACACGCCACCGTCAGTGAGACATTTGAGTGAGCATGACAAACTCCCAGCTGCCAGAGTACATTCAGTCAATGACAGACAGAAGAAATGCAAAGAACATAGTGCTCACATTGTATTTTATGTGAATTTATATAAAACAAACACTTTGACTCGACACAATACTATTATTTTTGTAGTTTTACAATCAACACTAGCGTCGAATACTAATTAATTACACGGTTGTGCAGCAGGACCAGCAGTCAGCCAAGCATTTTGGTCATTAATGTAATCCCCTAATTTATAATAAGCTCGGCTACATAATGTGCGTTTTATATAAGATTTAAATTTAGTCTCAGTTAGTTGAGTAATTTGGGGAGGTATTTTATTATAACACTTTAAACAGTACCCCATAAAGGAAGTATCTACTTTAGCCAGCCTAAAACCAGGTTGGATTAACTGGTCCCTATTTCTTGTATTATAATTGTGTCTATCGCCCCTTTTACCAAATAGATGGAGATTTTTCCTAACGTACATGATGTTTTCATAAATGTATTGAGAAGGTACCGTCATAATGTTAATTTCCTTAAACAGTTCCCGTAGGGAATCGCGCATACGAAGATTGTAAATGGCTCTGACTGCTCTTTTCTGCAGAATAAAAATAGACTCGATGTCTGCAGCTCGTCCCCACAGTAAAATCCCGTAAGACATAACACTGTGAAATATAACTAAAGTAAACTAACCTCGCGGTGTCTACATCAGTGTAATGCCGGATTTTCCTAACGGCATACGCTGCCGAACTTAGGCGTCTTGCGAGAGATGCTAAATGAGGACTCCATTGTAGCCTTGAGTCAAGCGTGATCCCTAGGAAAACAGTTTCAGTGACGAATTTTAGTTTCTCCTTATTCAATACTATGTCATAGTTATTGCTTTTGACATTTGGCAAAGCGAATCTAATGCATTTAGTTTTATTTCCATTTAATACTAAATTATTTGCCGTGAACCAATTATGTACTTGAAGTAAAGCATTATTAATGTTATCAAAATTATTGGCCTTCCTGTTTATCTTAAAAATCAAGGAAGTGTCGTCGGCAAACAATACCATTTGTGGCTGGCTTTTTAATAAGTGTGGGAGGTCATTTACGTAAACTAAAAAGAGAAAGGGACCCCGAATTGAGCCCTGTGGAACTCCCATTTCTACTTTTAAACCATCAGAATTTACCCCATTTATCTGAACTGTCTGGAGCCTATTATTTAAATACGATTTTACCAAACTTTGCGCAAGTTTACCCAGTCCGTAATGCTGGAGTTTCAAAAGTAATGTGTTATGATCTACGCAATCAAATGCTTTGGAAAGGTCACAGAAGATCCCAATGGCATCGTGTGCTTCTTCCCACGCAGTATATATGTGTTTTAATAAAGTAACACCGGCGTCGGTTGTGCAACGCCCTTTAGTGAAACCAAACTGCTGATCGTGCAAGATTTTATTGGTGTTAAAATGAATCAGCATTTGATTGAGCATTATCCTTTCGAACACCTTGCTGAAAGCAGGTAATACGGACACGGGTCTATAATTGTTGGTATCTTTACTGTCTCCGCATTGCGGTGCCGCAGCGGCGCCGCACTGCTCGTGTGGCCGCCAGTGCGGTGCGGAGTAATGCGGTGCGGCGCGTTGCCGCATCGTGTGGCCTGGCACTTAGCGCCGTTCTCGTCCCCTGTCCTCTATGTTTTGTACGCCTGTGAGACATTATTACATTTTTTATTACATTTTTTCAATCACATTAATTACTATCTATCTTTGTTTCTTTCTTTTTTACATTATACATATTTTATTTTATATGCATAATGCCGTCTATGAGGTTCTCACATAGATTTTGTATGGGTCATTTTCACTCACCACATTGTTCCTTGGCGACTGGCGTCTGCGCAATATTAGATAGCGTAGTGGGTCAAATTGCCAACTCCCGCGCCGGGGATTGTCTTGAGATGGGCTCACTTTAACTCACTCACAAACACAACATTGTTTACAAGCACTAGGTATTGAGTACAACATACCATAATGCATCATAAATTTCCTAATCCTTATTACGCCATTGTTGTAAAAGCTTACGTAATTCGCTCGTCGCACTGGAATGACAGTGATGACATAATTGATATTGTATTGTTACGTACCATAGATCATACATTGATCGTTTATGTTTATGATACACTAATGTGCTCTTCATACCTTTTAGTTTTTTTACTTTTAGTGTTGTCCTTAGTCGATTTTTCGTCAAAATGTTGCCTGTTATTTAAAAATTCGTTCTGTTTTATATCTTTTTTTCTTTTTTTCTCTTGTAATTTTATATTCATATTGTTTTTTTGTTGTGTGCCCCGCACCGGTACAACGCCTTGGTGTATCGTGCCTCAGAACAATTTAGCAACTAACTTTCTCCATTGTTCTGAGTCAGAAACACGCCCTCGGCTAGCGCTGAAAACCAGCGCCGTGGACTCGCACCTGTGTACGGGCCCGGCATTATGCTGAGCGCTAGTCCTTTCGTGCATAAAATTAGTTTTAATTAGCATAATTAAGTTCTTTTACTTAAAATTTTGCACGAATAAACTGTTTTTCTTTCTTTCTTTCTTTCTTTTATCACCCTTTTGCCGTTTACCTATCCGAACAAGGATTTTCAGCATGAAATATAAAAAGTAAAATTCACGAACTCCTGCTATCTGTTGAAGAAGAGCTTCGAGTATGTTTGTCGCAAATCGCCCAAGAATAAAAATGTTTTGCTCCACACGCCAGGCTCTTTTTTATTTTTTTGGTGAGTGGGAAATCATCAAATTACTGCTTTCGTCCCGGGTGCGGTGGCTTGTCTTTGAGGCGCGCGTGGAACACTAACGCGCCGCCGACGCGGGCCTTGTCCTAGCCTGGCGGCGAGCTACCCATCGCTCGCCATCAGCAGACCTGCGCCTACGGTGGCCGGTAGTCGTCTTGCGACTCTCGACGTCTACGCCTGGGTCCCTGTCCGGGGCGCGTATTGACAAACTGTATGCTGACCCAGACCGGAGTTGCTCTGAGTTCGATCGCAGTTTGCCTTTTTAGTTGAAGAGCAAACTGTATACCTATTCAGAGAGTGTCTGAATCAAATTACATTTTGCTTTAAAATACTAGAGCAAAATACATACGAGTCCAGACGTCCAGCGTCTGGTGTAGTATGTAATATAGCATTGATAATTTAGAGCAAAATGCATGCGAGTGCAGACACGTTTTATCTCTTTTACTCCCGCGCGGCGCGCTATCATGCCTGCCTTGTCTTCTAAAACTTGTGCCGCTTGTGATTTTGACTCCTTTTTTTTCGCCAGTGACCGTGACTTCATTAGCAATAAACGCACGTGTCAAGGTTATTCTTTCACAAATAAAATAAATTATTTGCCAATCGATTCAGTGCAAACTGCCATCACTGCAGAACGATTCGCCGCGCGAACAGTGCAAACGTTTTATTCAACAATTCTCCAAGTTTGCAAATACAAACTGGATTGTAAAGCGAAGTCCTACTGTTAAGCGATATGAATTCCGTAAACAGTATGGTTGTCAGCATTCATCATTCAATAAAAAACAAGGTAAAACAAAAAAATTTCAATGCAAAGCTTCAGTAAACTTCTTATTTAAAAAAACTAACAGAAATACAATAAAAAACGACGCCTTTTTGAAACAAGGATTGAACACTATTATTGACATTTGTTTTACCCATTCGCATAGAATCCACGTTGCATCTGCTTACAAGTATTTACGATGCGATCCAGCCGTGCAAAAACAGTTTCATGAATACTTCGAGCAAGGTATGACCCCCACCATTGCGAAGCACTATCATGAGATGATCATGTTAAATTCTGAAGGTAGTCAAACTGTCGCTAATGCTCAAAAAGATCCTACATATCGTCATATTAGATATTTATATTTATACGATAAATGGCGTAAAACAAATTTGGGCGGACGTTCAGATCGCGATGTAATTATCGTCTTGAAAAACCAATTGGCTTCCTTTACTAATAAAGGAATTCATGTACTGATTAAAGAAGATCCTATGGTAGTCGTCATAATAACTCCAATTATGAAGAGATTATTTTTAAAAGGATTCTCCGATGAAATGGTGTACATAGATTCAAGTGGTTCCTGTGACCAGACTTCAACGCGAGTGACATTCATATTTGCATCTCTAAAAATTGGTGCAGTTCCTATAGGTTGTGTTTTACACACTGCTGATACGAAAGCCAACTATACTCTTGCCTATATTTCTGTTAAGGAAGCTTTAGAAAACGATTCAGCAAGAAAATTTCAACCACTTATTATAATGACCGACGACAGCGAAGCGGAACGTAATGCTCTAAAATGTGTGTTCCCTCAAGCGAATTTATTACTCTGTCACTTTCATGTCTGTCAAGCAGTTTGGCGATGGCTATGGCTTTCTGAACATAAAGTTGAAAAAGAAAATAGCAGAAAATAGAATAGAAGTTGTGATGAAAGCTTTTCAAGATGTACTTTATGCTGAAAGTGAAGAATCGGCATCCGAAAACTTTGCTAAATTGATATCAAATCCTATTGTTAAAGCAAATATTATGCTGACTGAATATTTGTCCAATATATGGGCCAGAAGAAAAGAATGGTGCCTGTGGTGACTAGGGGTAACAACACAAACAATAGGCGAGATGACAAAAAAAAAGTAATTAGTCCGTCAGTTAGATAATCAAAAAATATGGGACATGTATTTTTTCTTTTTTCTCGTAAACAGAAAATGACGACAATACAGTGCGTTGAAGTTTCGTGAAACGTCACGCCTTTGTATAATTTTTACTCAGAAGTGACGTCACAAGCCCCCTCTCCGGAACTTTGATGCTCTTTATCTTTGTATTTTGTTATTAATTTGATCAAGCAAAAAATATGCGTCCAGTATTTTTGGACTGTCTAACAGACGGACTAAACAGAATGTCATTCTTTTGATGTAGTCATCATCCCTATTATGTGGAAGCCTCTATCCGAATATTCAAGGATATAGTGTTGCAAAGATCGAAGGTTTTCAACAGTTGCGCTCTGGTAAAGTTTATAACGGAAAGTTTTGAGAACTACCATAAGTTACGTCTTTTATATTTCGCACACTCCAGACGTGACAAGAATATGATTTACATAAGATGTAGCATTATTTGCGGATGACGGCGCCGCGTCGGTCGCAGCGCCGCACGCGGTTTCGGTCGCAGCGTCGTGTGTTCTTGTGTCCTGGGCAGTCTTGTTGTTATCCGCCGCCGCGTAGCCCGCCGCGTCCACCGCCGCGTCCGCAGCTACACTTCACGCGACGCGCCATGACCCTTGGCTCCATGAACGAATTCGTACTTAATCATATGTTTGTTTTTGTGCGTGTGAAGACGCGGACCGCTGCACGCGCCGTCTTGTTGTGAACGCAAAAAACGTCCAACGCAACGCTAGTCGCCACACTGCACGCGACGCGCGAAGCCACGCGTCTCCGTAAACGAGGCCTAAAGGTGTCTGGGTCAGCATACAGTTTGGCAATACGCGTCCGGGGCGAGAGGCTCGTTGTTGCCTCTCGCGCGCCACCGCTTCCTTCACTAGCATGACTGCTTCGCAGAAGGAGGCGACGGCATTCCATTCAGACTCGCCCCGAAGCCTGGCCTGAACCAGCGCCGGGCGCGAGAGGTCACCGCCGTCGATCGCTTCTACGAGGACACGTCGATGGCTCGCCATCGACGGGCACCCCCGCCCATGCGGGGCACACCTCTACCGAGTGCTCGACCGTGTCCTCCAGGCTACTGTTGCTGCAGTGGGGACACCCAAGCGTCACTTCCACCCGAATCCGACACAGGAACCTCCCGAACTGACCGTGACCGGTGAGGACCTGTCTCAAGCAAAACGTGAGAGCGCCGCCGTGGCGCCTCCCAAGCCACTCCTCGAAGAGGGGTCTTACCGCCGCTACTACGGCGTGCCCAATCCAAGCAGCACCAAAAAATACACAAACAATGGCGAATCTGATGGGGATGGAAGAATTTGAAAGAACTTGACCAACCTGATACAAGAGATGAACTGTACAGGCAATTTTCTGTTATGGAAAGGGAACAACTAATGCGTATTCCCTTATCGATGCTATCTCCGATAGGTTTTACAGTGTTTATGGACGTCGGATGTCTTAAAAGGAGATGCGACGAAAATTTGGTTTAAAGGGTTTACAAAGACTTAACTTTTTCTTTAATATCGTTCACGAATCCGATAAAACTTTCACTATAGCACAGTTGACAAAGTTTTTCAAGATAATATTGCGCGATGCTCGCGACCGGTCTAAAAATTGACAGGGGAGGATGCCTGCTCAAAGACAAAAGCAAAAAGGAATAACAAAGTAAGAATTTTTTTCGGCGGTAGGTGTGAAAAAAGTAAAGACGTGTCTTATTTTTGCAAATCATATTTAAAATAGCTTAATTAAAGTTTCACTTATTTTCACTATCAAGTGCATCACTAGTGGCTCCAATAGTTTAGTACAAACGTTGGTAGCAGTTTATGTAAACTATATTACTTAGTAATACCACCTTTCAGCTGATCACCTTATCTCACTGCACAAACACATCACTCATCAATAATGTCACAACTATCTGATGTACAACGGGCACAAGAGTTTGGAGGACTGCTTTGCTAAAAGGATGGACGAGCTGGAGGCACAATTGCAGTCCGCTGGGCCAGCTAAGGACACAGCCGCTAAAGTGGCAGAGGAGTTTCGTTCATTCCAAGAGCTCATGTTTAAAATGCTTGGATTACTCAGGAAACAATTCGACGAATGCACAAGAATATTGGATGTTGTGGGTACTCGCCATAGCCGCAAAGCTGTGTTATTCTTGGGTGTACCCCAGGCTGATAAGGAGGATTGTTCTACTGTAGTCCTCAACATTCTCCACAGCGAGTTGTCACTCAATGACATCACAGCGTCTTCTTTGAAGGTTAGTCACAGGCTTGGTGGTAAAACTGGGACGCATCATCGGTTTTAGTCAGGTCAACCAACCATTCAGATCGCGCGTAGCGTTTGGTTACTGCTTACTTATTATTTTACGAGTGAGTTCAGTATGTTAATAAGTAAGCAGTAACCAAACGCTACGCGCGATCTGATTGGTTGACTGTAACGTGTCACTTCTCCTTCCTAGCGGCCGCCATTGTTCGCAACGGAACATAAATAAACCAGTTTGCTTGTGCGTTTTTATTAGTTTTAAATGTTGAAGTGTGTTGCAATTCAAAGAAAACTCAACTCACTACATCCGTGCCAGAGAGGAACCAGGCATTGTTGCTTCCAATTTATAGTTTGTCAAGTCTGATTATACCAGCCTTTGGACACAAGCATTGCCACTATGAACATTGACCAATCAGAGAGCAGTGTGTTATTTTACGTATTTCAAAGATGCGTATATTTAAAAGAGTTTCTGTGATTGGTCAAACCATTTAAAATCTTACGAATAGATATCCGTTAGTTTATAAATTTACTGTATGACGTCGGAAATTGATAAATTTACGCAAATGTAGACGTAAAATATCACAATTTATCTCCCGTTTAGAATCATACGAAAGTTTATAAACTTCCTAGTAGATTGATAAACTTACGGATCTTGTTATTTTCCGGTGACATATATACTGATAGTAAAATTGCAAACAAAATTTCCTGTGGACGCACCAAAGCTGCAGCTATCGCGCGAAACTTTTTGTCTCCACATGCCATTGAACAACAACAACAAGCGATGCATCACCCAACAAACATTTACGACGTTGAGTAAACGTTTTGGTTTTAGCAACGTATTGTTATTATGTCTGGTCAAGTATGGTCGTATAAATGTAATAAGGACGTTTACTCGACGGAATTTGGGCCTATTTTACCTTTGCTCGACGAGGCAGCCCGCGTCGCTGTGCCAATAATAGCTTTAAATCCCCTAAATAATCAGACCCAGCCTGACCCTAGCTGTTCCCCCATGGTGACGCCGCTAAGCCAAGGTCCGAGCCCCACGGGGGGCGCCCTTAGCGAGCGTTCATTGTAGTTTATAGTATTTTGCTGCCCTGGGTGGGGGCCTTAATTTAGGGCCACCACAGGAAAGATCAGTTGAGCAGTCAACAGCCGTAGAGAGTTGATCTGCGAGTGGCCATGTGAAAAAAAAAGGAGCGACACAGTTGGCAGCGGTACCTCCCCAAGAGAGGAACAGGAAGAAATAGCAAGTAAGAAGAAATACTTGAAGAGAAACAGCAAGTAAGAAGAAGTACTCAAAGAATAGTAGTGTATTGTACGCCGGTGAAAATAAATTGTGAAATTGAAGATCATTCGGGTGCTTTATTTCTTCACCAATCCAGTATAGTCACGGTGTGGTCTAGGGCAGTGCTCTATTCAAAATATATAGGGTCTGTCCCCCACACTATATTGCTGTAAAGTTTTATCAGAATTCGTTAAGTAGTTTTTGAGTAAAAGAGTCACAAACATCCAAACTTAGAAACACTTGAACATTCCAACTTTTATAATTTTGAGTTTAATTAGTTTAGACTGCGCATTGTCTGCCCATCAGTGTGAAGCATTTTTATCAAATAAATTATTTTCTTTTAGAAACGCCAAAGAAACGCTGTTTGAAGAAAAGTTTGCCTAATATTGTAAATAGATTGACAATAAAATTAATGAAATTGCGTCAAAAATGTAGAACACAGTCTAAACAAATAAAAACAGCAATAAAGTGTGCAATGTCCAAACCATTTTTAAAATCAATTGAAAAAGTACCTGCGACAGCTCAAACTTTCTTGAAATTGCAACTGAAGTGGATAAAAACACCAAGAGGAAGACGATATAATATTGAAGAAAAAGTTATGGCCTTGTCGATATTAAAACAAAGTCCTAAAGCATACAGGCTTTTACAAAAAATGATTGTTTTACCGTCGAAAAGATGTTTGCAAAAGCTCTTGAGTTCATTTACAGTGAAACCAAGCATTAACAAAGACATTTTAGAAAATTTGAAAAGACATGTTCTACGTATGCCAGAAGAGAAAAAACTGGTAAATTTAATATTTGATAAAGTTTCAATAGCTCCTAGTATGGTATATAATGCGTTTTCTTATGAAATAATTGGTTTTGGAACAGAGAAAACTAGCAATATTGCTGATCATGCCCTTGTTTTTATGATCAAAGGCATAAAAAGCAAAACCAAACAACCTATTTGTTTTGTATTTGTACAAAGTGGGGCGAAAAAAGCAAAAATAAAAACCCTGCTAATAAATATAATTCAAGAAGTAAATAACATAGGGCTAACTGTAGTTGCTACAGTTTGTGACCAGTGTCCAACAAATGTTGCCGCTATAAGAGAATTGAAAGAAGGAACCCAAAACAAATATAGCAATGAAATAATGTAGATTGAAGTAAATAATAAGAAAGTGTTCCCGTTATTTGATACACCTCATTTACTTAAAAGAGTTCGAAATAACTTATTAACTAAAAATGCCAAGTTCTTCCAAAATGGGAAAGAAAAATGGTCAAAATGGGAACACTTAAAAACTTCTAATTTTTATATATTTTTTTTAATTTATTGTGGCTCATAACTACAGGACACAATGGCATGGTATCATCACCAGTCAAGTCAATTGTTATGGCTGGCTCACACACTAATTCTGACCTACTACCTATCAATTCCTTAAATTAGGTATTAGTATCTGTAATCTGATTGTTCACTTTGATTGATTCTGAATGAGAAAGGGCCTTATGGGCATCACACAAGTCATTGCCTGGATCCAGTGCTGATTCGCATATTGGATATACCTTGAATGTTGTCCATCGTCATGTTTGCGTTAGTTGTGGAAGATCTTTACTGCGCATTAGATCCCATACACTGACACAACATTCATCACAACGTGAAAGCCATATCTTTGATGTTATAACAGAATGGATTCACCCTCACAATAAGTACTTAATCTGACAGCACATATAGCTATTTCAAGAGTAACTAACAAGTTTCTTGTCCTGGCTTGTATATACAAGCCAGTTGTTGTTAATCCCCATATAAGTAATGAATTTAATTCATGTTTTTTCTAGATTACCATGTATTGTTTAAAAAAAACATTTTGTTAGCATGGTATTATTTCTATCCATATAAATAAGTTAATTCATTTTTCTACTGCAGTCGCTGATTCTACTATTTTTTTGAGTTCATGTTAGGATGTTTGATATAATATAAATAAAACTTGTTTTTTTTTATAGGTAACTGCTACAAGCTCTATTTGTCATCCATGCTGGCAGCGTGCTGACCAAGCTCCACATGCAGTCAGAACATCGAGCGAGTCCAGCAACAATCCTATTCCTGAGCCTTCTATTGAGGTACCACCAAATGTTCGGGATCACATAATGATGCCTTTATATGCAAGAGCTGCAGAGTCACAAAATCATTGTTTTGTCTCGGGCTGCCACCGCACTGAACGTCTTACCCTACCATTATCCCTAAGACAATTTCTTTTAAAAAAACTACAATTTTTATGTACCTTTAAATAACCCTGTATGTTCCAGACATGTAAGTCATGGTTCATGGGATTTTTTGAATATTTCCCCACATGTTTACTGCTTTACAAATACTGGACTTGATGACATTAAATGCAAGTACTCTAGGTATTGATTTTAATAATATTGAGAATATGCCAGACCATTTAGTCCACTATTGGTTTGGTCGAACTAAACAGCAATTTGCTGAAATACTTAATTAAGTACCTCGGCTCTCACAAATGCGTAATGGATCACTTGCACTAGCAGCATATTTAATTAAATTAAGAACTGGAGACTCATATGAAAGAATCTCTTCTTTAATTCAGGTACCAACAAGGACCACATCCTCTTTAATATCGCGGGCTAGAGATTTCCTTGTACAAGACTATGTCCCTTTGCACTTAGATATAAATCACTTAAACAGAGAACAAATTGCCCAAAGAAACCTTATGATTCCTAATGGGATTTATGAAGACAACAATCGAACCAGTGCAATTGTGATGGCTGATGATACCTATGTTTATGTACAAAATAATGCCAATTATTTGTACCAAAAAAAACTTATTCTTTACACAAGTATAGAAACCTTGTAAAAATGTTTATAATTGCCAGCACAGATGGATATATTATCGAAGTGCTTGACCCCTATCCAGCAACAACATCAGATGCTGAAATAATGTTTAAAGAATTCCGTGATGAAAATCACCCCTAAAGAAGATTTTTTGCTCCAGATGATGTTTTTTATACTGGATAGGGGCTTTAGAGACTCTTTTTCATTATTAAACAATTGTGGGTACCGTGCTTATACGCCAGCCACAGTTCAAGAGGGTAAAACTCAATTATCCACACTAGAAGCTAATCGTTCCAGGGCAGTGACAATATGTCGTTGGGTCATAGAGGTGATAAATGGTAGGTTTAAACGTGACTTTAAGAATTTTCGCTAAGAGTATTTTAATGCCACATCTCGCAATTTGATGAAAGATTTTTCCGTAGCTGTTGCCCTGATTAATGCGTTTCACCCTCTTATCGAAGACAAGAATGATGCTGGGGAAATTCTTAGTACAATCAATCAGAAAATGTACTCAGAAAATAGTTTAAGTACTGTAGTTATTAATAATAACTTAAATAGAATGTTAGTGATTTTCCCCGGCTCACCTACAATGAGCTGATATTGGTGTTTTTAGGAACGTACCAAATAAAACAGGCACGTTCCTATTACTGCGAGCACATAAGAGCCAATGGATCTTTCACAATTGAGGTATGCAGAGAGGTTGACAGCAGTCTACTGAGAGAGCTGTCGACTGGAAATAGTGTTTGGCTGCTAAGAGGCAAAATACAATCGCGCCATGTGGCCCGTAAAATATATTTTGTTTATATTTTGGTCGACGGCTCTCTTAACGGTCGGGACGCAATACTACAACATTTGCAATTGTAATGTAGGCAAGAGAACAGTAGGCTGCTGTGCACATATTTTATGTATAATATGGTACTTAGGGTGGGCTAGGTACCAAGACAATGTGGTACCTCCGCCCAGCATCTCGATAATTATATTAATCACCGATGATGTGGAAAACAATTAATAAAATACTTTAAATTAACTTGTATTGGTTTTGTTTTTCTCTTTAAAATCCCTGACCATGTGCACCAAAAGAATTTAAATTCAACATTCTGTGTGGTTCACCTCATATTAAATCACTAAAACTCATAACCTTATAAAAGAGCAGAAATAAATATGTTAATGGGTTTTATTGACTATTGTCTGAAATAAAGTTTTATATTTTTATTTTTCATATGGGATATGAAAAATAAAAATATAAAACGTTTTAACAAAAAACTAATTACACAGGACTATAAACTAATATTACTTCTTGAAAACCCAAATTATTTCATTTTTGTTTATTGAGGCCTAATTTATTAGGGCTGTTTGCAGATCTCCTTTGTTTATTGCAATAAACAAAAGAAATAAATTGAAAAAGGAATAATTTTGTTTATTACCATAAATAAGACAATGAAGAAAATGCGCAAGCGGTTTTCCGGAAAAATATATTAGTCGTAGTTTATATGGAATGGTGACTGAGGGACTTTGTTTACGTTTTATTTGAGCATAATGTCGAAATGTGTCTCTGCACCTAAATTATTATGTATTTAAAGGAGATATTTGATTTTGGGCCACCTCTATGTACACTACATAGATAAAAAGGAAAAAAATAATAGATTTTCATAAAAATACAATTAAATTAATTTGAATAACAGTAAATTGTAAATAATTATTTCAATTCAACAACAAGGAATCATAATATCATCTGCATCTGCTATGACTAATGTCTGTGTATGGTGCCAACGATCCCTTGCTCAAAGACGCAGGCACTCCATACCAGTAGGACCTGAACGGACCATAATAGCAGCCAGAATTTATCCAAGAGAGGTAACATTTACAACTTACATATTTAAATACATTTAGAATGAAATAATTGTGTGAAAAGCCAATACATAAAGTCTTCTGTTGTTTTTATTCAGATTCCCCCAGGACGACTGGTTTGCTATGCTTGTTGGGTATCAGCACGTAGAAATGTGGAGCGTGCTTCAAGGATTGAGGATGTCCAGCATACTCCAGGCCCGTCTAACCTTCACCAAAACTCTGTGTGTGCATGGTGTAGAATGTCGCTACACCGAAGGCTAAGACACGTGGCTAGTGGTCTTGTGAGAGATGAAGTTGCAGTAAGAATATATCCTAACGAGGTTATTATTTTTTTATTTATCAAACCATACACTAATGTTGTATGTGGTAGATTCTAACTAGTGACTATTAGTAAATTGTAAATCTTACAGCTAAGCTCACCTAATCTTATATATTGAACTACCCTAACCCATTAAATAGTTATGTCTTGAATTATTTCAGATACCAGAACATGCACTCCTTTGTTCAAACTGCTGGACACGTGCACAGGCAAATATAGGAGCGGAGCAGGAAGTCGTGCAACCATTTGACATCCAGCCACTAAGTAAAACCATAACACTTGATGAATTTACACACACTACACAGACGAGTACTCACTGTTTTGTGCCGGCTTGTAATAATACGGAAAGAAATAGAGTACCGGAATACTTGAGACAAATTATATTGAAGTCTCGAAAAATATTTGTCACTGAAAATGCAAGAGTATGTAATGAACATAAATCATTATACAACTGGGAGTTTCTGGACCAGCATCATTTCTCAAATACTTTCACCAAAAACGAGATAGAGTCAATGATGAGGCTGAGTATCCGGGAGGATGAAATAAATCAATTAGAATTTAATGATATAACTTCCATTGATGAGGGACTTTTTAAGTTCTGGACAGGTGTTACAAAAGAGAATTTCTTGAATATTTTAAATATAATAAGCCCAGCAATGACTTGCAAAAAACCAAAAACTGCTTTGGGAATTTATTTGGTAAAAGCTCGTACAGGAGACTCCCATGAAAGGATTGCCTCTTTGTTTCATCTTAGTAAGTTCTCAATAACACGATTGCTGCAAGTAGCTAGAGAGGCATTACTAAGCCTATTTGTAGATCTCCACTTGGGAATCAATCACAATAGAAATGAATTGATTAATAGGAATTTATTAATACCCGAGGGCTTATTTGGAAACAGAGAGGCAAGAGCACGTATTGTTATATGTGATGGTACCTATACAGGGTGTCCCACGGCAATGCCACATGGAGGGAAAGTACCTTAAATATTGTAGATAGAACATTTTACTGAAAGAAGACATTATTTGAATTTTGAAAACCTTTTAAACTGCTTTCATAGATATTTTAATAATTACATAGTTAAACCGGGAATCGAACCTGGTGGTCTACTTTCTTTCTTCGAAACGAAACTTCGCAAACGAACGAAATTTAAACGAAATTTCGTTGACGACCCTACTCTGTTTTATTTTCGGACAGGCACACGAAGTTCGGATTCATAGATAATTTTCGTGAACGAATGGGATGAACAATATTGCGTAGTTTCTTTTTGATGTCGTTTATATTAAATTACGGTTTTTAATTAAAGTTAAAACTACAAATTCTCTGGCTGTATCTTTAAATTCTACGATATGCATAAGTATTACTTGAAATATTCTACGCAGAAAAAATAAATATACAGTCAAAAATTTTATTTTTGATGAAATTCATCGAGACACTATAAAACACCCTTTCACAGCCGACTAATTTGAAGAGTACTATTTCATGCTAACAATGGGTAGTAATGTATGACGACCAAAAATGGCTGTATAATCTACACGTTATCTAATCATAACAATAAACATGTCAACTTACGATTTTTTGTTTTGAAACCTTAGAAAAGTTTTCTAAAAGTTAGTTTCTCAAGTGTTGTGTTAATAAATCATGTTTCCAAGTGCTTTTTTGCGATCGCGATACACATTCCTTAAGAAAGTTTTAAGTTGTACAAGAGTTGTACTGTCGCAGTCTGCATTTGGGTCTCTACAGGTTTGGTTTGGATTTAAAAACTTTGTAAGTAAATATCAAATACATAATATTTGTTTAATAACACTAAAAGTATCGATCAGTGGTTCATCTTATCGCCTCTTATTAATAATAACATTTTTTTTTTTTTTTTTTTGTTAGCCTGTTCTGTCCCACTCCTGGGCAAAGGCCTCCCTCCAGTCCATAATAACCATTTACTTATTTATATTTTTAGTTTAAAATGGCTCCACATACGGGTTCGGCTACTCCCGAGCAAATCGACACCCTTCTTAATTTCTTGGACGAGCATAGGGATCTAGCCCGCGGGAGATTAAGGGGTGGTGATGGAAATGCCCAAGCAAAGAGGCTGTGGGAAGAATTGTGCAATATGCTTAATTCCATGGGCGGTTGCACTAAAACAGTTCAGCAGTTGCAAAAGGTACCTAGCGTTTTATTAATTATTAATAACATATTATTATAGTGACACAAGTATCTCATGAATTTATATTTTGCAGGTATGGTTTGATAGAAAACACCTAGCAAAGAAAGCTGCTGCTGATGCTAGGAGGTTGGCTTCAGCGACTGGAGGTGGTCCATCGATGGCACCCCCACTTTCTCAATCACAGTTAAAGATACTGTCAATAATGGGAGATGGATTTGGTGAACGCCAAACTGGAGCCAGAGTGCCAGCCTTTAGTGAGGTAGTCATTCTTTTAATTCTCAATTATTCACAATCTTACTTATGTTCAAATTTTTTTTTAACAAAAATTGTTTTTATCACCAAACAGTATTTTTGTGTCTTTAAGAATTTTTAAGTCCATTTTAAGTTAATGTCAACAAACCTTAATTAAAATGTATAATGATTCTAGTATTAAATGATTTATTTTCAGACCAATGAACCAATTCCATCTACCTCCAGTCAGGCAAGCCAACCACTGAGCTTTTCACAGCCTTTTAATTTGGATTTCCATGAGGATGTTGTGGAGTATGTCGAACCCAGCCTAGATATACAGCTTGTAGAACCCCAACCACCAGTGTCACGAGAATCCCTGACTTCCACACTTTGTAAGTATATGTATGATATTGTAATATATTCAGTAAAGCTATCATAAAAAAAAATATTACATGATATAACATTATTTTGAGACTTTATTTACTTTTGTACTAAAAAAATAAACTATTATTAGTAATGCTTACTGATATTTCTATATTTACTTTCACACAATAAAATATGTCCATTTAGATATCAATATTTACTGAACCCATTCAAGTGTCTTCAGCATTTTTTGTTAAGTACCTATTGACATTGGAATGTTGATTTGCAGCCTCACAACCTACACGTCCCAGAGTGAGACGATCTGCTGCTGGCTCTGATGTCAGAAGCAGATTGTTTCAATATGAAGAGGGGCGTGTAGGCAGAGAAACAGCCAGGAACACCGAGCTTGCAGGCATCAGGGCTGCCTTGTCACGGCTTGAAACCACATTGGGCCCCGAACTTACAGGCATCAGGGCTGCCCTGGTACAGCTGTCTGAACTTGTAAAAGCATATTTGGACCATAGGAATTAAGATTATGTAATTGTAGAATATAATTTTTTTGTTGTTATACTATAGATTAATTTGTAAATATATATTTTTTGTTATTGTAGTGTAGATTAATATTTGTTTGTAGATAGGGTTTAAGTAAATAAAACTTTAGTAAGAATACAATTTATAATTATCATAAAGTCAAATATATAATGAAAATCAAACTTTAACTTTAATCATTTATTTCTAAAAGACCATTTAAAAGGCACTTTAGAACGTCAAAAAAAAAGAAAAATGAATCTAGTTGCCCATTCCATAAAGTTGATTCGTATGGAGAAGAATGGGCAAGAAACTCCATACTTACTCTTTTAAAATAATGTTGTTACAATATTATTATTTGTACATTGTTAAGTGTGAAGAGAAGAATGTATATAATGTCAAAACCATTTCCGTCAAAAGAGTATATAAACATAATAAAAATTAAAATTAATTAGGAAATGGAAGCTAATCAAGTTCGTCATTTAGTGTAACACATTTACAAATAAATTACCTTCCTCAAAAAATAGCATCCAACTATTAGAAAAAAAGAATTGTGTCTCATTTATAATTGTAAAAGTAAAAGTAGTTTATCATTATCAGTTAACCTCTAGAGCCCCAGTGGCACAAATTTGAGCCACCAAACTCCGACCGATTTAAAATTATATTTTTGGTTTAAATAAGTCTTAAATTAGCCACCAGTTTGGTTTTGTCCACACTGTGGATTAAGTATCCTATGGAGCTGGACCAGCATGCTTCCAAGCATTCTTATTTTGAATGTAATCTTCCAATTTATAATATGCTTGTTGACATAATTTATTCTTAATATATGTTTTAAATTTCCTTTCGTTTAGTTTAAATTTTTCACAAGGAATTTTGTTGTAACATTTACCACAGTACCCCATGAAAGATGTATTTACTTTGGACAGTCTAAAATATGGTTGAGCTAGTTTATCTTTATTCCTGGTATTAAAATTATGTCTATCACCTACTTTACTAAATATATGTTGGTTTTTTCTTACATACATGATGTTCGCATAAATAAATTGGCAAGGTACCGTAAAAAATAATTATAAATGTCACATCTTTATTCTACCTGTTCCTCTCCAACAGTTGCACTAATGCAGCTCTTGCTCTTCGACCTGCTTGTAGAGCTTGAGCTGAAATAGCGGTTGATTGAGAGGAAACCTGCCTGCTTCTTTCAACTTGGAGTTCATCTTCAGTTAACTCGGGAGCATCAATACCACCCCTTATACATAAGTTATGTAAAACACAGCAGGCTATTATAATTTGACCTGCTGTTTTAGGACAGTAATGCAGCTCCCGAGCTGACAAAAGACATCTCCAACGACCTTTTAAAATACCAAATGTGCGTTCTATGGTGGAGCGTGCACGCTTTTGGACAAAATTATATCTGCCTTCAGGAGAATCTTCAGCAGCATTATCTATAGGTGTCATCATATGCTCCCTTAGAGCATAACCAGAATCACCTAAAATAAAAAAAAAAGCATTATTGATGTGAATTAATGTCCTATAATCCTATTTAATAAATTATAAATGTGAAAGTTGGAGAGTATGGATATTACTTTTTCCCACAAAAACAGTTGAATAGATTTGGATGAAACTTGGCACACAAATAAGACATAAATTAATAAATATCCTGGGACATCTTACACGGCCATCTGATCCCAAGCTAAGCAGTGCTTGTGTTATGGTAATCAGACAACTAATATGCATACTTATATATTTTTTAAATACATACATATTATAGATAAATAACACCCAGACACAGAAAAAACAATTATGCTCATCACACAAAGTTTGTCCTGGGTCGGAATCGAACCCACGACCTCTGGCTTAGCGGTCAGGGTCACTGAACACAAGACCAACTGGCCCGTCCTGAGGACAGAAGCTAGTAATATGTATATTTTAAACAAAAACAATAAATTCAAACACACCTAATAGATAAACGGTTTCATTCTGGAGACTCTCCATGTGGCTTCTTATGTCACACTCTCTCCAAATATAAGCATCATGTGTTGCTCCACTAAATGATGCATCCACATTGGTAATATAGCAATCATTGTCACATATCTGGAAAAGAATGTCATTCAATTTATTTAACATCTACAAAAGGTAAATGGGGTATAGAGTAATGAGAATGATATACAATGTCACAATAAAATCATTAATATTTAGTTTTAATACTTACAACTTGGGTGTTAAGCGAATGAAAATGTTTTCTATTAAAATATTGTTCCTCGTGCTCCGAAGGTCTAACAATTGCTATATGAGTGCAATCAATGCAACCAATCACACCAGGAAGCCTATATTTCTCATAAAATCTGCAAAAATAAGTTTAGTAATGAAAACATTCATTTTAAAAACATAAGCAGATATAAATAATAGAACTTATGTTTATTACTTAGTTTAATTTTTATGTCACTTAAGTACATACCGCCGCTTAATATTATTCCTTTCATTTCTATTTTGCGGGAATTTTATGTACTTCCTTATTATATGAGGTGCATTGAGGGCAGTTGTGACCTCCCGCAAACAACGAGAAACAGTCTGTTGTGCCATGGGCCCGTCCATGTTTTGCCCCACAGACCCTTGGTAACTGCCTCAGGCATAAAAATTCAAGGCCGTAAGGATCTGGAAAAAAATGAGGATTATGAAATGTAAAATGTTAATTTTAATTGAAGAAAATGATAATAAAAATATACATACCTTAATTGTGGGCTCAATTCCATGACGCCTTGCCTTTGGAGGTAATAAGGGCACTATTTCCTGGCACAACTCCTCAAATAATTGGCGACTGAGTCTGTAATTTCCTACAAACTCTAAGTCGGGAATTTGACTTATATTAAGTTGATTGCGCAGGCGGCGCCGGTTCCTTCTACGCTCTACACGTTCTTCACGTAGAGCAGCTTCGATTAAAAGCATTCTTGAAGCCATTTCAATTAATATTCTTACGAAATTCACTCAAACGAAAATTAAAAGGTAACACTTTTGGTTTCGTCACTTTGAGGTTAAAATTCCGAACAATCATCTGTCAAATTCAAAAGTTCGTTCGGAGTTAATAAGGATTAGAGTAGGTTCTAAATGTCAAACAATCTTTGTTCGATCGAAATTTCGGAACGAATTGAAACCGTGGTAGGAAACACGCGAAATTTCGATCGAAACTTCGTTTTTCGTTGAATAAGAGTAGACCCCCTGTTACTCGAGAAAATTAATCAGCCTGTAGTTTTATCCTACCGATCGAAAGGCTTCATCACAAGGATTATTTTTTGCTAACTAACATAGTGTCAAAAATAAAAGAGAGACCATGAATTTTAACATTTTTAATACAAAATTAGTCAATTTTTCAAATGCTTAAAACTAGTCCTTTCTTCTGGAATACATAGTGATAACTTTTGATTATTTCGTTCCCTGACGATTTTTTGGTCTTTTTGTGGTGGGTATTAATTTATTAAAATGATGCGTACTACTCAAGTGGGTAGATTAATTAGTAATAAGTAGTTATGATTGTCAATTGTATGTCTTTACGGCAATGTAAGTTTTTAACTTTCCTGAACTAAATTTTACATTAATGTTAAATTTCACGGTCTTCCTTTTATTTGTGACACTATGTTATTAAGCAAAAAATAATCCTTATGATGAAACCTTTCGATCAGTATGATAAAACTACAGGGTGATAATTTTTCTTCGTGGAACAAGTTCGATTCCCGGCCCAACCATTTAATTATTTGAAAATCTATGAATGCAATTTAAATTGTTTTTAAAATTCAAATAATGTCTTCTTTCAGTAAAATGTTCTATCTACAAGATTTAAGGTAGTTTCCCTCCATGTGGCATAGCCGTGGGACACCCTGTATACATATTCAAAAATCATCTAACTATATGTTTCAAAAAAAAAACTTATAGCTTGCACAAATATTTAATTATTTTATAATCTATGTTTCCCAAAAAAGGATGTAAAAAGAACAATTAACAAAAAACAAAAATGGCTATATTGAGGCATAAAGAAATGCAGTAAAATCAAACATCACTTATTATGGACATTCCGGAATACTAAAACCGAAAACAATAAATACCGTTTATATCTCCTACTCAAAACGATATAAAAAGATTATACAACTTACTAAATACACGCAAAATAACCATTTCATAAAAACGTCCAGCAACAAAAGCAAAGCAACCTGGAAAGTAATAAATGAAAACAACGACGAACTCCCAAGAGAACCTATTTCAAAAATTATGCACCTTGGTAGAGAAATAACAAAAACTGAAGACATTTGTAATGTTAGACACTTGCGAGGACGAAGTTCAGACATTAATCTTGGGACTGAAGAGTTACTGTGCATCGGGAGATGATGGAATTTCAGGTGAGGTTCTTAAAATCACCAGAGAATATATAACCGCTCCACTCACCTACATTTTTAATAATTGCCTTGCTCAGGGTGTTTTTCCGACCTCGCTAAAACGCTCTATTGTCAGACCGATTTTTAAGGGTGGAGATAGAAGCCGTGTCACTAACTATCGACCTATTTCAATTCTCACATCATTATCCAAAATATTAGAAAGAATAATTAACGTAAGACTTATAACCTATTTAG
Organism: Athetis lepigone; assembly: GCA_033675125.1. NCBI lineage: Eukaryota > Metazoa > Arthropoda > Insecta > Lepidoptera > Noctuidae > Athetis > Athetis lepigone. Next base: position 14,773,546 of record CM066216.1, on the reverse strand, counting down.
AAAAATACAATATACTCTCTAATTCTCAATTTGGCTTTAGAACTGGTAAATCAACAGAAGATGCATTAAATGAATTCACACAACATATAGTAAAAACATTAGATAACAATAAGAAATGCCTTAGTATATTTTTAGATTTAGCGAAAGCTTTTGACACGGTTTCTATTCCCACCCTGGTAAATAAACTATACCAAGTAGGAGTTCGTGGTAATCAGCTGCAACTTTTTGGGGACTACCTAACTGGAAGATCTCAAAGAGTTGAAGTTAGTAATATGGCTAGTGACAGTCTTCCGGTTTCCTATGGAGTGCCACAGAGTAGTATCTTAGGTCCAACTTTATTCCTGGTTTATATCAATGACCTCACTCTGCTTGATATTGAAAATTGCAAAATTATCGCTTACGCCGACGATACTACCCTGACTTTCCATGGTGATACGTGGAAAGACGTCTATGAAAAGGCTCAACATGGCTTCAACTCTGTTACTAAATGGCTTGCAATTCACTACCTCTCTCTCAATACTGAGAAAACAAACAAGTACCCTTTTCTATTCGTAATCCCAATAACGATGTGCAACTTACATATCACATAACCTCCCATACTTGCCAAAACAGAATTGAAAGCTGTGTCTGTCCTTCTCTAGCTTCTGCAAATACTATAAAGTACTTAGGTATAATAATAGACGAAAACCTCAACTTTAAAAATCATATTATTAACCTTTCAAATAGAATAAGAAAACTTATTTACATTTTTAAGCAAATTAGATACTCTGCCAATATTAAAATAATGAAAATGTTATATTACTCTCTCTGTCAAGCAGTTATTACTTACTGTATATCTTGCTGGGGGGGTGCTGCTAAATCGCACATTTTAATTGCTGAAAGAGCCCAAAGAGCACTGCTGAAGGTTAGCTACTTCAAGCCTATGTATTTTCCCACTACCGAACTGTACAAAGTTTGCGAGGTACTAACTGTTCGTAAGCTTTTCATTATGTCATTGATTATGAACCAACACAAAATACGATATACCGATGAACATACTACCCGAAGACGGCACTGGGAAATATATAAAACAGAGGCGTGTAGAACTGCTTTCGCACAAAGATTTAACTTATTTTTAGGTCCAAAACTGTATAACACGGCAAATAGAATAAACGAAATTTACTCAACTACAAAAAAAGAATGCAAAATTAAAGTTATTACATGGTTACTGTCACTGGACTTTGAACAAACTGAAAACCTATTAAAAATACTAGTATATTAACTAAATAATGCAATTAGTTTTCACTTAAACACATTAATATACATACATATACACACCCTTACATAGACATCCACACAAGTACATACACATTTGCACAACATACTAACATACACTCATCACACACACAAACCGCACAAACAAACACACCCACCCACACACACCCACACTCTCCCCCACACACACACACTCACCCCCCCCCCCCCCCCCCACACACACACACACACAGTCACCACCACACACACACACACACGCACAAGAATTAAGTTAATTTTATTTTTTTTTCTGCCTTAGAGTTATAAAAACAGGAGTCAATTTTAAATTTGATTTAAGTACTTCACTTCGCTTTTGCATTAAGGGTGGGCGCTGATGCCTATCTTACAGGATATTTAGTTAGCCTAGTTTGGGTATCAGTTGCAACACTGTCTAGAACTATTGTTTTACCTTGTTTACCTTGTACTTTCCTGTATAACAAACCCTTTGTAATCTTTAAGGTGCAAATAAACTTATTTATTATTATTATTTTTAATGCATTTAATGACTTTTTTATTGTCCAGATTATTCCATGTCATATTGATAACAATGTATCACAGATTGATAGGTTCAAAGACTCGATGTTTTTAAATCCATGTTCGCCGAAAGAAATCTCTGATACCATAAGATCTTTAAAAAATACTAAAAGTACTGGTTGTGATAATTTAACAACAAATATCATTAAGACAGTTAACTTAATTAACAGTTTCTCATTGAATTGCGAAGCATTTTAGAAAGTTTACCACAAAATAAAAAAGTAATTATATGTGGTGATATGAATATTAACCTTTTAAACAGTTCTGACCAATATGTTAATTCGTATGAAAATTTACTTTCTGAGTACGGTTTTACTAAATGTATAAATGACGTCACACGCAAGGAAATTTTACTAGGTAAAATAGTGCAATCTTGTATAGACCACATATACATCAGAGCGAATAACGTATCTATTAACTCGGCAGTTATAAAACATAAAATCTCAGATCACTATTTTGTATCAGCTGTAGTGGAATGGAAACAAACTCCGGCAAACTACTCGCCGCGCGATTCTCGTGCACGTGCACCTAGCAAGCAAGTGCTTGACAATAAAATTGTAAAGCAAAAATTGGAAAATACCGATTTCTATAGTTTATTATCAATTGAATGTCCTTGTGAATTGTATAGTAAATTTTGTGGAATATTTACTAACATTTATAATGAAAGCTATAGAACTGTAAGTACAAAAACCAGTGAAAGAAATAATAAACCATGGATTAATAACAATTTGAAAGCTATGATAGAGGAAAAAGATAGATTATTTGAAGTATGGTGTAACGAACCAAAGAATATGCTAAAACGCCTTAATTATACTAGATATAGAAACAGATGCCAAAAAGCTATAAATAAAAGTAAAAATATATATGATACAAATAGTATAATAGATTGTAAAAATAATATTAAGAAGCTTTGGGAAAAAATAAATAGTTTAATAGGAAACACAAAACCGTCGTTAGATAGTTTAATTATTTCTAATATGGACAGTTCCGTACCTATTGCAGAAATATGTAATAAGTTTGCAGTAACATTTACAGAAGAGATAGAAAAAATCAAGCATCAATGTAATGACACATGGATAGACAGAAAAGAATATGCAGCACCTATGGACACGTCTATGAGATGGCAACCTGTGACCGCTACCGATATAAAAAATGTTATTAAAACCATGAATACTAACAAATCACCGGGAACTGATATAGTGCGCATGTCCGATATAAAAATGATTTCGAATAAGGTGTGTCCTGTGTTAGCCAAACTCGTAAACTTGTCGGTTGCTACATATACTTTCCCAAATAAATTAAAAGAGGCAATTGTACGCCCTATACACAAAAAAGGAAATTTTAAAGATATATCAAATTACCGACCGATAGCTATATTGTCAAGCATAGATAAAATTATGGAAAAATGTGTAGTCAATCAACTAGGAAAATATTTAAAACAGAATAATATTATCAACAAGTGTCAACACGGGTTTTTAAAAGGTAAAAGTACAAGTACACTGTTATCTGATTTTACTGACGAAATCAATAATTATTTAGAAGATAAAAAAATTGTAATAGCTATATTTTTTGACTATAAGAAAGCATTTGATACATTGCAAAAAGATACCCTTATTAACGCTATGGAGGAGTGCGGCGTGGGACAACCACTAAATCAGTGGTTTAGTGATTACCTCACAGGACGCTCTTACCGTGTAAAGGTGGGTGATACTTTCAGTGACAGGGTGGAGGTACGGAGCGGAGTGCCTCAAGGATCAGGATGTGGTCCTATCTGCTACCTCATGCATGTCAACAGCTTATGCGGAGTGTTGCGTCATTGCTCGTCATATATGTACGCAGACGATCTATGTGTGCTCCGCGCCGGAACCGACATCAATGACATTTGTCAGTTAATCCAACAAGACATAGACGCGGTAGTTAAATGGTCCCATGACAATGGGATCATTTTAAATGCTGATAAAACCAAACTTCTTGTCATCAGATCACCATACTCACACCTGTCTATTTCTACTCCTAAATTGATAACTCACGAATACTCATGTTTTCATAATAATTTAATAAATTGTAATTGTAAGCCTATTGAAGCTGTTAATTCTGTTACGTATCTCGGTGTCAAAATAGACGAGGGTTTTTCATGGTCCAGTCATATAGATTACATTTGTAGTAAATTAAGAATATTACTTAGTAAGTTTTATCATTTAAGTTACAAAGTTCCTATTAAAATATTAAGATGTCTTTATCTGTCTATAGTAGAATCAATAATAAGTTATGCTCTCGACAGCTACGGACTAACGTTTAAAACCTATATAAATAAATTAGAATCATTGCAAATAAGATTTCTTAAATTATTAATTACAAAAAAGACTAAATCAAGTTGCAAAGGCGATTATAGAAAATTATTTAAAATATGTAACATCTTACCAGTTCATTTGAAACATACATACCTTTTAGCTACAAACCAGCACAGCAGGAGGAAGCATGACTTACCTATTGTGACAAATAACCACAGTACACGGTCTATGGCTGCCGGTAAATTTAATGTTCCGAGAGTCAATAACTACTTCGGCGATAGAACTTTAAAGAAACGTATACCTTATGTACTTAATAGTTTACCGGCAGACATCAGACAGGAAAATGATAAAAGAATGTTTAAAGTTAAGGTAAAAAGATACTTGTATAAAATACTTGAATAGAATAAATAATTAAGTAGTTGTACTGGTACATAATAGAAACCAACTAATAAATTTTGTATATCAATGCGGCGAACACCCACAGTCAAACCGCTAAACCGGTTTTGTGGGAAATGTATTAAATTAATATTGTATCTCTTATATAATAAATAAATAAATAAATAATAAATAAATAAAATAAGAAAGTACACAACTTTATCTGTTTGCCATTATCACATATTATAAAGTGCTTTGAACAAGGAGTTTTTCCAGACTTGCTAAAAATATCTATTATTAAACCGTTGTTTAAAAAACCGGCCAAGAGCTTGTCGGGCCACGCTCAATGTAGGGTTCCGTAGTTTCCCGTTCGTCACAATAAGTGTACCTACTTATAAGTTTAAAAAAAAAGCTATTTGTTACGTTGACATACTAAGTACGCAAAAATTATTTTGTATAACCTTTTTGTCTTTTTTGTACAAAAACTGTTCTTTCTATCGAGTTCAAAATAATTTTCCTAGAAAGTACTTATAAAGTTCAACTTTCCAGATTTTTTTTATATTTTTAAAAATACGGGTCAAAAGTTAGAGGGGACGTTTTGATTTTTCCTTTTGGAGCGATTATTTTCGAAATTATTGACATTATCAAAAAATGATTTTAGTAAACCCCTATTCATTTTGAAATACCTATCCAACAATATATCACACGTCAGGGTTGTAATAAAAAAAAAACCACTTCCCTATTTACATATAGGGGAGCTACCCTAATAAAACGTTTTTTTCCAATTTTTTTTTCGCACTTTGTCGGCGTGATTGATATACATATTGGTACCAAATTTCAGCTTTCTAGTGCTAACGGTTACAGAGATTAAGCGAGGACGGACGGACAGACAGACAGACATGGCGAAACTATAAGGGTTCCTAGTTGACTACGGAACCCTAAAAAGGAGACAAAACGTTAATGAAAAACTATAGACCAGTGGCGTTGATACCAATATTTTCAAAAGTAATCGAAAAAGTTATTTACTGTCGGTTATACAATTACCTAGAAAATAAAAATAAAAAAGAAGAAAGCTTCTAAATCTACCAAGTAATTTACTATAAAATACCATATAATAGTCGATAAGCGATCTATAACTGTTTGCCAAAAGATGTTTCTAGCAGCACTTTGCTTGAAAAAAGGCCGCGTAACAAATTTAGTTCAAAAATATTTTGTTAATGGCGATTTTCCAGTAGAAAAAAGAGGTGGTGATCGTAAAACCAATCTATTTAAAGATATAAGGTCATCAGTACATGCATTTATTCGTAAGCTCAAATGTTCGGTACAAGTACAACAACCGCTTTCGAATCTGAGATCTGAAACTATACCACCATATACAAACTTTTGTAATGTTGCCTATTAATAGCGTCCAACCTGATGTTGAAGATGAGCTAGAGGTAGCTTATGAGTTAAAAGCAGGCGAGTTCGCATGGTATCAGCTTTTCCCGTATGGTAAAAATGGTTTGGATTACTATCAATTTCGTTTATTAGGTGCTGATGTTAGATTTCAGCGCAACAATTACTAATCTATGCTCTAACAATGTTTGAGTACTAACGAGTTAAATCAACCATTGCAGCTTGTGCTAGAAAAGTTGAAGGTGAAAACGGAAATCGAGTGGAAGACCTGCACTTATATTTAAAAAATCTAAGAGGTTCCGCTGCTTATTGGCTTAGTGCTCTTAGTGATCTTATAGCACAAATCAGATGTTTAGGACCTCCCACTTATTTTGTTACATTGAGCTGCAATGATCTTCACTGGAAGGATATGAAAAGAGGTCTCCTTGTTAGTGATGGTAAACAGCACATTGACCCAGATGACATAGATATTCAGGAAACTCAGAGACTCATCGAGATGTATCCAGTTGTTGTGAGTAGACATTTTATGGTACGTGTTAATGCGCTAATGCAGTTTCTTAAAACTGATACTGAAATATTTGGCGGTAAAGTTAAAGATCATTGGTGGCGAATCGAGTTTCAGAACAGAGGAAGTCCTCATTCGAAGATTACCCGTCTGTTGCGACACCTGAAGGAATAGCTCGCATTGATTCAGTCTGTAGTACTGTCATTCCTCCAGAAGCTTCAGAACTATATGAGTTAGTTAAAAATTGTCAAATACATCGACACACTAGTACCTGCACGAAAAATAATTCTGTTTGTCGTTTCAACTTTCCACGCTCGGAATGCTTAGAGACACATGTTATTGATCCTTCATGTAACGAATTCATCTACAGCGGTGGTCGCATTTGCGTTCTGAAAAGAAAAAGTGAAGATAGTTGGGTAAATAATTACAGTCCTGCTTTGCTAAAAATGTGGAAAGCCAATATGGTATGGATATACAACCGTGTGGTACAAATGAGTCGATTGCGTATTACATCGCTAAATACGTGTCAAAATCAGAACCTACAAACCTAGATGGTGAAGTATCTCAAGCTATTCAACAAATTAGAAGAGAAGAAACTGACGTCTCGCGTAAGCTGTTTAAAATATGCATGCGCATATTAAGAGAACGTCAAGTTTCAGCCTGCGAATGCGTATTCAGGCTATGCCCTTTGAGTATGCTCACTACAAAAAATATATAGAAAAAATCCACAAATCAAATAGCCATAATTATCACAAATAAATCCAACTAGCAATAAATATAAAACCTTTACAGTTTTAACAAACCACAAAATGAGTTTGCCAAGAAATAAAAAAACTGGAATCGGTGACATGTCACATAATTCAATGGAACAAAAATAAATAAAATGGTATATAACGAGAAAACAAGATGATGACAAGAGCCGCAACCCGAAAAACAGCACGCCCAGCACCTCCGGACCCGTCGCTCAGCTCCGCCTTGCCGCCGCCGGAATCCAGCCCCACCGTGAGCGCTGTGACACCGGCCGTGGCAGTTGCGTCGAGCTCGAGCGACGAGTACTTCTCTCCGCCGACGACGTCGCCACCACCTGTACGTCGGCGGGGAGGTCGCCGGCCGCCGGGGGCCTTGGGACTTCGAGGCCTCTGATAGGGTCCCCGCTCCCGGTGGAAGTGCGCGCATGAAATGGACACAATCATTAAATGTTTGTAATTATTAACACAGAAAAACTACCTGTATGTGCCATCTAGCAAGTCAAAAGCGGTCATTGCTCCTACTTTCATCCCGATATCTCAATATTAGCGACAGTATTGCTCAATCCGTACAAACCTGTAACAAAACTGTTATCGCTTGAGTCTCATAATACATCCAAAATGAGCCTCATACACAACACAGTGCACAACCCAAAAAATAGGAAATCGAGCCAACTTACCCTACGAAATTAATTGTTTTAAATATAGTATTTTCGTATAACTTACTGAGTAATTTTGTTATTATAATAGGTACTAAATAAAAATAAAGTCCATGCAAATTGTAGGGGTATAAGTATCTAAATATTCTTATGATATCAGGATGGTAAAAACCTTTTATTTTTCCTAAAATACATCACAAAAACTATCTCATCACAGGAAAATGCTAATTCTAATCTTATGTTGTTTTCGCTTTACGACATCATCGCGTCAGGTGTGCAGCACATGACTGACACGATCCGGGGGCCGCCATTTTGTTTGAATATTCCGTGTCGGAGTTCGCTTGCGTTCGGTCGTGTTTCGGAGTGTTATAATTTCTTTGTTTTTGTTACTGTTTTGTTTTCGTTGTTGTGTTTGTTACTGTTTTGTTGTTGTTCCCCGTGTTTTTATTGTTGCTACTTGTAAAGAAGCATGGAACCAGAAGCAGGACCATCTACTGGTGAAACCAGTAAACACCGTCGTCGTCGAAATATATTCCAACCTCAAGAAGGTTCGGAATCAATACCTTTCACATCGCCGCCAGCAAAAAGACAGAAGTCGATTCTCACCAGCGGTGAACGACTCATGATTATTAATATTTTTAAATATGTCCGAAACACAAAGCCCGAAGATAAATATATTTCTAACCATGACCTTGTCAAACGGACGTCAGAAATATGTGGGGTAGAATGAAAGGTCGATATATCGGGTATTGAGTGAATACAGAGATACACATAAAATAATGCAACCAGATGGTAAAAGGAGCAGGCCAAATGTTCTCCAATAAGTGGATGATTTTGATAAATCGGCAATTAGAAAAATTGTCCACAGTTTTTTTTTAAAGGTGGACTACCTACCTTAAAAAAAATCTTCAAGCCGTAAATGAAGATAAGTCATTACCGAATCTTAGTATGACATCATTGCGACGTATTCTTAAGCATTTGAAATTTAAATACATGAAGAAAAACCGCAAAAGTATTTAAATAGATTGAAGTGACATCGTTTTGTGGCGTATAAAATATTTGCAAGAAATAAAAAAATATCGAGAGGAAAACCGACGATTTTTTTATACTGATGACACTAGGGTGAACGCAGGTATTTTTTTTTCTATTGGTATTGCTTTTAAGGTTGAAAGATGTTTTATGTTATTTTTATACAAGTTGTACAAAAAGTCCTTCTAATGAGTTAATTGTCAATCCGGGCTCGCTTCTTATCTAAGGAATGCGGCTGTCTGTTCTCGTTGCTCGAACACGTTCACTTCGTTTGCACTAATAATCTGGCTCTAAGGACCATATGGTGTTAGTATTTTTTTTACGTGCCTAGCAAGCAAGTATTTTTCAATCACACCTGTCACTCAATTAATAACCTAGATTTTGTCATTTCTTGGCCATGAAATGCTGGCCTAATAGGTGCTTATATATTTTTAATTATTAGGTGATGCTTTTTTAGGACACGCCGTGGGTAAAGCTTGGGTCGATACTACGGTCCAATCTGCCAAACAAGCTTTTTTAGAAGGACTGTCAACTGGAGCTCAAGACCCTGTGTCAAAGGGTAAAAGACTTATTGTTGTTCCCGTCGGGAATGAAAATGGATTTTTAGAAGAATGTGAATGGATTTTTGAAGCAAACAAAACAGGGGACTATCACGAAAATATGGACGCTCCTCACTTTGAAGAATGGTTTGCAAAAGTATTGACTAAACTGCAACCAAATGACGTCATTGTATTGGACAGTGCGAGTTACCATTCAAGGTAAAACGACAAATATAAATTAATGAGGATTACAAAAATTATTATTACACCGCTATGATATTTTCTAATATAGATCATCACGAGTCGAGCGGAAACGCACCGGTCGCTATCAAACGCTATGTTCCCCTTCTCCCAAACTCCTCATGTTTCGATTATTTTGGAAAATAGTTTAGCTAATTATTTTATCTACCGAATATGAAACAAATTTGTTGTAAGATAAATATAAAAGTGCGCTTTCTTAAATCTATCTAATAGGAACCGCCCGCAATATGTAACTACAGTCATGTTTAAAACTTGAGTTTTATTTTCAGACGTATAGAGAAGACTCCAACATTCGGGTGGAAGAAGGACGCAATTCAAAACTGGCTTCAAACAAAAAAAATTTCCTTCGAAGCCAAAGAAGTAAAAAGGCAATTAATGGAAAGAGTTAATAAAATTAAAGATAATTTTAAGTCTTTTGTCATTGACGAAATGGCAAAAGAGAAGGGGGTAACAGTATTGCGATTACCCCATATCACTGCGAACTTAACCCTATAGAGCTAATATGGGCGGACGTAAAAGGTTATGTCGCCAGACATAATAAAACTTTTAAAGTTTCCGATTTAAAAGCATTAGTGAATGATGCCATTGCCCAAGATAATACTACTAAGTGGGCTAACTGTGTAGAGCACCTAAAAAAAAATAGAAAAAAAAATGATAGGTCTTGACCACTCCATCGACAAGACAATAGATGAATTTATTATTCATGTATCTGATGATAGTGACAGTGACAGTTCAGAGTCCTCTGTAAGCGAAGCCGAAGACGGCGATGAACAACAAAATTAATAAACTTAATTTTAATCTATACTGGTGTTTTATTTGTAGGTTTATAAAATAATTATTTACTATTTATTTAATTCTATAAATACTTATAAACTGAATGGGAAAGTTGACCACAAGCCGCGGGATGCATACCATGAGTCTGACTCGAATGCATTACTTTCTAGAAATGCACACCGACAGTTCTAATACAAACATATCACTACATTCATTCATCAATATGAATAAAGCATTTTTTTACGTCACACGTAAATCCTTTTCTAGCATTTAAAAATAATAAATTTTAATAAGAATAACACAAGATTCACAACCTCTGAATGTCTAGCCGACCGGTACTACGATACTCTAGCGATATAAGCAAGTATCGCTTATCGGTCGTTTTAGGTAACAAGTAAGTGTCGTTATCTCTTAGTGATGAAAAACTTAGTAGGTAGGAGTCAATGACCGCAATCGATATCTTAACTGGCAGCTACTTTATTCAAACGATGTCATTTCAGAGCCCTCTGGTGGATTTCTATGAAAACAAAATTGTGAATCCGCGCCATCTCGTGTTTGAGGATACTTTAAGCATACTGTTTTTGAACTCGAAGTAGCGCATCTATACCAGTATTAGTATATAATTTATGGTTTTAACTATGTGCTATCCACAAGTCACTAGAACGCGCACTGTACATACACAGAGCTAATATGTCGCTCTCGCTCGCTCTTTATGCTGACCGATGCTGTGATATCGCGATCTCGAGGAATATCCTTCCAATCAAATATGCAGAATACGCCTGGCTTTTAAGAAGCAAATACTACCTTTGTTTCTTGCTCGCGCATTTTCGCTTAGTTAATCTGTCGTAGTAGGACGGTAATAGCAAGTGGACGTGTTATTCTTAGATTTTGAGAAACCCAAATGATAAAATAGCAAATAAACATATTAGGTACAATTTTGTTAGTGCTTATGTCTTATTTTTAATAAGATTATTTAAGAACCTATTGTTAGTTTTTATTGTCCATAACAACTTATTTACCTATATTTTAGCAAAATGCCTTTTAAAATAGCGGAGACCACAGAAAATGGTAAATCTTTAGCCAGCACAATGGGAACAACGTGGAACATTATACTGGCCACGAAATAATGCGACTATTTTGATAAAAGCTGAGGATTCTATACCAGAAAAAAAAATTTGAAATCAATGCCATGTATCCTGAAGCGAAATAATATTCTCAATTATGAAAGTTCCTAACAACAAATCGTTCTTATGTCGGATACGGATACGGACCAGGAAATCTTTGCAATAACCCAACGACCTAAAAAATCGACCACACAAACTAATTTTAACGACCTGGTAACTAATTGTCTATCGGTAAGTTTATTAATATTACATATTTATGTTTCCGTCATTAGAATTTCGACTCCAAAGGTTTTATTAGAGCATTTAATATCCTAACTTAATGTAAATGTGAAAAGGAGTTTTAGTAAAAACTGCCAGAAGGGTGCATTTACAGAAGTACCATCAAGAAAATCCAGGTTATAAAGGAATGAGGCTATAACCCAAAATAAAGAAAAAAGAAAGAAAGAAAACACATTTATTCTAGACACACACACACACTCGTTAAAAACAATAACAATAAACAGACAAAGCTTACAAAATATAGCCTGTGCGAGGCCAGAAAAGGAACCTACCTCAGCATGTAGCTGCGTCAGAGATACGCAGCGCTGGTATTCTGGCTGGGCCTAAAGTGTCGTCACGGGCACGGCCACGCAAGGTATAAGAATAATATAATAGTAATAATAAAATAAATTAATAAAATTTAAAGAAGAATATGGTAAGTAAAAAATAGAAATAAAAAATAATAAAAAATAAATACATATATTGCCACACTCAAACCGCGAAGCTCAAAAGCCAGGTTTCTATGACAAAAAAGCTGTGCGTGTCTATAGTCCTACCAATGGAACTTATGGATGGCACAACAATACATTATCTATGAACAATTTTTTTTTTTGGTGAGTGGGAAATCATCCAATGACTGCTCCCGTCCTGGGTGCGGCGGGAGGGCGTGTCAGACTCTTACTGACTAAAACCCACTCATGTTCCTTCGATTGCCCTTTATGTTCCGGGGTCACGGTAACTGTTATAAACATAACATTTCGCAACCCCGGCAGGCGAAAAGAGAGTGAGGTTTGCGTGACTCGAACCTGTGACATACAACGTTGCGAGCGGTTGGTCGGTAGGCTTATACGCCACTAAGCCATGGAACAACTTATCTATGAACAATATGGCGATGGCTTGGCGTATGCGCACTTAGCGATATAAACAAATAAAATAAAACAAATGCATAAAATTATTACAATCTGTATAATAAAATATTGTCTATAGTTGAACTATATAATAAAAAATAATTGTTAACAATAATGTGATAAATATAGTGATGTGAGAATGTGAAAAGGTAAAACACTTGTAAATCCTAAGCAAGAAGTTTATTTACGGACGTAATTTGACCGTAGCTGGGACCTGACCGCCACCATGAAGAGCGCGCATACCTCGGGTAAGTATCAATAAGTACCAAGGTACCGAAAAACACAAGTGGGTACCAATCTAATCGTTTTCTTGCTGTGAGTGCAACAGAAACTTTTTGTACCCTTTTCTAAACCCTCCTATTGTCAAAACAATTACAGATAACCATATTGTACCAAACAAAATCGCAAAAATGAAATACTGCGCAAGTATTTAGCCAGACTGTTGCAAAGACAATGAGATATTTGGCAGGTAAAACAATTTTCTCTTAATGTTCTTACTTCAAGTCATGAATTCTATGACAGGGGTTAAAAAGTACTATGAAAAAATAAAAGGTATACCATGAATTTTAGACCTCCAGACCCCCTTTCTCCAGATTCCCAACGTTGTCTCAGTTTGAGGCAATGGAAACCGAAGTTGCCTCACAAAAAAAAACGTATGGTACCGGAACAGTCAAATGGCCTCGCGAACATGACAGAGAAAAATGACACCACAGCCAAACGCGACCGAGTATCACCCCCATCATTGGTTTCACGATCCAAATACTCCAATTTAGATAGGGAACCATTCTTAGTCTACACGTTGCTAATTGAATCGTACACTACTTCTGGTACTACCCTCCATCCAATAAGATTTGGTCAGTTGCTTCAAAAATTAAACATAAAAAATATAAAAGATGAGGCTATTAAGAGATTAGGGAGAAATAAAATCTTTATCAAATTTAAAGACCCGGAAGATGAAAATGCCTTCATTGACAACAAAACAATTAAGGAGAAAGGTTACTCAGCTATCATCCCAACTTTCAATATCACCAGGATGGGTGTTGTGAAGGGTGTCCCAAGTGATTGGACCGATTTAGAGGTCATGGACAACCTGAAGACCCCGCTTGGCAAGATATTGAAAGTACGGTGATTCAGTCGCAAAATAACTAACATCACAAGGAGGCTGCAAACATGCCGTGGCTTTTCTTATGTGGGTGCAGCGCAGGAGTGAAGAACCATCCGTTACATCAGTTGAATGCTACTGTATGAAATCTAAGCTGTCGAGGGTTCATTGGTTTCACGATCCAAATACTCCAATTTGGATAGTGAAACCATTCTTAGTCTACACGTTGCTAATTGAATCGTACACTACTTCTGGTACTACCCTCCATCCAATAAGATTTGGTCAGTTGCTTCAAAAATTAAACATAAAAAATATAAAAGATGAGGCTATTAAGAGATTAGGGAGAAATAAAATCTCTATCAAATTTAAAGGCCCGGAAGATGCAAATGCCTTCATTGACAACAAAACAATTAAAGAGAAAGGTTACTCAGCTATCATCCCAACTTTCAATATCACCAGAATGGGTGTTGTGAAGGGTGTCCCAAGTGATTGGACCGATTTAGAGGTCATGGACAACCTGAAGTCCCCGCTTGGCAAGATATTGAAAGTACGGCGATTCAGCCGCAAAATAACTAACATCACAAGGAGGCTGCAAACATGCCGTGGCTTTTCTTATGTGGGTGCATCGCAGGAGTGAAGAACCATCCGTTACATCAGTTGAATGCTACTGGATGAAATCTAAGCGGTCGAGGGTTCATTGGTTTCACGATCCAAATACTCCAATTTGGATAGTGAAACCATTCTTAGTCTACACGTTGTTAATTGAATCGTACACTACTTCTGGTACTACCCTCCATCCAATAAGATTTGGTCAGTTGCTTCAAAAATTAAACATAAAAAATATAAAAGATGAGGCTATTAAGAGATTAGGGAGAAATAAAATCTCTATCAAATTTAAAGGCCCGGAAGATGCAAATGCCTTCATTGACAACAAAACAATTAAGGAGAAAGGTTACTCAGCTATCATCCCATCTTTCAATATCACCAGGATGGGTGTTGTGAAGGGTGTCCCAAGTGATTGAACCGATTTAGAGGTCATGGACAACCTGAAGTCCCCGCTTGGCAGATATTGAAAGTACGGCGACTCAGCCGCAAAATAAGTAACATCACAAGGAGGCTGCAAACATGCCGTGGCTTTTCTTATGTGGGTGCATCGCAGGAGTGAAGAACCATCCGTTACATCAGTTGAATGCTACTGGATGAAATCTAAGCTGTCGAGGGTTGGGACTACAATAAAATACTTGACAGCAAAAGATTGATCTAATGCTAAGCCTAATTTGCCATCAAATAGTGTAGTATTAGATAAGTTTATTGAGGAAGGGAGGAAAAGGCATCTTTACAATTGTGAATTGATCAAATTTCAGGAAGATTATGTGCCTGATATAGTGATTACATTCTCCATACACAAATTAGTATTTAAATATAAGGGAAAATTCTGTGACACTTTCTTAGAAAAGCTTGTGTAAACCGATGCAGACGTTAAATGGATGGCACAACAATACATTATCTATGAACAATATGGCGATGGCTTGGCGTATGCGCACTTAGCGATATAAACAAATAAAATTAAACAAATGCATAAAATTATTACAATCTGTATAATAAAATCTTGTGTATTGTCGAAATATATAATAAAAAAATAATTGTTAACAATAATGTGATAAATATAGTGATGTGAGAATGTAAAAAGGTAAAACACTTGTTAATCCTAAGCAAGAAGTTTATTTACGGACGTAATTTGACCGTATCTGGGACCTGACCGCCACCATGAAGAGCGTGCATACCTCGGGTAAGTATCAATAAGTACCAAGGTACCGAAAAAATACAAGTGGGCACCAACCTAATTGTTTTCTTGCTGTGAGTGCAATAGAAACTTTTTGTACCCTTTTTTAAACCCTCCTATTGTCAAAAAAATTACAGATAACCATATTGGTAAGTATTAATAAGTACCAAGGTACCGAAAAAATACAAGTGGGTACCAACCTAATTGTTTTCTTGCAGTGAGTGCAATAGAAACTTTTTGTACCCTTTTTTAAACCCTCCTATTGTCAAAAAAAAAATGACAGATAACCATATTGGTAAGTATCAATAAGTACCAAGGTACCGAAAAAATACAAGTGGGTACTAACCTAATTGTTTTCTTGCTGTGAGTGCAATAGAAACTTTTTGTACCCTTTTCTAAACCCTCTAATTGTCAAAAAAATGACAGATAACCATATTGTACCAAACAAAATCGCAAAAATGAAATACTGCGCAAGTATTTAGCCAGACTGTTGCAAAGACAATGAGATATTTGGCAGGTAAAACAATTTTCACTTAATGTTCTTACTGCAAGTCATGAATTCTATGACAGGGGTTAAAAAGTACTTTGAAAAAATAAAAGGTAGACCATGAATTTTAGACCCCCTTTCTCCAGATTCCCAACACTCGCAAGATGTGTTCTCACCTATCCTTACAGCACCGTTGTCTCAGTTTGAGGCAATGGAAACCGAAGTTGCCTCACAAAAAAGAAAACGTAGGGTTCCGGAACAGTCAAATGGCCCCGCGAACATGACAGAGGAAAATGACACCACAGCCAAACGCGACCGAGTAACGCCCCCATCATTGGTTTCACGATCCAAATACTCCAATTTGGAAAGGGAACCATTCTTATGCTCGAATCCTTGATAAGCTACTCAAATATTTAGGAGCTGCTTTAATGATTGAGCAGCTCTTAAACTGTATTTTCCTATACCCAAACATCACTTTTGAGCATCTGTTAAATTTAAGTGCTACTCAGATTAAGTAGTGCTCAAACGCCACTTAATTGAAAAATCGTATTCAGAAACGCTACTCAACGTTATCTAGCTGTCAAATTAACTGTCAAACTGATTTGAGCAGCCCTTATATCTGAGAGTGGTCCCAAGGTCCCTCAAATCAAGAACAACAAAGATTATTATTATGAAAAATGTCTCTGTCCTCATTATCGTCCCTGTCGGATCACGAGAGGCCCAGTGTGAGTCGCGGAATGAGGGAATATTAGACGCGTTTCGGAAATATAACGACAGTGAGTTTATTTCACTTTTCCGCCTGGCAAAGGAAACGGTCTTGTATTTGGACTCTATATTCGGCAGCACCATCCAACCTCTAACGAAGAAGAAACAGAGCCATACAATCGGTGGACCAATTGATAGCTCTCCGATTTTACGCAACAGGCAGCTACCAACGCGTGATAGGCGACATATTTTATGTTGAACAACCCACGGTTCACCGTATAATACACAGAGTGACCGCAAAAATAGCCAGCCTTAAGTCTATGTACATTAACATGCTAACAAAAGAAGAATTTCCTACTGTTGCAAATGGCTTCTATGCAATAGCAGGGTTTCCAAGAGTTATGGGGGCTGTGGATTGCACTCACATTAAAATAAATTCACCAGGTATGCAACTAGTACTTACAAACTTTAGAAAAAAGCTCTCTCCATTATACTATAGTTTAATTTTGCAATTATTATATTTTTTTGGTTGTGTGCAATAATCAAAAGTAATAATCTTTTTTTTTGTATCATTGGTGGTGCCCAATCTGAAGTTTTTTGGAACAGGAAGGGCTACTTCTCGTTAAATGTTCAAATGGTTTGCGATGAGACTCTGCGCATACGGAACATCATTGCAAGATGGCCAGGTTCTGTACACGACAGTACCATTTTTAATGACTCACCGCTATGTGCTCAATTAGAACGTGGGGACTTCGGGACAGACATTATTCTTGGGGACAGTGGATATCCTTGTCGACCTTATTTATTGACCCCTCTGTTACACACAAGGAATCCTGTAGAAAGGCTCTTTGTAGCATGTGCAGTGCTACATAATATTGCCCTGTCACGATCAGATGAACTTTTAGAGGAAGATATTTCTATACCCAATGTTGAGGATTCAGTAGATGAGCCTGTAGGGCTTGGAACTAATCAAAACTTTATTGTAAGGACCAACTTAATAAATACACACTTTTCGTTTTAAAGATATTTATTTGTTTTATTTCAATACTATTTATTTATTAAGCTCTCATCATGCTTTGTATTTACTGATGTCTCACTATTTATTTAGATTTCAGTTTCTGCAGTCTCAATTGCCAACATTGCATTTCTATATTTCCATTTTATTTTTATTTATAAGGTATTTGGATTCCAATTTGGCATTTCTTAATTTAGCCCAAATATATTGCTGTATAATATTGCCTTGAGGTTTCAATCGCCCTAAAAATAATATAAGTAAATTATTAATGAAAATTGCTTAGCTTAAGCATTATAAAGAAGATAATTTTGAAATTATTTACCGGCAGAGGATGAGCTTGTTTGGCTCGGTTTATTTTTTCTCTCTCTTATTGTAGCTTGCTACCTCATTGTATCTATTTAGTAAAAAAAAAACCGGCCAGGAGCGTGTCGGGCCACGCTCAATGTAGGGTTCCGTAGTTTCCCGTCCGTCACAATAAGTGTTCCCACTTATAAGTTTAAAAAAAGGCTATTTGTTACGTTGACATACTAAGTACGCAGAAATTATTTTGTACAATCTTTTTGTCTTTTTTTTTACAAAATCTGTTCTGTCTATCAAGTTCAAAATAATTTTCCTAGAAAGTCCTTATAAAGTTCTACTTTCCAGATTTTTTTTACCCACGGGTCAAAAGTTAGAGGAGGGGGACGCTTTGATTTTTCCTTTTGGAGCGATTATTTCCGTAATTATTAACATTATCAAAAAATGATTTTAGTAAACCCGTATTCATTTTTAAATACCTATTCAACAATATATCACACGTCAGGGTTGAAATAAAAAAAAAAACACTTTCCTCTTTACATATAGGGGGGCGCTACCCTAATAAAACATTTTTTTCAAATTTTTTTTTTACCACTTTGTCGGCGTGATTGATATACATATTGGTACCAAATTTCAGCTTTCTACTGCTAACGGTCACAGACTGACAGACAGACATGGCGAAACTATAAGGGTTCCTAGTTGACTACGGAACCCTAAAAAAGACTATAACAAAATTCTATTACTTTGCCATATAAACTTTTACTGTTTAAAATAGAAACTGATTACTATATATTTATAGTTGTAACTGTACAAGGTTTGCCATTGTCTGTTGTACTCATGTAGGCTACATTTGTATCTTGGTGATCTGAAAAAATATCCACCTGTTGTTTACAATATTTAAATAAGGAAATCTATAAAAAAAATACCTAAGTAAGAAGGCTTAATATTTCACAAACCAAAATAAATTGCAGCATCATCATAGCAATTACTTAATGGTTGAATTTGTGGAGCAGCCATGGCTAAAATTTGAGCATCTTGTTCAGAGAGAATACTTTCATATGTCCCGCCACCAGTGCGATTGATTTCTTTCTACAAAAATTAAAATCGCAAGGTAATTCTGAAGGTCTACTTTCAGAAATAAATAATAATAATACAAACCTCATCTATTGATGCCTTCTTTTGTACCTCACTAGTTGTCTCGTAAAAATGAAGACGCTTGAAAAATATAAAAAAGTTAAGCCTAAATTTGCTTTGGCGATGTTTTTTTTGGACCTCTGTTTGAGGTTTTCATAGAGGTGTCGGAGTTGTTGCCATGTCCTGAAGCCGCTCATAGCTACAGCATTATACTGATGGCATAGGGCATCCCAGGCCTCTCGCTTCTTTAATATTATATGAGCGTTCGTTTCTTTATTTTCTATGATATTTTGATATCTGAAAATATGTTACATGAGTATGTTAGTGCTTCAATGGACAACGGTTGCTCTGGGAGCTATGCGAGTATGTTCTAAGCATACATAATATCAAGCTATTGGTCAGTGGGTAGTCTAAGGATTGCATACACCAGGCCGATGCGGATAAATAAGTATAATAGTAGTTTCATTGTTTATTGCAGGTATTGAATACTTACTTTTTTACCAGTTCCAAGAGCATATCTTTCTCACCAGAAGTATAATTACATCCACGTTTTTTCTTCTCCTCCATTACGAGTAGATGACCAAATTAATAGGAAAATACACGTGAATTTCAATCCGGTATAACTATTACTTTAGAACTTGAATATTCGCACGCAAAATGTCAAGTGTAACGTTCCAATCTACGATATCTATCTTAGGCTGGGTTGCACCATCTTACTTTAACATTAACAAACATCGAAACTTCAGTTAAAGTAACGGTTAGGTCAAAAATGAGTTGCACCACTTGACAAATAGTTAAATGACGTCGTAACTTTAACCGTAACGGTAACCGCTCACTTTTCGCTGGTTAGTGCTATTAGCGGGCCATCCACTAACGTTCATTCCTTCTGACTTGTCCCGTCGCGCAATCCGTACAGAAATGCGACGGGATAAAATAAAACCGTTGAAGCCACTAACTAAACCACAATCCTTCGTTCTTTCCCCTGGCTTTATCACGACACGCCAGTCCGGCAGGAAAAACAATCCTTCAGTGACCATCCACACGTTTGTGTACATTCCTGTCACTTTGCATCTTGTCAGCCATACCGAGGGATTGCGCGTGTGTGGATGGTGACAATCCTACTATTTTATGAAGATTGTTGTCATTTGAAAGGAATGCTCGTCATTTTAAATAATCTTTATGGATTATTTTCATTTTGCAACAATTATGTTTATATATTTATGTTTATATTTATCTTTATGTTTATGTGAGTGTACCTATATGTATTTAGTACTATAGTATGTAAATATATATATTTAATTTTGGTATTATTTTTGTACCTTTGCATTTTGCATCTACCATGATTTGTCTCTGCATCACCCTAAGGTAGACTGGGAGAAAATGCCTTAGTGTACGAACTGAGTGAAGAGCGTTCAGCGGAGCGTTGAGCGGAGCGTGCAGCGTTGCGTGCAAGTTGTTCTCGCGCCACTAGGTCGCCACTCAGGACACCTACGTGTAAATGCATCTGTTTGATATGGACGCCGCACGCCCCGCCCTGCTAGACGCTCGATTTGAGCGGGCACTCAGGCCCTACACTTAGGCATTAAGTCCGCCTGTGGGCAGTGTTTTTCACATTATGTCCATGAGGTTTAACAAATAAACATGTGTACCTTTAAGAAAGAGATTGCTGTTGCTTTGAGTTTTATTGCAAGTGAATATCTATTTAAACCTAAACGAAGACATAGGATGTGGGGAAAAAGTGGTTATTAGAAAAGTAGAAATGTAGGACTTTTAAAAAATCTGGCATGCGACGATTATGATGATTTTAAGAAATATTTAAGAGGCGATGTCTCGTCTTTTAACGAACTGCTCAAGATGATAACACCGTATTGTGTTGTGTGTCTATGTCTTGGAAATCAATTTTGTCCTTCCGGGACGAAGACGAACACAAAATGATTACAAACGAGCGCTCAATCACGCCGGACAAATAAACAGACACTAACTTGATCACAGCGCGCGTCGCGCCGTTCTTTCTCGTTCTTGCAAATCCACTGGTGTTCATTCCGTAAGGATTGTCGCAACGGTACGGGTGGCGGGATTTTAATACCGCCATTCTTTCTCGCTCTTGCAAATCCACTGGTGTTCATTCCGTAAGGATTGTCGCGACGGGACGGGTGGTGGGATTTTAATACCGTCATTCTTTCTCGCTCTTGCAAATCCACTGGCGTTCATTCCGTAAGGATTGTACATTCCGGCAGGAATGAACGTTAGTGGATGGCCCGCTATTGTTTGTGTTAAATTAACCGTCAACTGTCAAACGCGTTGAATATAACCTCTAAACATCATGTCCCTACTCCAAGAAATACTCGCGGAAACCAGTTCTGAAGACGAAATCGATGATCTTGTCATTGTAAATAGAAAAAGAAAAGTGTAGTGTAGTGTATAGAGTCGATCATTTTTCCACATGGGACGACGAATGTTTCTTGGCGAGATTTCGAGTCTCTAAAAACGTAGCTAGGTGGCTGAGTTTACAATTGCACCGCTGGTTAGAGCATCCTACGATGAAGTAAGTTTCCTTTTCTAGCATAGTTTTTACTTTTTACTTACTTAGTTAGTGACTGTCTATCATATTTTTGAAATGCTCTTAATTACGTTTATTAATTACTATAGGTATGGTATCTTTATTTTTCAGAAATAAAGCAGTAACTCCAGTACAGCAAGTACTCATCGCATTAGAATACTATGCCTGTGGTTCATTCCAAAGATGCGTTGGCGATACAGCTGGTGTTCATAAGTCTACAGTATCACGCATAATATATAGGGTGAGCCGGGCAATTGCAAGCATGCGAGCACAGTGAATATCCATGCCACAGACCATTGAGGAGATGGAGAGGACAGCGACAGAATTCTATGATTTAAGTGCTATTCCGAAAGTAATCGGAGCAATTGATTGCACTCATATACCGATAAAGTCTCCAGGTATATTATTAACACATTAACAACCTAGTCCATGAGGCATATATGCTAAGGAATCAATTAAAAGAGATGACACATAATTACTTTATTTGCAGGTGGCCCCGATGCAGAAAATTACAGAAATAGAAAATTGACTTTTATGATGAATGTTCAAGTTATTTGCGATGCAAAAATGTACATTACTAATATTGTTGCACGTTGGCCTGGTAGCAGCCATGACAGCCATATATTTAACTCCAGTGTCATCAAGGTAGAAACATTTATTTATTAATACATACTTACCATATATTACCTACCAGAGTCCAAATTTTGAAATGCTTTGTTTTTAATTTTAGGGCAGACTGGAAGATGGCGAATTCAACGGATACTGGTTGGTTGGTGACAAAGGCTATGCAGTTAAGCCATATTTGCTAACACCTTTGCGTGATCCAGTTACTGACGGAGAGAAGCTTTACAACGAGAGCCAAATCCGAACGAGAAATGTAGTAGAAAGGGTGTTTGGATGTTGGAAAAGAAGATTTCCTGCCCTGTCTATGAAAATAAGAACACATCTAGAAAGAGTCCAGCCCATCATAGTGGCTACTGCTGTACTGCACAATATTTGCAAAAAATATCGGGATCCTATGCCACCATTATTGGCACCAAATATGTGCAGGAATATAATATAGTTTATACAGTGGCAAGGAATGACGATCGTAACAGGTCTCAATTAATCAACACTTATTTCAATAGGCTTCGTCAATAAGTAAACAATATTTTTTTTTAATACAAAGTAATTATTTTTATTTAATTTTCATCAGACTTTTTTACTAGACTATTCAGTATTCTATTACAGCCTCGTCCGGAGAATATTATTATTGAAGTAGTCGAGGACATGACTGAGGAGGCTCATCTTCAAAACAAGGTATTATTTACATTTTAAAATAAAAACACCTAACATATCAATCAACCTACCTGTCACCATAATAGGGCAGGCAGGCATGTTGACATATTATTGAAGCCAGTAATCAATATTGTTACTTTTTTCATTTCAATTATTAGCCATAATTTACATGTAAATCTTAGATCTTAAATTCGGTATCTACATGAATCAATGTAAATTATACCAATGGGGTGTACTTATTTTTACAGATTCCTGATAATGAAAAAACAAACAAGGCTACAAATAATGAGAAATGGGACTTTGATCCGAGTACACCCTACAGCTCGCTCAAGAGACCAATGTCCAAAAGTAATGTAAATGATAATCACAAATAGGCTAAAATATGTAGAGGAATGTATTTATATAAAGTGCTCTTCTTATTGACAGGTCGAGCTAAAAAACGAAGAACTTCAGATCATCAAAACACAAACGTTGTCCGGCAATTGCTGCGGGAAAAAAAGTTATCAGTGATGGATAACCTGCAGGAGCTGGAGCTCCAAAGAATTAGAGAGTCTATCAGGCACGCCCAGGAGCTCCATGAGCAAACACTGCGCCACAATGAGGAGCGGCACAAATTAAAAATAGAAAAATTAAAACTAGATATAAGACCTAACTAGATATCAAATGTCCAACGGTTATATCAGAATATAACCAGCACATGGGTGGTGTGGACTTGGCCGGAATGTTTGTTTCTCTGTATCGCACAGGCAGTAAGAGTATGAAGTGGTATAAGAGAATATTTGCCATTTGGTAGATATTTGCGTCAACAATTGCTGGCTAGTATATAGGCGGCATTGCAAAATGTTAAATGAAAAGAAAGTATTATCTCTCAAAGATTTTAAATTAAGCATTTCGTACACGCTTTTACAAAAAGGAAAAACGGTTAGTAGAATGGCAACAGATTCGGTGAAAATTAAACAACCCGTTGTGCCCAGGCCCGAAAAAGATATCCGTACTGATGGCTTACACCATATACCTACTATTGTAAAGAAGGGTCGGTGCAGGAACTGCACAGCGGGACAGACAGTTATAAGTTGTCAGAAATGTGATACGCGGCTGTAAAACGTAAAAACGGCCAGAAAAATGTAACTGCTTTCGTGAATTTTATACCAAATAGCCTATCACGGCTCAATAATTTAATTTACTTTTAACCATTGATCTATCATACAGAAGTATTTAATTAATTTTTTTTTAACGTTTACAGTTGATTATTTTTTATAGTTTGCAAGCCCGAGAATAATTTTGTGTATTTTTAAATACGAAGTTCTTAGTAACCTATTTTTTATAATTGTGTTTTTGTATCTAAAAAGCTACAACCTGAAAACTCAGTATTACGTTCCTGAAAAAATATTTTTGTTTTAGATTTTCTTTTAAGTATTAAAAAAAATTGATTTGATCTAGTTTTTTTTTATTTAAACCCTTTATAATATTTTTTTGGTGCGATAAGGTCTCAGGGGTGCCGCAATATAAATCTTTTTCCTAAAAAAATTGGGTTGCATATGCCACTCCGTTAGTAAATAATTTAACTAGTGTCCATGCACCAGGTAGAAATTTTTAGAAAGATTTGTGTAAAACATTGCATGCTCTCGTCATCGCTGATGACTGCAAAGACAGTGTACCGACCAGCATAAAAGAAATCCCAATTATAAATATAGTAGCTATAGAAAATAAGAAAACGCCACAAATTACTGCACCACTCCAATATGTGAGTGGTTACTTTTTAAGGGAGGCGAAAAATAATCTTTAAAAACTGCCAAAAGTAAGAAGATTTGTTTTGTACAAACGAAATAGAATTTATTAAATATCGGGAGTATGCTAGTAAGAACTGGCTTTTGCAGTGCGAGTTACTCACTCGTAAAATGTATATCAGAATTTCAAGATATTTATAATGACGAAACATAAATCGTATTTAACAATAAATAATCTAAAACTACTCATAAAAACTTAAATTTTTCTTAATGTTATTCTTATTTATTAATTAAGAAATCCATAAAGAAATCTTAATGGACTTTTTAATAAACTTGTCATCCAGGTTTTTCGCACACCATTATTGTAAAAATATTAATAGGATATTAAGTGGTAAAAAGGATTATGACGATGACGAGCACAGCAACCAATTAAAAGCAAATAATATGTTTTTGAAATGTTTTAAAAGAAAATAATGTTCTTAATTATATTAAATAAAATTGAGAAAGGTTAAATATTGTTGTTTTATTTTAAATGTACGTCAAAATACTATACTCCCATGAGTACATAAACTTATAGTACACCTATTAACAGTAATCATACAAATAGCATATCTCCACTTTTTTCTAAATAAGCATCCCGTAGTGAATTATGGAGGCAACATAGTGTAATAATTAAGTTATCACATATTTCTGGTTTAATTGCTATAATGTTCGGAAAACTCGACTCAGGGGGTCTACTCTTATTCAACGAAAAACGAAGTTTCGATCGAAATTTCGCGTGTTTCCTACCACGGTTTCAATTCGTTCCGAAATTTCGTTCGAACGAAGATTGTTTGACATTTAGAACCTACTCTAATCCTTATAAACTCCGAACGAACTTTTGAATTTGACAGATGATTGTTCGGAATTTTAACCTCAAATTGACGAAACCAAAAGTGTTACCTTTTAATTTTCGTTTGTGTGGATTTTGTAAAAAAAATGTTTGAAATGGCTATAAGAATGCTTTTAATCGAAGCCTGCTCTATGTGAAGAACGTGTAGAGCGTAGAAGAAACCGGCGCCGCCTGCGGAATCAACTTAATATAAGTCAAATTCCCGACTTAGAGTTTGTAGGAAATTACAGACTCAGTCGCCAATTATTTGAGGAGTTGTGCCAAGAAATAGTGCCTTTACTACCTCCAAAGGCACTCCAATAACCGATACTTTTAGTGTTATTAAACAAAAATTATGTATTTGATATTTACTTACAAAGTTTTTAAATCCAAACCAAACACA
This sequence comes from Athetis lepigone, assembly GCA_033675125.1. Lineage (NCBI taxonomy): Eukaryota > Metazoa > Arthropoda > Insecta > Lepidoptera > Noctuidae > Athetis > Athetis lepigone. Next base: position 14,747,493 of record CM066216.1, on the reverse strand, counting down.
GTACACTTAAAACACTCCTGTACAACTTAAAACTTTCTTAAGGAATGTGAATTGCGATGGCAAAAAAGCACTTTGAAACATGATTTATTAACACAACACTTGAGATACTATTAAAAACATTTCAAACAAAAACTCGTAAGTTGACTTGTTAATATTATGATTAGATTTTTTTTAGATTATACAGCCAACTTTGGTCGTCATACATATTGTTGACATGAAATAGTACTCTTCAAATTAGTTGGTTAACAATAACTGTGAAAGGGTTTTTTATAGTGTCTCGATGAATTTCGTTAATAATCAAAAGTGTCTTTATATTTATATTTACTGCATAGATTATTACGAATAATATTTATTAAACCACATGCATAATGTAGAATTTAAAGATACAGCCAGAAAATTTGTAGTTTGAACTTTAAGTAAAAACCGTAATTTACTATAATTGACATCAAAAAGGACCTACACAATATTGTTGATTCCATTCGTTCACGAAAATTATCTATGGATCCGAACTTTGTGTGCGTGTCCGAAAATAAAACAGAGTATGGTCGTCAACGAAATTTCGTTTGAATTTCGTTCGTTTGCGAAGTTTCGTTTCGAAGAAAGAGAGTAGACCTCCAGATTCAAAAGAAATTTCTGTGACTCGTCTTGCTCGGCAGATGCGGTAGTTGAAAATCGTTTTATCACGATCGCCTCTAATATGGTTTCTGTAATAGGGTTTCATCATGTGAACGTCTAATGCAAACGCGTCGTCGCCAATTAGTTATTGGGGAGTTAAGATATCTGTCGCTGGTAAGGCTGCCGGTTGAGGTACATTAAAGTGATCGGACATTATTATCTGGCCCATTGCTGACTTTTTGAATATACCGCTATGAAAAAAAAGTAATGTTTATCCATACATCGAATACTCACCAAGTGAAAACTGTCTAGGGTTCTACTCCAGAAAACAATTGTGGAAACATAAAAAGACAACCGTTAGCCGAAACCTCTAACACTCAAGTTCAGTCCCAAAATTTTATGTCGCGTAACCTAATAAGAGCAATAGCGCACTAGCGGCTTGGCCGCAGCGGCCAGGTCGCTGCGGCCATCGAGATAGATACCTTAGTATGAAATCGCCACAGAGCGCTGTAACGTTGTGATTTTTTTGTTTAGTGGTCAACACTTGTTGCTCTTACTAATCATATGTAAACGCGCCTTAATGTGGTCTATGTAGTTGATCCTAATTGTCTTTGACATTTGTCTATGACATGAGTGGACAGGCTCTTGCCAAATTCCCATGTTTGGGGGAGTATTGTTTTAAATATGGGTGCATTTATATTTTTTCTGTTTATCAACAACGTTAAATGTTTTAAGGAGGTCGCTGCCTTCATCTTGAAAATAAATTGTCGTATTTTCCTATTTAATCAATTGTATGAAGCGAGGATGTTTTCATAGGATTTCTGCAAATTGGAATCTTATAGACGAGAAAATCTTATAGGCTTCTAGTGCTGCGTGCGGATTTTGTGGACAATCACGGGTAAGCTGTTTGACCATCAACCGTCTTATACGGGAAGATCGACATGCGCTGGCGCATCTTCCATTGGACTTGCATTTCTCATGCGTCTCGTTTTTCAGCTGGTGGACCAGCTGGCAAGCAGCACTGGGCCGGTTTTTATTGTGGAAGGCTGGGTGTCTCAGATGCGGTGAATCGTTTCCCGTTGAAACACCGGTAAGGTTCTAGCCTATTGTCGTGATGGCCACGTGGAGCCACGCTCAGGATGTATTGTAGTTTGATCTAAAACTAATGCAAACAATGTTCTATTTCAGCCTGGGCGGGAATTTTATTTTTAGAAGAATTTATTTTAAGGAGAGAATTTATTTGAAGGAAAGAATTTATTTCAAGGAAAGAATTTAATTTTGAGGAAGAATTGTATTTTGTCTTCGTTTTCCTGTTTTCTGGATTGAGCCCTTCAACCCCGTAGGATTGAAGAGGCTGTGCCACGTGGACTCGCTGACGAAGGGTCGAAAGGCGAGTTACCTTAAGGAATGTGTCGCAAGTACCTTTATAAACTTTTAACCTTTTGAACAAATTTAATGATAAATTCATTTACCTTTTAATTACCAGTGGTGACATTGGTGCCGATTCTCTTGTGCACAAACTATCGTAAATTTAAGTTAAATGCATCTTTCTCTTTCCTTTTAATTAAGAAAAGGACAGAAGATCGAATATTAGTCAAGTCCTGTCAAATTTAGACACTCCATAGATAATTTTGACGCAATTTAAAAACATGGCGTCTAAATATACGTCAATTTTCATCAGGCGCTGTCTAATTTGACAGAATTAAACTAAAATGTATCTTCTGTCCTTTTCTTTAAGAAATGGAAAGAGAAAGGTGCACTGAACTTAAATTTACGTTATTTTGTGCACAAGAGAATCGACACCATTATCCTACACTTTTAGATTCGTGTATTTAGTAGTCTATGTAGATGGAATCCATAGCCTGAGGATCCACAGACTGAGCTAGAGTGTAAGTAGGCAATCTACTAGGCTACCGTTGCGTGTGAATCCTGGACGTTCCAAAAGTCCACTTTGGAATAGCCAGGATTGACCCAACATTGTTTTAGTACAAAATTGTATAAGTATTGAATTAGGAAGTTTCCAGAAATTATCTTCTTGTTATTTGCAACTAGTTTAAATAAATGTGTAGTTCAACAAGTTTGAATTTTATTATTATTTTCTACACCCAACTAGCCGAACGTATTTCTCATTCTTTGTCAGGGTGGGAAAGCACCGGGCCAATCCCCAATTTTCCCCTCTGATAGCGCGCGCACCTGGTCGCACGCGACCAGCGGCCACACTCAGTCGCAGCGGCCAGCGAGATCGGAGCGGCGCGTTTGCGGCCAGTGAGATCTATAGTATTGTAGTAAAATCACCAGTGTGCGCGCACTAGCCGTGGCGGCCGCACGTGTTGTAGAGCTCTGTTTTGAGTAGATGTTCTATTTCCTCTTGACGGCTGGCAGGAAGGTATTTCTTCAATAGTCGGAGGAATATACAAGGTGTCTTCGAATTTGTACCCGTCTCGCTTCCGTACGTAGTTGTGAAGGACGCAACATGCTTTTATGATTGCAACAGCAAATTCTCTGTGTACATCAAGAGGACGATGAAAAATTCGCCACTTGTTGGCTAGTATCCCGAAAGTACATTCTATGTTCACACACGCGTGCACGGAAAAGGCGGTAGTTAAATATTCTTTTCTTGTCTGTCAAATTTCTTCCGGCATATGGTCTCATTATATTTTCTGACAAAGAGAATGCTTCATCGCCAACTATGACAAAAGGCAGAGGCACACCTGTTTCAGTTATCGGTCTTTTGTCTGGTATGTCTAAATTATTATTTGTAAGTTTTACATAAAAATGGGAGTTCTTGAATACCGATGAATCGCTGCATTTTCCATATGCGCCGACGTCTATGCATATAAATTTGTAGTTGACATCGCATATAGCCATCAGCACAATAGAGAAATAGTTTTTGTAGTTATAATATAGTGACCCTGTATGGGTCGGCTGAATGACTCTTATGTGCTTTCCGTCCACAGCTCCAATAAAGTTAGGAAACTGCGAACTCTTCCTGAATCCTTCACTTATTTCTAGCCATTTGTCTCTATTGAGCTGTGGAAAGGCAATGTCTTTTATATTTTGCCATATGGCGACGCAGACCTCAAGTACAATTTCTTGAATAGTTGTGTGTCCAATGCGACATGAATGATTTAGTTCTTTGAAGGAGCATCCAGATGCTAGGTATCTGGAACAAACAAACACGTTATGATATTTTTTTTTTATTTCCAGGTAAGTCACTCTAAAAAAAATGGAAAAATATAAGGGACTCATTCCTCAGGGAGCTACGACGTGTCAAAGGCGCAAAAAGTGGTGCTGCAGCGAAACGTAAATCTCCCTATTTATACTTTCAACACCTGATGTTCCTTAAAGATACGGTAGAACCGAATACAACAGAATCAAACTTAAATGATACGGAAAATATAGTCCTTCCCACCCCCGAATCAGTATCTCAAGGACAACCAAGATCGAAGAAGAAAAAGGAAGACAAAAATTTGGAAAAAGAAGACCTTGTTTCGGTTTTAAAAGAAAGCATTAATTCAAGAACTCAACGTGAATCATTTCTCGAAGACGAAGACAGATTATTTATGCTTTCCTTAGTAAAGGATTTCAAAAATACCCGAATCTGCGAAGCTGACAACTAAGATGGAAATAATTAATCTAATCCACCGAGCACAAAATACAAGATATGATCCAAGCCACTATGAACCTATGACCACTATGACAAGGCACAACCAACCTACTTACCCTCGAAGCAGTTATACCAGCCATCAAGAATATCAACAGGGATATTTTACTAAGAATTCGGATAATGAACCACTTGCCACAACGAGCTGCCGCCCTTCTCTGTTACGTCCCAGTGAACCGGCGCCGCCTTTGGATTCACAAAGAGCAGAAAACTCTATCCAATCACCCGAATCAAACTACTCGCAGGCCTCGCAAGATTCAGAAATAATTGAAACGTTTTATGATAATTTTTGAACAACTGCACTTTTGATTATGATAATTACAGTACTTAAATACTTTTATGTACCTACTAGTTTTACTTATCTACCTGCATTCTTTTTCATAAAATAGACACAGGGACCGCAAAGAAATGATTTAAATAAAAGTAGATAGGCATAGGCTTACCTTAAAGTTACAACAAGTTTTTCCTCAGCAGAAATGCAGGGACGAAATTTAGTGACGGTGCCGGTGATAGATGGTCTTAATATTCTTAACAGTTCTTCAAACGTAGACTTGCTCATCCGTAAATAATTAAAGAACTTGTTATCATGTTGCTGAAGGTCCGTGAAATAAGTATAAAATAATCCTTTTGTTCGCTGTTCGGGCGCCGTCGGTTATCTTCGCGCCCACCGTCGGCTATCTTCGGGCCAGCCGTCGGGCGGCTGCGCCGGTGCACGAGAGGGACCGGGAGGACGACACTTCATATTGCGCAACCAACCACGACACACGCGAACATATATCTTTACTGTAATTCCCTTTGGATTATAACGAACAGTTTATATACAGTCCACTGCTTTTCATTTATAGTCCTTGGTAGTTGGGACCCTTACATTTCGGTCCACAAACCACGCCTTTCACGAAGCAAGGGATGAACCCAACCCGCTTCTTACTTATAAGATACAAAAGCACTGCTATATCCTCAACGTCCATTTTGAAGCGCGCTGTACGTGCAACTGACGATCGTAGCCGTGGTTTTGGCCGCGTTGCAAATCGATCCCTGCGGCCTGGCCGCGCGACCTGGCCGCTGCGTCCAAGCCGCTAGTGCGCTATTGCTCTTAGTGTAGACAAAAAACTTAAAGATGAAATATTTCCTAAAATGAGACCAGATAAAACATCGCTAGAAGCAAAAAAAGACATGTTGATCTGTGCCTTTGGAGCTCAATACTTAAGGATTCATCGGGATAAACATTTTATAAACGTGACTTCGCAAAAAATTAGAGAATTGTCTAAACTTGTACTAGAATTGAAGAAACTAAACCCGTCCTTTACTTTGATGGATTGCTTGAAGCCTCAATACTACAATTTGATTGAGACTGCCAGCAAAAAGATCTAGTTACGATGACAAAACAGATCGATATGATGCTCCTACCTACACAATGACCATCAACACAAGCATAAAACAATGTTGCAATATTGCAATAATGACTACAATAAAATCTGGCAGCAGCGTCCAAACTGCTTCAATAGAGGATAATCTAAAGATTTGTCGAGGCTAATTAGAAATTTGATGTTTCGGGCCAAGCGTGTAATGATTTAAACTTAAAGAAATGGAATAACCATTGCCCCTCTAGCAGAAAGACTCAAAAGTAATAAAAAATTTTCTTTGCGAAAAAACTAAGTCCGCGGCTTCAAAGATAAAACTTAACAAAGATAAAAGGCTTGAAAAATAAAATAAAGAGAAAAAAAAAACGATAAAACTTTTAGAAATACAACATTGTTTTAGCAGTTGAAGAGCAAAGTAGATAAAATGAAAAAAACTGACAAGTTGTGCATCCTACTTTTTGATGAAGTAGCACTTTCACCACAATTCGACTACAACAAGAGAAGAGACTAAAACTGGATTTGTTGATGATGGGGAAAACAGGAAGAGAAAGATAGCTGACCATACGTTAGTTTTTTATGATATGGGGGATTTTTAAACCACAGGGTTTATACATTTTGTGCCTCAACTACATCAGCTATGGAAATAGTGACACAGTTTAAAGCAATTATAAGATAACTCAAGTTCATAGGTCTGGAAGTTCTTGCAACAGTTTGTGATCAAGGAGCAACAAATATCAGCGCCTTAAACTGGCTAATAAATGACACAAAAATGAGGTATTTAAGTAAAAGTAAGGAATTTAAATACAATATTTTTGAAATTTATGGCAACGAAGTAGTGCCCTTATGCGATCCTCCTCACCTTATAGATTTGACAGCACATTTAAATGGGAGAAATGTCATTGCAAAGCGGGATCACATTGTCGAATTATATAAGAAAGATGGTGTATATGATGGCATTAGGTTAATACCTAAATTAACAGTAGGACATGTGCTCTCACATCAAATTTCCTAAATGAAAGTGAAATGTGCTACTCAAATATTCAGCCGGGCTGTAGCTGGTTACTTGGGATCATTAGCTTGTGAGTATAATATCTTTAATTTATCATCATACAAAATGTAACTGCAGTGTTACCCAAGTGATGGAAAATAATCCCAAGGGAACGTACTCCCACGATAAAAAATATGCTATGTGCTGCTATTCCAGCATTATGGTCTACCCGTGTACCAAGTTTTATAGAATCTATTAAGAAGATTTTTGTACAAAAGGGCAAAAATATACATACATCCAAACCTTCACGTTTATAAATATATTAGTTGGATATAATTTAGTTATAAAGGGTGTCCAGTAGAAAATTTTCAACTTTGAAATTTCACATAAAAAAAACTACATGGATTTTATTTATTTTTATTAAAACGTAATGTACTACATTAATGCGGATTTCATTTTTTAAACACTATATCATCTAAATGATGACCGTTTTTTTGTACGCACTCCTGTAGTCGAACTCTTAAATTTGCAATTACGCGACGACAAAGCTCTGGAGTAATGCTTTGAATTTTACGGCGAATATTGGCCTGCAGGGCTTGAATTGTCCGGGGATTGTTCTCATAAACTTTCAATTTAAGGTAACCCCATAGAAAAAAGTCGTAGGGCGTGAGGTCGGGCGACCTGGGTGGCCATGAGATGTCTCCGTACTTGCTGATCAGTTTATTTGGAAAAATTGTTCTTAACTTTTCCATCGGCACTCTAGCTGTATGCGGAGTGGCACCGTCTTGCTGAAATTGTGTCCTATTGTTGTAACCTGAATACAGCTGCAATTGCGGTAGCAGAAATTCGTCTATCATACGGCAATACACCGGAGCAGTTACTGTTTCTCCTTGGTTAAAAAAATAGGGCCCAATTACACCGCTAGCCGAAATGGCACACCAAACTGTGGTTTTCAAGCAATGTAAACGTTTCTGGTGGCGTTCTCTTGGGTTGTTTGGGCACCAGTATCTCATATTCTGTTTATTTACATATCCATCAATGTGGAAATGTGCTTCATCACTAAACAAAATGTTTCCCAACGTGGTAGGTGTTCGAAAGCGTTCCAGCATTGTTCTTGCGAAGGTTTCTCGCAAAGGATAGTCGCTTTCCTTTAGACCTGAACAATTTGCATTTTGTACAGATGGAGCCTTAATTTCTTCTGCAAAATAACATGCACTGTTGACTTTTTGATTCCTGTGGAGGCTGCAATTTTCCTAATCGACTTGCGTGGATTTCTAATGATTTCATTTCGAACTTCAGACACACGTTCGGGCGTTGCTGCTGATGTTGATGGCCCTGGAGGAGTTCCGTTGAGCGTTGTCCCTTCTTGCCTAAACCTTTGTATCCACGACCAAATAAGTTGCGTGCTTGGCCCATCACTTAAACGCCGAATATTAAAATGAGTACAAGACGTTCGACGCGCGCGAACCAACGATTTACCATTCTTTAGATATTGCTCACCCGCGAACGAGCGGTGCGCTCCTGTCCAGTGACTCATGGCTACTAACAAATCCGCAAGTACCGCGCTTTCAATGATACCCCTCCCGCTCACCTCACCCCGCTATTATTTCGATAATTGCAGTTTAAAGTTGAAAAATTTCCGCTGGACACCCTTTATTTTGTATAGGTTACATATTATAATTTAGCACAGTGTAGGCAATACAACTCATTTTAAGAACAGCTTTGTTATTTCAGGTGAAGGAGTACTACCGCAAGAATGTGAGGAAACAGCTGCAGTGCTTTGAAGTTCTTCGACAAAATATTTGACTCCATGAACGGTAGTTTTATACCTTCAAAAAGAGGAGAGGAAAATTACTGCGGGGCCCAGTATCACTAAGATCGAACCATAGAAATATATGGTCTAAAGGTACAGTTACATGTGAGCATTTGCTGTTTACAAGCACGTGTGTCCATACCTTGCTCAAAATAAGCATGCTTATTTCGAGCATACTCTAAAATCGACAGGCGTGCTTTGAACATGACAAGCGCCAAAAATAAATGATCGTCATAAGAAAGCATAAGTAGGTGACCATGTTTATTAGGATTAAACATACAAAATAAAAAGTTGAGCGATTTAGGTATTTTACGGTGTACAGCGGTTTTGAAAATCTGATTGTGTTCATCAACTTTTGATGCTGACCGTACTTCTTAACTTCGTTATTGTAATTATTTTCGCATACGTAACATTTGTTTTGTTTCTCTTTCATTCTTGTATGCCTGTACGTGTGTAGTATTACGCATCTGTCTTGTAGTATGTACTCGTAAGTAAAGGGTGTCCAGTGGAAATTTTTCAACTTGAAATTTCATATAAAAAAACGACACAGATTATATTTATTTTTATTAAAACTAAAAGTACTACATTAATGCTGATTTCATTTTTTAAACACTATATCATCTAAATGATGGCCGTTTTTTTGTACGCACTACTGTCGTCGAACCTTTACATTTGCAATTTCGCGACGGCAAAGCTCTGGAGTAATGCTTTGAATTTCACGGCGATAACCAGATGAGGCATATTTTTTATCAAATATAATTTATAAACAAATATGCCTATAATTACTTGCCTATCTCAAAGTGGTCAAAAAAAAAAAGTTTTTAGCTAGGCAACAGTACTTTAAGAATGATTTTTTGCAGGCAAGTCTATATGACTGATTTTGTAATAAAATAATCTAAAATTTGATATAACTTTCGATAAGTTAGCAGAACGATGGAGTCACCTATATTGAGTTACCTGTTCACATCGGCTTGCCAGGTAGCTATACACAGAAATGAGTAGGCAAGCCTACTGAGGCATATTTTGTGTGTTAAAAACTAACAGTGAAATGAAATTCATTTGTTTATCAAAAGAATGAAAGTGATGAAAATAAAACGATTAAAGTTAATTTAATTAAAAATAGCCATGACCACTTTGAGATAGGCAAGTAATTATAGGCATATTTGTTTATAAATTATATTTGATAAAAAATACGTCTCATCTGGTTATCAGATCGGTGAATATCGATCTTCCACGTCTCCTCTACTAATTGGCCTGCAGGGCTTGAATTGTCCGGGGATTGTTCTCATCAACTTTCAAATTAAGGTAACCACATAAAAAAAATCGCAGGGCGTGAGGTCGGGCGACCTGGGTGGCCATGAGATGTCTCCGTACTTGCTGATCAGTGTATTTGGAAAAATTGTTCTTAACTTTTCCATCGACACTCGTAACTGTATACGGAGTGGCACCGTCTTGCTAAAATTGTGTCCTATTGCTGTAATCTGAATACAGCTGCAATTGCGGTAGCAGAAATTCGTCTATCATACGGCAATACACCGCAGCAGTGACTGTTTCTCCTTGGTTAAAAAAATAGGGCCCAATTACACCGCTAGCCGAAATGGCACACCAAACTGTGGTTTTCAAGCAATGTAAACGTTTCTGGTGGCGTTCTCTTGGGTTGTTTGGGCACCAGTATCTCATATTCTGTTTATTTACATATCCATCAATGTGGAAATGTGCTTCGGCACTAAGAAAATGTTTCCCAACGTGGTAGGTGTTTGAAAGCGTTCCAGCATTGTTCTTGCGAAGGTTTCTCGCAAAGAATAGTCGCTTTCCTTGAGACCCTGAACAATTTGTATTTTGTATGGATGGAGCCTTAATTTCTTCTGCAAAATAACATGCACTGTTGAGTTTTTGATTCCTGTGGAGGCTGTAATTTTCCTAATCGACTTGCGTGGATTTCTAATGATTTCATTTCGAACTTCAGACACTCGTTCGGGCGTTGCTGCTGATGTTGATGGCCCTGGAGGAGTTCTATTGAGCGTTGTCCCTTCTTGCCTAAATCTTTGTACCCACGACCAAATAAGTTGTGTGCTTGGCCCATCACTTAAACGCCGAATATTAAAATGAGTACAAAACGTTCGACGCGCGCAAATCAACGATTCACCATTCTTTAGATATTGCTCAACCGCGAACGAGCGGTGCGCTCCTGTCCAGTGACTCATGGCTACTAACAATTAACAAATCCGCAAGTACCGCGCTTTCAATGATACCCCTCCCGCTCACCTCACCCCGCTATTATTTCGATAATTGCAGTTTAAAGTTGAAAAATTTCCGCTGGACACCCTTTATTTAAGGACATCCTACATAGTAATATTATATAGACGAAAGTTTGTGAGCGTGCAAAGCAATTGTCGTTATGGATTTGCTAAGTGGTCTTTTGAATAAAGGTCACACACTTTATACAGATAACTGGTATACAAGCATATCATTGGCTAGGACTTTGTTGGATAACAAAACGCATTTGGTGGAAACGATTCGAAAGAACAGGAGACATCTGCCAAAAAAGTAATTAGCACGAAACTGAAGAAGGGAGAGTATATGGCAAGAAAAAGTCGAGATGGTATTATCGCAATGAAATGGCGAGATAAAAGAGAAGTGTTGGTTTTGTCTACCAAACACTCAGAGCAATTTGTGAAGATTAGAAAGCGCCGAGGCAATGTCGTCATGAAACCACATACCATAATCGACTACAACAAAGCCAAAGGCGCAGTAGACCTGTCAGATCAAATAACATTATTATTCAATACTGCAATGGTAAATGATCTGACTTTATATAAATCAGTGACAAATAAATATATAGAAATAGTAGATTTCCGAAGGTCCATAATGATGACATTTTGCACAGTCCCACAAAATATATTAAATAAGGTGTCTAGTTACCATATACCATAACCGACATGAATTTGTTTTCAGCATGTCATTTAAAATCGTAGAAACTATTGGAAAAGGGAAGTATGTAATAACTTCTGTTCCTACGTCTTGGGAAAACCAGGGTAATCTACGTTGGCCAAAAAATTAAAGTGAAAAATTATGACGTGATCCATTTTCGATACCTGAAGATACCTGGCAGAGTATGAGTTGCATTATTAAAAGAAAAAATAAAATGAGCTTTCAGGAAGCCGAAATTAAATTGAGAGCTATGAGTGATGTTAGTGATACAGATCAAGAAATACAGCATTTGCCAAGTAAACCCACAAATATAAAAACTGATTTCAACAATAAAGTAGCTCGCCAATGTTTGGAGACTCAGGTATTTCTTTTATAATTATTAGCTTTAACTTTCAGTGCTGTTTTATTTAACCCTTAAATTGTTTTTGTCCATTCTATGTGACATACAATAAAAACGCACACAAGTGTAATTTAAAGCGACGGTTGCAGCTCTCGCGCGGCACAAAGCGTCTATTAGGCTATCCTTTTCGATCCTTAAGCCTGGTTTCCACCGCGAGCGGAACGGCCCCATTAATTACTTTGTTCGCAAGCGCAAACTGCTTACTTGTATTTCCACCAACAATATTATCATTTTTAATACATACTTGTTTATTATTGCATTTATTATTAATTATTATTCGACTATTTGTTATTTAATTGTTTAAAAATTTGTTATTTGCAGTTTGCGCTTGCGAACGAAGTCATTAATGGGTCCGTTCCGCTCGCGGTGGAAACCGGGCTTTAAGCCCGGTTTCCACCACAATGACTTCGTTCGCAAGCGCAAACTGCAAATAACAAATAGTCAAACAAATAAACAACAAATAGCCGAATAATAATTAATAATAAATGCATTAATAAACAATTATGTATTAAGAATTATAATTTTGTTGGTGGAAATACAAGTATGCAGTTTGCGCTTGCAAACGAAGTCATTAATGGGGCCGTTCCGCTTGCGGTGGAAACCGGGCTTTACGCGTTTGAATCAGCTCTCTCGCTCGTAAGGAGTGTTGTGCCAGTCATTTCAAATATTGCAACGGTAGACTCAGTTCGCGCTCGTCAAAAATATTGTTATAATGTAAGTATTTGATTGTTTTTTATAAATGTTATGTGTAATTTTGTTAAAATAATCATCAATCGATTGAATTCAATTGTTTTTACCACGATACAATTGGTTTGTTTTCTTAAAAATTTAAATTAATCCAGATGTCATTTCTAACGGACATAGCCAAATAGGTACCATAGGGAGTAGCTTTTGTGTTTGTCATTTGTAACGGACATTGCCAACTAGATACCACAAGAAGTTACTTTTATGTTTGTCATTTATAATGGACATTGCCAATTAGTGTCTAGTTAATTTACGTCACATTTTTACAGTAAAAAAATAATATTAATGGTATTCGTTTCAGTAACATGCCGAAAGCTTGGAGATCTAAGAAGATTCTGGCTATGTTACCACCTCCAGATTCAGAAGGTTCGGAATTAGAATCTGAAGATGATGATGAAAGAAGAATAGTAGCACGCGAGTACTTCAGAAATGACTTTAGTGGTTCTTCGTCCGTGAGAAGTATTTCGCCTGAAATTACATATTTTAAGACCTACTTTAAGATCTTAGTGACTTAGATAAACCAGAGCCAGAATCAGGAACTCAGTCAGGAAAAGACGTCAACACCCCCGTAAATCAAAATGAATCCCTGCCGATCATATTCGTTTGTAGCGAGACCTCAAAATCTACCACCATGCTTTGTACCACCTACACCATCTACAAATTCCGTAACATCTCCACTGACACCAAGTTCAGAAACAACACGTCGTCGTACTAGACAAATCGCCAATATTGAGTCATCATCATCAATGCTTTTTCCATCAACAGAACCTGCTGTAAAAAAGCGTAAGCTAAAACAATTAGGATTTACATTTAAGAAAACCAAATATACAGGAACTGTGGAAGTGGATACAAGGGTTTCTTTTGCAGAACAATTTGAAGTTAAGTCACCGCAACAATATTTTAAAAAGTTTTTTAGCGACGAACTATTAGATTACATAGTAGATATGACTAAACTTTATTCTGTTCAAGAACAAGGTAAATCTACACACATCAAAAGTGTCTAGGGATCAAGCATTTTTATGCGGATTTCTTGAGATTGAGATGTGGCTTTGTAATAAATTTATGATTTTATAAATTTATATGGATCCTTTTTGGTGCATTTCATAATTTGAATCAGGAACTGTGAATCAAATTCGAGTAAAAGATGAAAATCAGTTGTCAATATTTTCCCTATAAAAACATACAACGCATTGAAGACATTATTAGTCCTACTGTTTTCCTACTACTGATTAAAACCAACGTTATTATGGAGCGGCGACGTCATTTAAGCAGGGAAGAAATGCTCAGAGCCGTGGGAATGATAGAAGCTGGTTCCCGGCAACGTACTGTGGCTTTAGCTCTGAATACAAGTCAGAGTGTTATCAGTCGACTTTGGACACGTTACCGAAGCACTGGTACCGTGGCTGAGCGCCATGGAGGACGTTATCGCTGCACCACACGGGGACAAGACCGATACATTCAAATCTTAACTCGAAGAGCTCCAACAATAACCGCCATGATGTTAGCCGTGAGGCTTCATCACTCTTCAGGGAACTTAATTAGCGACCAAACAGTCAGAAACCGCTTGCATGAAGTGAACCTTCATTCCCGAAGACCGCTACGGGTACCACCTATAGCAATGCACAATCGTAGGATTCGATATCAATGGGCTCTTGAACACAGAAATTGGGTAGAAGAACAATGGCGTTTCGTGTGCTTTTCTGATGAGTCTCGTTTTGGTATGAGACCGGATACAAGACGTATACGACACTGGAGAACCCCTGGACGCCAACAGCGATTAAAATCCTGCCAGGAAGTCCATCCTTATAGTGGTGGAACCATCATGGTATGGGCGGGTATTTGGATCGGCGGAAGAACTGAGTTGATTTGGATCAGAGGCAACCTCAACGCTCAAATTTATGCTGAGACGATTGTATCAGACGTCATCGTTCCTCTACAAGTGCAAATCGGTCCCTTATTTCAGTTAATGCATGATAATGCACGACCGCACACCGCAAGAGTTGTAAGACAGACTCTCGCCGCAGCTAACATCAATGTCCTGCCCTGGCCTGCTCAGTCGCCAGACTTGAACCCGATTGAGCATGCATGGGATATGCTACAGAGAAGAGCTCTGCCGAATATGGAGGGTATCCAGTCGCAAGAAGACCTTTTTTTGTTGTTGCAACGAACATGGGCGGCCATTCCACAGCGTGATTTGGATGAACTCATTTTGAGTATGCCAAACCGATGTTCTTGTGTTGTTAGTGTTCGCGGCAGAAACACGGATTATTAATTGTTTAAGTTACCCAATAAAATTTTAGAGAAAACTGTTATTTCAGTCTTTTTTTCGAACTTTTGTGTTAGTGGTTCAAATGTCAAAAATCCCTTTATTAGGAAAATGGCAAATTTCTTTATTAATGCAAAGGTGACTTGGTTTATCGTTACTGTGACAAACGAAAACACTTTATTTGATGAATCTTTAAAGAAAATTTTAATTAATATCAATCAGGAGAAAAGTTATTGCAAAAATATATGTTGATCCCTAGAGACTTTTGATGTGTGTATTAATGTTACCAAAAAAGAAATAGAAATAGTACTGGGTATTGTCGGTAACGGCAACGTTTAATAACAATGTTATTACACGTTGCCGTTCACAGCGGTCATTCAACTTTATTTGCTAGTGTAAGTATCGCGCGACGTTGTCAAACCTCGCATGTGCGCCAGCGCAGTGACATCCCTTTCCGGCGACCGCCCCGCCCCGCCCACCCTTCCTTGGCTCATTTAGTCGCCCTAAAACGTTTGTAGGTCACGGTCGCGCGCGCCTTCTGCAAATTCTACTTTACGTATCGCATATAATTCGTGTTGTTGTCTTGTGTTTGTGTAACAATGCCTAGGACGAGACGAAATAGTCGTGAACCGTTGACCAACGTACAGTATCTCGATATTATCGTGTGGTACAACACAGTAAGAAATCTACGTGAAACGCAGCGAATATTTCGGTTAAAATATCCCAATGTTATTCCACCTTCATTGGGAAGAATTTTAAGAATAACTCAGAACATGCTGGACTTCGCAAGTGTACACGTGCCGGCACACGCCCGGGCTGGTGGAAGACCTCCGGTTCGGCCAAGGCGCATGTACCGCACGGTACAGCGATTTTGTCAAGAAAATCCTCAGGCCGACAGGCAGCCAGGCGGTTCAATGTGAGTCAGTACTTCATATGGAAGTTACTGAACACGTCTGGGATGTATCTATACCATTTTCATCGTGTGCAAGATATCGTACTCGCCGACTACCGTCCGCGAAGACAATTTTGTGAATGGTTGTTGGAAAATCTCTATCACAACATTTTATGGAGTGACGAAGCCACCTTCACAAGAATTGGACTGTTTAATGTACATAATAAACATTGGTGGAGTGCTCGCGGTCGCAACCCACAAGTAACACGGTGGGACGCTTTCCAAGTGCGATTTAGTGCTAAAGACAAAATTATTGGGCCGATCTTCATAAATGATAGGTTGACCGGTCCACGTTATTTAGAACTTTTGACAAATGCAGTGCCAGAACGATTACAAGATGTGCCCGTCTCTTACCTTGCTGGTATGTATTTCCAACAGGACGGAGCCCGGGCTCATTGTTTCAGCGAAGTGCGGGCTTATTTACAAAGTGAATACGGTGAAAGGTGGATAGGTCGCGGCGGACCCGTAGCATGACCGGCACAGTCACCTGACCTAACACCGTTAGACTTTTATTTGTGGGGAGAAATAAAAAGACACGTTTACGAACGCGAGTCCTAAACTTTAGACGAGCTAAGAAACAAAATCATAAGTGCATTTGAAACTGTGAAATCACAAACATTAGTGCTGTTAAAACTTAAGGACGATTTGCGGCGCCGTGCTCGACTGTGTTTACAAAACGGTGGTGGACATTTTGAACAATTATTAAAATACACGTAAGTTTATCAATTTGATTTATGTAAATATCTACATAATAATGATTGTAAATACTTAATAATTGTTGTATACAGTGATTCCAACTTTTTAAATACGCCTATAATACAATACCTAATTGATTTGTTATTGTAACAAACATTATTCAGATTTCCTTTTATTGTATTTTGGATCGTCCTAAGCCGACAAGAGGTGTTCCATGAAGCGCACCCAAACGAAGCGCACCCAGACGAAGCGCACCTAAAGTATTCCACTTAGCGCACCTCGCTTCAAATAAAAATTTAAAAGAATTAATTTCCTATTCCACGAAGCGCACCTACGAATATAACTTGCATAGTGCGGGGACTAAGAATTAAAAATTTCGATAGAAGATAATATTTATTATTATTTAAAGGAGGACTAACTTAATATCTAACATCTTTCAGTTTCATTATAATAATGTGATACAATACTTGTAATTTTCATAATGTTCATATTTAAATCCCATAGATGAAACGTATACAAGATGCGCTAATAGGCTAATACTCAACGCGTGCGCCTGCCACTGCATTTCCGAACCAACCCGAATTTAGCCGAGCGTTTCCGGAACTTGTTTACATGCTTATTCTCATTAAACTATCGCAACGTCACGGGCAGAGTGTATGCAATTGTGCGGCCGTCTTGTTGTTTTTGTTTTCTGATTTTCGTGCAATTTATTCAAACAAAATAATGGAGCCGATGGCAGGTCCAAGTAGTAGAAATTTTAACCCATCTATTAATTACGTACTTGGCCGGAAGGGGACAAAAGTGCACAATATAATAACAATATCGTAAACACAAGATTTATAAAAACGGTAATGCCTTATGGCGGTGTATTAAAAAAGAGTGTAAAGGGCTTACTCACGTTAAGTAACTTGGAAGAAGTTGTTAAAATAAAGGAACATAAATGTGCCTCAAACGTTTTGGAGACCCAAATTGAGGAAGCAATGCATGAACTCGAGATGGAAGTTGTTTCCACCATGGAGCCCATTCCTAGAATCTACAAGCAAAAACTCAATGATGCGTTGGACCGAGGATTAAATTTAGTCAGCAGTATGCCACAATTTAAAAATGTTAAGTCCGGCCTCTACAATAAGAGAAACAAATCTCTCGGTGTAAATAGATTATTTGCGTCAAGTCACCTATAGATGTACAAGTAAGTAGAGTTAATATTTCCTTAGAATTTTATGAAAATATTGAGTCATAGACTATGTATTATTTTAATTTGAACGTTATTGTAATTAAATAAAGCTCATGTAAAAGTTTGCTAATATCTTAGCAAAGAAATTCGTGCATGCCATGGTTGATAATAATTTTTGATTTCTTTTCTATGAAAACTTTTCTATGAAAAGACATTTGTTTTGTTAATGCTGTGACCAGTTTATCCGTCGCAGATATTGAACGACTTAGGGAGTAGTGCACATCCTATGTATTCATATGTATATGTCACCGGAAAATAACAAGATCCGTAAGTTTATCAATCTACTAGGAAGTTTATAAACTTCCGTAAGATTCTAAACGGGAGATAAATTGTAATATTTTACGTCCACATTTTCGTAAATTGATAAACTTACTGAACTCACTCGTAAAATAATAAGTAAGCAGTAACCAAACGCTACGCGCGATCTGATTGGATGACTGACTGTCACGTGTCACTTCTCCTTCCTCGCGGCTGCCATTGTTCGCCACGGAACATAAATAAACCAGTTTGCTTGTGCGTTTTTATTAGTTTTTAATGTTGAACTGTGTTGCAACTCAAAGAAAACTCAACTCACTACATCCGTGCCAGAGAGGAACCAGGCATTGTTGCTTCCAATTTATAGTTTGTCAAGTCTGATTATGCCAGTCTTTGGACACAAGCATTGCCACTATGAACATTGACCTATCAGAGAGCAGTGTGTTATTTTACGTATTTCAAAGATGCGTATATTTAAAAGAGTTTCTGTGATTGGTCGAACCATTTAAAATCTTACGAATAGATATCCGTTAGTTTATAAATTTACCGTATGACGACGGAAATTGATAAATTTACGAAAATGTGGACGTAAAATATTACAATTTATCTCCCGTTTAGAATCTTACGAAAGTTTATAAACTTCCTAGTAGATTGATAAACTTACGGATCTTGTTATTTTCCGGTGACATATATATTTGTGACAATATACAATTATTATTATTATTTATTTTAGTACAAATGATTTGAGAGAAGTATTTATTGGATATCCAGGTACCTCAACCGTTTCAAGATTTTGTACTTGCTGACTATAACGATAGAAAAACGAGAATACTTTTATTTGCTACACAGAAGAGTAGACAGGAACTTGAAAGCTGCGGTCATATACAATGTGTAACTGAATTAATGCACTTTGAGAAAACAGTTTGTTCAGAATCGTTTACTGAATCGATTTTTGTAATTTTTAATTTAGGTAATATTTTATCCCAAAAATAATTAAAACTACGTAAACTTCTGTCACACTTCCGCTGTACAGTCAAAACAAACTAAAATGGATGAAATACCTACTACGCTAGACCCTTATGCAAGTGCGACTGTGTGCATGCGTAGTTTTGTAATGGGACTATAATTTTCTCCCACAATCTGTACAACTATTTTATAAAAAAACAGTGTTTTAAACATAATAATAAAAATTCAGTGTATGTAATATGATAATAACATAATATTCTAATTGGGGTGTCTGGTGGTGTGCGTTTATTCCGGGACATGTTGTATACTGCGACGGAACTTTTAAATGCGCGCCTAAACCATTTCTTCAAATTTACAGTATCCACGGTGAAGTTGAAAATATCGTTAAACCTTTAGCCTATGCATTATTACATAACAAAAAAAAATCGACCTATAAAATATTATTTCAATTATTAAAAACAACAATACCCAACATGCAAGTCAACGTTTTCACAAGCGATTTTGAGGAAGCTGCCGTCAGGAGTTTTACAGCAGTATTTCCTAACGCACAGATAATAGGATGCTATTTTCATTTTAAAAAAGCAATAAAAAAAAATCTAGGGAATTAGATTTACATAAGAATAGCATAAATAGAAAACATGTTGCTTTATGTACGGTTTTGCTACATTTACCGCTGGAAGACTTGGATGAGGCCTGGCTCTACATCATGAGCGAATGCCCTCAAGGAGAAAATATTTCTATAGGTTCTATAGGTTTAACGATTACATCGTAACTCAGTGGCTCGAACATAAGTTATGGCACGACAAATGGTAGTGTTATAACGTAAAAAATAAAACAAATAATTATACAGAGTCTCATTACTCTGAAATAAATAAAATTTTCAATAAAAACAAAGCCATAAACCTGGCAAAACTTTTAGATTTCTTCAATAAAAGATTATAAAAATGGCTTCATTTCAGTTGGACATTGTCTAGAGAAATTAAGATTCTGATTAATAATTATATAGGTATTTAATTGAAAAGTTTAGATACTAAATTACCCATTTCTTCAAGATTATTTAGGAATTTTATAGATTGTGATTTGTGATTTTAAACAGCCTGTGATTTTACATAAAACTAGAGTATTTTTATTATTATTTAAAGGTGGCTCTACGAAAACATCAACATATATCTCAATAGAAAACTGTATTTACAATATTTTTGATATTTGTCCAAGTTTTTGTTGCAATTATGGAACAAGCTGTGAATTTTTATGTTAAAGTAGAGTATTTTTATTATTCACTAAACAGGTAGCTATAAGAAAAGTTCAACATAGACCTCTATGTAAAACAATATTTACTATGTTTTTGTTATTTGTCCAAGTTTTATTGCAATTATGAAACAATCTGTGATTTTTTATGTTAAAGTAGACTATTTTAATTATTCACTAAATAGGTAGCTATAAGAAAACTTCAACATAGATCTCTATGTAAAATAATATTTACATCGTTTTTGATATTTGTTCAAGTTATTATTGTAATTATGAAACAATCTGTGATTTTATAAAGAGCACGAAAAGAAAATAGAAAAAAATGTTGAAAAATAATTATTTTTAGGGAAAGATAATTATAAAACAATCTATGATTTAAAATAGTAAGATTATAAAAATGAAAAATATTGTGTCACATTATTATAATGAACAACAAATGACATTTTTATTTCTTAGTACCCGCACTATGCAAGTTATATTCGTAGGTGCGCTTCGTGGAATAGGAATTTAATTATTTAAAATTTTTATTTGAAGCGCACCAACGGGTGCGCTAAGTGGAATACTTTAGGTGCGCTTCGTCTGGGTGCGCTTAATGGAATACCTCGCCGACAAAAGTATGAAGGGAAATTTGGTCTAACAAATTTTTTATTAATCATGAGCGCGCAAAAGAAACGCGATGAGCGGGCGCGGCAGCCGGGCGGACGGGAGGCGGAGCGATTCATTCATAGCGAGAATGTACGAAGGTAGTGCGCGAAATTCTTTGATACTTTGATTTTTTTTACGTTTTTCGTAACACTAATAAAAGTTTATTAATTTTTCTTTTGGTATGTTCTAAATTTTCTTGATAACACGTAATATTGGTGCCGATTCTCTTGTGCACAAACTATCGTAAATTTAAGTTAAGTGCATCTTTCTCTTTCCTTTTAATTATGAAAAGGACAGAAGATACATTTTAGTTTAATCCTGTCAAATTAGACAGTGCCTGATGAAAATTGACGTATATTTAGACGCCATGTTTTTAAATTGCGTCTAAATTATCTATGGAGTGTCTAAATTTGACAGGACTTAACTAATATTTGATCTTCTGTCCTTTTCATAATTAAAAGGAAAGAGAAAGATGCACAAATTTGTCGCATCTATTCAATTTCACCCTGTATATTATGGTATATGTGGTAAATCATCTACAGAATAAGTTTAGTACGCTGTATTTTCCGTCGCGTGATATTGTCATTGATGAGTCATTACAAAAATGGCATGGCAGGCTAAACTTCTCCCAGAAAATCGCCACAAAAGCTGCCAAAGTTGGCATAAAAACTTACGAGCTCTGTGAATCCTCAACGGACTATTTATGGATTTTTTGCGTGTACTACAAACAGACAGACAGACAGACGAAGGGTCACAGAATGAAATTGACGAACTGATAGATTTGAGAGATGACATAGATAACGTGACAGGACAGACAGATCAACCACCACCACCTTCACAAGCGACTGCTCGTATAGTGTACGATCTCGTCAAGCCTTTACTTGGTAAAGGATATGCTCTTATTATGGTCAACTTCTATAACTCGCCATTATTGGCGAGATATATAAAATAAAGGTACTGATTTTGGTGTAACTTATTTCTTCGTATCACTCCGGAATTAAGTTTCTGAAAAAAAAACATTCAAACAATGCACCGATATCACATCCGGCTTGATCCGACATTGCTGAAGTAGGAATGGACCCTTATTAAATAAACCTATTTACAGAAAAATCGTTAACCGAAAATAAATCTCAAAAAAATCTCTGTTGTGTTATATTTGTAGTTTTTTTTATTAGGATACTATTTTGGGAAAACTAACAGAAAATAACGATTTATCATCTAATAAAATCGGTTTATTAAATTGATTTAGCGTTAAAAGTTTTTAATTAAATATCGATTTTTCGATGAATCGATTTTTTGGTTCTCATCCCTACGTCAAATATTGACATTTCCCATTGACGTTTCGTTTTTAATTAGAGGGCGAATCAAAAGCCGACATGTGAGCGGAAAAATGTATTTTGTATATATAATTATCAATAATAATGAGATTGGTATAGAAGCAATACGACAATACTGCTGTAATTGTATATCTGGTCGGAGGACAGTAGGCTGTTGTTCCCATGTTATGACAATTGTGTAATTCTTGGGCTGGACGAGGTATCAGTCAAATATTAACCCCCTAGCCCAGTTTCTAGATGATGTTTTTGAATGAAATAATGAAATAAATGAATTTAAATGAAAACGAATAATTCTCATAATTGTTTTATTTGAACATTGAGCATTTTCATACATGTTTTTATAAATCCCACCGAGTACTATGACAAAATTATTTATCGTTTTTTATTCTATGGTGTCATATCTAATGCATATGATGAGTTTTATTCGTGAAAGCCATGTGGCCAAATCCCTTAGTCAAATGGGCATTTCCCTTTACGGTTTCCGGAGATTTTCCTTTACTTGTGCTACATGACCTTGCTTCTTGCTAAAGGACATGACCAATTTCTGTATAGGCGTCGGCATAGTTATCGAATTCAATGTACACCAATGATTTTTGGTGTTTTATTTTCGTTAATATTGGTATGTTAAATTGCAATAAATAAAACACATATTGCACCTGTCAATACAACAGACTTGATGTAAACCGTTTTAATAAGACATGACATGAAGTTTGCAATAATAGGGGTTTTATATTTCCAAAATTTCCACACTCCTTCTCTTATAGTGATAAACTCGCTTCACCGTTTGGTCATGTCTTGAGAACCATATTATGTTATTCAGAAGGTTTTGCCAGTATTTTCCAAATCTACGCCAAAATAATAGTAAATTTTAAGAGCGCATCGGCTAATAATGTAACACATTGTAATTGGTCGAAGAATTGCGATCTTGTGAAGACAGGATCTGACGTCTATGATAAACTTACTAGATTTAATAGAGTCGACGCGAGCATCGAAAGTAAGAATACCACTATATGGCATAGTCTCGATGAATGGGTGTTAGGTATAGAAGCCGCTTCGCTCTTTGAAGGCGCGATGAACCTTAGCACACAGCAGATAGTCCATAAAATAAACCTTTAGTTAGATTGCTGGCAATAAGTGCATAGAATATGAATTTGCTAATAAAAACTATAAGGCGCTGAAAAATATTGAAGTATTCATTAATGATTATGCAACCAGCCAGTGGTAGCAAATAGCTCAAAAAAGGTTTTTTTGTCTTTTGGCCTTGGCCTTTTAGAGTGACTAAGAGTCACTGAACGAGCAATGGAAAAAGCTACTTTCGGAGTTTAGAGTCACATAGTTTGTAAGATTTGCAAGTTGAAGTGGCAATGGGCAGGCCACATCGCTCGTAGAACTGAAAACCGAGGGGGAAGAAAAGTTCTCGAGTGGCGACCACGGACCGGAAGGCGCAACGTAGGCGGGCCTCCGGATGAACGATGGCGGGCCGGTGGACCAACGACAACATGCAAGTGGCGAATTGTCGTCCGGCTGATGATGATGATGATGACAATAGTAACGAAGCATATTAGAATTTAATATTTATCTTTATTATGGGTTGTCCAAATATACTTAAAAGAATTATTGATTAAAACTGTTTATTGTATCAGGAAAACACGAAATAAGGCAAAAGAGTGTAAATAATTATTTATTTTTTACAGAAAATAAATTAAAATATTTTATTACATTATTACCTAGCCTAGATAACTAAATATACATTACAGTGCTGAGTTAGTGTTGAACGAGTCATAGGTTTACCAAAATCGTTTTAATTGATAAAACAAAATGTATTATTTCATTCCTACACTGTATTTAGTTTAATTTTTAAGTTCACCAACGCGAAAGTCTTGTTAGATCTGTCTGTCTTGCAGCCTTTGATGGTTATTTCACAGTTGATGCACATCATAGGAATACCCAACACAGATCCAAAACGCAAACCAAATCAGGGTCCAGTATTATTAGCACGGTAATCGTGTGATAGAAGGTCCGTCAAGATACGCGGGGTTGAAAAATATCTGAAAATAATCACAAAACACAAACACAATAGGTCGATGAATCTGCAATCACATATAATTGTCTGCAATATTGACAATTTGACATATATATTGACAGTTGACAGAAAAAAGAACACACACAGTGTGTCAAACCAGTACTTGAACTCGTTCCGTATTAAAACTTTGTTTGGGTTAATTAGATAAAAACTTATTAAAATATATTGTTATGATAAAAGCATTTTATAAAATGCAACAAATACCAATGAATACAATTTCGTATAAATAAAATATTGCTAATATTAATGTATTTGTCGACCATATTACACATTTTCTACAATTAGTGCACGTGGTTTGAAACGTTTTTTACCATATTTATCTTATTTCTCTATGGTCCATTATGGCGTAACTTGACAAACGATGTTTTGAATTCGTCTTGAATTACTTAACTTAATATTTTGAAATAAAAACAGACAGGTTCAGAGAGGCTAAAAACTACGTAGTAATTCATTTTTCTGTTTTTATTTAACAGTGTATTTACTAAGTATGTGTACATGGAATGTACTGTTTTGTCCATGTCATTTCATGATTCTTGGTCAATGGGAAGTACCCTATAGGTTTTGATTCCCTTGCAAATTTCTAAACATGCAACCGCATATATAAACCGCCGTATCTTTTTATTGCGTTTATATAGAAACTTGAATTTTTCACTGCTTTGAGAGATAGCAGACCTGAGTATGTGGTATTAATTTCAGCTTGATATCTCGACGCGTTTCAAAAAGGGTCTTGACAGAAGGACGGACGGGACGGACGGACAACAAAGTGATTCTATAAGGGTTCCGTTGTTACCATTTGAGGTACGGAACCCTAAAAAAACCAAGTGAATAGTGTTTATTACATGCAAAATAATTGTTAGGTATTATTCGTTTACCTTAATGAAAACTAAATAAAGTACAAAATGGATACGTTTACACTAAAGTAAATGCTATCAATCTATAAACACGATAATATTAGTTAAGTTTTATGACAGGTAATGCTGTTTTTAATGTTTCGGACATCACGTGGTATTTTATATTACAGAGGACGCGCTGTAAACTTCTCAAAAAATGAAAAACTGCGCTTCTAAGCTCTTCTTGAGAAGTAAAAGGATGTTTTGTTCTCAAATAAGACGGAAAATATCAGCAATGTAAACTTCTCAAAAAATGAAAAACTGCGCTTCCAAGCACTTCTTGAGAAGTAAAAGGATGTTTTGTTCTCAAATAAGACGGACAATATCAGCAATTTGCTCAAAAATAAGACTTGGGAAATCATTCGTGCGGAATTTAATGCTGGTGGTGACCAGTCGAGGACGCTAAAGCAACTTAAGGCGAAATTTGACAATATGAAGAAAGCAGCACGCAAGGTAATTAAGAGATTTCAAGTATAACATTACAATTCATTACATTGTACCTAATTAAAACTAATATTTTGTCTGTTTTATGATGCCAGTCAAGAAAGGCAATCAAGTATTAAAACAGGAGAGGGGCCCCCTGCTCTTGTTCAACAAGAGACAGAATGATTTAGAACGCTAATGCCCATATCAAAGGATGGGCTACAAGTGTTATAGATGATGACATTGGAAACGCATCTGTAGCTACAAATCAAATTTCGAATGGTTCTCAAGAAGTAAGTTGGACACATACTATTACTTAAGGGTAGTATTCTTCTTAATTTTTAGATGCACATCATAAGAAAGTAATTTAACTTATGCTTCTGCAGGTTATCAACCTGCTGCCTATGAATAATGGAGCAAATGATGTCCAAGTCGATGAACAAGAAAATAGAAATCCGATTGAAAAAGTAAGACCAGTATTTCTTTTTCTAAACATCTTTTTTAAATACCTATACATTAAATGATGTTTCATTTTATTTACAGATAATGTGCTCTATTTCGGAAGCTATGCTGGTACACATTATATTTGACTCGAAATCGCCTGCTTCTTTACTCAGAAAACTGGTTTCAGAACCACTTCGTAAGTAGAAAGCCGAAAGGTGATCTTGCAGAATAGATAGCGAAAACAAATAGATTGTCAAATGTATGGAATTGACATAAGCTTTCGCAAAACAATTTGACATCTCCATATATGTATTTGCCCTCTGACATTGTATTATCTTATTTCAAAAGGAAATTAGTATAATCTTGTTTTTCTTTTGTTTCAAACATTTGTAAAAGGACTCATGCTAATAGTTGCCATGATGTAAAGACTGAAATATCTACAAAAGTCAGAGAATATGAAGATGATAATTATAAACTTAAATTGAAGCATATACAAGAAAAGAGAGAAGAGGAAAAGGAGATACTGATGAATTGCAAAAAAAGCTTTTATTAGAAAAAAGTTTATTAGAAAATAAGTCATAATATAACAATAAATGAAGATGTTCGTTATATACGTCCGGCGTTTCCAGTTGGTACTGTTCCTAAACGTGTCTCTTTTCGTGTTACAACTCCCTGGTTCCCTGTTACTCATGATGGTACGCTTCCCCTTGTTGCTGTTGATGTTCTTTGTTTATCCAAAGATGATAGCAAAGTTAGAGTTCAGTTTGTTTGTACTACTCATTTTCTTCTTAGTGCTGAGATGATTGCTTCTAAATGCCCTAATGCCAGTTTTTCTGCCTCTACTTCCGATTTTGAAGTTATGTTTGATGATACGCCATCGGGTTCTGATAGCCCCGTTATGCTATCAGGGCTGGTCATGCCATAATGTCCTTAAGGAGTGGTGACCTAATCACTGGGTGTTGCCTTACCCACTAGAAAGGTTTTGAATTATTCTTATTCTTATGCGGTAATTTGTTTCGGATTCTGGTTCGCCTGTTCATTCTGGGGTTGTACGTAACGTTCAGTTAGTTTTAAACACGCGTTGAGCAATACCTGATTCAACATTTTCGGCGGTGTGCTGTGGCTCTATGCGGGGTCTACCATATTTATGGATGGCGCACCGCCCTTGTGTTGAATTTTTTGTGTAAGAATTATCAAAATCGGCCTACGCATTCGGTCTCTAGAACGCCACATAGAATCAAACATACATACATAGACTGATAAACACATTACCCTCCTTTGCGTCGCGCAGTCGGGTAAAAAGGGGTGCGGCCTGCCGCAAACGGCACACCGCATCGCGGCCAGCCGCTAGTGCGTTTTAGGAAAACGTTGGTGCATCAGGGGTACAGAACATAGGCACTGTAAATAGATTATTCACTCTAAGCTCAGTCCGGGTAAAGTGTCTAAAAAAAAAACAATTAAATCTTGAAAATGTCATGTCAACAAGCAGTCGTTATAAAAATATTTTAAAATCTAAAAATCTATCTATTTATCGAATTGATTAACATTTTATAAGTATTATTATAATCTACCTCTTCAACTAAAGATTCAAACAATTCTCGGATGTTATCTCAAATTCTAGAGAAACAGAAATTGGGCAAGTTTTACGCGTCCGCTGCGTCGATCAATTCTGTGATATGTGCCAATTTGTATAATAAAATAAGAATAAAATAATGGATTAATTTGGAAACTCAACTGGATTTAATATTACGAGAAACTATATGTATTTGGAACAGATAAGTCAGACAATCCCTGCCTTCGGACTTTGTCTTTTTTATTTTAATATAGTTTTTTATTATTTTATCTAATTTTAGTGTATATATACATAGGTAAGTGTTATAATGTATAGTGGCAGCAGTGATGCGGGGTGTGCAAGTCAACCTTCAGCGTCACAAAGTATCCTGGAGAGGTGCCCTCTCTGCACCCAGGCCCGATTTTTTAAAGGTAAGCGGGGTCTGAATGTGCACATTGGGAAGGTTCACAAACCCCAACGTGCACTATTCTCGGACCCTGTTCCACCTCCAAGTACTTCATCTACTACACCCGTTTTAGACCCTTTTTGGAAAGTACTCTCAAAATTTAAAAACTCTCCGCCTGCATCAATACGTCAGTCACGAGTTTCGCGTCAGCAGTTTTGTCGCCGGCGCAAGTGCAGCCTGCGGAGTGTGCGCCGCTCAGCCCCGCCCCCGTCCCCGCAGCGCCCCTCCGCGCTGCCTGTTCTATACGACGACCTGACACCCGGCTCCGACCGGTGATGACTACGAGCACCCCAGCTGCTCCACACGTACAGCCTGTGCCTAACAAGGCAACGGACCAGGCTGTAGATGATGGTTTCACGACAGTGCAAAGGAGGAGGTGCCAACAACGAAGCCAGAGAAACCGCTGCGGTCAGGCTCCTGCTAAGCCTGATACGATTTTACGTGCTGCAACACCGAACACCCCCGTGTACATCTCACGTTTTCACTACACCACTAAGGGCGCGTACACATAGAACATCCGTTTTACAGGTCCGTTTAAACGTATATGTTATTAGCGTATGTAGTTGTATGAGCGAGTTCATACAGAATACAGTATTCCGGATCCAGTAAAAAATACGGATCGACAAAATAAGAAGCAATCCGTTTTACAAGTCCGTTTAAACGTATATGTATTAGCGTATGTAGTTGTATGAGCCAGTTCACACAGTATTCCGGATCCAGTAATACTATACAAATCCGTTTTATCGGATTGAAACCGCACGAGGCTTTGCACGGGGGTGCGCGGGGTGCGATGTGCTAGATACAGCCGCCATTTGCCGGTTTCATTCCTAGAGTAGTGCACGTGTCCAGTGCTATCATAATCATGGCAAGCAAGGCGTTTGAAAAATATGTTGAGCAAGAAGTTTTGATAAATTGTGTTGAAAGTAGACCAGTTCTTTGGGACAAAACACTGGAGATTTATAAAGATAAAATTGCAAAAACCGCAGCTTGGCGCGAAATATGCGGTATTCTAAAGGAGGATTTTGAAGCTATGGAACAAAAAGAAAGACAAGAATTTGGTAAGTATTTATTTTATATTGTAATGGAGACATTGTTTTTTATTTTAAATAGCTTCATTCTGCCAAGAAACTGACCCAGATTCGGACACGAAATAGTTTTCGAATTCCGTTCGAACTGAATTTGCAGTTCGACCACCTCGTAGCGTTTCATCATCAGGTAGGCTATTGAAATGAAATGCTTCAGATTCGGATGTGTTGCCATCCTTTAAGCCCTCTTTTTCCCTTACAAAGTTGTGTAGAACGGTACATGCCTTAACTATCCATATAGCTGTTGTTTTGTTGACGTCTAGAGGCCGGTGGAATACTCTCCACTTATTAGCAAGAATACCAAATGCACATTCAACGTATCGTCTAGCTCTGGTCAAACGATAGTTATATATTCGCTTATTTACGTCTAAATGCGTCCCGCTAAATGGCCTCATTAAATTTTCGTGTAAACCGAAACCTTCATCGCCGATTATGACGTAGGGAACTCTCGTTTCTGAGCCTGTTATTAATGGGCAAGGTTCTGGTATTTGTAAACTGCCATCTAGCATCATTTTCCAAAATGTCGACTCCTTGAATATTGATGAATCGCATTCTTTTCTATACGACCCAATACTAACATATAGAAAACGATAGTCAGAGTCTACGATCGCTAATAATATGATGGAAAAAAAGTCTTTGTAATTTAGGTACATTGAGCCACTTTTTGCTGGTTTTCGAAGTCTGATGTGTTTACCGTCCACTGCTCCTAAACAGTGGGGAAAATTAGCTTTTGTGTCGAATCCATTTGATATATGCTCCCATTCACTCACTGTTGTAGGTTCAAGTTGTTCCATATGCATCGTGTAACTTCCTTAATAATGTTGCTTATAGTTGACACACCGACACGAAAGACGTAATAAAGTTCTTGAAATGTACACCCAGACGCTGCATACCTAAAAAAAATAAATTAATCAATTACTATATTATTACACATATATTGACTTCCCATACAAAGTAACGTTAGTGACTGTAAGGGTTTAGTTTTAGTTAATTTTGTCTATTACTGATTATGTATATGTCTATGTTTCGTAGAGGTACTTCTCTATGGTCAGACTATTAAAGATGGCTTGATGAATAAGTCTTGTTTTATTATAAAACTATAAAATATTATAGTGACCAACAAATTTTGTATGGAAAGTCGAAATTTTTATGAGAGTTTTTAGCAAAGTCACAAATCAAAACTCATACTTATATATATAGTACATAAATAAAATAAAATTAAACTGAACTAAACTAAATTATAAAATTACCTAATTAAAATAAATTGATTTAAACATTAGTAATACTTTTTTGCTTCCCATTATTTACTGACCGATTAGTTCTTGCACTGTCAATTTGACTTATCCACTGACCAATATGGTAATTAATTACTGACAAGTCTATTCTACCTTCTTATTCGCCTTTCACTTACTAAGCTATTGACAACCATCTTATATTATTATTTACTTGCTTCAGGAAAATATGTTATAAAAAAATGGAATTCGACTAGAGATGCCTGGATACGAACATTGAGTGAGAAAAAGAAATTGAAGAAATCTGGAGCTGCTGCCTCTAATACCAAGCCTTACAAATATCACAATCAAATGTTATTTTTGAAAAAAGTTGTCACCCCAGGTGATACACACGAGAACGTCCCTGCTAATGACAACATCACGGAAACAGTAGAAAGTAATACTAATAAAGACAACGAAGATGAACCTGATCAGATTACGGAACAAAGTGGTAGTGACAGACAAAAGGAAAGACAAAATTTAGCCCCGCCGCAACGCAAGGCAATCAAAAGAAATGTGAATGAAGTAGACGCCAAAATGATTGAATACATGAATGATCAGTTAAAAAAGTTTTTAAAAAGGACAAGATGTTTATTGAACAGACCGCCTCTTTCAGTACGCTCCTCAGCGACATTACCATGGCTCTCGTGAGGCCTATGGACGGCTATCATGGACCGAGATATTCTACAATGTTAGCGCACCTAGCCACCGCTTCTGGAGAAATGCCTAACCCCATGACTTCGACACCTCAGAATAGTCAAGAGTTTATTAGATTTGCTCTCTCTGTCACCTCCGTTCTTTTTTCTCAATCTACTAGGATAAGAAGTTCGATCCAGCCCGGGATGCAATTGAGAAAGGTTCAGTCAGCGCTTTTCCATTTAGCAAGATATCATATTGATGATAGAATTTTTGAGTTATATGAGCTGAAGAGCGTTAGAAACCAGTTCCACCAGGTCAATCCAGGCACGTTCAGAGTCCCCGGTCTTGAGTTTGCTTCTAATAACTTGATCACAGCGTGTAGGGTTGCTGAAGGGGTTGTTATTCCCGCTCATACTACCTATCGTTTGAGTGATAGGGCTTATCTTATCACAAATAACAATAATGTCTTATTCAATATTCCTAACTACGTAGCGAGTACATCCATAACATGGGATAGAATTACTAATTATTTATGTTTCAATGCGAGTGTCACCGAACTTAAAATTATGGCTGATGCGCCGGTTGTCAGAGTGTTAGACAATCAAATTTATGAAGGAGCTAAGGTCAGCTTGAAAGGAGGCGATACAGTAGAATTTATTTCTCAGAGGTGGTCCGCGTGTCGCTTGAATTTTTTGGATACGCATGTGCATCGTCAGGATGAAAATTTAAGAGCGAATCCTATACCAGATGCCGATACTGTTACGAAATGGCTGCATGTTGTTGAAAGTACGTCACCGATTATTAGAGATTCACGTGGTAATATATTTGAGCCCTTTGATGCCAATGTGCTTTCTACATTAGATACTGATTTTAGGTTCGCGTTTGTTGACATATTATATAAAATTACTGTTATTGCAGAATTGTTATCTGTTTGAGAATATACTCAAACTGAGTCGCGTGTGCTCGTTGCGAGTAGTGGTTTGAGGCCCTGTGCATGCCTCAGTTTACATCGAACCCTTTTCTTGTACAAAAAAAAACTAAAAATGAGTTTGAAGATCCCAATTTATCGTTCTTCAAAGGTATTTTGCCGCAACTGGCTTCACTTAATGGCGATCAAATTTTAGAATTTCAGTCTGGAGTGATAAACCTTTTACAAAATATTAAAAGTAGAAGATATGGTCAGTCAAACTACGAGTGGCCTCCATATTCACAAAGTAGTAGCACTCCTCACTACCACACCCAAGGTTATTTTAGTAGGCCACATCATCTTGACTCTACACCATCAGTAGAAGGTTCTCCATCAGTAGAATCTACATTCAGCCAGGAGTCAGACTTGCCAGATCTGTCTATGTTTTGAAATAAATCTTCATTTTTGTAAACCTTTTTGTCATTTTAAATTTTAATTGATAATAACAAAAATTAAAGTTCTTACCTTAAAAATATCGCTAGTTTTACTTCAGGGCACAAGCTTTTCCTCCAGTTTGTGTCTTTCTTTTTTAAATCCTTTTCTAATCGTTTAAGAAGGTCATCAAAAGTAGACGTCGTCATTCGGAAATAAGTAAAAAATTTAGATTCGTCTTCTTTCAGCTGACGCACAACAGCACCACGACAAAATCTTTGCCTTAATAGTGGATGTATCCAATAACGCCGGGGCTTCCTCCGCCGCAGACGACGATAGTACCAATACAACACGACAACGTCCATTCTCGTAGAAAGTAGGCGATACACTGAAGAACGAAAGTCCAGTAGCGTCGGATCTGTTAAAATCGGTCCTGTAAATGCTGTGTGAATATTACCTCCAGTAGCGTCGGATCTGTTAAAATCGGTCCTGTAAATGCTGTGTGAATATTACCTCCAGTAGCGACGGATCAGTTAAAAAGGATCCTGTAAAACGGATGTTCTATGTGTACGCGCCGAAGGCAGAGGACATCGTGGAGTACTTTTGTCAAAAGCTGAAGTACACTTTGAGAGTGCAGCTGCTGGAGTCGCGCCGCAACGTTTATTTCAAGGCGTTTGTGGTGCGCGTACCAACATTTTTACTGCCATCAGTGTTAAATGAAAGCTTTTGGCCACAGAACGTGGTGTTCCGCCGCTTCCGCGGACAAGTGCCACCGCAATGCACAAAGACTTAAGTGCAACCTAGGGAAGTGTTACTAACATAGATTTAAGTTTTATTTTTACTAACAAATTAATTAATTAATTATAATTGTATGTATGTTAGATTAAGGTATTTATTATATATGGGCCTATGCAGCCTGAAATAAATTTTATTTGATTTGATTTTTGATTTGAATGTCCCCGTACATTGCTAATTTAGCACACGACATTTTAAGAAATTCTAATGAAGGAGTTCACTTACAACTAATTGGAAGCTTTACTAACCTTCAGACTATTAACCGGATGAATAATGAGGCTCCTGGGGACCAAGAGACTATCTTCCAAGCAGGACAACTTAAAGACAAAGAAGCAATACAAACATTAGAGAGAAGATTTGATAGGAAGGCTCACAAATACAATAAAGAACATGTGATTGCAGATCTTAGCACAAAAAGCAAGAGAGTTGACGTGGGGTTTCCCAGTAATGGGTATAACAAGTCCTGTACCCTGTGAACAAGTAGTTATACAGGATTATGATCAATCCACAGAAGAAGAGCGATCAGACTGTATCTTAGCCAAGGTCTCTTATAACCTTAAAAATCAAGGGGTTGAAGCGCTTAACGGTAGGGGTCCATATAGTCCCTACTTAGGGTCATCATCAACGAAAAGATGACTAAACCCAGACTAACAGTCACTTGTCCGAATCCCACTATAAAGTCTATTAGAAAACTCTATTACATTATGACTTATCTAGTTAGGATGGACCCCAATAGCACACTGATAAGCTTAGTAAAGAAAATGATTGACGATAAATTAGTTACTCTACCACCTGTCTTTAAAACTGTTTCTCTGGAGGATTGGTGTGGAAAGAATTACGGTGGCAGTTATGAACACAGATTCAAAGCTTCTTCGCAGAAGCGATCAGCAATGTTTGCCCTCACCACAAACTTGGCGACCCATATCACCCTCAACACAAATCAACTCGGAAGAGCACTTAGAGGCAATGAAGATTATAATCTCTTCTTTCAAGAGATCTTTTTATTTGTACAAAATTACATTGCTGAAATTGCAGTGAGGGGCTTTAAAGTGTATGACACCTACGCAATACCCTTAAGATGTAATAATTGTACATATCAAATTGTTAACAAACCAATCTCTCTCGAATCTGATTTTCAAGAATATCGTTCCCAATTCATGGTTGAGTTACCAAACCCTGGGTTGAGTGCGGTTGACTTAAGTACTTAACCCCATGCATTAAAATCTGTACTGTAGCAATGTCAGTAGCGATAGGTAGAAAGCTAGTTCAAACAAGGCTTCATGAGCCAAGCATTCATGATCCTCTTGAAGCATATGGAAGTTCCAAAACCGAAGAGTCCTCAGACAGACTAAGCAGTAACCTCATGTCTGAATTTAGATCTTGTGACCTAAACTATCTGTTGGTAGGATCACTTCAATCAAGCAATCAGCTACGGGATTTTGTACTCTCCGAAGGAAATGATTATCCTCACTCGTTCTTTGAGCATTTATCTTACCTTATTATCAATAGTGATAGACTTGGTGAGACAGCTGATTATTTATGTATCAAGATAGAATAACATTCAAGTGTAACACAAACTTCTGGTTTCTCGAAAGTGTTATCTCA
This sequence comes from Athetis lepigone, assembly GCA_033675125.1. Taxonomy (NCBI): domain Eukaryota; kingdom Metazoa; phylum Arthropoda; class Insecta; order Lepidoptera; family Noctuidae; genus Athetis; species Athetis lepigone. The sequence goes on along the minus strand of CM066216.1, from coordinate 14,712,786 downwards.
TGGAGTCCGTTCCTATATTCTAGAAAATATGGATTTATTTTTCCGTTCATGTACTTTCACCTTTTTTAAGAGTGATTTAGTTGCTAATCATGCATATTGGTGAAGAGTTTTTTTGTTATACCTACTCAAGAAAAAGAATCGACTGTCCAAAATACAAATAGCAGGAATTGGAAGACTGCCGACCTTGGGGGGAAAGGGGAAGATTTTTTGAATACTGTCCAGCCCAGAGACTGGACAGTATTAAAAAAATTGCTGGGAAAATTTAAAAAAAAGGGCTAAAAGCGAAAACACTCAACGCAACCAGCATTTTTTGAGCACAGGTATGTACTTATTTATATCTTTATGCAGTTTAAATTTCTTTGTTAATTATTATTGTTATTGCTAATATGTTGTTATGGTTTATTTTCATTACAGGAGGAGGGCCACCAAAAAAATTTGCAGAGGACCCTGCTACTGAGCGGGTCTTGAACCTTATACAGGCGAGAGTGACAGGCTATGTCAATTGCTTTGACTCAGATGGCACTCATGTTTTAGGTAAGTAATAATAAGGTGATATTAATACTTTTATAATTATTTAAACAAATTAATGGGTTTATGGAAAACAAAATTGTATTTTTCAGCCTCTGGTAGTACCGCACCATCTCAGGACACACACAACCTGCCACAAGAACCTATTTTATTGTGTACAGATGGTAAGGATTCTGTGTAGAAACCACTTACTTTTATGTATAATCTTTATAATTGCGCTGGATGCAAGTCGCTTCCAACCGCAACTATTGGAAATCGGTAGGGGAGGCCTATGTTCAACAGTGGACGTCCTGCGGCTGGTATGATGATGATAATAATCTTTATATTGATTGACATTCAAATTATTTAATATTAACATTCACATGTGTACTTCTTTAAGCATATTATTTTTTACATCATAATTATTGTGAGTGTGAGGACTATAATATAGGTTGTTATATTATGAGTATACTTTATGATAGTCGGACAGTTTGAGTACTTAAAGCGACCTAGCCAAATGTACATTTGGCTAGTACTTTCTTCGGTATTGTTCGTCAAGACATTGGGCTCCTTACCCTTTAGTTGAGCTAAACGATTAGTGACAAATGCTTGCACTGACTGGACAGGTCCACTCAAATCTTTGTTTCTCTCAAGAGATCATCTGAGACATTAACCTATATGGTCCTCGCATGATTTGACCAATACAATTGCATGGACTTTAAAAGAGACCATGACCTCTGAGTTTGTTTCGGATGTTTCTTCTCAGAGTAGTCAACAAGAAAAGGTCGGCCCCATAGTTCACTTAAAATAAGCAAAAAACAATATTGACGTGTAAAAGTGATATACAGTCTGTAACGGAAAGGGTATATTCATCGGGAAGACAGGGCTTCTTTGGATGATACTAAACGATATGGCAAGGCTTTTTAAATCCTATCTTTACATGTATTAAAGTTTTTATTTTTTTTAAATTTCGATACCAAAAACCAAACTTTTAAAATTCGAATAAACACATCACTAGCATTAAATCAGCTGATCGGTGTCAGCGAGCTATTATAGCAATACAATCCTTCAACTCCATTACGCAGTGACTACGCCATCGCCCTGCTGCGTTGAGAGTCGCGGGTTTTAACCGCGCACGGAACAAATACTTGTATGACTTACAAATACTTTATCCAAGTCTGGGTGTTTGTGTATGTGAGTTTCTTTGTTTGTAAACACACCCACGATACTGGATACTTCACAGAGATACCTACTTCGCAAGGTGTATTAAAAAAACCATTATCATATTTTTTTCGATTCAACTTACTATTTGATCGGTTTGCTTGAAGATACCATACCACGTAAAAAGGAATCGATTCGTATAATCATCAACAATACTAATTTAAATTAGTAAACATTATTGTTTGCCATTTGAACTTCTTAGTGTAAAAAATCGATTTAGTAAAATAATTAATTCAAACTAAACTCTAAACATCATCTTTTACGTATGACTTGGACTCCAGGTACAAATAAAATGGCAAAAGGTTCCGTTCATGAATTTTAAAATAAAGTCGAAATTGTTTTCTTTTTCTAATAGTTATGATGGAAACTAATAACAACAAGTACAACGTTTCTTTTTCCTTACAAAATTATACACGTAAGCATAATTAATTAATTACTGTCTGCCTGTAGGATTAACTGAAAAATATTGGAACTTCATTATTGTCGGTGCGGTGCTGTTTGTTACATGGATTTCCAGTTTTACGACATCGTGGCCCTGACTTCCAGGGCGTAGGTAGGGCGAGGAACAGAATGAACTTTTAGTCAGTAAGAGACTGAAAGATCCTTTCGCTACAACTATGGCGAGAGAACTCATTCAATGAGATTACCACACAAAAAATCACACAAAGCATATTCGTTCGATCACGTGTAATTATTTTAATCCAAAATTCCAAATTACGTCAATTCAATAACAAATTAAAAGATTACGTAAAAATGTCGCTGCCAAAACGAAAATCATTTGTTTAAAGAACCCTGATTATGCCCCGCCCTCTATACTTACCTAAAGTAAGGGCGCGGGGTATAATCAGATGCCGTCCTTTTCGTGTCTTGGAGTACTGGTACAATTAAAATGTCAATGGGTTCCGTTCATATTTATTTAAATTAAAGTTGAAAACATTTTTTTCTTCTAATAATTATGACGAAAACTATTAACAACAAGTACATAGTTTATTTTTTATTACAAAATAATGCACTCACACATAATTAATTAATAATTAATTGTTACTGTTTGTCTGTGTAGGACTAATTTCATGCTCTGCCGGTGATGTTTGGTATTGATGTTTGGGTTACCATTTTAGTAGCGCGAAATCGTGGCCCTGGAAGGAACAGGATGAACTTTTAGTCAATACTGACAGTCCCTTCCGCTCCGCCAAGGTAGGGCGCGAGAACTCATTTGATGAGATAACCACACAAAAAAACCCTATTTATGTTCCCACGGAATGATTTTCAAGTTGTAGCGGATGAAACCGCTGGCAACAAACAGCTAAGAAATAATAAGTGAAATGCTTGCAAAATGTCGAATGTCGAGATGTACCATCACCGCTTTATCGAGGGTAGACCAGAAGACCGGCAACGACAATTGCCTTCATTGGCGTGTTTTAGTCGGATGGTACATCGTCTGTATCAGACTGGGTCATTTCACGCTCCTGCTTCAAAGGGCCGCCCGAGTACTACCGATCCAGAATTTGAAGAAGCGATGCTGGAGCATTTTGACCGAAATCCTCGCACTAGCACACGTCGAGCTGCATTACAGTTGGGTGCCTCTAACCACATGCAGGTAAGGCGAGTGCTGAAAAATGACGGTCAGCACCCATACCACTTCTGTCGGACCCAGGAGCTGACACCGGCAGATTTTCTGCCTCGTGTGGCCTTTTGCGAGTGGTACCGAAGCCAAGTGGAAGCGATGCCAGATTTTGGGTCAAGAGTGCTGTGGACCGATGAAGCATACTTCACGAGAGCAGGAATCAGCAATATCCACAACGAGCATGTTTGGTCTCACACGAACCCGCATGCTTCGACAGAGTCGTCGTTTCAACACCAATGGCGGCTGAACGTGTGGGCAGGTATAGTCGGGGATGTCGTCGTAGGACCAGTTTTCTTGCCGCACAGTTTAAACGGCCAAAATTACTTAAGTTTCTTAAGGAACCAATTAGACGATGTCCTAACAGTGCTACCGGTGCAACGTTACGTGAACCTTGTGATGGAGAACAATTTAGTGTTTCAACACGACGGTGCGCCGGCGCACTTTGCTCGAGATGTGCGGCATTATTTAAATGAGCGCTTTCCTCAGTGGATCGGTCGTGGTAGTGTAAACATAGCTTGGCCTCCGCGAAGTCCTGACCTCACTCCATTAGACTTTTTTTTATGGGGATGCATAAAAAATACAGTTTACACAGTGCGGTGCGATACAGTGGACGAAATGAAAGTGCGGATTGAGGCTGCGTTCAGGACCATAACACCAGACATGCTACGCAATGTCCAGGAGTCCCTGAACAAAAGAGCGGCCTTGTGCATACGATTCCAAGGTCGTCACATAGAACCTCATCTTTAACAAATGTAAGTTATTTTTCTAAATTAAGTAGTTTATTTGTTTATTCGGTGTTAAGCAATTACAAGAGTATGAAACGTAACCTACGCGAACTCCGGAGCAGGCGATGTACAAAGTCAGACTCAAAATGTGTACAACACCTATTTAAACTATCTTTCGATTTTTTACGTAAGATTTATTATCTCAGTTTTTAAATATCTGGCTTGATATTAACTATTAAACTGTTATAAGTAGGTAAATCAATAATTACACCTACGCATAATTATTTTTTTACGACACGGTGAAGTATGTAGGTATAGGTACTAATTATATTGCGCGCTCGCTTTGGCGGCATCTTCTTTCATTTTCGTTGGCTCGCGCCGACAAAGACGCGCCGCCTGCGTTAGGTTACTAGGGTACTAGGCGCGCAGAATTGCTGAAGAGATTTATTGTGGTTTATGCAAGTAAAGTGGAAAGTTATTGACCCGCGTAGTGCGGAGACACATTCGTTATGATTTCAATTGAAAAAATCGATGATACCGAAAATTTGGTATCAATTTTTAGAGTATTTTATTTTGAGCTGAAACTTTGCATAGTGCTTCTATATTAGCAGGACACTTTGGTGTTTACGGATAGATATGGGGTTTCCGTTACACGCTGTATATAACCAATTTACAAAATAAATATGATTTATCATTTACATATAAACAAATAATTGTGAATGTACTGTTAATTAATCAGTGAAATTAACACTTTTTACAGATACCAATATCAGTGAATCAGAGGTACAAGAGGCAACAGAAACTCAGACCTCTGTAACATTTACAGTTGTAAGTAAGCTTTAATCTATTCAAGAAAATAATTATAAGAATGCAGTAGTTGTTGTTCCATTATGTACAAGTCTGCCTAACCCTTCGGGGAATACTGGTGCCATTATTGATCAGTAGTAATACTCAAATGTTATATTTGTATGCAGGACTGGTCGCAGTATACACCAGGTATGATGAGGGAAGCCAGACATCCAGCATTGGCCAGATCACCTAGCCCATCACCACCAAATCTGCCACAACATGTGGCAGTTGATGAGGGCCAAGCCCCAAGTACTCCAGCAAGGTTAGTTGCATAATATTCCATTACAAATTCCATTGAATATTTACAGCAGTCCAGTGGATAACAAAACTACTTTTTACTGTGGTGAAGTATAATTGTTAAAGTAGAGATAGTCTAATAAAGTACATAAAGGATTGGTAATATTCAAGAACTAGTGAATATTGTTTTTTATATGTTACAGGACCAATACAGCACAAGCCACTGTACCTACAACATCAGAAAGTACATACACTCTGCTGTGAACACTCAGTTGTACTGTACGCGCCGGGTATATAAATAGATCGTCAACCTTTTCTCATTTCTCATTTCTTTAAAATACTCAAAGTTGTCTTCACTCATTATTCTAACAATGAAATCGTGCGCAGTATGTAACGTGCAGTTTAATGATGGAGTTCAGTGTGGGAGCTGCAGGAAGCACCTCGATTTTGGTTGTGCAAATATATCCGAAGCTGGATGGAGAAAATTGGGTGCTATCAGAATGGCTCAGTGGAAGTGCCCAGCTTGTAGAACCTCATCTCCAGCTGTACCTGCCTCTGATCAAGCGTCTCTTGAAACCATCCTAAGCGAAATTCGTGACATGAAACGCCAGCTGCATAATCTACCAGCACTAATCGATGACATAAAGACAGTCAAGGATGAGTTATTAGAATTGAAGTCAACATGCCAAACCACAATTGGAAAACTTGACGAATTTGGCACGAGGATTGCTGAGATGGAAAACAAAGTATCGGAGTTCGAAAAAATGCAGCTGACTATGAACGACCTGCAGGCTGACTTAACGAAGGTGAAGCTTGACTTTTCATCAAGTGATCAGCGCTCCCGGTTAAATAATGTCGAAATCAAAGGAGTGCCTATAAGGAAAGACGAAAATCTGTTCTCAATTATTGATGCTATTGGTCGCAAAATCAACTATAACTGTCCCAAAACAACGATCAACTACGTCTCCAGAGTGCCGATTTACAACTCCAAAGAAAAACTTATTATAGTGAGCTTCCTAAATAGATATGTCAAGGAAGATTTTATAGCGGCTGCTCGAGCGGAAAAGAACTTATCAGCATCTGATATTGGGTTCCAAGGCAATTCTCAACGCGTATTTGTCAACGATCACCTTACAGTAGAAAATAAGAAGTTACTGAGTAAGGCTAAAATTATTTGTAAGAATAATAACTATGAGTTTATTTGGGTTAAACACTGTAAAATTCACGTACTCAAAAACACTAACTCCAAAGTTCTCATAGTGAGAAAAGAATCGGATTTAAACAAAATCGCCTAATTTGCTACCTATGCCATTTAAAATTCTCTTTACTTTATTATTTATCTGTTTTTTGTGTTGAGTTATTAACTTGTTACAAATTGTTTGACACCTCTGCCGCACTAATGAGCCCGACACCTTTCCATTGTTCGGGCAAAAAAATCTTTTGTATTTCATATCGCACTGTTCACTTTAAAGTGTTACTACTAATCCATATGCCTTACTCGCTCGCACTTGCACATACCGCTCATTACTGCTTGCTTGCTCGCACAGTTGTTTACCACTTAACGACAAATTATTCTGGAACTTTACCAATAACTATTGCTGTTTGCCTACATAGAATATATTATTCATTTTTCTTTTACCCTATTTTACCTAATATTATTGTGATATATATAATATTATGCGCGTTAAGCCTATACACTGTTTCTTACACTGTTATTGATCACATGCGTTATGGCTAATGATGTTAATGCTAATTTACATGGGTTGAACATCTATTACCAAAACGTCCGCGGATTGCGAACTAAAACAGATACTTTCTACCGTCACATGTTGGCCAGTTCGTTTGATGTCATTGTTCTTACAGAGACGTGGTTATTGGATGGTATTTTGGATTTTGAATTTTTTGATGAAAGATTCATAGTGTGGCGTCGTGATCGCGAATACAGCCTAACAGGACAATCTCGTGGTGGCGGAGTTTTATTAGCTACTCGTCGTGAACTATCAGTAACATGTCAACGTGACTTCCATTCTACAGCTGAAGACCTCTGGATAAGCATGCGCTTAAAAAATAAAAGTACGCGTAAGTATATCAACGTGCATCTCTGTGGAATTTATCTATGTAAACAAAATCTAGGTTTATCCTTCTCTTCACAGTTAACAAATTTTCTCTCGAAATTAAACCAACTTGTAATTAGTAACGACTCTGATAAATTCCTAGTAATTGGTGACTTTAATATGAGTGGAATTAATTGGGTTCCATTTCCATCTGACAATACATCATTCATCCCAACAAATCTTACGAGTTCCGACGAAGTATTGCTTGGAGATGAGTTGTGTACTCTTGATTTCGGTCAATATAATGGCGTGACAAACAGATACGGAAAAGTACTCGACTTGGTCCTCTCTAACCAGACAGTCAACGTGACCGAAAACTTAAACCCACTTGTTCCAATTGACGATTATCACCCCGCATTGTTAATAACATTTGATTTTGTCGAAATACCTTCTCTTGTGTGTGCGTCACGTGTAACATTTTTATACGATAAGGGCGACTATGATTCCATTGCCCGCGATATCCGTACGACTGACTGGGAAAGTGAGTTTTTAGATAGGTCTGTTAATGAGTCGGTGGATTTCTTCAATAATTCTATGTACAATCTTCAGCTTAAGTACATTCCACAAAAACTATATCGAAATAAATCATATCGAACATGGTATAGTTCTTCTTTAATAAAAACAATAAAAGAGAAATATAAATACTTAAAAAAATTTAAAACCTATGGTAACAAAACTGATGAACAAACATTTAAACTTCTCCGGGAGAGAGTGAAAACATTAGAAAGTCAGTGTTATACAAACTACATATACCTTACCGAGTCCTCTATAAAAAATAATCCGAAACAATTCTGGACCTTCGTCAAAAAACGCCATAATATTAATGCAGTCCCAAGCACTTTCAAATTTAATAATGAAACACTGCGTACTGGTGAAGCCATTTGTGAAGCATTTTCCACTTATTTTCATTCCACGTTTCTAGATCCAAGCCCTAATCCTGTTAATAGACCAAATTCCTCTTCCGCCTCTTATACCGAATCCCCAAACCAGCTATCCGATATCAGTCGCATCACGGTAAATATCAATGATATAATCAACTTGCTGCAAAAATTGGACACATCCAAGGCTCCAGGACCGGATAGTATCTCATCCAAGCTACTTGTACGTTGCGCACCAACTATAGCACGTCCTATTTCAATTCTCTTCAAAAAATCTTTAGATGCTTGTGTCGTCCCCAAATTATGGAAGTCGGCGTTTATAACGCCTGTTCATAAGAAAGGAACTAAAACAGATATTTCCAATTACAGACCGATTTCCAAATTATGTATCATCGCTAAGATATTTGAAAGGATTATTTATAACCAGATCTATGCTGCTTTAGAACAATCATTTAGTCCCTTTCAACATGGATTTCTTAAAGGTAGATCTACTGTCAGTAATCTTATTTTACTAAATGATTATATCACCGATGCAATGGATCACGGAAAACAAGTCGATGTAGTCTACACGGACTACAGTAAATGTTTCGACCGAATCGACCACGTCATCCTATTACAGAAGTTAATGGGCATCGGTATACGCGGGGATTTACACAGATGGTTCTCATCTTATATCGAAAATAGGACGCAAGCTGTAGTGCTAAACAATTACATGTCCAGCTGGGTTTTTGTCCCTAGCGGAGTCCCTAGGGTTCGTTACTCGGTCCGCTATTATTTATAGTCTATGTAAACGACATTGAATCTTGTTTGACCTCAACTAAATTACTGTGCTTCGCAGACGACATGAAAATTTACGCAACTATATCGTCGTACGGGGACATGGCAGCACTCCAAGCTGATTTACAAGCCCTCGAAGTGTACTGTCTAAATAGCAAGCTTGATCTCAATCCCGCAAAATGCTCAGTTGTAACATATACTCGTGGACGATCAGCCCTAGCCACGACATATACACTTAGTGGTCATATATTACCAAGATGTAGTGCTATCCGTGATCTAGGGGTTCATCACGATTCCAAACTTAGTTTTTATAAGCATGTCGATGCCATCGTTTCTAAAGCATCCAAGTCCCTTGGTTTCATAATGCGCTTATCCAAGTGCTTCTCACAAGCCAAGACTTTAAAGATTCTATACTGTACCTTTGTTAGAAGTCACTTGGAATATGCATCAGAAATATGGAATCCTTGCTATCACAAATATATTGACCGTATTGAGCGCATACAAAAAAGATTTATAAAGTTTTTATGCTTTCATCAAAAAGTACCGTACCATTCTAGTAACTGCCTCCATCTCTGTAAGAAGTATCATCTTTTACCACTCATCACTCGACGTGAGATCGCTGACTGTATATTTTTATTAAAAACGGTTCGTGGTGACATTAATTGTCCTGATATTTTGTCAAGCTTCTACCTCAATGTTCCAAGCAGGTCCAGACGGTTCAATCCACCATTACGAGAGCCTTATGCAGCTACTAACTATAGGCAAAATTCGTACATTGTACGAGCGAGTAGGTGCTATAACAAGGTGAGCAAGCAGTTTGACTTTGATCTTTTCGGAACAAGTGTGACAACGGCAAAAAGGTGTCTATCCCAAAATTTCTTTAATACCTAGTTTTATTTTATTAAGTGCGATGGTCTATTATTGTATTCCTGTGCATCATTTATAAGAGTGTACAGTTGTTATTTTGTTCACAGTACTTTTACATCACACTAGCTCTAGACGTGAAGACTTGTTATTGGCTGTCAGTTTACCGTACTGTTATGTATTACCGTTGTATTTAGCTGTAAGTCTTCCATAGATGTTAAATAAATAAATAAATAAATAAATCTGCCTCGGCTACCACAAGCCGCAGGAGGCCAACTTTAAGGCAAGATAGGGTAACCCAAAGTCTATCACAAGAAAGACTGAAAACATTGATCAATGTTAGTAAACAAGCCGAGGAGGAGCATTCAGTACAGCTCCGGATATTGCAGCTACAAGAGGAAAGGTGAGAAATGCTCAAACAGGAGCAATTAAAAACAGCCCAGGAAAAATAAAATTAGAAATACTGGAATTAGAATTAAGAAAATTAAAAGAATAGTTTATATAAATACAATTGTTTTATTACCATAATAATTTTAAAATTCACACTAAATTCAGTTTAAATTAAAAAAACACAATAATTTCATTAGGTAACATAATAATTATTACCTGCATACATAAATTCTATTATTTTTCATAGACTGACTCCATGATGAGCAATCATAGGATGATTGAGCCAATTCAAAAGTAGGTACATATATTTATATTGTCAGGTAATCCATTCTGGTAAAGTACTCATCTTGCTAATCTAAGAGCTCATTCACACGAAGACGAATCGTGATTTTTCACGAATCGTGTTTTTTCACGATTCGTTATTTTTTTTGACGGGAGCAATGCTTTTTATATACCCATGTTCACACGCTTCACGAATCGTGAAAAAAGACGTAGACGGATACGTCGGTCACTACGGTCATTAGAATGACGATTCGTTAAAAATCTCGAATCGTGATTGGCGCTCGCGCCCCGCGCGCCCGCTCAATTCAGTACATTCCTTTGACTTGTTAAGACGTGTAGCGCTGCGCTTCAATAAAATCATGTCGAAAAAAGAAAAAGAAAAATTGTATGACCAACAAATAAATCGCGAAGTTTTGATTGCTGCAATCAAAGACAGGCCAGTTTTATGGAATAAATTTTTGGAAATTTATAAGGACAAAACCGCTAAAACAGCAGCATGGCGGGAAATATGCATAATTTTGAAAGAAGATTTTGAAGAAATGGATCAAAAGGACCGACAGTTGTTTGGTAAGTTTTTATTGAGAAAATTTTAAATACAAATCTATACTGCCTATATTTTGTTGTCTTGCCATGGTACTGATCCAGTTTCTGATAGAAAGTAGGTCATAAATTCATTTCTCATTGAATTGCCAGTTCCGACACTCGGTGATACTTCCTGGAGTAGTAAATTTTCAAAATTAAATTCTTTTTCTAATTCAATTCCCTCCTTTTTTATAATCAAATTGTGGAGGACAGTACAAGCTTTCACTACTGAAATAGCTGTTTCTCGTTTAAGGTCTATGGGTCTATGTAAAATTCTCCACTTATTTGCTAGAATGCCAAACGCACATTCCACGTATCTTCTCGCTCTGGTTAAACGATAATTAAATATTCGTTTACCTCTGTCAAGATGCGTTCCACCAAAAGGTCTTAATAAATGTGTGTGTAAACCAAATCCCTCGTCGCCAATAATTACGTAAGGAACTTGAACTTCTGATTCTGTAAATAAAGGCCTTGGTTCGGGTATATTCAAACGGCCTTCTGTCAACGTTTTCCAAAAACTTGACTCTTTAAATATTGATGAGTCGCATTCTTTTCCATAGGAACCTACACTGACGTAAACGAATCGATAATCTGAATCTACGACTGCTAATAACACTATTGAAAAGAAATCTTTGTAGTTCATATATACTGAACCACTATTTGACGGCTTTCGAAGCCTAATATGCTTCCCGTCAACTGCTCCAAGGCAGTGAGGGAAATTGGCCTTTTCATTAAATCCACTTGCTATCTTTAACCACTCTTCTCCTTATTAGGAATTGGCATAAATTCTTAATATAAATTATTCCATATACTTTGCGTCACTTCTACTACGATGGTGGAAATGGTTGATTTGCCAATTCGATAACTAAAATGAAGATCTTCATAGGAAAGTCCTGACGCCAAATACCTAAAAAAATATTTCATTAAAACCAAATTAGTGGGATGAAGAAGTCGTATTTTCATTCAGAATAAGCGTTCCCACTAGGCACCCAAACGATTTCATATGTTTGACTGGCTGCCTAGTGGGATAGATTAGTCTAAATGAAAATACAACTTCTTCAAGCGCTTCTTCAATTATACAAATTCAGCTTACTAAGCATCCTCTTTTTACGAAAGCAAAAAACCGTTATAAAACGTATGGGGCGTAGCCCGTACAAAACAACCACAGATCAGGTCCCTGTATATTTTATTTATGTATAATAATTCATAAATACATAGACGGACAGCGAACGGCGTTTGTGAATAGATATTCGCCCGACAACAGACCGCTCGTCTTGTCGTGACGTGTTTCGAAACCGTGTCCTTATTATTACAGTTGTTTTCTAGTATATATATATTCATCTGTGGTTGTTTTGTAATATTGGGAATAATGCGATGTAAATAAAAATCTTCTTATAAAACCGTTCATACAGTTTTATGAATTATTGTTTCAGGAAGTTCAGTGATGAAAAGGTGGACACAATTGAGAGACACTTGGAGGAAATCATTAGATGAAAACAAAGAAACAAAAAAATCTGGGTCTGGTACAAAATCTAAGCCCTACAAATATAATCAAGAGATGAGCTTTTTGAAGCCAATTATTAAGCCAGGTGAAACATATGACAATAATCCAAATACAAGAGATGAAGCCCAAAGAGAAAATGCAGATCAACAAGAAAATCAGAAAGAGAAACACTTAGAATCATCATCAAAAAAGAAAAGAATGGATAGTGGCAGCGTATTGGATGATAAAATGATGAAACTTGTTGATCATCAATTAAACACAATTGGAAGTGATGACCGTAACATGAATTTTTTTAAGGGGGTTCTGCCATCCCTTCAGCATTTTGATGATGATCAAATACTGGAATTCCAATCTGGGGTCATTAACCTAATACAGAGTATTAAAACTGGACGAAACTATTCGAATTGGCATCAAAATTATTACAATTCACATCATCACAACTATAATAGTGGTGGTTATTATACTAAGCCTCAAGAATCACCGGGAGGAACGTCTAATAATAATAATACTCGGCCTCTTCCTGAAAGTTCATCGATAGTAAATGCAGAAGTGTCTGCAGAAACGCCCACCCCTCTACAACCTGGAACATCGCTGATCCATCGCGATGATCCAAGTGCATCACCGGCACTATCTACAGCTCTAAGTCAATTAAGTGATTATCTGGATCTATCAAATTTCTAAAAACATGTTCTAAATTATCATAAATATAACCAATAAATAAGAATAATAAATAATATAATTAGTTTTTTTTGCCTTATAGTTATCGCCAACTTTTCTTCAGGGCTAATGGCCTTTCTCATACATGTATCCTGTTTTCTCAAATCCGTATCCAACCTTTGGAGAAGGAAGTCAAAGGTATCTTTAGACATTCTAAAATAAGTGTAAAATTTGGTATCATCTTCTCGTAACGAGCTCATCAAAGTATAAAAATCCCCAACACTTTGTCTTTGCCTTAAAATTGGATGCACCCAGTGTATTCTTCTTGTTTTTCTTTTTTTAGATCGACGATAATACCAGTACAAAATTAAAGTATTCACGTCCATTGTCTTTGGTAGTTTACTCTCAACTGAACACAATCACGAAACAACATGTGAACATCAATTCGGATATTTTGACGAATCGTGAAAAAACACGATTCCGTATTCAATGTGAACATCTATCCGTCAAGGCGAATCGTGTTTTATACCGAATCGTCAAAGACGTATCCCGTGTGAATGCGCCCTAAAAAGTATAAAATATTTATCTAAAAAGTATAAAATACTAGCTTTTGCCCGCGGCTTCGCTCGCGTTAAAAAGAGACAAAAAGTAGCCTATGTTACTCTCCATCCCTTCAACTATCTCCACTTAAAAAATCACGTCAATTCGTCGCTCCGTTTTGCTGTGAAAGAAAGACAAACAGACAGACAGACACACTTTCCCATTTATAATATTAGTATGGATGGATATTATTTAAGTTCATAAACATATATTTTCTTAAAATTGCGCTCACATTTTCTATTTTAACCACTTCACACAACTGCGCGCCTAGTACTTTTGATTGATTTAGGTACTAAGTATCTCAGTATTTTAAATTTACTCACCATTATCACTTCACATTACTGCGCTCCTAGTACTATTGTTCCCTTAAGTTTTCTATCTTTAATTGAATTATTTTTTGGTGAAAGTTTATATATAATATCAACATAAATATATAAATTCCCACTTGCTATCCTTATACATACAGCAATTTGGGTTCAACGATGCCGATAAATCATTCACCTCCTCGTATGCCGATAATTGCAACTACCTCACTCGCTGCTCCGCCATCTCTACTGCACCATAGCTCCTCAGAACCAGATATGACCAAAACGAATCAGCCTATTGTTGCTGAACAACATTTCCCTAATATAACGCAACGCAACAAACGGAAATGCACTGAATCGGGATTCGATCCAAATAATGAGATTTCAACATACATTGCGGAAATTAAAACTATGTTCCAAGAATTCAAAGATGAACATAATAAAAAAATCGAAAAGATATATGAGAGTGTAGAGGAGATTAAACTACAAATTACTCAAATTCAATCATCTGTTTCATTTCTGTCCCAAGACTATGATAGTCTAAAAATTAAGATTGACTTACTGGAAACTCAGCTAGAGGAAGAACGAAAATCGAATGCTACATACTTACAAAACCTAGAAGAAAAAATAGAAAGTCTTGAATGTGGTGCTAGTTCGTGCTGCCTGGAAATAAAGAATATCCCAATAAATAAACCAGAGTCGAAAGATAATCTACTGAACACTGTTATCAAGGTGGCTGCCTCTATTAATGTATCCGTACAACCTCATGAGGTAAAAGACATCTTCCGTATAGGAAAAAAAGACGCAGAAACCAGGCCAATCATTGTAGACTTTACCTCTAATCTCCTTAAAGAAAAGATTATTGATAAGTATAAGAAATTTAACAAGGGAAATTCAAAATTGTCAACCTGCCTGCTGCCGGCCTGTAAAACCTATATTTATCTCTGAAAATCTTAGTCATAAAATGAAAAGGTTGTTTTTCCTGGCAAGAGATTTTGCGAACACTAACAACTACAGTTACTGCTGGATAAAAAACGGAAAAATTTATCTACGCGAGAAAGACGGCGAACCTCACATTTTAATTAAAAATGAAGCAGATTTTCCGAAGATATCTGACTCGAAGTGACTAGTCACCTGTATTCACCATATCCGTAAATATATAAAGAAAAAATGTTTTATTCATACGAAAAGACTTAATTGTATAAAAAAATGTACCTCAAAATCAACTTTAAAGATTTATGTCATAGTTATTAACATTAATAACGATAATTCTCTGTACACACATTCCCGAACACATACAAATCACACAGCCCACTCAGGTAACTCTTACAAATCACGATACTCCATATCACACCCACACTAACAAACATACACACATCTTCCATATACTCACTCTCCCACATCCTATACCTCTCAAATTCACCACAACCAGCGCACACTGTAAACATTCTGTTACTTCTTACTGTTGTAAAAACATTATTAAATTAATATGTAGCACTATGTACCAATTATGCGGGGACTTCTCCTCTCACTGTACAACCATTGCGAGTAATCGGTTAACTCATGAATTTCATAATGAATGATAGTTCAGAAATCACACACGAACTAGAACATCTGTCAGTCTCATCGTCTTATCAATGTTCTCCAGAGCAATGTCACACTTATTTACAAAGTGTTGTCAATAGTTTTAATATATTTCACTTGAATATTAGAAGTATAGGCAACACTACGAATTTTAATAATTTATTAGTCCTCTTAAGCAGAATTAAGGTACACTTCGATATCGTTGTTTTAACAGAATGTTGGCTAAGTAAATGCCCTCACCTCCCCATTTTGACTGGTTTCAAATCGTTTCAGTCAAATCACGCAAACCAAAATGACGGGATTGTTGTGTATGTCAGACAATATTTGCAAGTCACAGTTGAGATACCGACATTTGCGGATGCGAATTGCTTGATCCTAAAATTCTGCACAGAAGTAGCCCTTGTGGCAATTTATGGATCTCCCTCGTATCGCAATACACAGAATTTTATTGATAGCTTAGACTCAACGCTACGCACGTTACTGCAGTTTAAGAGTATCATTTTAATTGGTGATATAAATATAAACATTGTGCCAAATGGTAATGACATAAACTCAGACCCATACTTAAACTTAATGGCATCTCATGCCATGCTTCCTGCACATCTGTTTCCCACCCGTAACAACGCCTAGACCACGCAGTTATCAAGACAAACAAACCAGCTATAACATTAGTTCTTGATTGTCTAATAACGGACCATGCTCCAGTAGTTGTATTCTGTAAACTCACATTTGATATAACTAAAACTCCATCTACTGCATTTAGAGTGGACGTGGATGCATGCATTACAATTTTAAAGACTACAGATTTTTCCTCAGTTATGAACAATAGTGATGCATCTACAGCTGCTACTGAACTAGTTAACATTATTTCAACAGTGGTTAATAATAACTCAGTAAATTACAAAATTTCAAGTAAAAAAAGGATCATAAAGCCCTGGATTACCCCAGGACTTTTGAGATGCATTCGAAATAGAGATAATCTCTGTCGTAAAGCAAAAAAAGATCCTACGAATGTTGTACTGCAAGTGACATTCAAGAGGTAAAAAACCTTGCCTCTAAAATAGTAGGCGCGCAAGACACGACCTCCTATGTCATGATAAGGGACTGCCCTAACTCCATGGTCATCTTCCCGACTGACTGTGAGGAGGTTGAACGTATCATACTCGGTCTCAAGGTTAATTGTGCGGTTGGATGGGACGGCATTTCTGCTACCTTGATCAGGGCTGCCGGGCACATCTTGATCCCTGTTATGTCTCACGTCTTTAATTTAGCACTTGCGTCAGGAGTGTTTCCGGCAGTCTTTAAAAGGGCACTTGTACATCCCATTTACAAGAGCGGGGACAGAGGCAGTGTCAATAACTACAGACCTATTTCTGTTCTCACAATATTGTCCAAAGTTCTTGAAAAAATTATAAACATTCGGCTAGTTAATTACCTTCATTCACAAAATATACTCTCAAGGTATCAATACGGCTTCCGTTCAGGTAGAAGTACCGAAGATGCAGTTTTGGAAGTAACTAGTACCATAGCAAGAAATATAAATAATAAACACAAAACAATAGCTATTTTTCTTGATCTTTCGAAAGCTTTCGACACGGTCTCTGTCCCCCTCTTGCTGGGAAAGCTGGAACAAATTGGTATTAGAGGAGTATGTCTGGATCTTTTTAAGAGCTACCTAAAAGAACGTTCCCAAACAGTAAAGATAGGTAATTATATTAGCAAACCACAATACCTAACCTACGGAGTACCACAGGGTAGTGTTCTCGGACCTACCCTATTTTTAATATACATAAACGAATTATGTAATCTGGCCCCAATGAACACCAAAATCATAACATATGCAGATGACACCGTTATGCTCGTTCATGGCAAGGATTGGTCAGAAACTCGTTTACATGCGGAGTCCGCACTACTTCTAGTAATGAAATGGCTCAATAAAAACCTGCTAACTCTAAATGTAGAAAAAACCAAGTTTATCACTTTTGCTCCAAGTAAAGTCTCCCAACCTATTTCTCCCTATACTTTGATTGCACACAAATGCGGGTCAATCACAGATAAATGCAAAAGTTGTGCTCAAATTACCCGCACACACAGTATAAAATATTTGGGTGTCATTATGGACAGCACGCTGACATGGAGGGACCAAGTTGAGACTGTTATCTCCAGGATTAGAAAGCTAATTTTCGTATTTAAAAATCTACGGTCATCTGCTGATTTTACCACACTTAGAACAGTATACTTCGCTTTGGCACACTCCATCCTGGCATATTGTATCACCGCTTGGGGTAGTTCTGGTAAAAGCTTAATGCTACGTCTGGAAAGGGCACAAAGAGCAGTACAAAAAGGCATGGCATGTAAACCGATTCGATTTCCAACTACGGAAATCTACGCTCTTTGTGATGTACCGACGGTTAGACACACTTTTCTCCTTGCGGTAGTGCTGCGGAAACATTTAGACCTTCCATTTGATCCAGATATCAATAACCAAAAACGCAGATCAAATTGAGTCTGCCAGGTGGAATCTGACAGAGTTCAAGTAGTACGACGTCAATACCATTTTTTAAGCCCCATTTTATATAATAGAGTAAACAGATTGCTATTGATATACCCACTTACTTTACGTGAATGCCGAAGAATTACAGACAAATGGCTTCATACTTTTAATTATCAAGACTTAGAAAATTTTATAAAAACCTAAATTCCCCTTGAACATACCATACGCATACTCACCCCCCTACTCACACACACCTCTTCCGCACACATACACACACTTACATCCCTACTCACACACACCTCTTCCGCACACATACGCACACTTACATCCCTACTTACCCATCACTTCTCACATTATACATAAAACACACAGAGAAAGTGTTATCGTAATTTTTAAAGTGTTATTGTTATTTTTAAATTTTATTCTTAGTTTTTCCTTTGTTAATTCCTGCTCTTCCTTTTTATTCTTATTTTATTTTTATCATTATAAATTTTGTCAAAATTTTGCAAAGATTTCTTTAAGAAATGGAACGCTTATGCCTCGGCTTTGGAGGTGGGCGTTAATGACTGCGACACAGTTAACACTAATGCAGTTGTTTATCGTGCACAAATCTGTATGTATGTTTTTGTTCCAATAAAATATTTTGTATTTTTGTATTTGTATTGTACAAAGATTTGTTCTGGGTGGGAATCGAACCTACGACCTCTGTCCTAGCAGTCAGGGTCATTAACCACTAGACCAACAGGCCCCGTTGAAAATCTACTTATTAGGTTTGTTTTGTTTCTTTGTTTAAAAAAATCATTGCCCCACACTAGAAATTTCTCCTGTATCGTGGGCGCATTTATAACTAGATGTAAACTTACTGCGCGAAATAGTTATGAATTCAATGCGCCGTCTATAATTCGGATTTGTTCTTACTGCTCTTCCCGTATCCATCCATACTAATAAAGGGTGTCCAGTGGAAAATTTTCAACTTTGAAATTTCACATAAAAAAAACTACATGGATTTTATTTATTTTTATTAAAACTAAATAGATAGATAGATAGAATATTCTTTATTGTACACCAATAGGACAAAAACAGTAAAGGACAACACAAACAAATATGCAAGAGTACAATAGGCGGCCTAATCGCTAAAAAGCAATTTCTTCCAGACAACCTTTAACCTTTTTTTTTTTTTAATGCGGATTCCATTTTTTAAACACTATATCATCTAAATGATGACCGTTTTTTTGTATGCACTCCTGTAGTCGAACCCTTGCATTTGCAATTACGCGACGGCAAAGCTCTGGAGTAATGCTTTGAATTTCACGGCGAATATTGGCCTGCAGGGCTTGAATTGTCCGGGGATTGTTCTCATAAACTTTCAATTTAAGGTAACCACATAGAAAAAAGTCGCAGGGCGTGAGGTCGGGCGACCTGGGTGGCCATGAGATGTCTCCGTACCTGCTGATCAGTTTATTTGGAAAAATTGTTCTTAACTTTTCCATCGACACTCTAGCTGTATGCGGAGTGGCACCGTCTTGCTGAAATTGTGTCCTATTGTTGTAACCTGAATACAGCTGCAATTGCGGTAGCAGGAATTTGTCTATCATACGGCAATAAAAAGGAGCAGTGACTGTTTCTCCGTGGTTAAAAAATAGGGCCCAATTACACCGCTAGCCGAAATGGCACACCAAACTTTGGTTTTCAAGCAATGTAAACGTTTCTGGTGGCGTTCTCTTGGGTTGTTTGGGCACCAGTATCTCATATTCTGTTTATTTACATATTCATCAATGTGGAAATGTGCTTCATCACTAAACAAAATGTTTCCAAACGTGGTAGGTGTTCGAAAGCGTTCCAGCATTGTTCTTGCGAAGGTTTCTCGCAAAGAATAGTCGCTATTCTTTAGACCCTGAACAATTTGCATTTTGTATGGATGGAGTCTTAATTTCTTCTGAGAAATAACATGCACTGTTGACTTTTTGATTCCTGTGGAGGCTGCAATTTTCCTAATCGACTTGCGTGGATTCTTAATGATTTCATTTCGAACTTCAGACACTCGTTCGGGCGTTGCTGCTGATGTTGATGGCCCTGGAGGAGTTCTGTTGAGCATTATCCCTTCTTGCCTAAGCCTTTGTACCCACGACCAAATAAGTTGCGTGCTTGGCCCATCACTTAAACGCCGAATATTAAAATGAGTACAAAACGTTCGACGGGCGCGAACCAACGATTCAACATTCTTTAGATATTGCCCAACCGCGAACGAGCGGTGCGCTCCTGTCCAGTGACTCATGGCTGCTAACAAATCCGCAAGTACCGCGCTTTCAATGATACCCCTCTCGCTCACCTCACCCCGCTATTACACACATCAAAAGTGTCTAGGGATATTTCAATTAAACCTAAACCTAAAATTCTATTAACTTTTTGTTAAGACACCAACACTTTAAAATAAACCTTGTTTAATTGCCTATTTACAAAACAAGGTGTCAATATTCTGTTGTGGAATACTGTCCCAAGTCATTTTAAGATGCAAGAAAAGCTGGTTTTCATCCTCAATATCTTCAGGGAAATTCCTAAGAGCTCTTCTCAGAAGCATATCCCAGGCATGCTCATAGGATTTAATTTAGGGGATTGTGCAGGCCAGTCTAAAGCTTGGATATCATGCTGTTGTAACCAACTTGTGACGATACGCGCCGTATGTGGACGGGCATTGTCGTGCATTAGCTGGAAATTTTGTCCCATTTGTTGTCTGTGGGGCAAGATTACAGGTTCTAGCACCTCTTCTCGGTATTTTAGAGCAGTCATATTGCCTTGTATCCAAACGAGGTCCGTTCTACCGCCAAGACGAATTCCTGCCCAAACCATAATCGTGCCACCTTGATATGCATGAACTTGTTGTAGGTGCTGCAGTCGATTCCAACGTCCAGGTTCTCTCCAAACGCGTACTCTTCGCGAATCAGGATGAAATCCAAACCTGGATTCATTAGTGAAAAGCACAAGTGACCATTGAGAATGGTTCCAGTTTTCGTGTGCAATAGCCCATTATAATCTTCTTCATCGATTGCCTCTCCTTAGCGCTGGTACCCGAAGTGGCCTACGAGTACGTAGTGTAGCATTACGCTACTGTTTGGCCTTTTTCATGCTCGACAAATAAGTTCTCTTTTTGTTCGCTAACCTTTTTTACCAAATTCTTTTTGGTCAATTTTTAAAATTGGATCGGTGCTGTTTGGAGAAAAGAAATGACTGATTTCTTTCTTGTCACTTACTGCTTGGAGTTGATGGACAAAAGGTCTTTTTTTCCTGTGAATTTTATTGAATCTATTGTTGATTTCTGAATAAGTCAGTTCACTCAGTTGTTTAAATAATATATGCTCGATTCATGGTAAGCGGTTAAGAGCACGTATTTTCATGATTTAAAGAAAATTGAAGAAATTGGCTGGTTATTACAATGGATGGATAACCAATATACCGCATAGAAGTGCAGGTATTTCTCATATTTTTTTCCCCTTGTGTCGTGATTTTGCGAAACAAGTGATAAATTAAGATCCAGTTTGCCATAAGTCATGATTTACTGATTTACGGAAGAATAATCTGACTGTTGCTGTAACTAACCCATGTAAGCAGTCAACTAACTCAAATATTCGGTTCTCGGACCGCATTTAAATATCACCCATAAAAATTTGAAGTCATTGACGACGGATGCGCCACAAGGCGCATTTGAAATAACTGCCGTGTAAACTCCTGCTCCAAGATTTTTTGGGACATTAATTTTATAAATTGTGTCAATTTTATAACCAGTGTTGTTTTAGAATTAATGCACCTATTAGGGATTTATATTTTAAAAAGTCTGTGTTTCACCTGTCATTTTTCATGAGAACCCTGATAAGTTTTTAAGTTGCTGTTGTAAACGGCGAAAGCATGCTTTTGACTGTAGCTTAGACAACGTAAAGTAAGGAATTCTACTCATAAATTATTTCATGAAAAAGTGTTAGGTAAAGCTAGGAACACACTGTATCTTTTCTTTATTCTTCTTTAAAAAATCTGTTGATTTAATTTATAGCATCATCATTCCTTTTTTAGCATCAATATCCAATGTAAGTGTTTTCTACTAACCAATTTTACCTTTAGATTTATTTTCTGTCTGAAGTGTTTCTTGATTACAAATTTGGTGTAATAAATTTTTATTTTCAAAGTGTAAGTACCTTTTTTTTTATTTCTTACACACCTTATAGCGTAGCAAACATATTATTTTGCATTTTTCCGCTATATTATGGCGCCCGAACTTAAATCTATTATTATTAGCCTTTTTTTGTGTGTTTCAGGGAGGGCTTGTCGCTGCACGACTAAGACTGACGAGCACCTACATCAGTATTTGTAATTCAGTTAAAAGGATTGATGTTCTTCACACTAGTGAAAACCAAGCCTTATTTTTAACCGACTGCGTGAAGCAAAGGAGAGTGATGTGTTGTTAATGTTTTGTCAAATATTTTTGAAGAAATCTGTGTAACTATTCTTTTAAATTGGTGTTTTATTTCCTTCCCCCAATAATAAATGTTTACCTTGTAATTTATTTAGTAGTTAGAAGTAGTTACAGTGTGTATGTGTTCTGTTTGCAATTAGGCGACGTGCTTCAGCGCAGGTAAGTGTTTTGGTCTGCTAAATGATTTTTTATGCCTGTGATTTAGTTATTCAACAGGTTCTGCAGCTGACTTGCCGTTTATAGCATGTGACAGACGGCGAGTCTGTTACCAATTGTGCGGATTCAGTTGTGCTTCTTCTTTCCTTAGGAGCAGGTTTTATGCACTCACGTGTTTAGGTTGTTAGTTAGGTGTTATCTTTGCATACATCGCTACATCTTACACCAGCGTTTTGCAGTTTATTTTCCTGCCGCGTATTTTTTTTTCCTGCGTCTTTTTGTCGCACGGAATTTCTGCACTTATAGGATCGCGATTTTTTTGGCGACTTATTGTCACGCGATTTGATTTGGCACTTTTAAAAGAACACTGCGTGGATTTCTTTTAGATTCACAAAGGGATCTCGGTATGGTTGCCGCAAATACCTCAATTATATAGTTTATGACCGCAGCGACAAAACATGTTTATTTCCTGTTCTCTTTTATTTAAATGTATTTTTATTAGGGTTTGTTGAATTTAGACGTGACATTTTATTTTATTGATTGTACTTACATGATATTTATTTGTGAATAATTAACACACATAATACACCTAAAATAGCATCACTTTGCAAATAACACAGACACAAATTACCTAATGATTACACCCGCACAAGTAATTTATATATATTATTATGAATATTTTCCTTTCACCCGCACACTATTTTTATTTATTTTTTTTAACCCTTTTTTTTTCTCTTATACTTTCGCCTTCTTGGCGTCCTTGAGTCACCTGGTTCCAGCAGAATACCAGCGTCAGGTATATGCTGCGAGCTTATACCTGACATATGCTGAGCTGGACACCCATTTGGTGCAAGCCGGAGACACGCACTGCTTGGTCACTTCCAAACTGTAATATTGTTTTTTTTTTATTTTCTGTTCTTGTTTATTTCTTGTGTTTTGCACCAAATAAATGTTTTATCTATCTATCTATCTATCATTTGCGATTTTTTTCGGCGTCTTGTAGACACGCAAATTTTTTGTTGCGTCTTTTGTATCCGTATTTTTTGTCGCGTGTATACTCGCATTTTTTTGTCGCGTGTTCAGGTGTATTTTTGATTTGTTGTCACTTGTTCACGTGCGTCTTTTGGTCGAGTGTATACGTGTATTTTTGTTTGCGGGTACAGGCGGGCATTTTTGGTCGCGTGTTTACGGGTGTCGGTCGTATACGATCGCGTGTAGTTTTAGTCGTCTATTTACGCGTTTATAGGTTCAGCAATTTCTCGGCTCCTTTAGTCGTTTTCTCACGCGTATTTATTTTGCGCGTGTTTTAATGCGAGTCTTATTTATCACGCACGTTTTAGTCACTACATGTAGTCACGCGATTTTTTTGGCGACTTGTTGTTACGCGATTTTTTTTTTTTTTGCGATTTTTTCGGCGTCTTGTAGACACGCAAATTTTTTTGTTGCGTCTTTTGTATCCGTATTTTTTGTCGCGTGTATACTCGCATTTTTTTTTGTCGCGTGTTCAGGTGCATTTTGTTTGTTGTCACTTGTTCACGTGCGTCTTTTGGTCGAGTGTATACGTGTAATTTTGTTTGCGGGTACAGGCGGGCATTTTTGGTCGCGTGTTTACGGGTGTCGGTCGTATATGATCGTGTGTATTTTTAGTCGTCTATTTACGCGTGCTGCTGTGACTATGTGTGATAAGCTTAATTCACGTTTGTTGCGGTTTTACCATTTTTCCCGCATTGTCTAAACCACGTGATGAGATGCAGTTTGGCAGGAATGTTTACGCTCCAATGGAAGTTAGTTAATTCAAATGATTTGATTTGAATCTGGCAGTAGCTTTTACCCGAAGCGCGTTGTCTAATAATTCTAATCGTTGTTCAGTTTAGTTTAATGTGTGTGACATGGCGTGCTTTTTGCTCGTTCGCACGCATGCTCACTTATTTGGTAATGTGATTTTTTTTTTATTTTCTTCCCCACAATTATATTTTTTCAAAATTCTAAAAACCCACTGTCGGTCACTTTTTAATTACGGACCTATTAGGCATAGAGTTATAATTTCCCCTCAATGTTCAATTTCAAAATTCTAAAAACCCACTGTCGGTCACTCTCTAATTTCGGACCTATTTGGCATAATGATTTTATTTTCTCACTAGTGTTTTATTTTTCCCTTACAAGTCTCATTTTCCTTTACTGCATATATTTCCCGCACGGTTTTTTTTTATATAACCACACGTTTTTCCCCGGGAGGTTTTGTTATTGCGCGTTTTCCCGCGTATTTTTTTTTCTCTCCCGGTCCTGGTCAGACTTGAGACCCATTGTTTGGTCGAAAGTCGGACTGCGTGTGGAACGTCAGACTCGAGACCCAGGTTTTGTCGACAGTCGGACATTTTTTACGTGCGGAAGCTTTACTTTTGCTTTTCGAAATATATGTGGAGGTTTATGATGATTTGGATTAGTTTCTTTTTATATTTTCTAAATCCTATAAACCCATTGTCGGTACATTTTTTTATTTGGATTAATTTGATTTGATGTTAGTAACATAATACCTTATTTGTATTAGTCGGTTAAATTCATTAGGTTCAGCCTTAACATTTGACGTTACACCTTTTTACGTGTTGACATAATTATTTCAGCGGCCATGTTTTGGGTTGTCATTATTTTACGTGTTGACATTTTTTTCTTAAGTGTGAGTTGACAGTTACTATGGCGGTCAGTGTTGTCATAGAGTTTTTATGTCGTACGGTGACAACTTGTATTCTTAGGGTATCAGTCCAACGTATCGATAAACCGGTTTTAACTTATGTTTTTTTTATTTACGAGTTTAACTCGAGTTCGTTTTCCGCGATGAAGATGTTTAAAGATTGTATATTAGATGGTGTTAGGGAAAGTATTTTCCACCACCAAGTTCTTTTTTCTCTCATACTTTATTAGTCCCTTAGGTTATATTAGGGTTAGTCCTTTTCGTTTTGGGATCTGGGGCTGTTCTAGGACAGTCTGTTTTGTCTTTGGTTATTCTTTAGTTAGCGAATACTGTTCGGTTTAGTTAGTGGTGTAGGTGTTTGAATGAATTGAAGGTATTTTCGTTTGCAGTTGTGCTTTAGTTTTTTCTTTTTGTTGATGATGGACAGTTTAGATTTAGGATTTGTTTTTCTTCCTTTTCTTCTAATTTTTTTGTAATGATTATAGGGTTGTCCCTTAATTTTTTTTTTTTTTGCTGCTTTGAGGATGATGTAGCATTACGCTACTGTTTGGCCTTTTTCATGCTCGACAAATAAGTTCTCTTTTTGTTCGCTAACCTTTTTTACCAAATTCTTTTTGGTCAATTTTTAAAATTGGATTGTGCTGTTTGGAGAAAAGAAATGACTGATTTCTTTCTTGTCACTTACTGCTTGGAGTTGATGGACAAAAGGTCTTTTTTTCCTGTGAATTTTATTGAATCTATTGTTGATTTCTGAATAAGTCAGTTCACTCAGTTGTTTAAATAATATATGCTCGATTCATGGTAAGCGGTTAAGAGCACGTATTTTCATGATTTAAAGAAAATTGAAGAAATTGGCTGGTTATTACAATGAATGGATAACCAATATACCGCATAGAAGTGCAGGTATTTCTCGTATTTTTTTCCCCTTGTGTCGTGATTTTGCGAAACAAGTGATAAATTAAGATCCAGTTTGCCATAAGTCATGATTTACTGATTTACGGAAGAATAATCTGACTGTTGCTGTAACTAACCCATGTAAGCAGTCAACTAACTCAAATATTCGGTTCTCGGACCGCATTTAAATATCACCCATAAAAATTTGAAGTCATTGACGACGGATGCGCCACAAGGCGCATTTGAAATAACTGCCGTGTAAACTCCTGCTCCAAGATTTTTTGGGACATTAATTTTATAAATTGTGTCAATTTTATAACCAGTGTTGTTTTAGAATTAATGCACCTATTAGGGATTTATATTTTAAAAAGTCTGTGTTTCACCTGTCATTTTTCATGAGAACCCTGATAAGTTTTTAAGTTGCTGTTGTAAACGGCGAAAGCATGCTTTTGACTGTAGCTTAGACAACGTAAAGTAAGGAATTCTACTCATAAATTATTTCATGAAAAAGTGTTAGGTAAAGCTAGGAACACACTGTATCTTTTCTTTATTCTTCTTTAAAAAATCTGTTGATTTAATTTATAGCATCATCATTCCTTTTTTTAGCATCAATATCCAATGTAAGTGTTTTCTACTAACCAATTTTACCTTTAGATTTATTTTCTGTCTGAAGTGTTTCTTGATTACAAATTTGGTGTAATAAATTTTTATTTTCAAAGTGTAAGTACCTTTTTTTTTATTTCTTACACACCTTATAGCGTAGCAAACATATTATTTTGCATTTTTCCGCTATAGTAGGTTGACTTCATGCAATTGTCTTCTCAAAGTTTGACCGCTTACCAGCAAACCATACTCTCTCTGTAGCCTTTGAACCAATTGCATTGCCGTTACGTTTGGTTGACTTCATGCAGCATTTACTATGAATCGGTCCTGTACATGTGTTGTAATGCGTTGAGGTCCTCGGTGCCGTTCCACCACTTCCCCTGTGACGCGATAACGTGACCAAAGGCTGGATATAACGCTCTGACTTATCCTCGTGGCTTCAGAAACCGCAATTTGGGACAGTATTCCACAACAGGATATTGACACCTTGTTTTGAGTATGCAGAACCGCTGCAGATGTGTCAGGAGAGTCTTAAGTGGATCCACGGATTATTAATTTTATGTTTTCAACAATTTTTGTAAAAAAAATAGTTTTTTTGTTTAGGATGTGATGTTTCAAAAATAAAGTTAAGATTGAAATTTTGTCTGAGTTTTTCCTCTTCTTCTAAGTTTTTTTTTAATTTAACTTTATCTAAATGTTTATTATCAGATTAGATAGGCTATTAAACAAGGTTTATTTTAATGTGTAGGTATCTTAACAAAAAGTTAATAGAATTTTAGGTTTAGGTTTAATTGAAATATCCCTAGACACTTTTGATGTGTGTATTTCGATAATTGCAGTTTAAAGTTGAAAAATTTCTGCTGGACACCCTTTATTATAAATGGGAAAGTGTCTGTCTGTCTGTATGTTTGTCTTTCTTTCACGGCAAAACGGAGCGACGAATCGACGTGATTTTTTAAGTGGAGATGGTTGAAGGGATGGAGAGTAACATAGGCTACTTTTCGTCTCTTTCTAACGCGAGCGAAGCCGCGGGCAAAACCTAGTATTTTTATAATTAATATTACCCAGAGCTAATATAGTATCCCAAGAAGCTGGATTGATAACTTGGTTATCATTAGGCGGTATGGCTTCACCACATCTTCTTGCAATATTGTGTAATACAGCCGTGGCAATGATAATTGGAAATGAATTTTGTAATGAAACTCCTAAACCAATAGCCATAGCCGGGAAACTTCTTTTTAACCGACTTCTAAAAAAAGGAGGAGGTTCTCAATTCGAATGTTTGTATGTTTTTTTTTTATGTTTGTTCGCGCATATCTCCGTCGTTTGCCAACCGATTTGAACAATTCTTTTTTTGTTTGAAGGGGTAGACTTCCCAAATGGTCCCATTGTCATCAGGTCCAGGATCTGATGATGGTATCATGCCGAAATCGAGGGAACTCCTCAATTTTTTTATAGAAAAACGGACATTTTTTTTTAAAGTTACTCTAAAACGTAGTTGGGGGTGTTTCCGTTTTCATCCCAAGTTTTCATCCCACGAATATTTTATTCCGTTTTCTACCCAAATCTTAGTCCGTGTTCTACCCACAATCATAATAATAGTTGTTTTTTCCGTATTCTACCTAAAATATATTCCGGTTTCTACTCACTGCAGTTTATAATTGTTTTTTTGTACAGACAGAAAAATAATCTTAAACTATTTAAACTTTGTATACTTATAATTTGATGAATAGGTACTAATTTACGACGTCACTTCCTTGGCACAGACGCGCATACACACACACACAGGCACAGACACTATGTCTATTTCATTCAGCCGGAGAGGGAGTGAAAGAGAAAGCAATATTTCTAAAGAATATTGCTAATCTGTTATACCCTTTGTTTCTCTTACCTGTTAGTTAGTCGTAAGTGATCGACAGGAGCATAGTTGCTGTAAAAGTGATATTAAAGCAGTTAAAATGCAAAATCCAGGTCCAAGTACCAGTAAAAACATTGATTCCGAAGTTTATTTTACCCTGTCAAAAAGAAACAAGCCAGTGTTAGTGTGTGGTGGTAGAGAATTCCATAAAAAAAGAGTGAATTAGGACAATTCCATAATATGGCGATGTGCGAAAGCGTCTTCTTGCTTTGGCATTATAAAAACAATGGACAGTGAAATTATTAATAGAAGTGGACACAATAGTAATTGCCATGCTAATTATAACAAACTTTTAATTAAAAACTCTATGAAGAAAATAAAAGAACAAGTCAAATCTGCCGATGGTCGCCCTATTTAACAGATCTACGAAGATGAAGTTTTATTAATAAAAGAACAAGGGTTAGATTTAGTAGAAGAAATCCCCAAGTTCTCAAGTGTGAAAACAGCATTTTTCGATGCCCGAAACAGAAGTCAAAATGTTTCTAAATTAGTATTTAAGAACAAAAGTGAAGTAGAAATACCGAACACCTTCAAAGATTTTTTACTGTTTGATTACGAAGATAGCAATAATAGAATAATTGCGTTCGCTACACATGAAGCTAGAGATCGAATGAGTAAACTTGCAATGTTTTTTGGAGACGGAACATTTAAATGTTGCATACGACCATTTATGCAGCTATATGTCATTCATGGTGACATGGGCAGCACAGACACTACAACAGGTATCACACCACTTGTTTACTGTCTTCTTTTAAACAAAAAGAAATCAACATATGTAACACTCTTCCAACTTATCAAATCGCAAATACCAACCTGGAAACCTTTAGTTTCTGACAGATTTTGAGCCGGCAGCCATAAACGCTTTAAAAATTGTTTCGCCAGAAACGAAGACAAGAGCTTGTTATTTTCACTTTTGTCAATCAATACACAAAAAAGCCAAAAAGCTTGATCTAACAAAAAAAAACTATTTGAAAAAACATGTGGGTTTAATACTTACGTTACCTTTAATACCTCAGGAAATGATTGATGATGCCTTCCTATATATTATGGAAGACTGTCCCACCTTAAACAATATTGTTAAATTTAACCCTTAATTTGGAAATGTGCCTTTAAAGATACGGCAACTTTAAAAAAATCTGTAACATTATAGATTCATATTTTTTTGAATCGATCGATTTGATCTTAAAGATTTATTCAGCGCATCACTAAAAAACATTAGTCTGTTGCATTTTAAACGACTGGACATCCCTATTTACGTCAAACTCGAAAAATGCCGAGCACGAGGAGCAACAAAGCTGTAAGTTTTATTGATTTCTTTTTTTTTTTACATGTAACAGTGCCAGTTTTTTGTTAAATTATATGTATACTGATATATACGAACGATCTAAATGAAAATCTAGTATAGAAATGTATTCTCCAAGCTGTGATATGTTTTCAAACTTCAACGTGCCTTTAAAGATACTTTGCCAAAGAGCCGAACCAAGTAGTGAATTACAACACTGTGCTTTAAAAGTTACATTGCCAAGGACCCTCATAAGTAATTTTTTATTACAATGTGTCTTTAAAGTTACTTTGCCAAAAGTTAACCAAGTATCGCATGTTTTGTATCTTATGGTGTTTACATAAAAAATCGTCATCAGACGCATGTGAGTCTCCTTAGGGTGAAATTAATGTTTTATTTGAATATAATTTTTGTCTATTTTTTGCAATTTTTCACATAACAAAATCAGTGTGTCACGGTCGTATACAAGGGGTCAGGGGGTCCCCCCGTTGATATCAAGAATGCGTGTTATCGTTAGATTTTTAGTATAAACCTAAATCCACCCCCCATTGACATCAAGTATCTAAACTCAATTTCCGAGGCACCCCCCCCCCCCCCCCGCCGTGGCAGGGAAAGTCGACGGGGCACCCCCCTTACCAAAGCTATAGCTACGTTCGTGCATGGTGTTCAGTTTGCTTGGGTTTCGGTTTGGTTGCATGTGTTGCTTTTTTGTTTGTAGGTACTCCAACGAGCTAGGTCTAAGCGCATTTTAGCGTTGATCCCTGCAAGGAATTCACAATCAGATGACAGTGACACAACAGACTGTGAAGGAATTAACATAACTCCATCAGAAGATGAGACCTACTGTAGTTCCTCAACGCCTTCTCTAGATTCTTCTTTAGATCGGATGAACCTACTCGACAGTGATGGATCTGAACATGATGCACCTATGTCTCCGGCATTGCAAAACGCCCCCACTATTTCTATCACAAAAGATTTGCCTTCCTCTTCTATGATGCAAGATATTCCTTTTTCTCCAGTGTTACAAGCAGTATTTCCTTCTGAAAACGAAACCGATTATAACTCAATACCATCATTATCTTCAATTCCACTATTACCTTCACCAGCAGTACAGTCACCCCTCAGCTTGCAACCGACTCCAAACACATCTCAACACCTGCAAAAACAGATAACCACTAGATCTGTAAGGCGTGAACGAAACAACCGCCCCCGTTTAGTAGCGAAAAGAATTAAGCGCATACCTATAGATTTCAAATGGAAAAAGACACGCTTTATTCACGGGGCAACTGTTGAAGTAATGCCATTTTCTCATCCACCTGCTGAGCTACCGTCACCTCGTCAATACTTCGCATTATTCTTTTCCGACGAAATAATTAGCGATATTGTAACCCAGACCAATATGTATTCAGTACAAAAAATAGGACGTTCCATCAATGTAACTGGGAAAGATATTGAACAATTCGTTGCTATCCATGTTATTATGGGAGTAGTTAGAATGCCATGCTATTTAGATTACTGGAGCACACAATTAAGATATGCACCTGTTGCAGATATAATGTCATTAAAAAAGTACCAATTAATTCGCAGATATATACATTTTGTTGATAGCAATGAAGAAAGTTTGGATAGGTTTCAAAAGGTTCGACCTGTTGTTGAAAAAGTTCGCCTAAACTGCTTGCTTTCG
This sequence comes from Athetis lepigone, assembly GCA_033675125.1. Classification (NCBI taxonomy): domain Eukaryota; kingdom Metazoa; phylum Arthropoda; class Insecta; order Lepidoptera; family Noctuidae; genus Athetis; species Athetis lepigone. Next base: position 14,680,904 of record CM066216.1, on the reverse strand, counting down.
GCTGAAGAAGAAAATCAATTTAGTATTGATGAGATGACTCTTCCTTACAAAGGTAAAAAGGCTGGCAATCGTCGTCAATACAATGCGAAGAAACCTAAGAAGTGGGGCTTCAAAGCATTTGTCAGATCCGGTGTGTCGGGTTATATCTACGATTTTTTGCTATATGGTGGCTACGATACGTTTCGCAACATACAATTTACGGATAGAGAAGAAACTTTGGGTTTTGGAGGTAAAGTAGTTGTGGCACTGTGTCAATCTATCAAAAACAGACCGTGTTTTGTATACTTTGATAACTATTATACGTCCCTAGAGCTGGTGGTTTATTTGAGAAATGAGCTGGGAATATTTAGCCTTGGTACCATCAAATCGAACCGTTTACGTGGATGCCAAAATGTAATAGACGACGATAAAAAGATGAAAAAAAAAGGCCGCGGTTCGTTTTCTCAAATTGTCTGCAACGAAAATAAAATTGCCGTTGTCAAGTGGTTCGACAACAAACCGGTCACTTTAGTAAGCTCATTTGCAGATTCCTATCCAGTTACCAAAATAAAGAGGTATTCAAAGGACCACAAAGCCAAAATAGATATCGATTGTCCCAAAGTCGTCAGACATTATAATACACACATGGGGGGCGTAGATTTATCTGACATGCTGATAGCCCTATATAGAACTCAAATGAAAACCAGAAGATGGTACATGGGCATTTTTGCCCAAATTCTAGATATTAGTATAAATAACGGTTGGTTATTGTATCGACGACATTGTGCACAAAAAAATGTAAAGAAAGTGTTGAGTTTGAAAGACTTTCGATGTCACATTTACTTCTCACTAATTTCCCAAGAAGTGGTCGAAAGGTCTGATGTAGCGGGACCTAGCCTGAAAATAAAGAAACCAGTTAAATCCCGGCCAATAGATGAGATAAGGTATGACGGTATGGGTCATCTGCCTAACCTTGAAAGTAGAGGACGATGCAGGGTATGCAAAGATGGACAGTCCACTGTGATGTGTATTAAATGTAATGTGCGGTTATGCCTGACGAAAAAACGAAACTGTTTCTACGATTTTCATGTGAAGAAATAAAAATTTGAGTCATTTTTTGTCATTTCAACTAAAAATTTAAGCATTCTTTGTCATTTTAAATAAAAATTTAAAAAAAGTTTGTCATTTTAATTAAAAATTTAACCATTTTTGTCATTTTAAATAAAATATTAAGCATTTTTTGTAATTTTTTTTTAAACCCTGATTTGGTATTGTAGCATTTTTGACACACTTCCAGAAGACTATACATTCCTCCGTATTTGGCAATGTGTCAAAAAAGACACATATGATTTTCGCGTGATTACTGAAAAATGATTCATTTCAGTATTTTTTCGTATTCCCTTACACCTCAAATAATCGGTATATAAACATTTTTTTATAAAATTTGATAAAAATGGTGCTTGCCAAATTAAGGGTTAATGACTATGTTGTCCAAACATATATGAATGGTGGTAAATATCCCCCAACATTGTGGTCCACAAATAATAGAAGACACCGAACTACAAATGCACTAGAAAGCTGGCATGCAACCCTAAACCGCTATGTGGCAAAAAAGAAGACTCTCAATATGCTCCAATTCCTCACAATTATAAATAAAGATGCCAAGTTACAAAACACGCGTTTTACTGGACAAGTTTCATCATCAAGGCCACGTAACAATGATGTTTTGGAGAGAGAGAAAATAATTAATTCAGCATTAAGTGATCTTTCTTGTGGTAAAATTAGCATCGGACACTGTCTGGAGAAATTAGTACCATTTACTTTTTAATTTATTGTAAATTATTTGATAATTTTCATATGTAAATCATAAAGCTATAATTTAAATCTGTGATTTTATATGCACAATTTGGTAATAGTTACGATCTGTGATTTTTAGATGTATAATTTGTAATAGTTACGATCTGTGAATTTTAGATGTATAATTTGTAATAGTTACGGTCTGTGATTTTTAAATACATAAGTAATTGGTAATAGTTACGATCAGTGATTTTTAGATGTATATGTAATTGGTAATAGTTACAATCTGTTATTTTTTTAGAAGTAGAATTTATTGATAATAGTTTGTGATTTTTTAGATGTAGGGTTAATAATACTTACGATCTGTGATTTTTTTAGACGTAGAATTGATAATAATTACCATTTGTGATTTTTTAGATGTAGGATGAATAATACTTACAATCTGTGATTTTTTTAGACGTAGAATTGATAATAATTACCATTTGTGATTTTTTAGATGTAGGATGAATAATACTTACAATCTGTGATTTTTTTAGACGTAGAATTGATAATAATTACCATTTGTGATTTTTTAGATGTAGGATGAATAATACTTACAATCTGTGATTTTTTTAGACGTAGAATTGATAATAATTACCATTTGTGATTTTTTAGATGTAGGATGAATAATACTTACAATCTGTGATTTTTTTAAAATGTAGAATTGATAATAATTACCATTTGTGATTTTTTAGATGTAGGATGAATAATACTTACAATCTGTGATTTTTTTTAAATGTAGAATTGATAATAGTACGAATCTGTGATTTTCTAGATATCAATATTCTAAAGACTTAGTTGTGTTAATTATGAATAAAGATTTTTCTAACAAAGTTTGTTTGTCTGCTAACGTTACTTACATAAGTTACTAAACAGTTATGTACTATGCCGTGGGTTGAAAACGGAGTCCATTTTTGTTGCGGGTTGAAAGCGGAATAATTATTATTATTTTTAACTCCTGGGATGAAAACGGAAACACCCGTAGTTGGGACTGACTGAACTAAAAAGTAAAAAATAAAAAACTTTTTCCAAAAAAAAGATAACCGACTTCAAAAACGAAAAGCTCCAAAATAACTATTTCGGAAGTCGGTGGCAAGGCAACACAATTCGACCGGCAGAAGAGAAGTCACCGACTTCCGAAATAGTTATTTTTGAGCTTTTCGTTTTTGAAGTCGGTTATCTTTTTTTTTGGAAAAAGTTTTTTATCCAAACTCCAAACAGTCTTTTTACACAATTTCTTGTTCTAATTTGTGACTCATTATACAAGTTGTAACGTTGTGATTTTTTTGTTTAGTGGTCAACACTTGTTGCTCTTACTAAGCATATGTAAACGCGCCATAATGGGTCTATGTAATTGATCCTAATTGTCTTTGACATTTGTCTATGACACTAGTGCGACAGGCTCTTGTCAGATTCCCATGTTTGGGGGAGTATTGTTTTAAATATGGGTGCATTTATATTATTTCTGTTTATCAACAACGTTAAATGTTTTGAGGAGGTCGCTGCCTTCATCTTGAAAATAAATTGTCGTATTTTCTAATTTAACAATTTGCATAAAGCGAGTATATTTTCATAGGATTTCAGCAAATTGGAATCTTATAGACGAGAAAATCTCCCACATTGGAAAGGGGTAATTTGGTTTCGGGTGATAGGAACCCAAGGATTCTTTAGATCTTGGATCGAGCGGCGTCGGTCGATTCAAGGATGCATTTCGATGTGGATTTAACTGGCCGGCAAGGCGTCAGGCAGTCAGCCTGGACGAATTTAAATAATTGAAAGGCTTGTAGTGCTGCGTGCGGATTTTGTGGACAATCACGGGTAAGCTGTTTGACCATCAATCGTCTTATACGGGAAGATCGACATGCGCTGGCGCATCTTCCCTTGGACTTGCATTTCTCATGCGTCTCGTTTTTTTTCAGCTGTGTGGACCAGCCTGCAAGCAGCACTGAGCCGTAATTTTATTGTGGATTGTGGCTGGGTGTCTCTGGTGCAAATCGTTTCCTGTGAAACACCGGTAAGGTTCTAGCCTATTGTCGTGATGGCCACGTGGAGCCACGCTCAGGATGTATTGTAGTTTGATCTAAAACTAATGCAAACAATGTTCTATTTCAGCCTGGGCGGGATTTTATTTTACGAAGAATTTATTCAAGGAAAGAATTTATTTTTAGGAAGAATTTATTTTGTCTTCGTTTTCCCTGTTTTCTGGATTGAGCCCTTCAACCCCGGTAGGATTGAAGAGGCTGTGCCACGTGGACTCGCTGACGAAGGGTCGGAAGGCGAGTTACCATAAGGAATGTGTCGCAAGTACCTTTTATAAACATTTAACGTCTTTGAACAAATGATAAATTCATTTACTTTTAATTACCAGTGGTGACATTATCCTACACTTTTAGATTCGTGTATTTAGTAGTCTGAGTAGATGGAATCCATAGCCTGAGGATCCACACACTGAGCTAGAGTTTAAGTAGGCAATCTACTAGGCTACCGTTGCTTGTGAATCCTGGACGTTCCAACACGTCCACTTTGGAATCGCCAGGATTGACCCAACATTGTTTAGTACAATATTGTATGAGTATCTAATTAGGAACTTTCCAGAAATTACCTTCTTGTTATTTGCTTAACTTGTTTTAAATAAAGTGTAGTTCAACAAGTTTTGAAATTTTATTATTATTTTTTACACCCAATTAGCCGAACCTCTTTCTCATTCTTTGTCAGGGTGGGAAGCCCGGGCCAACCCCAATTTTCCCCTCCGACAAATGGCGCCCACTTTATTTTAATTTTCTTGGAAAATTTGGCTGGTTGGGTAAAGGTCACCACTGGATTTTTTTTGTTTTATGAAAACTTGTAACTTTAAATTTTAACTTTCAATTTAATGAGTGTGAATTAGTTTTATATCAGTGTTAATCTGTGATAATAACATTCCTTTTCTTTCCGGAAATCATTATTGTAATTAATTTCATTATTCACAAAGTTTACTTAGTGAAAGTTGGCCAGTCACATGTCAGAGTTGAGGTTATGTGGTATCATGCCTTTGAATTTTTAGTGTTTATTTGTATTTATTTTGGCTTCCTAAAGCAGAATTGTATTATTTTGCATGTGACTGGGGTAATTTATTGTGGTTTTTCCAAATATTTTATGGAGTTTTACTGAATTTTAACTTAGACAAATTTTGACTCTGGAATTTCATTGTGAAAACTTATTTTGAAATTTTTTTTGGTGTATTGCTGTACTGAGTACCACTATTTAGTGATTGTAATTGATATTAATACTGTGCCTGAGTGTACCTAAGCATAATTTTGTTGGAATTTTGGACATTTTACATTATTTGAGCAGTAACTTTTATTGTGACAATTTCACAACTTTATTCAAGAAATAAGTAAATTTAAGCAAATATAACTAAATATCTGTGAGTCACCACTGATAATTCGCGTTTTAGAGCCTGTTTTATTTTACTTTTACACACTTTTTAGCGACACATAGTAACTTTTCATATCAACATGGACCGCAGTATACAGTTTCACTCTCTCTTGAAGGATGAGCTTATGTATGAAGTTTCTATTCGTTCAGAGACTCCTGCTAGTACTGCTGAAGCCCTGCGCAAACAATTACGTGGTTTATTGGTAGAATGTCCTGCAGAGGCAGTTTTGGAAACTAATTTTACTCCGGAATCAGAACTTAGGATTATTCAGGAGAAGCTGAAGGAATTAGGTTCTGCTGTTGATAAGTATATTAGGCTGAAGGACAGGTACTCGCAGAACCGAAGCCGAGCCTTGGGCAGCCACTTGTACCATAGGGTCATCAGAATTCAGTCTGATGATCCCGCTATTCTGACTATTAAGTCAGAACTCAGCGACAAGCTGGAAGTGCTCCTGGGTAAGGTGGAGGTAGCAAGTACTCCTGTTCCTCAAGAAGTCAACCCTTTCTTCGCTCCTAAGGAAGTTTCTGTCGAGTGCTCCGGAGACAAAAATGTTTCGAAGTGGAATTTGAGGTTCAACGGCATTACAGATCCTCGGTCATTCTTAGAACGTGTTGATGAGTTGCAAATGTCCTATGGTGTCTCGGATGTTAAGTTATTTAATTCTGCTGCTCAATTATTTACGGAACAAGCACTGCTTTGGTACAGAGGTATCAGGGATCAAGTTTCCTGTTGGTCTCAGCTTAAGGAAATTTTATTGGAGGAGTTTGGCCCAGTGGACCATGATTATAGGTTACTAGGGGAAATTAGATCACGTACACAGGGAGCGGACGAACCAGTCCATATTTACTTCTCAATTATGACTTGTATGTTTGCTCGTCTCAAAAACCCACTGAGCGAGGACAGTAAATTAGAGATTTTGTTACATAACATTAGGCCTCAATTTTCACAACAGTTAGCGTTAGTACAGGTAACTTCAATCGCCCAACTTAAGGAACAGTGCCGGAAGTTAGAAGCCGCGCGTCAGCGGGCTGATTTGTTTGTGGAGCCGTCGAGGTCCAGCTCAAGTATGCTTGGCGCGGACTTCGCTTACAAGGGCAAGTCTAATAAGCCTGTTCAGGCGGTGGCTGCCTCGACGACTAACACAGCCAAGTCGGCCAGTTGTTCGTGTGCTGACACTAAGAGTAAGGGTAGGCAGTTTAAGAAGACCGCAAAGCCCATTTGTTTTAAATGTGGTAAAACTGACCACGATTTTTCGAAGTGCAACGCCGTGCCGAAAGGGGGCGCTGTAAAGTGTTTTGGCTGTGGGAAAGCAGGTGTTTTGCGGAAAAACTGTACTAATTGTAAAAACTGTACTAATTGTAACAAAATTGAGAAACCTGACAAAGGAAATATTAACAATTCAAAAAACTTGTAAGGTTGAATCGTGGCAATTTAAATAATGATTCTAGGTCTAAATTTTATAGTTTTGGTTCCATTGCCACGGTTCTGTTTGCTCCCAGTACAAATGATATTAGACCTCATTTAAAATTTCAGGTAAATGATTTTGACATTTTTGGTTTATTGGACTCAGGTGCAGCCATTTCAATTTTAGGAAATAATTCACACTTAGATTTTGTCAAGTTTGGTTTTGATTTTCAAGAGAATTTTAATGGTACAAAATGTCATGTTGCAAATGGAGTCGAGGTACAGACGATAGGGTTTATTTTTGTTCCGGTTACTTTTAATAATATTACTCATGTTATTAAGTTTTTTGTTATACCCAACATAGTTTCACATGTTATTTTAGGGGTAGATTTTTGGCATGCCTTTCGTCTAGCACCAGAAATATTTGACAACATTGACTATAGAGTTTCACCAGTAGATAATATTTAACACTCAGTAAATTCAGACCGCATTAGTACAATTCAATCGTATGAACATTTAACAGTGGCTCAAAAGGAGTTAGCTGATGCGATGGTTGAACAATTTAAGAATATTTCTTTTGAAGAAAAGGGTTTAGGTAGGACTACCTTGATTGAACATGTCATCGATACTGGTGATGCACCACCGATTAAGACAAAGCAATATCCTCTCTCGCCGGAAAAGAGAGCATTCTTAAGCCAGGAGCTAGATAGGATGTTAGCCTTAGACGTTGTCACTCCCAGTGAGAGTCCGTGGAACAATCCAGCCTTGCTTGTCAAGAAATCAAACGGAGATTGGCGGTTTTGTTTAGATTGTAGGAAGTTGAATTCGGTAACCAAAGGGGATTCTTATTCAATTCCATACATACCCCAGATTCTTGACAGCTTAAAAGAGGCCAAATATTTGTCTTCCATCGATTTATCATCATCTTTTTGGCAAATTCCACTGAGTAAAGACTCGCAGGAGAAGACTAGCTTCACAATTCCTGGCAGAGGTTTGTTTAATTTTAAGGTCATGCCATTTGGTCTTTGCGGCGCACCTGCTCGTCAGCAGCGCCTTATGGATCGATTATTCGACCATAACTTAACGAGCGATATTGTGAATGGCATGGTATTCTGTTTTATCGATGACATCGTAATTTGTAGTTCAGATTTTAACACCCACATGGTTTTGTTAAAACGAGTGTTGGACAAATTGAAGATGGCCAATCTGACAATAAATTTCACCAAGTCTAAATTCTTCAGGCAGTCGCTAAAGTACCTTGGTTACGTCGTAGACGAGTTCGGTTTGCGTACTGATCCTGAGAAGGTATCGGCCATTTTGAATTTTCCCACTCCAACAACTGCGCGGGATGTAAAAGTATTTTTAGGTACATGCTCGTGGTACCGTCGTTTCATAAGAAATTTTTCAACAATCGCAGCTCCTTTGAACAGGTTGACAGCAAAGGGTAAAAAGGCACCACCTTTTCAGTGGTCGGAGGAAGCTGAAACAGCTTTTATTACCTTAAAGAACGCCTTGGTTACTGCCCCGGTTTTAGCTGTCCCTGATTTTGACAAACCTTTCACTGTTCATTGTGACGCTTCAGCGTATGGTTTAGGTGGTATGTTGTCACAAACAATAGACAATTACGAACATCCGATTGCGTACGTTAGCCGTTCGCTGAACAAAGCGGAGCGGAATTATAGTGCTACCGAACGGGAGGCACTGGCGGTTATTTTTGCAGTAGAGAAATTTCAAGCTTATTTAGGTTCCCGACCCTTCAAAGTGGTCACGGATCACTCATCGCTGAAGTGGTTCATGAACTTGGAGAATCCAACCGGAAGACTTGCTCGTTGGGGTTGCCGACTGTCTCAATTTGACTTTGAAATTGAGCACAGGAAGGGCTCTGACAACGTCGTTCCGGATGCATTGTCCAGGCTTATGAAAGTGGAAGCGGTGAATGATTCCGATGACGCAGAGAAAGATGATTGGTATGACAGGACCTTTAATGGTTGTAAAGCCTTTCCTAAAAACTTTCCTAATTTCTGCGTCAAGGACGGGAAACTCTATCGTTTCTGCAAGAGTAAATACAATCTACTGAGTGAATTTGATTGGAAGGAAGTGGTAAAGAAAGGTGATCGGATGGAAGTTATTAGGGCAAACCATTGTGAAGCTACTGCAGCACACTTGGGAGTGTTTAAGACGCACAGACGGCTGTGTTTAACTTATTTTTGGCCAGGCATGCATAAGGATGTCGTGGAATTCATTAAAAATTGTGACGTCTGTGCCGCGTATAAACATTCCACAAAGGCTACACCAGGCTTAATGGGTCAACCAAAGGTTTGCCATAGACCTTTCCAAGTAGTGTCTATAGATTTGGTAGGTCCTTTACCACGTTCCCGAGCTGGATTTACGTTTTTGTTAGTCGTAACATGTTGTTTTTCCAAATATACCTTATTGTTTCCGTTGCGTCGTGCAACCAGTGCTCTTGTGGCCAAACATTTTGAACGGGATGTTATTTTAGCTCACGGTGTCCCTGAAACCGTAATTGCAGATAACTGAGTGCAATTCACGGGATCGGAATTCCGGAATCTACTGAAACGCTACAACATTCCCAAAGTACATTATTGCCCACGTTATACGCCGCAGGTTAATCTGGTAGAACGGTATAACAAGACAGTTATGACGGCCGTAGCTTCCTACGTGGAAGAAAACCATAGGAACTGGGATGAGCAACTGTACCGAATTCAGTTTGCTGTAAACAGTGCAGTAAACGAGTCCACTGGGTTTTCTCCTTTCTTTTTAGTACATGGTAGGGAACCGGTCGTGAATGGGTCCTTCTACAGAGATACTGATGCGGAGTATGAAGTAGCCATGCCTCGCGACGAGTGCGCTGGGGAGTTAGGCTGTTTGAGGGACATTTTTGGTCAGGTTCGGTTGCATTTGTTAAAGGCACATGAGGCTAACTCTAAATATTATAATTTACGCCGTAGACCGGCTAAGTTTTCAGTTGGGGATATTGTTTGGAAGCGCTGCTATACGCAAAGCGATGCAGCTAAGTTTAAAATGGCTAAGTTAGCACCCAAGTACGAGAAGTGCAGGGTGAAGGCCGTTTTGTCCCCCTTAGTTTACGAATTGGAAAGATTAGATGGCCATCCCATTGGGTCTTGGCACATGAAGGACTTGAAGAGTCACTAGTTTTTTTCGAAGTAGCTAGGCGATCCGACAGCAGCCGCATTGTAGTGTCGAAGTGATACGGCTGTGTGTGTGTCTGTATTCCGTGGACGCACGACCCGCCGTTATCACGCGAGCTCGTCGTGCCGCCACGGTTTACGAACCGCCAGTAGTTCATGGAGATGACTGCAGACGTTGTGGAGTTTAAATGGTTGACATTTAAATGCCGTTTTGATAGGTGTGGTGAACGGTTATATTCCGACACACTACCCTGTATGATTGATGAAGAAAGAATGAAGGAATGAAAGGTAAACTCGCTAAGCGCTTAGTGTTAACTAGATGAGGGATAAAAAGGATGTGTGAATGTTGTTAAAAAGAAAAGATTCGTGTGGAACGTATGGCTGTCTGTCAAATACTATCGCCAGTTACGGTTGTTGCGGAACCAGTCTTGTTTCCTACGGTTACCGGTACCGGGTTTGTTGTTTTGTTTGGAGTTTTTCGTAGGATCAAGATATATTGTTTTTTCTTCAGTATTACTGAATTGTTGTTTTATTCACTGTGTCAGTGGATCGGAAGGACGCGCGTCCGATAATTTTTTTCAGGTTTTGGTTCCGGCAACGTTTTTTTTCTCACATTTTGATTTTCAGGATTATTTTGTTCTTGAGTTTGGTGGTCGCGCTGCTCGAAACACATGCATGCGTGTTCGAGGGAGTCTAAGCGACGGTTTGTTTTATTTTGCCGATTTTTTGGTCTTGTACCAAAGGTTTTTAGTTTTGTCCCCGTGGGATTATTGCTCTTATGAGTAATTGTTTTCCCCATGCTGACCTGGGGGCAAAAAGAAAACCTAGAATGTGTCAGCTGCATCTCTTCCCGTGCAGATCGTAAGAGGCGATCGAGGGACATGGGCCAAGGAAGGAACTTGTGTCAAGTTATGTGTTTTTTTTACTGGTTCCTTTCCTGAACAAACATGCCCAGGGTTTTTGTTTGCGTTGGTTGTTTGGAGACTTGTTGGTGTTTTTTCGTTTTGTTTTTTTGTTGGACTACCCATTGTTTTAACACATTAGTTTCGTTTTATTTAGTTCGCTGAGGGCAGCGAGCGGTTCTCCTTGGTCGAACCTTTCCCTAGGAAGGGGGGTATTGTAACGTTGTGATTTTTTTGTTTAGTGGTCAACACTTGTTGCTCTTACTAAGCATATGTAAACGCGCCATAATGGGTCTATGTAATTGATCCTAATTGTCTTTGACATTTGTCTATGACACTAGTGCGACAGGCTCTTGTTAGATTCCCATGTTTGGGGGAGTATTGTTTTAAATATGGGTGCATTTATATTATTTCTGTTTATCAACAACGTTAAATGTTTTGAGGAGGTCGCTGCCTTCATCTTGAAAATAAATTGTCGTATTTTCTAATTTAACAATTTGCATAAAGCGAGTATATTTTCATAGGATTTCAGCAAATTGGAATCTTATAGACGAGAAAATCTCCCACATTGGAAAGGGGTAATTTGGTTTCGGGTGATAGGAACCCAAGGATTCTTTAGATCTTGGATCGAGCGGCGTCGGTCGATTCAAGGATGCATTTCGATGTGGATTTAACTGGCCGGCAAGGCGTCAGGCAGTCAGCCTGGACGAATTTAAATAATTGAAAGGCTTGTAGTGCTGCGTGCGGATTTTGTGGACAATCACGGGTAAGCTGTTTGACCATCAATCGTCTTATACGGGAAGATCGACATGCGCTGGCGCATCTTCCCTTGGACTTGCATTTCTCATGCGTCTCGTTTTTTTCAGCTGTGTGGACCAGCCTGCAAGCAGCACTGAGCCGTAATTTTATTGTGGATTGTGGCTGGGTGTCTCAGGTGCAAATCGTTTCCTGTGAAACACCGGTAAGGTTCTAGCCTATTGTCGTGATGGCCACGTGGAGCCACGCTCAGGATGTATTGTAGTTTGATCTAAAACTAATGCAAACAATGTTCTATTTCAGCCTGGGCGGGATTTTATTTTACGAAGAATTTATTCAAGGAAAGAATTTATTTTTAGGAAGAATTTATTTTGTCTTCGTTTTCCCTGTTTTCTGGATTGAGCCCTTCAACCCCGGTAGGATTGAAGAGGCTGTGCCACGTGGACTCGCTGACGAAGGGTCGGAAGGCGAGTTACCATAAGGAATGTGTCGCAAGTACCTTTTATAAACATTTAACCTCTTTGAACAAATGATAAATTCATTTACTTTTAATTACCAGTGGTGACATTATCCTACACTTTTAGATTCGTGTATTTAGTAGTCTGAGTAGATGGAATCCATAGCCTGAGGATCCACACACTGAGCTAGAGTTTAAGTAGGCAATCTACTAGGCTACCGTTGCTTGTGAATCCTGGACGTTCCAACACGTCCACTTTGGAATCGCCAGGATTGACCCAACATTGTTTAGTACAATATTGTATGAGTATCTAATTAGGAACTTTCCAGAAATTACCTTCTTGTTATTTGCAACTTGTTTTAAATAAAGTGTAGTTCAACAAGTTTTGAAATTTTATTATTATTTTTTACACCCAATTAGCCGAACCTCTTTCTCATTCTTTGTCAGGGTGGGAAGCCCGGGCCAACCCCAATTTTCCCCTCTGACAAAGTACTCTGCAGCCGTATTGCATTGTTCTAATGGAGTCATCATATATCTGTTACATGCATAGCCTGATTCTCCAACTAGGACAGATCTACCATATTGACCCTGTTCAAACATTGCTCTTCTATAACAATTGTTAAAAATATATGAATCATGAGTGCTCCCTGGCCATCGAGCAACTATGTCAGTAAATTCCAATTTGGCATTGCAGATTGCTTGTATATTAATTGAAAAATAATGTTTTCTGTTACGGAAAATCTCAGGATCCTCTCCACCTAAAAAAAAATTATATTAACAAATTGAAATTAAAGTTAAATGTGAAATTATACTACAAAACTGAAATTACCTGGTGATTTGATGAACTTTACATGAGTGCAATCTATAGCTCCTAAAACGATTGGAAATTAAGCTCTGTTATAAAATTCTACTAGTGTCTGGCGGATCTCATCCGGTAACTATGGAAAATATATGTGTCGTGGTCGAAGGGTAGCAATAGCTGCGCTGACTTTGTGCACAATTCTGTGTGCAGTAGAAGTGCTAAATCCACACAAATCAGCAGCAGTCATTTGATAGCACCCAGTAGCATAAAAACGTAGAGCACAAAGAACTTGATTTATAGAAGACACGCTGTTATTTCTTAAATAAATAATAAGCAATTAGAAAGTTGTGTACATAATATGTAAAGGCAAACAATTCAGAATATAACAGGTTTTGATACTTACATATTTGAAGGAAACTCTATTTTATCTTCAATAGATTCCAATACAGACAGAACTGTTGGTTTCGTGAGGCGAAACCTAGTTACAAAGTCTTTGTCATCAAGGGTGTCGAAATGTTCTCCTCTCTCACGTACCCATCTTGGGCGACGAACATATAACTCCTCATAGTATGTTTCGTCAAATGTTAGTGCCAACACTCTTTTCATTTTTGTTGAAGCCAAATACAATAATAATATGATATTATAAACACTGAATAGGTTATATGTATTGAATTATAAGTGACTTTGACAGGTCTTGAACGGGTTCAAATACGTTAATCGTCCAAAATCGGGCGTTCAGAGTTTAAACAGGGTTCAGCCTGAACGGAGTTCAATTTTTGTTGGTGAAATGCAAACTTGTGTGCTGAGCTCAGTTCAACGCGTAAACCGAGTTTAGCTTGAATTGATCGCGACCAATGTAAACGGTGAAATCGGCTGTAAGTGCAAGATCGTGTCAGCTGTGCGCTCATTGAAAATGGACAAAGATACTACGCGCTCCTCGTCGCCGCCGATTGAACCAGCGAATTTACCTTCGCTTCCACAATTGGAAGAAGATATCATTATCCTTTTAAAAACGTTACCCCAACTATGGAACGCCCAGCATAAATATTACACTAACAAATAAAAGAGACAAGCTGGATACGAAAAGATACACGAAATTAAAAAAAAACCTACAGGTAACCGTAGATGATGTCCGCAAGAAAATAAATAGCCTTAGATTCAATTACAGAGGAGAATTAAAGAAAATTACTTTATCAAAAAGATCTGGAGCCAGTGTTGATGACTTGTACACACCAAAAGCAAAAACCTTAACTGCCAAGTTTTTTATATAGCCAAACTACAGTCAACAGCAGTAAATTCACCGTGTGTAGGCACGGCTTACAGTGTTGTATGGGCCACTGTAGAAGCTTGTTGACATACACGGCGGCTTTACGTTCCGGCGCCGCCAGTGGCGGCGGTGGCGGCCCGCCACCGTGTTCGCCGTGCGTCCCCCTCGGCACGCCGCGTCTACACGTTTTCGTGACGGATTACATACGCTCATTTTGTATTACGAGTAAAATGAACATAAATCAAGAATTACTAATTACACTAGTTCATGAAAGACCTGTAATATGGGATAAGACTATTGACGATTATAAAAATAAGCGGCTTAAGTACGATTCTTGGAAAGAAATCTTTACAAACTTAAATCCCCTATTTGAAGATTTAAGTGGTAAAGAAAAAAACCATTTTGGTAAGCTCCAGATTTATTAATTTCCTTACAAAAAAATATTTATGCATAGTTATTTTGATAAGAGAGGCTACCTTCGTTAGATATAAAATATTGTGCAAATCTGTTGCGAACATCGTTAGCCACTAAACTTCCGCGAACTGCATTCGTGATAGGTAGGTTAGTTCCGATTCTAATTCTAAGGTGGACTCGATTTCATTATCAAAATGAAAGCTTACTTCTTTATGTATTTTTGCAAAACGCAACAAGTTTTTACAATATCTACAGCCAAATCGATTAACACATTCATTGGCCGGTAAAAAATACGGCATTTTGTTGGCTAAAATTCCAAAAGCACATTCAACAAACCTTCGTGCTCTTGTGAGTCTATAATTAAACGTTCGTTTTATTTGATTAAGTTGATGGCTTCCGAATGGACGAAGTAAGTGATAGTGCAAAGCAAAGGCTTCGTCTCCAACAAACACAAACGCAAATTTGTAGTCAGTTCCAGGCAAGCGTGATGCATCGGGTGGATTTAATGTGATGTTTGTTAATTTTTTCCAAAATGTGGTTTCTTTAAAAACACTGGAATCACATTCCTTTCCGTAGGCACCAATATCGACAAATATAAAATTGTAATCGCTGTCTACTACCGCCATTAAAACTATTGAGAAGTAATGCTTGTAATTTAAAAACATCGAACCACTGTCCATAGGCTTAATGACTCTGATGTGTTTACCATCAACCGCTCCTAAGCGCAGCGGGAAATCGGAAGATTTTTGAAATTTGTTTGCAATTTGAAACCAGTCTTCTTTAGTCGGCATTTTCATATGTTCTTTGCACAGTTATGACCAAATGAAGTAGCAAACTTCACGTACAATGCAACTTATAGTTTTTATTCCAATTCTATAGGTATAATGTAGATCTGTAAATGTGTCTCCGGTTGCTAGGTACCTGAAATATCAAAAAATAATATCATTTTTATTTTTAGGGCAACGGGTGATGAAGAAATGGACCAATATGAAAGATAATTGGATAAAATGTAATGAAAAAATGAATGAATGTAAATCTGGATCTGGAGCGAAAAAAATAAGAAAATACAATTTTTATGATGAAATGCTATTCTTAAAAAAAATTGTCGAGCATCGCAAGACCGATTCTAGTATGATTGAACATGTAAATGATTCAAGCCTTCAATGAAGCTCAGGGGACTGTGAAACGAGTGAGGTTCAGAAGGCTACAAAAAAAAAACAACTCAGCAAAGTTGACATTAAGTTTATGAAGTATATGAATTCAACAGCGCAGGAGGAAAGAAGCCGTAGATGAACTTTTTAGGGGAATTTCTGATACTGTTGACAAGTTTAGTGATGAAAATATGATTGACTTTCAGTTTCAAGTCATATAAATAATTAAAAGCATCCAACAGAGAGAGCATAACCGATATATACCTACACCTAGAAACCAATGGGATAGTGGCTATCAAAGTGGCACAGCATCAGCGAATTCGCAGTTATCAATGTATGGGTATTCTACAGCTGCTAGATCAGGCTTTGGGAATAATCGTCAGGAAAATGATTTTGGACATAGTTCTGGTTTGGAGTCAATCCCCAACCGACCAGAATCGCAAGTATCTGTGTACAGTGAAAATTCAGGAAGTACCTCTGCAAATTCTCAAGCTAGTGCTGAAGAAGAATTCGATTTCAGCATTTTCATTAGCATATTTATCCTTGTTTCTTGTTTCTACGTGTATAATTAATTGTTGATAAGTAAGTAAATAATTTATCAACAGTACAACTTTTTCAAGCAGAATGTCTAGCAATCACCAAGGTGGCACAGGCAACTCAAGCTAGAGGTATCAGGGACATCCGAGTGAAAATCATCTCGGATAGCACCTCTGTTCTTCAAGCCCTAAAAACAACACAATCCACTCAGCCCTGATAATGGAATGTCACAATGCCCTCCAAACCATTGCAGAATGTAACACGGTAACACTGCAATGGATAAAATACATAGATACATATATATATTGATACATAGGTATAGATAGGAGGTAATCCTGCTCACGTTCCGGCGGCTGCTCGTGGGATGCCACTGCGCACTCAGTAACGCCAAACTGCCCTCGCTTACGGGAGACCTGAAGTAAATAAGATAACATATTAGCACTATATCTCACGAAATCCTACAACTTATCATTGTTATTTTTTACATACCTATAGTGTCGTGGTCTACTTGCGGCGGGGACGTGAGGCTTTGCAATAGCACTCGTCACAATCTTACACGTCTCGTCCCAAAAAAGGCCTAAAAAGAAAGAAGGAAAAAATGTTAAAATAATTTAAAATATAAATTTACGAATATTAACTACACATAAAATACACCATGTAGGTATTAGCATTTAGGATGCACTTACCGTTCTATTCTTTGTCTGTTCTTTTTTCTCTCAAAGTACATTTCACTTGACTCGTAATTCGTAATTGAAGGGGTACTTCCAAGTATAATATATTTAGGAGACAGTAATTTTTAAAGTGAAGCGGTCTGTCGTCGCCGCGCGGTCGGCCGCATAGACTAATATGTCTGCGGCGCACTGTGAATTTGTTATTGAAATTGAGGGCACACTGCACAAGATAATGCATCGGCATTACTCGATACTGTGCGGGTAGATCTTGTAATGTTGATAGTCTAGTGCAAAAACCTATTGTGCGTTTCACTTTATTTTTTATAGTACCTAAACACAAAATATACACATTTACACAATGACTCAACACATACAGATTTATTATTATTTTATATTTTTTGTTTGTTTTTTTTTTTCATTAAGTATTTATCTATTTATATAGAGCATATAAAACCTATGTACTTAATCTATATTTATTGTAAAGCTGGTTTACATCTGTGACATGTCACACAGGGTCCAGTTGAAAACCAGCGTCAGGCACTTGTGGCCTGACATTTTGCTGAACTGGACCTTTTTGACACAGCTGCCGGGCACAAATATTATGTTAGTTACTAATTTTAAGCTGATATTATTTTTTTAAAACTCCATGTAATGTATGTATGTTATGTGAACCAACATACCGGCACTGCTGTGTGAAATAAATGTATTTTCTTTCTTTCTTTCTTCTTTCTAAAAGGACACAGCAACTCGCTGGGAAATGACGCAGCGGACGAACTTGCCAAAAGGGGGTCAAGCAGTACGATCTATGGACCAACACCACTGCTACCCATACCCCCAACCCAAATAAAATCCTGGCTAAAGGAAAAAACAAAGGAAACCCACCTCGAGGAATGGTGTAACAGCAACAGCTGCAGGCAAACAAAAAACGCCATCCCAGCCATGACCAAGAAGTTTGCCCGAAAAATTATCAAACTAAATAGGGATAAAATCAAAACAGTTATAGAAACCATAACAGGCCACTGTCCCTTAAACAAGCACCTATTCACAATAGGAGTAACAGACAGCCCTTTATGCAGAGGTTGCTTAGAGGCAGAAGAAACGCCACAACACGTCCTCATGTGCAGTGTGGCCGAACAACAGGCAGAACTACTCCAACACCCTGGGTCACTTCCAGAAATCTTTGGCAGACTGAAAAGTCTGCTACGATTCTGGGAAAGAGTGGGATGGTTGGAATAGGCGACAAGTCACTCACGCACAATGGCCCAATTATGAGGCTAAGTGCGGACAAGCCCAGCGAAACTAAAACTAAACTAAAACTAAGTACAATTTTGTTTGTGATAAATGATTAGTATAAATAAATAAAATTAAACAAAAGTGTGTAAGTGATTTAATTTGGTACTAACCTCAAAGTTACAGCCAATCTTTCTGCGGCGGAAATACTTTGTCGCATATTAGTATCTTGGTGCTTTAGTTTCTGGGATAAAATTTGGAGCAATTTATCGAATGTCGTTTTCTGCATTCTAAAATAATTGAAATACTTGTCTTCATCTTCCCTCAGTTGATTCTTGACAAGTGTATGAAAAGCGCCAAATTCTTTGCGTTTTTCTAAAATTGGATGTATCCAAAACCTTCTTCTTTTCTCTTTTTTTTTTTAAGTTTTCTATATACATAGTACGCAAGAATAATCTATTTTTTAGGAGGGTTCATGTCGAAAACGTCGTAACTTGGCTGCAGAAAAATGTGAACTAAGCGGCACCTGGCCGTTGTCTCGACCGGTAGCTTCGCCGTGCCATGTACAAGCTTGCACGTTTTGTTAACCGTACGGCTAATACGCCGTACGGTTAAGAAAACGTGTCGTGGACAAGAGGCCTTACTCCTCAATACCACACTGCTCTTTGCCAAGCAATTCAGTTACTAATCCACCTGCTCACTCAGGCATGCAGCACTCTCCAGATGCTCCATCTCCTTCACCCTCTTTATTGCAGTCCCCCACAGTGATTCGTCCACTCACATCTACATCTAAACCCTCACAACTATTCAATGAAGATGAGGGCCATCTTCATTGAATAGTTGTGAGGGGTAATAGAGGTGAGGTATCTCACGAACACATTATTCTTCGTCGCCTTCTTCCACTCCAGCACATTATTTGACTAATTTGCCTCCACCAATGACCTCTAAGTTACAACTTGGAATAAATTAGCCACTTTTTCATGTAAACTCAAAAACATACCAAATAGCCCCACTTTACGGTACCCATTTTATTGGTACGGTGATGGAACATTGAAGAGTGTTCCAAAACCTTTTTACCAACTTTATACATCGCACATAGATCTCATTTCTGATGTAAATACAACATCACTAGTTCCTGTTCTGCCTGATAAAAGTAAATTAATTACACAAGGTTTTTTTGTAATCTACTAACACAATGGCGTCATTATGACTTTCCAATGGTCGACCACTGACACTCCATTGAAAGAAATGGCATAAAATGGTAATCTCGAACATAATGACAGATGAATGACTGACGTATGCGGTAATCTGCTAAAATTTTGACAGTTACTTTGAACAGTGACCTACCATTGGAATGCCATTGTGCAGTCATTGTTTTTGAGTTTACTTCGACCAAGCGACAGCTGGCTGCTGTGTGTCTTGAATCACGTGTGTTTGAAGGATAATACTTGTTAAGAACTCAGAAATACTTACTTTTTTCATTTAGTATGTTATAAATTATATCACGGCAATTTATTCGCTGCGATCTGCGATTCTGGACCTAGCCGACGCAGTGGATGCTAGAGAAAGAAGAAGCAGGGAATCCAGAAGGCGTCGTTTAGCCCGTCGGTTGATAAGCACCAATATCCCTTCATAAATGTACGAGGAGGAATTTGTCAAAACTTTTCGTCTCTGAAAGAACTCGGTAAGGGCGTTAATTGAAGAACTCATTCCCCTTATGGCTAAACGGCGTCGAAATGATGTCATATTGGCAGATATAAAGGTAAGAATTTGACATTGCTTTATTATTCTATAGCTATAACCACGAAATAGGTCGATCAGTGGGTCATCTTAGGACGATTAATATATTTGTTATTGCAGATTCTCATTGCACTTGCATTTTATGCATCCGGTTCTTACCAAAATTTGATAGGACAGAGTACCCTCCATAATCTCATAAAATATATCATAAATATATTAAATGGCCCACACAATGTGATAAAAAAACATTTTAAAGGCTAGGTAAGTAATTAAATATATCCTGATAATTTTGTTTGCATTGCTTGTTGCACCTAAGCAGAATTGTTATGTATAAAAAACTTTTCAGGTTCTATAGAAAAATTGAATTTTCCGGTGTCCTGGGTTGTAATAATGGCACCCATTGTGGCAATAATAAGGCCGGAGATACATGAGGAGCGCTATTACAAGAGAAAGGGCTTCCACTCCCTTAATGTTATGATAGTATAAATACCAAGACCTAATAAAGACCAAGTGACTAATTATAGACCTATTTCCTTACTGCCTACTATGTCTAAAATACTAGAAAAGATTATAAACAATAGACTTCTTAAATATTTGGAGGAGAAATCTATTCTCTCAAGTCGGCAGTTTGGATTTAGGCCTAAAATGTCTACAAATAATGCCGTACATCATCTAACTATCTAGCACAAGAACTGGATAAAGGTAACCACATAGTCGGAATCTTCCTGGACCTCACCAAAGCTTTTGATACAGTTTATATTCCCATTTTGCTGCGCAAGCTTGAATCCATACGCATCAGGGAAATTCAGCTGAAACTATTTAAGAGCTATCTTGAAGAACGTACGCAATGTGTAAAGATTGGCAATGTTATCAGTGATGATGAAAAAAGCACAGCTTTCGGAATTCCTCAAGGAAGTGTTTTAGGGCCTACACTCTTCTTAATGTACATAAACGATCTCTGTAATCTAAATTTAGATCATGGCCATATTGTTTGTTATGCCGACGACACGGTTTTTTTGTTTTCGGCTGTTTTGAAAAAAATGTCTACAAGTTTGCGCAACACGGATTCAATGTTATTAATAAATGGCTTCAAAATAATTCACTAACCCTAAATGCTGACAAGACTAATTACGTCAAGTTTTCGATGCGCAAGCAAAAACTAACTGGCACTACTTCAACATTGTATGCTCATAACTATGAGTTGAGTGAGTATATCTATATGTTGGCTCGCAGATTTGCGAAGTGCTCGATTGACGTAAAGGCCACATTGTTTAGGGCGTACTGTCAATCATTTTATACATGCAGTTTGTGGGTCAACTATACGCAGCGGGCATACAGTGCTCTGCGTGTTCAATACAATGACGCTTTTAGGGTGTTGATGGGGTTGCCGCGCTACTGCAGTGCGTCCAATATGTTCGCAGAAGCGGAAATTGACGGCTTTCATGCCATCATGCGCAAGCGAAGCGCCTCCATCATGCGCAGGGTACGCGTCAGCCCCAACGTCATTCTGAAGACTATAGCGGACAGATGGGACAGCCCCGTACTGGAGCATTGGATACGCCTCCACGCCCCTGGGGCGCAAAATAAATAAATTAAAAACCGCATTATTTGTAGACTTTGTAGTTATAAGTACTAACACTAGTTTTTAAGTTATGTTTAATACTAACAAACTATGGACATTGTCTGAAATAAAAGATTTTATTTATTTATTTATAACTGCACGTCTAGCACAAATAAAATTGTCCTAATATTAAAATGTCAAATACAGTAAAGTACCTTGGAATTATAATCGATGAGACACTTTCTTTTAAACCTCAGATAGAGGCAGTAAATAATAGAATTCGGAAATTTACATTTTTTTTAAATTACGCTTCATTGCAGACCCAAAAATTGTTAGGCAAGTCTACTTTGCCCTATGTCAATCAATAGTAACAAACTGTAATACGACATGGGGTGGACCGGGTAAAACATTGTTACTAACAATCGAGAGAGCTCAGAGGACAATTCTCAAAGTGTCTACTTTCCGCCCTTTCCAGTATCCCACTAAGCTTCTATACAAAGAATGTGAAGTATTAACAGTCCGACAGTTACTCATAATGGGTATTGTATTAAAACAGCAAGCAAATCTAACATATAGCATGGATTTTACTAAAAAAAGACGTAAAGATTTAGTCTGTCCTCAAAATTATACCAAACATGATTTCACATCAAAATTTTATCTGTTTCTTGGTCCTCTCCTCTACAATAGATTGAACGCGAAAGCAAACATTTTTAACCTGAATACAATTAACTGTAAAAAAAATCTTAAGGAAACTCTTCAAAATATGTCCTATGATGATACAGAGAATTTATTGATGGTGCTCAAGTGACTTTGTTTTTATTTTGTGTCTTTATTTAATTCTTGACCTAGTTTAAGTACATTAATGTTATTATTTAAGAAACTATACAATTTATAAAATTTTGACCTAGTTCAAGTATTTTTGTTAGTTAGGAATTTAGATTTTTTACACATTTTTTTGAAGGAAAACATCGTAAGGAAACCTGGACTTGTAGTAAATATAAGTCCGAAATCGCCAACCCGCCTTGAGAAAGCGTGGTGATTAATGCTCGTACCTTCTCTGTATGGGAAGAGGCCTTTGCCCTGCGGTGGGACAGTTATAGGCTGATATTATTATTATTCTATTTATTACATTTAAACACATATAAATATAAAATAATAAAAACGGAGAGAGGAATCGCCGGACAATGCGCGCCGTGCCCAGGAGTACCGCCTTCTGTATCAGGCCCTTGATCCAGCTGCCTAGCGAGAGCCTCCTTAGGTGTTGATCGAGGCTCTTTGCTATTACGCCATTGGCCGTAACGACTATCGGCACAATGACTGCTGAATCTACGTCCCACATGTCGACAACCTCGCGAGCCAAGTCGAGGTATTTGGACTGCTTATCCCTCTCGGCTTTCACGAGGTTCTTGTCATGCGGAACGGCTTTGTCAACAATCATTGCCCGAAGCTCTAATCGATCTATTACCACAATGTCAGGCTTATTGGCAACAATAGTCCTCTATTGCTAGGTGCCGTCCGAGGTACCGGTTCTGGTGTAAGCCCAGAAAAATCGCGAAAGTACATTCGCCCTTCACGCCGAAGAAGAACGTCACAGGAGGCTAGATAATCCTATATTATCGAATCACACGAAAACATCGACACATCACCTACATCGCTTGGGTTTACCACAGGAGGTCAGACCACACGTTGGTCGCACCAAGCGAAATACGAACAACTGACATATCATCTGTCTCACTCACTTCACTTGGGTCTGCCACAGGAGGCCAGACCGCACGTCGGCGTCGGTCGTACCAAGTGAACCATCATGTCTGATGTAGACAACGAACCAAGGACAAAGACTCAAAAGAACCTGTATTTGTGGACAACCTCCCCTCTCATTGAAGTTGGCAGCGGAGATTGTCCTCTCGACCAGGCGCCAAAAGGCATAGACGTCCTATCACTAACTGGCTGCAAATCGCAAGCGTACACCACCTGGAACACACTTGGGCGCGATTTCATCCCTGCCGTACACTACCCACCTGCTATAAGAGATGTGGGAGTCGGCGCTGCTGCACCCGACGACGCAGACATCATCTATGACCCAAATCAGGCAAGTGTCATCGCCCTCGGACGAATCGCCGTTCGTAAAGTATATGAGAAAAAATACGGCTACAGCAAATCCAAAGAGATACTGGTACGTACAACTCCCCGACACGTCAGAGAAAAGAGATCCATCGACGACGAACTCGCTAGCCTCGCTAGCTCTGCAGACCGCGATGATGACTCCAGTCCACCCCGACCCTTGGCAGTACCCTCCGGAGCCACACGATTGGCAGATAACGCAACGGCTGGTACCTCTCATCCGCCGCAACCCACTCCTCCTCCTAGTCCTGCCGCTGTTGTTGATAACAATAGGTATACTGTGGTGCAAGACATCCCAGCCCGCGTCGCAACAACGACTAGTTTCAGACAACTCAATGAAGGAGAACCAATACACTCACCTTATTCAAACCAGCTGTACGAGCGCCTCGTCGAACCACATGCCACCGGAGCACTCGCGTCGATGGTGCGGGCGCCCAACATTCGCGACGCCGCCTCCCTTGTAAGCTTGGCGAAATACGTGCGCATTATAAACACCACTAGCCACGAAGTTGCTGCCACTACACGTGCTCTTACAGTCATACATGCCTTCGACCTACCCGCTCATCGCTCAGACCCAAACCGTTTCGCAGTTGTTAGAGGATACACTGAAACCTCTTTCCATGGCCCCCACATCAGCAGCAACCCAGCACAGAGGAGACTAGCCGGCGGACGTATCTGCGCTGCCACTTAGACCTAGCCATCCAAATTTCTATTAATAAGTTAGAGCCGGGGCTTCTCCCTAACTTTCCATACAATCGAATGGACGGCGTAGACTGGACTATGGTCCCAGTTAGACAAACCTTCCTAAACAATAGCTCTGCCCTCGCTTACATAATCAGCCACGCCACTTCCGAGTACTATAGTGGCACAGTTAACTACTACTCTACAGGAACGTATCTGACAACTCAATGAAGGAGAACCAATACACTCTCCTTATTCAAACCAGCTGTACGAGCGCCTCGTCGAACCACATGCCACCGGAGCACTCGCGTCGATGATGCGGGCGCCCAACATTCGCGACGCCGCCTCCCTTGTAAGCTTGGCGAAATACGTGCGCATTATAAACACCACTAGCCACGAAGTTGCTGCCACTACACGTGCTCTTACAGTCATACATGCCTTCGACCTACCCGCTCATCGCTCAGACCCAAACCGTTTCGCAGTTGTTAGAGGATACACTGAAACCTCTTTCCATGGCCCCCACATCAGCAGCAACCCAGCACAGAGGAGACTAGCCGGCGGACGTATCTGCGCTGCCCCTTAGACCTAGCCATCCAAATTTCTATTAATAAGTTAGAGCCGGGGCTTCTCCCTAACTTTCCATACAATCGAATGGACGTAGACTGGACTATGGTCCCAGTTAGACAAACCTTCCTAAACAATAGCTCTGCCCTCGCTTACGTAATCAGCCACGCCACTTCCGAGTACTATAGTGGCACAGTTAACTACTACTCTACAGGAACGTATCTGACTGCCGACCAACAGCAGTTGCCTGCCACTCTCACTCTACTTCCTTCCTCAAACAGTTGTCACATACCCGGATGCAAGAATATTATTATTATTCCATTTATTAAATTATTATACATATAAATTTCATTTTTAAATATTAATACAAAATATAAACATTTAAAAATATAAAAAATAGTAGCCCACCGGTATCGGGAACAGGATCCAAGCTACCGGTGGTCAGGGCTCCAGAGAGAGGAACCTCCGGACAATACGCGCCGTGTCCAGGAGTACCGCCTTCTGTATTAGGCCCTTAATACAACTGCCTAGCGAGAGCCTCCTCAGATGTTGGTCGAGGCTCTTCGCTATTACGCCATTAGCCGTCACGACTATCGGCACAATGATTGCTGAATTCACATCCCAAATGTCGATAACCTCGCGAGCCCGGTCAAGATACTTTGATTGCTTAGCTTTTTCAGCTTTCACGAGGTTCTCGTCATGCGGGACAGCAATATCAACAATCATTGCGCGACGCTCTAGTCGATCTATCACCACTATATCAGGCTTATTGGCAAAAATAGTCCTGTCGGTGATGATAGATCGATCCCAGTACAGTGTGATATCGCCATTATCAAGAACTGGGTCGGGCACATACCTGTAGTATGGCACCTCCGATTCCACAAGACTGTATTTCAAAGCAAGTTGCTGATGAATAATCCTGGCTACGAGATTGTGTCTGTGCAAATAGTCACCGTTAGCCAGACTAGAACACCCAGAAATAATGTGACGTATCGATTCTCCGGGACGGTGGCATGCCCGACAGATGTCAACCGTGCCGTCCTTCACAATATATTTCCGGTAGTTGTATGGCAGAGTCACCACTTAGTAATCACTTAAAACAATAACGGAAAATACACACATCAAAAGTGTCTAGGGATATTTCAATTAAACCTAAATTACTAAAATTCTATTAACTTTTTGTTAAAACATGTACACATTAAAATAAACCTTGTTTAATAGACTATTTAATCTGATAATAAACTTTTAGATAAAGTTAAATTTTAAAAAAACTTAGAAGAAGAGGAAAAACTCAAACAAAATTTCAATCTTAACTTTATTTTTAAAACATCAAAACTTAAACAAAACAACAATTTTTTTTATAAAAATTCTTGAAAACTTAAAATTAATATTCCGTGGATCCACCTAAGACTCTCCTGACACATCTGCAGCGGTTCTGCATACTCAAAACAAGGGTGTCAATATCCTGTTGTGGAATACTGTCCCATAATTGCCGTTTCTGAAGCCATGAAGACCAGTCAGAGCGTTATATCCAGGCTTTGGTCATGTTATCGTGTCACGGAGGAAGTGGTGGAACGGCACCGAGGACCTCAACGCATTACAACACATGTACAGGACCGATTCATAGTAAATGTTGCACGAAGTCAACTAAATGCAGCGGCGATGCAATTGGTTCAAAGGCTACAGAGAGAGTATGGTTTGCTGGTAAGCGGTCAAACTTTGAGAAGGCGACTGCATGAAGTCAATCTACGTGCTCGTAGGCCATTTTGGGTATCAGCATTAAGGAGAGGTAATCGAGGAAGAAGATTACAATGGGCTATATTGCACACGAAAACTGGAACCATTCTCAATGGTCACTTGTGCTTTTCACTGATGAATCTAGGTTTGGATTTCATCCTGATTCGCGAAGAGTACGCGTTTGGAGAAAACCTGGACGTTGGAATCGACTGCAGCACCCACAACAAGTTCATGCATATTAAGGTGGCACGATTATGGTTTGGGCAGGAATTCGTCTCGGCGGTAGAACGGACCTCGTTTGGATACAAGGCAATATGACTGCTCGAAAATACCGAGATGAGGTGCTAGAGCCTGTAATCTTGCCCCACAAACAGCAAATGGGACAAAATTTCCAGCTAATGCACGACAATGCCCGTCCACATACGGCGCGTATCGTTACAAGTTGGTTACAACAGCATGTTATCCAAGCTTTAGACCGGCCTGCACAATCCCCTGACTTAAATCCTATTGAGCATGCCTGGAAAATGCTTCAGAGAAGAGCTCGTAGGAATTTCCCTGTTGATATTGTGCATCAAAACTAGCTTTTCTTGCATCTTAGCAGGATTTGGGACAGTACTCCACAACAGGATATTGACACCCTTGTTTTGAGTATGCAG
Source organism: Athetis lepigone (assembly GCA_033675125.1). NCBI lineage: Eukaryota > Metazoa > Arthropoda > Insecta > Lepidoptera > Noctuidae > Athetis > Athetis lepigone. The sequence continues at coordinate 14,653,850 of CM066216.1, read as the reverse complement.
AACCGCTCCAGATGTGTCAGGAGAGTCTTAGGTGGATCCACGAATTATTAATGTTCAGTTTTCAACAATTTTTATAAAAAAAAAATTGTTTTGTTGTTTAGGTTTTGAAATTTCAAAAATAAAGTTAAATTGAAATTTTGTTGAGTTTTTCCTCTTCTTCTAAGTTTTTTTTTTTTAATTTAACTTTATCTAAAAGTTTATTATCAGATTAGATAGGCAATTAAACAAGGTTTATTTTAAAGTGTAGGTGTCTTAACAAAAAGTTAATAGAATTTTAGTTATTTAGGTTTAATTAAAATATCCCTAGACACTTTTGATGTGTGTAGTACATCATCATCTCCCTAGCCTTTTTCCCAACTATGTTGGGGTCGGCTTCCAGCCTAACCGGATTCAGCTGGATACCAGTGTTTTACATGAAGCGACTGCCTATCAGATCTCCACAACCCAGTAACTAGGCGACACGATACCTTTTGGTTAAGGGTGGTCAGAGTTTCTGGCTTCTGACTACCCGTAGCGACTGTCAAAGTTCTACGAATAACAACCGGAACCAACGGCTTTACGTGCTATTCGAGGCACGGGATGTCAATGATATCTGACACTAACGGAAAATTGTAACGAACAGATAACTTTTATCATACTCATGTGTTTGCAAAATGATCGCCCCGGGTGTCACCCCAAAAGAGCCCGACTTTGACCATCAGTTATAGTTCTTTCTACTTCTACCTATAAAAATCGTAAATTTGTGGCAGAGAGCATAACCGCCATTAATAAAATTATATAGGTAATTACAGTATCGTACCACACGCAGCATAAATTGATACCTATATACATACAAATAATGTACCCACCTTAGACTAAGGAATAACTAGACAGAGCGATAAAAACTTCATATAGTACTACTCCTTACTCGTGAGCCATTTTGTCATTAAAAGAAAAAGGATATCTATATGTTTGTACACTCCATCCATTCACAGAGCCGTACCACTTTTTAGGAGGAAAGAAGTTAACGCTTGACTTAGCCTTCCATTTTTCATACAAGGATATAATAGGTAAAATTTTGGCATTAGGTGGCACGCTTGACACGTACTTCATACTCCATCTATTTTTATTCATATGAGGTGCACACTGTCAATAGATCAGGGATTCCCCTAAAATTTAATACCCCGTTCGCGTATAAACAACGCTACTCAGGGGATTTCCTCGATATAGAGCTCATCACTATTATTGTGGATTGGACATTTTTTTTTGTTTTCAACCGCATTCATTTCAATATTCTTTTACGTGAACGTGTGAACGTCTAGTGCAAAGTGTTTTTTAATTATTTGATATTATAAACGACAATTTTCGTAACTTATATTTATAATAAAGAAAATAAACAAGGTAAGTGAAGTATTTTTGTTATTAAATGTCATACTAACTTTTTTAATTCGTTTAGTACCTAGTAGCAGTATCTTAGATTATTTTGATCTACAAGTTTTACAATAATACTTTAGGTAATAATATTTAACAGTAGGTAAATAATATACTTATTTATTCTTATTTTCTGATCCAAACGGATTATATTAAGTTTAGATTAATGATCAAAAGTAGGTAATCATAATCATATCATATCATACATCTTCAGCTTCACGTACATTGATTCGGCTCCGAGATGAGTAGCTCGAGCACTCGTGGTACGGATATCACAATTAACGGTGGAGTATTTAACTATATATTTTCTAAAAATACCTACTTAAATACATATTTACACCCAGATGCAGGATTGTTAATTTAAATAATATATATTTCACAAAGCTAGTTACGTAACGCGTAGGCGTTTATTTACCGTTATAATCTATGTATATAAAACAAAGTCGGGTTGGATTTGTCCCCGCCCCGAATAGCAGAATACATCTTAAAATTAATGAAAAATCGACGAGAACATAAATATAAAAGATGAATCATTTTCCCCTATGGTTAATTATAAATTCAATTTGAAAACTTAAGAGAACAATAGTACTAGGAGCGCAGTTATGTGAAGTGATAATGTGAGAGAATTTAAAATACTGAGATACTTAGTACTTAAATCATTCAAAAGTACTAGGCGCGCAGTTTTGTGAAGTGGTTAATAGAAAATGTGAGCGCAATTTTAAGAAAATATATGTTTATGAACTAAATAATATCCATCCATACTAATATTATAAATGGGAAAGTGTGTCTGTCTGTCTGTCTGTTTGTCTTTCTTTCACGGCAAAACGGAGCGACGAATTGACGTGATTTTTTAAGTGGAGATAGTTGAAGGGATGGAGAGTAACATAGGCTACTTTTTGTCTCTTTTTAACGCGAGCGAAGCCGCGGGCAAAAGCTAGTTTGTTATAAAATCAACGTATCAGTTGCAAACTAAAAATATTTTTTAGGATACCCAGAACGAAATATGCCTCGGGGAATTCATACTTCGAAATGACAAAGCGGGTTTCAACACAGAAAAACCAAAAAGGCTAAAATGGATCAAATTCTGAGCATGTCTGGATCTCTTTTCAAATATGTCACAAAATCAGATAGCGGTTAAAGTTCAAGTAAAGTACCCGAGTCTCTTGCTGAAAGTAATGATTCACATCTTAAAGACTCACATTCAGATAGCAACAGCGACAATACAGAATCATTGAAGACAGCTCATTTCCTCGACGGAACCAAATCAAATAATGAAAATGACACCGTTAATGCTGCTTTTGGAGACAGCATTAGCTTCGAAGAATCAGTGCAACACTTGAGGGATGTTGCACATTGGAGTTTACCGGTTCCCAATAATGTTCGCATTGACATAATAAAAAAGGGCAGTGAACATTTCCAGAATAAAGAAGGACGGTTCCCTACTGTATCTCGTCATGGTTCAAAGATTAAAGGTGATTCTGCGGAATGGTTTTATAAAGAGATGCCTAGTGGTAAAAAAATTTACGATCATGGATGGTATTTTCTCCTATATCAAATAACTGTTTTTGCTGCCGTTTATTTGCTGTCAGTAACATTGGACCATTAAACTTCATGTCAACATTTAGAAAATTTCGAAAAGTGGAAAACTTTGGAACTGAGATTAAAATCTCCCATCACAATAGATGACGCAACCTTGCAATTAATGAATACGGAAAAACAGAAGTGGAAAAATCTATAATCTAGATTATTTGATATAACTTTGTTTTTGGCGAAACAATATATAGCGATAGCACACCTGACGTGTTCACCTGACACATCTTAGGATTTTTCCCTTGCATGGAAAAAAAGCAGCTAATTTAAGCGCTGAAATACTAAAGAAGCTTAGAAGCGATGGCTTAGATATTATTTATCAAGACCTTGCATTAGGACCAGTAAGGTCTAAAAAGGCTCGACCGACAACTTGCAGCACTCCTGTGGAATGAGTGTGCTGCAAGTCTCAACGTGAAGGGATCTGCCCGAACAGGGAAAGTAATGTTACAATGTTTTTAGGTATGGAATGACTACAAGTGCCGGGTTAGGGCGAAATTAATTAGTATTAATGCAAATCAACGAGCTACTGGTGGTGGGCCCAATAATGCTCCGTCTTTGTCACCATTGGAGGAAAGAACCGCAAATATATTAGGCAGGGATGTTGGCCCACTAGCTGACGTCACACAGGAGCAATTTGCCTCAAACGATGTAAGTTATATCTTTAGCTATTTCACAAAAACACTTTTGTAAACCATTGTTTTATTATGTTTATTTTTACGAACAATGATACTAAGTAATACTATGCATTAAACAGGGTGACGGTATGGTGACTATTGAAGTGATTGAGAATCACAAATAGAAGATACTGGAACATCAGGTGTATCTTTTAGGAAAAACAAAGTTTATGCTGCTTAATAGTATCAATATATATATTCAACTGGTACACTTGTCGATCCATCGACAAGTGTACCAGTACGTAATATTTTCTGTAGAGACCATAGCTGCCCTTTGACATCACCAATTGCGTCTACGTCTTTTAGTATCCCTCCAAGCCAGATTCGACCATTGCAAAAAATGACAGGAGTACGTAAAAAACCAACAAAGCTCGGGTCTCCACTGCGATTCTTACAAGCACGCCTTATGAAGTTGATATCCCAGCCGGACGTCGAGAACAAATGCAAAATATTGAACTCGTCGAGTCCAGTTTGCGCGATAATTTTGGGCTTCCAAAAACTATAGTGCACGAGATATTTAAGAAAGATCTAAAATTTCATCCATTTAAAATTCTAATAGTGCAAGCGCTTAAGCCTTATGATTTCAATATTCGCAAAAAAATATGTGAGACAATGTTGGAGCGATTTCGCACAGTAAATATTATTTTCTGGAGTGATGAAGCCCATTTTCATTTAAATGGAAGTGTAAACAAACAGAATTGTCGTTATTGGTCCCCTAAAGGACAAAACCCCAACTTAAAACATCAAAAGCCACTGCACAGTCCCAAAGTGACGGTTTGGTGTGCATTATCAAGCAGGGGAATAATTGGACCCTATTTTTTTGAAAATCGTCAAGGGCAAGCAATTTCTGTGGGCGGTGTTGCTTATCGGCGAATGCTGAACGAATATTTTTTTCCAACATTGAGAGAACATCCTGCCTTCAATTCGCAGACATGGTTTCAGCAAGATGGCGCTACGCCTCACACTGCTAGGGAGACCATGGCGCTACTTCGTGATTTCTTCCCTAACAAAATGATAAGCCGTTTCGGTGACATCGGCCAACATTTAGACGACATAATTTTTAAGAAATAAAACCCGCATTTGTCTATTTTAAAATGATTCAAAATATTTTGTAGTTTTTTTTTTGTTATTTACATTTTAAATCCAAATTCTGCCACCGGACACCTTGTAGATATAACATTGTTATTAGATAAAGTTTTCGACAGTTTGAATGTTAATTAATTTAATATACCCAATGGAAAAACATAAAACGACAGTCGCCCCACTATCAACTTTGGCTTAACTCCAAAAAAGTTTTAAAAACAATTAAGTTTAAGGTTTCAAAGAAACATGGCAACAAAATTAGATTGACGGAAACAGCTGTACCATCTGTTCAAAACTTTATTAAAACCATAGAAGGCATAGAAGCAATTTGGAAAATTTTACATGTAAAGTATGGCTTTGATACATTTTTGACGAGACATTTAACCCAGGAGGACCCCAGTCTAGAATTTTTTTGGAAATATCCGAAGTTATGGGGCGAGGAATGTTGCCCCTAACATGTTAGGATTTGAAGGGGCATTTAAAGCTCTTCTATTAAATAATTATAGCTCGCCTCACTCAAACCGCGCAAATTGCGAAGAAGATATAAATGAATGCTTGCAATCACTAGATTTTTTCATAACAGAGCAGCCAGAAAGCGCCACAGATTCTTTTGGTATTTCTAAAGACGAAGAAATTAAATGTAATGAAGATCTTTTTATTGACAGGAATGAACTCGATGCCGGACAAAAAAATTATGTATGTGGTTGGGTTTTGACAAAGTGCCTTAAAAATATTGTTAAGTCTTGTCAAAATTGTAGACAAAACCTAGTTGAGCAAGAAAATATTAATAGTATGTTTGGATACTGGACTATTGGTACTATCAAGGCGGGCGGGGAGCTCTTCAATAAAGGATTTTATTGTTAATTTTTACAAGTAGATATATTGTCAAAAGAAAAACGATACATTACTGTAACAATGCATATACTGGGTGGCGCAAAAGTACTGGCACTAAAGAAAATACTTTTTTTTTTTATATGATTTTCTGTCATTCTGTTGTTGAAAATTGTGTAGTGAACAAATGTAAAATACACTGAAAATAAACATGGACCGTTTTACTCCCCAAAAACGTGGAATAATTGTGTCAATGTTCTTACGGAATAAGTCATCAGTGATAAGAACACAACGTGAATTTCGTCGACGATTTCCCCACCGTCCGGCACCGATTGGTCGCACAATTCGACGCTTTGCCACACGCCTTGAAGCAACTGGCTCAACATTGGATAGACCTAAGTCTGGGAGACCAAGAACAGGCCGTTCAGCTGAAAATATCGATGCTGTGCGCGAAGATGTGGAAGAGTGTCCAGAAACATCAACGAGGCGACGTGCCACGTAATTGGGCATTTCCAGACGGACCCTGCAGCGTATTTTGGTGAAAGACTTAAAGATGTTCCCGTATAAAACTCAAATGACTCATCAGCTGCTGCCTGCTGACCACCGAGCTCGTCTAGATTACTGCCAGCGCGTCATAAACCTCAACCTTGAAGAGGATGATTTTCCTTCAAAATTGGTTATGAGTGACGAAGCGCATTTCCATCTCTCAGGGCATGTCAATAAGCAGAATACTCGGTTCTGGGGCACTGATAATCCGCGCATTATTCAAGAAACACCTCTACACCCACTAAAAGTTACTGTATGGTGTGGCATCTGTGTTGACAGAGTGATCGGACCCTATTTTTTCGAAGACGCTGGAGGCAATGCGATTACTGTCACTGGAGAACGCTACAGAACCATGTTACGTGAGTTTTTGATACCCAGTTTGGACGAATTGGGGCTGGAGCACATCTGGTTTCAACAAGACGGCGCTACGGCACACACAGCGCGCGACACTATGGACTTAGTGAGGGACGCTTTTCCAGGCCGAGTTATCTCTCGTTTTGGCGATTTGCCTTGGCCTGCAAGATCACCCGATCTGACCAGACCAGACTTCTTTCTTTGGGGTTTTTTGAAATCTCGGGTGTATGTGAACAAGCCACAGACTCTCGCAGCTCTAAAAGAAAACATTCGTCAAGAAATAACGAACATATCGCAGGAAGTGTTACGGCAAGTTATGCAAAATGTCATAAATAGGGCTCAAATGTGTATCAACTCTGGAGGTCACCATTTAAAAGACATCATCTTTAAATCCTAATGGTACGAAATTTAATGGCACAAATATACATTTAAAAAAATCTAAATCTAGTTTTCTAATTTAGAAAAAATGTTATAGCTGAACCAAATAGGGTCTTTACTTTTGCGCCACCCAGTATAAAGATCCAAAGAGTACGCCAACAAAAAATGGTTGTGCTACTCTAATCAGCAATTAGAAAATTGCTTCTCTGCACTTCAAAATATAACTATATCATTCCTAAAAAAAGATGCTCCAAAAATAAACATTAAAAACATATAATAGAAATAGCTGTTTTTATTTAATTGTGATTGTGAAAATTTTCGATTTATTGTGAAAACATAAAGAACAATTAAAACAATATTTTTGTAATATAACAATTAATTCGCAGTTGGTGCAGATCCGTAAATAGAATTTTGGCAGAAAAAATAACATATAGTGTCGAAGATGTAATTAAATTAAGGAGTTTATAAAAAATCTTTGTTTTTTTTTCTACCTTTTACTATTTTAGTTTAGTTTTTGATGTCCAGAACAGTTCGTCCTATCTCTGTAACAGTATCTAGTAGATCATGTTACAGAGATAGGACGAAAAGTTCTGGATATTAAAACCAACAATATCTTGCTCATGCATACACACATAGCTAAAAAATACATATGTGTGTGTGCGATTAGTTCGGGGCCAATTTGTAGATGGCGCATAGTCAACTAGGTTTGCATTTTTTTCACGTAAGACGGCTCTCTTTTTCCTCTATATTACTTTACTCTTTGCATGAGGTGCTATATATGTGGCCAAACATCAAAGGACTTCAACAACTTGAATAAAAGAAACGTAGAAAAACCAGATACTCTTAAATTTGGGCTATCAATACTGCATGCCAAATTCGATTTTTTGAATCACTCCTTCATTTGTCATACAAAATACCTATAAAAAAATGCCAGGCAAGGAGTCAAGAACATAAAAATATAGTGGCAGACAGGTAGAAGAAATTTTAGGAGTCTTTTAAAGAAGAAATGGGGCTGCTAGTGGACATTCCAAAGGCAGGGTTTCGGAATATCGTTGATTTCTTTCGAGTTGAGTAGAACGTCGTTAATAGCGAAACAAACATCATAAGCCAGAGCGAGAATCTCCGTAGACTGATCGTTCTCAGAACAATGTACCATTTCAAGGATGAGAATGAAGAAAATGTCTTCGTGACATCATATAAGACTGACCCGAAAGGTGAAGAACATTTCGGAGGATGTATACATATGAAGGAGTACAATCTTGATAATCTGAGAGACGGAACACATATACCACTAATCAATTCCAGAATAATGTTGAACCAGAAAACGCTTCACGTAGAACTATCACGTACTGTGAACCTCTACCCACAGACTTCCGATTACAACAATCCTTATAAAGGAAACGGTGAGAGAAGAGCGAAAACAGGAAGTAGATTGAGTGTAGGAAGCAGCAATCTCGTTAACTTTACCCCCGAACCAAGAGAGCTGTCAGGCGTAGATGCATCCATACTGTCTGATATATATCACGGCCAGTTGGAGCCGATGGCACGCCGAGAAACCGCTCGTGCAAGTAACGTACCACGTAAGAATTTAAAAGAGGATCAAACCAGCAGGCGGCTGGTCTCGCAATGAAACGTAACGCTTCACCTACTAAACGGAGTGTGACTCCGCAGAAACAAAGGACACCATTCAGCTTCCAAAAATTCGAGTGGAGCGACGATTCCGTGAAGGTAGCAACCTCTGATACTTTCACCGAACAGAAAAATATCATTTTACGCAAATTAATTTCGAAGTGTGCACAGAACAACATCGCTTATTCACTATCGAACTTCACCAATACTAATGACTATTTATAATAATATACTAATACTAATGATTTTTCTCAAATCCTGAAACTTCTTTCCGCATCACAGGTGTGGACATTAATTTAATTAAAAAATGCATTGTTATATTAGAGGCCCTCTCATGTGGATTGAAAATCGATACAGAGAAATTTGAAATCTTTGCTGAAGAAACTGCAAACCTTTATGTAGAGTTGTACGAGTGGCACGCCATGTCGCCTACAATGCACAAAGTTTTAAGACATGATGCTACGGTAATTGAACATGCTATTCTGCCTATTGGCCAGTTGTCGGAAGAGGCGGCTGAGGCCTGAAATTTTTACTACTAATTAGTCCTTTCGATAACTAAATAGTTTATTGGCAAATTGGCCATTTTGCGCATTAGGCATTATACAACTAAACGTCGGTAAGCACTTCGCGGACAGGGTAAAATAGAGCGAAAAATGTTGCCATTTTTGGTAGCTGTACCTCCAAGTAAGCTCTAAGGAGCTACTTTGGACCGAGCTGTGGTTGACTTCATTCAAGTATTTTTGCTAAAGGTCAACCATATGTAGCTTTGAGCCGAGTTAGGTCTCTAGAGGGACTAATCATCAGTAGTTTAGACCACTGCAAGTTACTTAATTATCCCCACGATATTACTCCCACAATGAAATGACTAAATTGCGAAATTTACCATCTTATAACGGGAACAAATTAAACGCTTACCAAAATAATATTGTTGCATACCAATAATAGTAAATCACCAAATTGTGTTAGGTTTGGTTAGGCGCTGTCTCCACGAGCGAGAGAATCGCGGCGATATTATCGTCGTGCCACGTATTTCTATACACTTTCTATGTAACCGTCTCCACACGGCGATATTATCGCCGCGATGCGACGAGTGGCAACGAGTGCGCCAAACGTCATTACCTCGTCGCTAACCCGCCGCGCTCTCGTGACGAGCGCGCAGCGGGCGCGCTGTCAAACGCAGCGTCATTTCAGCGTTGCCTCTAGTTAAGCAAGGACGTTTCGAGAAGTTTTTCAACAATAGTACAATGTTTGACATTAAAAAGTTTCTTACGTAACGCGTCGTCAAGGAAACGCGGCGATATCGTTACGAGTCGTCGCGGAAACGCTGCGATTCCGTTACGACTCGCGACGACACGCGGCGGAATTAATCGCTCGTTCGTGGAGATTATCCGACGATATAAGGGCGGACTCGTCGCGATTTTCTCGCTCGTGGAGACAGCGCTTTAGGTTAGGACTGTGACCACGTTACGCGCGAAGGCGAGCGAGCGCAGCGAGCGTGCCGCGGCAGCGGGCGCCGAGCGCCAGATCTACTAGTGATTCATTTTATTTACCTTAGTCAAAATCAAAATCAGTCTAATTCATATAAAAAGGAAAAAATGTTATTTCTAGAATACTTTATAAAACAACTTGGTGATCATTTACTATTTTTTGCTGATCATTTACTATGTTTGTCTGTCAGTGTCATGTCATTATGTCATAGTTAAGAACGATCCCCACCCATGAAACCTGGATCATGGTTCCTTTGGCAGGAAACAGGTAACAAAGATTTACAAAATTTTATCTCAAATTCGTTAATATTTGAAACTCATTTTTTTTATATTTTTTTCGCAACAGCATTAAAACTCGCAATTATTGCCAGACACTTAGTGTGGTTACAAACCCTCGCCGGACACCCCTAAACTATAATATTTGTAAATATTATATCACGTGTGGTCTCAGCCCTAAGTGTGAACCAATTTAAAAATAGACTAGACAAATATATAATCAACTGCAAAAAATGAACTAGTTAAAATTAACAGGATGCGGGCATTATCAGTTGTTTCAACTGCCTGCCTGTCTACAAATAATAATAATAATAATAATAACGGCAACACCAAACGTCATCTGTCACGTTTTTTTATTCCCAAGATTTTTCATTGCAAAAAATATATAGAAAATATCCACAAATTAAATAATATCACGAACAAATCCAGAAACAATAAATACATATAAAACCTTAATAGTTTTACCAGACAACAAGATGAATTTACCCAAAAATACGAAAACTGGAATCGGTGACACACGTCACCTAATTCAACACAATAAAAATAAATATAAAATGGAATAAAACTAAATAACAAGATGATGACAAGAGCCGCAACTAGAAAAACAGCACGCCCAACACCTCCGGGCCCGTCGCTCAGCTCCGCCTCGCCGCCGCCGGAATCCAGCCCCACCGTGAGCGCTGTGACACCGGCCGTGGCAGTTGCGTCGAGCTCGAGCGACGAGTACTTCTCTCCGCCGACGTCGCCACCACCTGTTCGTCGGCGGGGAGGTCGCCGGCCGCCGGGGGGCTTGGGACTTCGAGGCCCATCGGCCTCTGATAGGGTCCCCGCTCCCGGTGGAAGTGCGCGCATGAAATGGACCCAGTCAATTAATGAAAATGTTATGCGCGCATACTTTGGGGCTACAGAGGGGGGAAGTAACCTGACTGCGTACCGTGGTCGGATGCTCTCTCTGTTCCAGGTGCTTGAACCGGCTGTCAATGCTACGGCTCAGCGACTGTCGGATCAGGTGCGTGTCATCCAGCGTAATCATATGTTGGATGACACGGTGCTTGATCGACTACGCCTCGAGTCACGGAGTAGTCCTGTCACGCCTGCTTCGCCAGTGGATGCGGTCGCCGTGCAGCCGCAAAATTTAGGTAGTGGTTTGCCGCGACCGCTCTGCGCTGGTGGGATGGATGATGATAGGCCTATATCCGTGAGTACCCAGTTCAGTGATAAATTGAGGAGTGCTTTGGAGTGTGCGTGCCGGGAATATCGCTCTACACCGCCCGAGCTTAGACCGCGATTACCTCGTTTGCCCATGCACAAGAAAAACATGGCGCTGGTGTGTGCTTTGGATTCGCTGCTGTCAAGTTATTTTGATAGCAGCGAAGACCTCGCTGATACCCACTCGATTCTGTATTGCGCAGCTGTAGCAGCGTGTCGTGTGGCTAACGTCAAATTTCCCAATAATGACGTAGCCACACGGCCAAAATCAGCTGTACCAACGTGGCAGTGCAGAATCGAGCGCCGTATTGGTGAAGCTAGAGCACTCATCGGCAAGCTTATCTGCTTCAGGGAGGGCAATACACGCCCTAGAGTGATGCGCTTTGTGAGGCGGGCTTTCTCGGGGACTAACATTAGTCCCCAAGATTATTTGGCCGGCGTCACAGAGCGTATCGACTTCCTGAAGCAGAAGATCTGTGCGTGGGCAAACCGTATTCGTCGGTACAGGCGGAGAGTTGAGCGGTACACTCAGAATCGCTCATTCCAGAGCAACGAAAGGTGGGTTTACAGGGCTTGGGAGCGACCGGACCAAGGTGTGGCCGATGTGCGCCTGCCGGATGATGACGCTATGTCTTCGTTCTGGAGCAGCATCTGGTCGGTGCCCGTCGGTCATGCTGAGGGCGACTGGATTCGGGATGTTGAGCGAGCGTGCGAGCCAATACCAGAAATGGGGGCAATTACTATCGGCCCCCAAGACGTAGCTTGTGCAGTCCGTTCCTTACCTAATTGGAAATCTCCAGGACCGGATGGGCTGCACAACTACTGGATCAAATGGCTTCACAGTTCGCACGTTTGCTTAGCGTCTCAGTTCCAGTCAGCCTTAGAGTCTGGATCGTTGCCCCAGTTTCTGACAACTGGAATAACCCACCTGCTCCATAAATCAGGTAGTACCATGGAACCCAAAAACTATAGACCGATTACGTGTTTACCGACGGTTTATAAGGTTCTTACATCCATTTTGAGAGGTAAAATTAACAACCATATTGAGAATAATTCTATCATGTCTGCCTCTCAGAATGGATGTAGGACAGGGTCCCGTGGTACTAAGGAGCTGCTCCTCATTGATATGGCCATTAGTCAGCAAGTTCGCCGTTCTCGGAAGAATTTGTCGACATGCTGGATAGATTACAAGAAGGCCTATGACTCTGTGCCGCATACATGGCTCATGAGGGTGCTAGAGCTGTACAAAGTAGATGCAACCCTGCGCACCTTCCTGGAGTCGTGTATGGGGCAATGGAGGACGGTCCTTCACTATCCAGGATGTCGGCACATTCGAGAGAATAGCGAACCGATAAGGATCGAGCGAGGCATATTTCAGGGCGATAGTCTGAGTCCATTGTGGTTCTGTTTGGCCCTGAACCCTCTAAGCACATTGCTGGAGGGTTCAGGTCTAGGCTATCGGTTGCGCAGAGGCGGTCAGGTAATATCTCATCTCCTTTACATGGATGATCTGAAACTCTTTGCCCCCACCGATTTACAACTGATGAAGCTACTGAAGGTAACAGAAACTTTCAGTAGCGCCATCAGGATGGGATTTGGTGTCGACAAATGTGCAGTCATGCATGTAAAGCGAGGGGAGATTGTGGAATCCGCGGGAACTCAACTTTCGGATTCCATACAACTTAGGTCTCTCTGTTCAACCGAAACCTACAAATATTTGGGTATGTCGGAAGCGTTGGGCATCAATGCTGCCGACATGAAACAAACGTTGAGGGAGCGCTTTTTTGGCCGCCTGAATAAAGTTCTGAAAAGTCTTTTATCAGGCGGGAATAAGGTGCGCGCCTTCAACGGTTGGGTCATGCCGGTTCTGATGTACTCTTTCGGCATACTCAAATGGACTCAGACCGAACTAGACGCCTTGGATAGGAGGGTCCGTAGTCTACTGACTGCAAACCGGATGCATCACCCACGATCGTCGGTGATGAGGTTGTATATCCCACGGAAGTGCGGTGGTCGAGGTTTCTTAAACGCCAAGACCCTGCACAACCGTGAGATATGCAGTCTCAGGGAGTATTTCCTATCGGCTACCGTGGGGATGCATCGGGATGTAGTTTCGGTGGACAAGGGCTTCACCCCGCTCTCCTTAGCGAGCGAGAACTGGCGCAAACCTGTGGTACTGGACACTAACGACCGCAGGACTGTATGGCAGAGCAAGGAGCTTCACGGACGCTTTTACCGGGTCCTACATGGGCCCGATGTAGATTTCCTAGCGTCCGTATCTTGGCTGCGTTTCGGTGACCTCTTTGGAGAAACCGAAGGTTTTGTCTGTGCAATAATGGACGAAGTTATGATGACTAAAAACTACCGGAAATATATTGTGAAGGACGGTACGGTTGACATATGTCGGGCATGCCACCGTCCGGAGAATCGATACGTCACATTATTTCTGGGTGTTCTAGTCTGGCTAACGGAGACTATTTGCACAGACACAATCTTGTAGCCAGGATTATTCATCAGCAACTTGCTCTGAAATACGGTCTTGTGGAATCGGAGGTGCCATACTACAGGTATGTGCCCGACCCAGTTCTTGATAATGGCGATATCACACTGTACTGGGATCGATCTGTTATCACCGACAGGACTATTGTTGCCAATAAACCTGATATAGTGGTAATAGATCGATTAGAGCGTCGCGCAATGATTGTTGATATTGCTGTCCCGCATGACGAGAACCTCGTGAAGGCTGAGAAAGATAAGCAGAACAAATATCTTGACTTAGCTCGCGAGGTTGTTGACATGTGGGATGTGGATTCAGCAATCATTGTGCCGATAGTCGTGACGGCCAACGGCGTAATAGCGAAGAGCCTCGACCAACATCTTAGGAGGCTCTCGCTGGGCAGCTGGGTCAAGGGTCTGGTTCAGAAAGCGGTACTCCTGGACACGGCGCGCATTGTCCGGAGGTTCCTTTCTCTGGAGCCCTGACCACCGGTAGCTTGGACCCTGTTCCCGATGCCGGTGGGCTACTATTTTTTATATTTTTAAATGTTTTTATTTTATATTAATATTTAAAAATGTAATTTATATGTAATATACTTTAATAAATGGAATAATAATAATAATAAGCCCTCTAAACAACCACACGTCCTGATTGACCATCTAATCACGTGGGGGGCGGACACACGAATGAGAAATTACTGTCGTGGCTAACGTGGCTCTGGAAACCCATTAAACATGGAGACTCGTTCAAAGAGAAAACGTTTAGGACCGCTGCCCGGGGGCGATCGCCGGGGCGCACCTGGAGCTGACGCTGGGTGTCACAGCATGCGAACCGTCAGCGGTGAGGAGTTGAGCAGGCGGGCTCCCACCGACAAAGATACTACAGCCGGAAACAGTGACGATGGTGACAGATTGACTGACAGGACAGACACCCCTATAGAACCATACAGCCCAAGCACTGTATCATACACACCGTCTAGAACAACATCACCATCCTTGCTATCGTCACCCACCACACTATCATCACCCCCCATCACTAGCTATAATACAGTTACACCAACTCCGGCCTTGAATGTTGCGCGGGAGGTAAGTTGTACCTTCTTGCCCGCGTCCACCAAGGCTGGAAAAGCAAGAGTTCGCATGAGATGGAGCAAAGAAGTTAACCTATTTATCATGCGGAACTACCTATACATTACTAAATTAGAGACCGATATGACCACCTACAGACAACAATTGCATGAACTTTTTTCACGTCAATACCCAGAAATATCCGTTACAGAACAAAGAATTTCAGATCAAAGAAGGGCTACAGTAAGAAATAAATTATTGCCGCAAGAATTAATCGATCAGTTAAAAGAGGAAATCCGTGCACAATTAGAAGAACAAGAAAGTACTCAAAGCTCTAACCCAACAACATTAACACAAAACACAATCGAATTGCATCAACAAGAACATTTAGAACACTCTCAATCACAACCTAACATACAATCGCAATCATATTTTCAATCACAAGAATTTTCACAAAACATTCTTACATCTCATACGTCCACACAAACTGAGAATATAACAATAATTTTAGAAAATGATATAGAGACGCTAGCTGACTCTGATCAAAATCAGCCCACAGACACACTTATCCAAGAAATTCGTGATAAATTCAAAACAGCTCTTACTCAATATTCTGGCATGGACCCGGCAGTCCGACCAAAACTGCCGAAGCTTAGGTACACACCAAAACTATTACAACTTGTCAATTTATTTAATCAACAGATTCTCAATCAATATATTAGTGAAGAAACCCAACTCACAGACGTACATACCCTGGTATATTGCACAGCACTAGTTATTTCCGAAGAACTTAATTATAAAATCACAGAGTACACAGGTAACACAAGGCCAAAAGATAGGAATAAACCAGCGTGGCAACGGAGGCTTGAACAAAATATAGAAAAACTTAGAGCAGATTGTAGTAGACTCACCCAGTACATTAACAATAACAGATCAAGTAAAGTAGTAAGAAGAGTAGAAACTATATTTAAAAACATGGCCATCCACACTAGACACGAAAATGACAATAGGAAACCAGAAGAATTCTTGGATACTCTGAAACAGAAACTAGCTCTCAAAGTTCATAGGTTAAGAAGATACAATTAAGGGCAAGAGCGTAAAAATGACAACTCCTTATTTGCCATGAACGAAAGGAATTTCTACAGAAATCTAAAGAAACCACAGTCTGACACAACAGCCGACACCAACGTAGAACTACCAACAGCAGAACAACTGGAAACATTTTGGTCTGGGATATGGGAACAGCAAGTACAACACAATGAAAGATCAGATTGGATAACAGACGAAGAATCTAGGTGGAGTTCATTAGATGAAATGGAATTTATTGAGATAACTGAATCAGACATTACTAACATAACAGCGAGACTTCACAACTGGAAGTCCCCTGGCATTGATAAAATACATAATTACTGGTATAAAAAATTAGATACACTACACAAAACTATAGCTAAAAACTTAACAGATATTATCTTAGGTAAACAACATATACCTGAATTTATTTCTGTAGGTATAACCTACATGTTACCTAAAACCCAATACTCATCACAACCTTCTCAATACAGACCAATAACATGCCTTCCTACAATATACAAAATCTTAACATCAGCAATCACGTCAAAAATCAATAGACACATAGAACACCACAACATTGTAGCAGAGGAGCAAAAGGGATGCAGGCGGGGCCACATGGGATGTAAGGAACAACTAGTTATAGATTCAATAGTACACAAACACGCTGCAACAAAAAATAAAAATTTACACTGCACCTATATAGATTATAAAAAAGCTTTTGATAGTATCCCACATTCATGGTTAATTCAAATATTACACATATACAAAATAAATTCAAATATTATAGACTTCTTACAAAACATTATGTCCCATTGGAAAACTACACTCCAGTTGCACTGCCGTGATAATACCATCACGACCCGACAGATAGCGATTAAAAAAGGAATCTACCAAGGAGATTCCCTGAGCCCCCTATGGTTCTGTCTTGCACTCAACCCTCTGTCTTACCTACTGCAACGTTCCCAGGCCGGATATTCATTAAAACATACTACAGAAGAAACCACGATCTCCCATCTCATCTACATGGATGACATTAAATTGTACGCGAAAACCGAAAAAGAAATGAAAAAATTAATAAATATAACTACAAATTTTAGCAAAGATATAAACATGGAGTTTGGGCTTGATAAATGCAAAACGGTACATATAATAAGAGGCAAAATTCAACCAGGTGACTATGCAATTAATAACACTGACACAATTACAGCTATGGAGCCCACAGATTTATATAAATATTTAGGATACAGACAACTCAAAGGATTAGACCACACAGCTATTAAAAATACATTAAATACTGAATACAAGAGAAGGGTGGTCGCGGTATGTAAAACCCAACTCTCAGGGAAACATCTTGTAAAAGCCATAAATACATATGCAATTCCAATATTAACCTATTCGTTTGGCGTAATAAAATGGTCAAAAACAGATATTCAACAAATAGAGAGAACAACACGCACCACACTCACTAAACATAATAATTTACACCCTAAATCAGCAATTGAAAGACTAACTATTAAACGGCAAAATGGAGGGAGAGGCCTAATAGATATTCATCACCTCTGGCAGAAACAAATAACGAGACTTAGGACATTCTTTCACGCAAAATCTCTTTCAAGCAACATACACAAAGCTATAACCACAAATGATATTAATTACTCCCCACTTAACCTAAACGAACAGAACTCATCCCACGATACACAAAACATTAACAATGACCCGCAAAAGCAAAAAGTAGACGATTGGAAAAAAAAAGTGCTACACGGGCGGCACCCCCATGACCTAGAACAATCACATATAGATACAGTAGCATCCAATAAATGGCTTAAGATAGGTAATCTGTTCCCAGAAACCGAAGGATTCATTATGACTATACAGGATCAGATCATTAATACTAAAAACTATAGAAAATTCATTATCAAGGATCCTACAATGACGAACGATAAATGCCGCAAGTGTCATAGCCAACCAGAGACCATACAACACATAACAGGAGCATGCACAACTCTTACGCAAACCGATTACACTCATAGGCACAATCAAGTAGCAAACGTCATTCACCAAAAACTAGCGTTTAAACACAAACTAATAAATAAAGATACAAATACCCCCTACTACAAATACACCCAACAATCTGTTTTAGAGAACACAACACACAAACTTTATTACGACCGCGCCATACTAACTGACAGGACTGTTCACTACAATAGACCAGACATAACACTCCAAGATAAAATTAACAAAGTCACTTACCTAATTGATATTGCTATTCCCAATACTCACAATTTGCAAAAAACCATAGGGGAGAAAATAAGTAAATATGCAGAACTCAAAGAAGAAGTGACCAGAATTTGGAGGCAAGAAAAAGTTTATGTAGTTCCCATAGTTATCTCTACTACAGGTGTTATTCCCAAACATCTCCACCATAGCCTCAAACTAATAGATTTACAGGATTCTATCTACATTACACTCCAAAAAGCCGCAATCTTGAACACCTGCAGAATCGTCCGAAAGTTCATGCAAATAGACGAAAATGAAATTTCTCCACATAACACCCTAACATAAAACTCACCACACGCTACATTGACTTGGTCTGAGACCCGTTAATGTAGCTTAAAACTAGCTAAAAAGCTAAGAAACATATACGTTTTCCCAAAATAATAATAATATACTTACGTTATATTATGAAAGCTGCATTTTAATTACGTTATTAAGAGAACTATTAAACTGTGTTTCCTTAGTAGCCAGACAGTTTTGTGGGTTCTATCACCCTGCCAGACGCATTTAAAGTGTGTAATAGTTGCCACCTAATGCAGGTGCCCTCCATTGAATACTGATAGCCCCAGTGCAGAGAGCTGCAGGTACTGTGAACGTCGTCGTGTCCTCATAAAGGTGGATCCTATAGTACAGATGGCGCAATCCAATTTTCAGAAGAAGATTTTGAAGTTCTTTAGCCTCAGGGGCAAAGCCAAAGCCATTTACCATCAAGCAAAGACCGAAAATCTCAGATCTATGTTCTCATTAATACCCGAAGACTGACACACATTTTATAATAATGGCCTTAAAGGAAACAGTTCTATCAATGAGGATGTTGATGGATAACGGGCCAACTCTTGATTTTGACCTGGAGGATGACGTAAATTGACATCGGTAATTATTGCAAAATATTTCAATTTTTTTTTTTAATTTTTGTGATGGCATTTTTACATAATTTTGTTAGCTTTATGATTACGGTCAATAAATATAAAACTTTTATATAATAATACTTGGATACTACTAGGGGGGCGCTGATGTACCGTTGTTTCAACATCGACTGTGTGCAAATTTACGAATAAAAAATCAAATATCGTTTGTTGTTTGTTGTCAATATTGTTGTCTAGTGTAAAAGATCCGGATTTTCAACGTAAACTAAAAATATATCATCGGACAGTTAACTCAATAACCGTACTGCGTACGACTTGTGGATCTGAAGTTAAAAACAGTAAACCAGAAGGTAAGTCCAAGTGTACAATAACTACATGTAGCAAGAAAAAACCTACTGTGGTGATTCTGGAAAAATATAACCTCATTCTCAAACGAGTGAAGAAGATAAAATTCTATCAAAATGTAGATTCAGCAATACAGTTATTTTCTTCAAATCTAATATACGTCTGGAAGACGTTTATTCAGATGCTTTCCAATGAAAAAGACAGTCTAGTCCTCTCACTGCCCTGTGTATTTCAGAGGGCAATTTGCGGTTGATTAGAAAACTTGAAATTATATATATCGGTGTCTTTGGCACTCCATTTGGTTATGTACTTTCCAAAATTACCACTGCAACACCAACTAGTAACCGCTTCATTATTCCTAAATCCACAAGGTGCAGAGAATCTGCTACCGGGAAATCTGGTATCATATCTATGGGTAGCCGAAGTAAAGGAGAATCTTTTTTATGATGACGCCCATACTTTTTCTCATCTGTTCTAGGTCTGCAATTAATGTCAGGAAAAGTCACCGTATGAGATACATGTGAATACTCTCCTACTGTAGTATATTTCAAGCAGCCATGCTTTGCATTAAAATTACATACACCTGAAAGTTACATAAAACAAGAGTTATTTTATATTTATTTAAACATGTTTATTAATTAAGAACATGAAAATATAAAAAACGTGTATTTTTGGCATTGAACATGATAAATAGTATTTCAGATAGGTCGATATATCTATAGGTATTTATGATCACTTTGGGTGCGCTCCTACTATTATGTGCGTAATTTTTCACGTCAGGACGGCTGAACGAATCTGAATGAAATTTGGCATACAGATAGACTATTGCTTATAATGTCTACATTTTTAAAGGCTACTTTAATCCTGAAATGTACTAGGTAAATTGTAATCTAAGGGTGTTTACAATTTTAATTAAGGTAACATTACGTAAATTGTGATTAATGTTCATACTCTTACTTTTGATGTAAGCTCTTGCAGGAGAATCACATATAAAACATCTTATTTCAATAGATATTTTATTTTTTACTGTGTCAATATATATGCCATTTTTTAGTAAATGTTCCATTTCTTTTACGAAATCATCTAAATATTGGTCAATTTGAGATGGTTTTCTAACACCAAAGTAGATTCCGTCAGTAATACAGACTAAAGCTGTACTCTAGCTGTCATTTATATTTTTAGTTTTATAATACCCTCACAGATATAAGTCTTAGGACTACCATATTTACAAGAGTGTAAAATTACGCCATAAAAAAATGTTTTATAATGGAGTTGGCATATGCCCTTGCACAGAAACAAGTGTCAAGTAATACTAACAGCTAGAGAATTGAGCTAAGCTTAGAACTGTAATAAGCAAGTAGATTACAAATAAAATACAGCCTGTGTACGGCTTTAACTATAGAAATAGCTCGAAGTGTGACACAATAATTAAAGTTAGCTTTATTGCAATAAAGCACCGTAACATTACGCAGATTCCATAATAATGATTCTCTACAGCTGACCTGTATAATAACGGATAAATCATTCTTGTAAAGCTAACAACTTTTCCTGACTCTCTTGTACGTCTCTAAGAGCACTTTAAGTTTTAAATGGGCTTGTATATTGATGCAGACAATACTTACGTGCTACTTGAGATATTAACTACTGAACTGTCTTCGGCAGAAACTCTCCTCAGTGAACATGTTCGCGCACGGATGTGCTGAACTGTGTGCTTACTAAAGTTACGCACAGCCTTAGCAGTGGACATGGAACCCAAATGCGATACCAGCTTAGAAACTGCACTGCTGCAGTTTAGCACAAAATAAAAAGTTTGTAAGCAGTTTTCCTTGCCTGTTATTTAATAGTTCGAGTTTGAATACAGTGTGAAATCGTTCAGGGTATACAGATTTACATAATTTCCATTCCGCGGCAAAAAAGCATGACCTTACAGATAAACATCTGGAGGCTTGCAGGAAGTGGAAGACTTTTGGTGGTAATCACATTGAGACTAGTATTAACAACCAGTTAAGGTTATATATAGAAATGCACTATGCTTAAGTAGATAAAAATAGAAACGTTTTTCATCATCATCAAAGACTGATCGATGTTGTTTGCTTGCTGGGAAAACAAGAATTAGCGTTACGCGGTCGCGATGAATCATCATCATCGCTGAATAGAGGTAATTATTTAGAAGTAGTAGATTTATTAGCAAAGTATGATGGAGATTTACAAATTCATTTACATAGTGCAAGTACATCATTCACGGGCATGTCGAACAGAAAATGATTTGATCTCAAGCGTTGCATCTGTGATATTCGATCGTATTCGAGACGAAATCAAACAGTCCGAATTTGTCGCTGTCATGGTAGACGAGACTCCAGACGTAAGCGGCCGAAAACAATTAGTTCTGATTTAAAGATATTTTCGTAATTACGAAGTAGTAGATCGGTTTATTAAATATGTCGATGTCAGCGCGGATCGGACCGCGGCAACTTTAAGTTCTATAATTTTAGAAATTTTGGGAGATTTTGATTGTCTTTCTAAATTAATTGTACAATCTTATGACGGGGCAACAGTTTTATCCTCCCAAATTAACGGAGTACAGGCTTTGGTGAGACAAAAATGTCCGCAGGCTATGTACGTTTGGTGTTCAGCACATGTATTAAATTTAGTGTTATCAAAATCTTTTGAACGAATAGGTGAAACACTTTTTAATGTAATAAAATCGATCGCGGCTTTTTTTCACACTAGCACGAAACGAATGGCAAATTATAACGACTTTGCCCATATAAAAAAGCTGCCCCGTGTCGCGGAAACAAGATGGACATATCACTCGCGCACTTTAAATGTAATTAATAACGAATCCACCCACCTCCTAGAATTGTTTAGGAATATGAATGAAAATATAAAAGACTGGGATGGTGATACTCTGTCACAAGTCACTTCTTTTTTATTTAATATGAAAGAATTTGGTTTTTTTTTTTTTTGAAAACATTTGCTGATATTTTATCGGAAACCGATATTTTGAAGAAAAAACTTGTGACATTGCGTATTGCGTACGAAAAATTAATCAATTCGAGTCATTTTTACAACGTTACCGAGACAAGTTCAATTATGATGCGACTGTTCGTATTACCGGCGGGGTTATTACCTATGAAACAGCAATGAGCAATATTTGCGCAGTGATCGCGCGATCACCGCGCGATCGTCAAAAAAAATCGTATTATGTATGATCCGATTGCTAATCGCTCGCTGATTGTTCTAATGCACTTATTGCTACGATGACGATAAAGTATCAATCGCTGGAACTAATTAAATATCACCTTTAATAAAAAAAACTTAACTTTGCTCTTAAAAACCATATTAAATACGAAACCACCAAACGAAAAATGCATATTTTAGTTAACTGATTGCTCCACAGAGGCAGCACTATCGCTAGTTTGCTATTTGACGTGACGTATTTTGAATTTGACGTTGGAGCAGCAAATTTTGCTAAATTATCGCGATCGCTCGGCTATTGCAAGATACGTAATCCCAGTGCGGACCACCTAAAAAAATACATTATCGGCGAATTTTTATTCAAATAATTGATAATGTACTCAAAAGATCGCTATAAAAATATTAAAGATTTAAAATTTTTTGAGTTACCTTCTACCTTTATATAGTTATCTTCTTTTGAAAATTTTAATAGATATCGTGAACATTTCCCTAAAAACGAAGTCAGAGAGTTCACACTAACACTTATCAAGCTTTTAATTTCGACAGTTTGAAAAATGAAATGCGCGTAATTTATAGATCGCCTGAATTTGCAAATTGTAGTTTTTATAATTTTATTCAAATTTTGTAAAAAAAAAATTTAGATTTAATTTTTCCAGAATCTTTACGGTTAGCGAAATTTATTGTTACTATCCCAGCAAGCAGCGCATCGACAGAACGTTCATTTTCTTCGTTAAAACGTATAACGAATGTTAAAGTCATCTTCTGTTGACTTTAACATTCGTTATACGGTTCTATTGAGTTGACAACATATTTGATGAAGTTGAGAATTGGAGACGTAATGAAATAATATCCAGCTCTTTTTAACATTACAAAAAGAACTCTTGATGGATATGTGCCTGGAGCTCGACACTTGATGTTCTAATATTTTGTACCTAGGCATTCAGGACTAAACCATATAAATCGCCAAGACATTAATAGAACCCTGTTAAAACCACAAGGCTTATTTGGAGACTATAATGGAAAAAATAATCTATAATAATAATATTGACAGTACATATTGGTATATAGAAAAAAGTTCGAATTATTTATATCAAAAAAGAACTTATCGTTTACATAAGTATAATAATTTATTATTAGTAAAACAGTTTATAATTGTATGTGCAGATAGTGATATTTTTGATGCCCCTCTATACTGCTGCCACATCAGATGCAGAAATAATGAATTATGAGTTTCGCGACTCTAATTCTATGTGACGTAAATATCTTCAAGCTGATGATGCATTAAATTTGCATAGGGGCTTCAGAGATGCCTTGCCTTTATTACATGAATGTGGTTACAGAATGTACTACCCACCAACATTGCAGGAGGTAAACTGACAGTATTCCACATTGGTGTTTTTTATTTGATCATTGAAACCGATTTTAACACAAACGTGGTATCTTTTGTGCATGTAATAGCGAATCTATGATTGAAAGAGACAGCGCACTTGTGTCAGGTCGTGATAGCACGTCGTCTCTTTCTGCGCGAAAATTTGTTTGTGGCGAAATACGGATTATCTGGTGCACACCATGTACTATTGGAAGGCGCATCGTTTCCACCAGAGCGCAGGTCATCCATAGTGCAGAGCATAGGGCCAATGACTGCGTGGCTTTGCATGATAAGAAGCCAAGGCATTTATCGCTGTAAATATGCTATGGCAGTAAAGCGTGCTATGTCTCACGTACCATGCATAGAAGATATAATTGAACTCAATAAAAATACAAAGCAAGCTTCCGAAATTTCAGCATTAACGACCTTGGTTGCTGAGATATTACTAATTACCACTTCAAGACAAGCCACCAGAATGTATATCCCAATTGCATTTACTTTAGGAATGTTGTAACGTTTCAGTAGATTTCGAAATTCTGACTCCGTGAATTGCACTCCGTTATCTGCAATTACGGTTTCAGGGACACCGTGAGCTAAAATAACGTCCCCATAACATGGGCGGGTCATAATAATCAGTCAATGCAAGCCCGCGGTCTAAAATCGAAAATTGCGTGTAAGCTACACCTTCTTTACAGATTTATCGGTACACAATATAAACTGGCTTCTGGATTGTGACTGCAGTGGTTTCTTAGTCATTCTCTCACTTTTTACTTAAGATTTATTGAAAATAACGAATGTAAACAAACGTAATGTCACTTGACAGATGAAATGACAAGTATATAACCATATCAAAATCAATATTATTATTACTACATTTGAACTTATTTGTGAATGTGTTGCTTTGGTGCCGGAATGGGATTTACAAGCTTTTGTTATTGGCTTTTCTTATCTCTTTCTACAGACATTCAAATACAATTACAATCGCGTAAACATGTATTAAAAATGTCACATGTCTAGTCTTATTATTTGACAGCTTTAAACGATTTGTCGTCAAAATGGGTCATGATTCAATTTTGTCGATAGTACTTGAAATAAGCCACAACTTTTACTACAAATGTACCCCGCGTAGAAAAAAAGATATCTTAGTCTAAAGCCCGATTTACACTTCATCGGCGAGATAAGTAGTTAATGTTGTTTGAACGGCAAGAGCGAGTTAAACATTTTATTTCAGGAACTATGGGTGTATCTCCACTACACCAGTTGTTGCTCACACTTAGATTTTATGCATTGGGCACAATGTTTGTATCTGTTGAGGACTTTGTTGGAGTTTCAAACGCAACAGCTAGCAGAATTGTGTCTGATGTATCTCATGCAATTGCTGGACTGTATCCTGAATACGTTGAAGTTTTGAAAAACACCTAGCATGTCTTTCATGCTATTGCAGGATTTCCTAAAGAACTTGGCAACTAACTGTACTTGTATTTTTGCTGTTAAAATGTTTCAGGTTAAAGTCATGCTTTCATTCCTTTTACAAAGTTTGTACTCACTTAAAACTAAAGTATTAAACAAGAGATTTTTAGTTTCCAATATAGGAGAAGAGTACAGGAATAGAAAAGGAATATTTTCAATGAATGTCCAAGGAGTCTGTAATGCAGACTTGCTATTTATGAATGTAGTTGCTCGGTAGCTGGGTCTGCTCATGATGTTACTATATTTAACAATTCCATTATCAAAAGATATCATTAATACAATTTTCATGCATACCTATCTGATAACATCACCTACATAAAAAACATTCATATGTGTACAATGTAAAGATGGGATCATTGAAAATAGATGGATCATTGGTGACAGTGCATATCCTTGTAATTCATACCTATTGACGCCATTGCTCAACCCGGTATCTCATGCAGAAATTAGCTACAATGAATCACATATTTAAGACCATGAAGTGTGCGTTCGCGCAGCGGAATGTTGTTGAATTTAAAGATTTTAATTATGCAGATATTTTGTGCATGTCGTCGTCGTATAATTGTGTATGGTAAAAAAAATTGTGCACGCAGCCATTGTGGGGAAATTCACCAAAAACTGATTCCGCTGGGCGAACGTTGTCCTGGCGGAACTTTTTTTAATCCATGGACTTTAGAAGAAAAGAGATGTGTCCAAACTTTTTTTTACCATACACAATTATACGACGTCATACACTAAATATCTGCATAATTAAAATCTTTAAATTCAACAACATTCCGCTGCGCGAACGCACACGACCAGGAACACCATAGAAAGGTTAGAGCAATGATATATAGATTAGTCATCTGTGAAACCAAAGAACGCATGGATGACATTTTAAAAAAATAATTTAAGAGAAC
Source organism: Athetis lepigone (assembly GCA_033675125.1). NCBI lineage: Eukaryota > Metazoa > Arthropoda > Insecta > Lepidoptera > Noctuidae > Athetis > Athetis lepigone. The sequence continues at coordinate 14,627,327 of CM066216.1, read as the reverse complement.
CTCTTATGGTTAAGGGAAGTTAATTCTATATTGTACTGGACAACAAGAAAGAATATTTGGCTCAATATCAGTGATTCCGCACTGCGTTATTTATCTGTTGTAGCAACTTCGTTGCGTCCTGAACGTCTGTTTTCTTTAGCCGGATCCACACATTCATTAAGTCTTAACAGGATAAATCCACTACGGTTATCAAAATTATTGTATTGCGCAGATTGAGTGCTGACAAGTGGCATTTTTTTAATGAATACGCTGAAACCTTTCTTATAACTTCCAAGATACTGTAGTAAAATTAGACTTGCACACCGCTATTTCCCAAGCAGTAATACAGCTTTTGGAACACAGAGACAAGATTTTAAGAACGCGTATAAAAATACTATTTAAAGATTCATTTAATCAACTCCACAACATCAGTCCTCTACATAGATCCGAACTCCTGCAGACGTTCAAGCACCAACATACATCTAGTCTATACACGATCAGCCACCCACAAATATCCAGTCATCATCATTTCTATCCAGATAAAACTCAAAACCTGTTGTTTCATTTTGACTTCAAGCACATTATGACAGTATAAATTTTAATGATGATGAACTTGAAAATGATGGTTGGTGATCCGCACCTATGTCATTATTGGTTAGGTATGGATGCAGATAGCTTCCATCAATTATTACTCCATATACCTCAACTGTCTCAAGTAGTGCCATGTGCAAGTACGGCATTGAGTATATAATACAGGCTGGGCCAGAAAGGAGTACGATTTTAAAAACACTCTTGCGTTTGAAACTTTAGAGAGGGGACTGCGCGGGTGGTGGGGTTAAGTAGCTCGGTTCTCGGAAATTTTGTCGCAATAAATCACTTCACCGGAGCGCAACGTGCAATCGGCGTTAAACATTATTATAAAAATCACGATTCGTGCGCTATTGTTCGGCGTTTATTTCGACGTGAGTTTGGATTACATGACCTCAATCAGTGTCCGAAGGAAAGCGTGATTCGATCGTGGGTCAGAAAGTTCGAAGCTACTGGTTCGACTCTCAAACAGAAGCCAGCGGGACGCCCAAGGTCAACAAGAACGGAAGCCACAATTGAACAAGTTAGAGCTTCAGTTCAACGTAATCCTGCTTTATCGACCCGAAAGCGTTCAGCCGAACTTGTGGTGTCCAGAACATCTTTGCGTCGCATTTTGTTGAAAGATCTGAAATTGCAGCCATATAAAATTCAACTAGTGCAGGAATTACAGCCAAATGATCCAATTTTACGGCGAGCTTTCGTTGAAACAATGCTGGAACGCTTTCGGAGTTTCAACAATATTCTGTTCTCTGACGAAGCCCATTTTCACATAAATGGGCATGTGAATAAACAAAATTGCCGACTGGGCTACAGAGAACCCACGTGCAAAACACCAAAAGCCTCTACATTCGCCGAAAGTAACCGTTTGGGCGGCCATGTCAGCGCACGGAATTATTGGACCCTACTTCTTCGAAAATCGACAAGGCCAATCTGTCACTGTAAATTCTGACCGATACATAGCCACGTTAAGGGATTTTTTCTTTCCACAACTGCAACAATTTGAAGCCTATAATCGTGCGACATGGTTTCAACAAGATGGCGCGACATGCCACACAGCTAATGCCTCTTTGGCGGTCGTAAACAAGATGTTTGTTGAGAAACTGATATCGCGCCGAGGTGACATTGAATGGCCTCCTAGAAGTCCGGATCCCACTGGACTTTTTTTTGTGGGGATACCTAAAAAGTAGTCCACTCCAATAACCCAGCCACAATTGACCAGTTGAAGACCAACATCCGGAAAGAAATGGCAGATATTCCCCGTGCAATGTGTCAGCGAGTTTTTACCAATTTGAGGTTCAGATTCGAAGAATGTTTGCAGCGCGATGGTGCACATCTGGATGATGTTATTTTTAAGAAGTGAATTTCCCAGATGTAAACTTTTGTAGAAATTAAAATTTAACGCTGATTAATACTTATTACTACAACTTTTCAAAAAAACTGCTCCTTTACGTCAAAAAAAAATATTGAAAATAAAAATGTATGGAGGAAAATCTATTTTTGAAGTGAAAACTTCTTTAGCGGCGTTGAGCACTTTTTCTGTAATGGGTATAAAATCTTAAACTCGCGTCAGGACACGTGACCCTGATCGAAAAAGCGTAGGACGGATGGATAGTAGACAGCTATGAAACAATTGACATTCCGAATTTCAACTTTGTTGCGAGTTACAGAAGAAATAATCGTCCCGCGGGAGGAGTAGCTATTTATCAAAATGTGAACACAGTTCATTATTGCACAAATTATATGGATGTGCATGTGAAATACAACAGCATGTTTAATGCCACTGTTTCTGATATCGGTGATATTTGTATAAGTCGTTGCCACTCTGGTGATAATCAGTTCATAATTATGGTTGCCGTTTACATTTCTCCAGATAAGTCATTGCGTGCTATACGAGACTTCTTGTATGAAAATTTATTCATTTATTCTCATGATGCATCTGCATTGTTTAAAAAAAAATTGGAAAAAGCTTTGATGAATTGCCAATGATTTTGAGTGGAGATTTCAACATAAACTTCGCAGACGATAAAAATCAACTATTAATTGAATTTTTAAATAATGAATTTGGTTTAACTATGTCGAATGATCGCAATCTTAGCACAACGAAATACAAAACTACTATTGATGCGGTCTTTATTAGACATTTAAATAGGTTCGAATCAAAACTGTTCGTTTCTTACTTCAGCTACCATAAACCTATAGTATCAGTTTTAGAGATTAGCGATGATAGTTCTGGTAACGATGATGATGAAAAAGTCGTTGAAATTATGGATGAAAGTTGATTTTTCGGAGAGATAAACTTTTTAATGTAAAATAATTGTAATAGTTTTAAAGTGTTAAGTTTTTAATGTAATATAAATTGTCATGTTTGTGTACGATAGCGCAATAAATGAATATTGTATTCTACCACATAAATGATAGTACTTTTATACTGATAAAGCAATTGGTGCAAAATTATTCCCTAACCATTCCAAATTTTTTTTTTTTTTGGGAGTGGGAAATCATCAAATGACTTCTCCCGCCATGGGGCGGGAGGGCGTGTCAGACTTTTACTGACTAAAACCCACTCATGTTCCTTCGGTTGCTCTTTATGTTCCGGGGTCACAGTAACTATTATAAACATTCTGCAACCCCGGCAGGCATTGGCCCTGTTGGGCCCCTTCCTACGCTGGCTCTCCCTGAGGCGCGCGGACACTAACGCGCCGCCGCAATAGGGCCATTACTGGCATTCCAGTGCGGCCTCGGTAGTCGCGGCGGCAGCGGCGGACGCGGCAACAGCGGGGACGTCGGGCGGGAGCCGTGGCGGCAGCGGGATCGGCGGAACGAGCGGCGGCAGCGGCGGGGGCGGCGGCAGAGGCTTCCTGCCCTTTTCTCTGGTCCTGGTGGGTGGGGCGCAAGCCTTGCCCCCAGCCCGGTGATCGGCTGGCTTGCCGGCTGCCGCACATACGAAGCAGTGCGGCGCGGCGGTGCACGAGCCGGCCTTGTGACCGGGCTGACCGCAGCGGAAGCAGTCGCCGCTGCGGTCTACCTCCGAGGTGCAACGGACACCGACATGGTGTCCCACCTGGCACCTGAAGCACCTCAGAGGCCTGGGCTCCAGCAGCTTGACCTGCGCCGAAGTCCAGTCTCCAACCAGTAGTCGGTGGCCTTTTCCCGCAATCGCCTTTGCCGCCGTTACGGGGCAACTCACGATGACCGCTCCCAGCCCGAAACGGTCAAAGCGGATGGCGCCCACCCGCACATCGCTAGCGGGACAGCCCCCCACTTTGGCGACGGCGGCCACCAGTTCCTCCTCCGTGACGGAGTCGTCCAGGCCGGTGACGCGCATGTCAATGCGCATGGTGGGCCTGGACACTCGTACCTCTTCCGCCTGGAGGGACTCCCGCAGCCTTTCGGCCAAGGCATCGGCGACAGGGCCGCTGGTCGCCCCCGGGACCTCCAGCATGCGGGCTCCGGTCGCCGTGACTCGGAGCCGCAGACCTTCGGTCACGCCGACCTCAGCGAGGTTGACCGCTGCCTTAGCCTTCGAAAGGACTGCCGCGTATGTGACGCCCTGTTTCTCCGCGTCCGGCTGCAGGGTTAATACCACCGCTGCAGACTTAGGGGCGCGGAGCCTGGCCGCGAGGCTCTTGGCCTTGCGCTCTTGCCGCCGCTGCCGCTGTTTGGCGGCCCTGGCCACTTTAGCCGCCTTTTTCCCTTCTCCGGCGACTTGCCAACCGGGCTCAGCCGGAGCTTCGGCAATCGGGGGAGGAGGAGGAGGCGACGTGGGACACTGTGCAGCCGCACTCGCTGCGGGTGCCCCCACCACTTTGGGCTTTGCCGCCTTGCCCTTTTTGGTCGGCGTGGCCTTCTCCTTCACCGGCTCCGGCGCAGCGGCACGCTTTGTAGTCCCCGCCACTGGAGCCGCGGCCACCGCGGCAAACCAAAATATCAAACATGCTCAACGTTAATAATCAAGTTTTCACTTCTGCCGGCACTCCCGGAGTGCAACCCGTCTTTTTTTTTTCTCCGTTCAGTATCAAAGTATAGCAAGCAAACCTTATATTCTGGTAAATACTTATTGTCCTTAATACGACGACATATAAATTGCTTGCGTATCCCTGCGGCCTTGACGCCTACGATGCTTCAAAGTTTAAAATTCTGGCCCACCCTGTACTTGTCAAATTACGAACCGGTGACAGTAATGAACGGTTGTCTTGTCATCACTATTTAATCTTTCAAGGAGAACTTTGGAGAGATATATGGTATTGACGGGCCTGTTGGTCTAGTGGTTAGTTGCCCTGACTGCTAAGCCGGAGGTCGTGGGTTCGATTCCCACCCAGAACAAACTTTGTGTGATGAGCATGAATGTTTGTTCTGTGTCTGAGTGTGTTTTATCTATAATATGTATGTATTTATAAAGTATATAAGTATGTATATCAGTTATCTGGTTACCATAACACAAGCTCTGCTTAGCTTGGGATCAGATGACCGTGTGTCACTTGTCCCAAGATATTTATTTATTTATTAATATGTGATGGTACATACATATATGTGCAAAGTAGTAGCAACTACTCGTACAAAAAAAAGACAAACAGTCTACACAAATTAAATAATTTGGTAAAACCTTTTTTACAGTATGCTGTGACGGTTACATTTTGCAGTCACTAGGTCACTTCCCAGCAACCGAAAATGATGCTAATATAATGTCAAACGAATTTCGTAGTGAAAGAAGGCCCTTAAGAACTTACTTTATGCCTAATGATGTTTTTATATTAGATAGGGGCTTCAGAGATGTACTGGGTGAATTGCAGAGGTATGGATATAAAGCTCACACGCCCGAATCACTTTTAGAAGGTGAAAATCAACTTACCACAGAGCAGGCTAATCGTTCTAGGTGTGTTACAATGTGTCGATGGGTAGTTGAGGTTGTAAATGGACGTATAAAAAGATATTTTAACTTGTTTCGACAAGAATTCTTTCATGACAGATTTTAATATAGCGTGTGCATTGTTAAATAAATATCATTCTCCTATACAAGATCGGCCAGATGCCCGCCAGTTATTGGCACAAGCCTTAGCTAAAAATGAAAGAACCTAACAGACGAAGAACGATTTTCAGACGTATAGATGCTGAGCATCCACATTTAAATACATTCACCAAGTTATCTCTACATGATCTAATAATGATAGAATTAGGTACGTATCAAATCAAACAGTCACGCTCTTATTACGGAGAGCATATCCGTAACGAGGGGAAATATGAAATCGAAGTGGCCATTTATATAGAGGATGAACTGCCATTGGTACTGGGAACGGACAAATATCTCGTAAGAGACAGGATTAGGGTTTAGTCTAGGAATGACTGATTCGCGAAATGACTACATGGTCTATAATTGACCAATTCTAGAAATGTACAATTCTTTAAATGACTGATTCTACAAATGACTGATTCTATAAAAGACCGATTCTTTTAAAGACCGGTTCTATAAATGACCGATTCTTCAAATGACTGATTTTTCAATTCTATGAATGTGTGTTAACATCGTAAATAAAATGCTATGTAAGGGTTAGCAATGCATTGATCACAGCAACTTCGTAGAAGCATTTGATTTTTTTAAATTTGATACCATAACGATACCATAAGAATCAAATTAAAAAAATTCAAATGCGACTACGAAGCTGCTGTGATGAATGCAGAGAAGGCAGTTTATCCGCAGTGTGTGGCCAGTGGGTGCTATTTTCACTACCAGAAGGCCGTATGGAAAAAAGCAAAATACTTGAATGTTACAACAACAAGTGAAGAAAGGCAAATTGTACGTAAGGTCAACCTTTTACCTTTGCTAATATTCCAGAGGGTCGCCAAATAATTTTGTCAAAAATAGAAGCGGCCCTTCAATGCATCAGTTTGGAAATTACTTCGAGAAACAATGGCACAGAATAAGTCCGTCTATCTTTAGTTGTGTAGACCAGCGTCATAGCACTACTAACACATTAGAAGGCTAAAATCACAGATTAAATGTATTGATACCGAAAAAAAACCAAGTCTCTTCTACTTTATACAAAAGTTGAAGCAAGAAGCTAAACACTGTGATATAAGGTTAAGGGATACTCTTTTCCAGGTTTCACGAAAAAATCGCCGAAACTGTAATATTTTATTTGATAAAAAGTACAAAAAAAGTATTTAGAAAAATTCAAAAATAGGGAAACATCAGTAGTCTTTAAAAAAATGATTTATATTCAACTACATATTCCTAAGTGATTTATTTCTTAATTTTTATAATTGTTGATTTTTTGATAGTTGATTTTATGACTTTTTGATAACTGTTGATTTTTTGAAAAGAAACCGAATAAATGTTAACTTTTGCGCTACAAAATGTAGTACGTGACATTATACAAGTTATAAAATCAATCATTTGAAGAATCGGTCATTTATAGAATCGGTCTTTAAAAGAATCGGTCTTTTATAGAATTAGTCATTTGTAGAATCAGTCATTTAAAGAATCGTACATTTCAAGAATTGGTCAATTATAGACCATGTAGTCATTTCGCGAATCAGTCATTCCTAGACTAAACCAGGATTAGATCTCGGCATATTAGCAATAAGGTTTATTATGCATACAGCGCGGCGCTTTAATGGCGACATTAATTTGACACACGTATACATCTCCACAATACAGATTTATTACGCAAATTTAATTCCATTAGACCTTTTTATTTACTCATTAATTTGAAATTTTTGCGGATATATAAAAATAGCACTTTGGAGCAACCTGTAATTAAAATCAGTAGCGCAGCGGTCATTTACCGGGGTCACGGATTATAACATTTCATCAATGAAATTAAAATGAATAAGCAATACAATTAGGATGAAACAAACGCAAAGAGTAGGCAACTGAAGGAAAGAGAGAGATCCCTTTGTCGGCGATGTGCGCAGGCGGCGCGCGGGGCGGTGCGCGCCCTCCCTTCCACCCGCCCGAATCCTTTTTTTGTCGTCTAGTCGGTCTAGTCTCTAGTGCTAGCCGGCCGGTATCTGTCCTTGACACATTTCTTCATACTCGTGCGCATAATTACGTTGTGTTATGTTTTTGTGAATGTTTCCGCGAAAAAGACGCTTAAAAATTGTTTCATTAAATTTTTGTGTAAAGGATAATAATTAGATTATGATATTGCGATAAAGACGCTTTGTTTCGTTTTAGTTAGTTTTTCGATCTGTAGGTACATCTTTTGCGACGAGGACGCTTTTATTTGTGTTATTAAGTGCTTGTGTAAACCTACCTACACGGCAGCTGAATATGCGGACATGATCCTAATTTACGGAGAATGCCATCAAAATGCCGCCCTTGCGATAAGGACATATCGCGAGAGATATGGCAATACAAGACTATGCCCTACTAATCCTCGCACTATTGTAGGAGCTCTTCAGCGTATCCGCGAAAATCGGCCAGTGGATCCTAGGATTCAACGGCCCGATCGACCGCCTACACGACAAAACCCGGAGTGGGTTTTGTTAACTGAAAATGTACCACAACATTTCCGAGAACAGCCCAAAACTAGCCTCCGCCAGAGCGGTAGACATTTTCAAGTTCATCACAGAACAGTCCCTAGGATATTAAAGCGCGAAAAGTGGCACCCATTCAAATTTAGAAAAGTGCATACATTGTTAAGTCGTGATAAACAAATAAGAGTGAATTATTGTCAGTGGTTGTTAAGTAAAATTGAAGAAGACTGACTTTCTTTCCAATATTTGTTGGACTGACGAAAGTACTTTCACCAGAAACGGCATTTGGAACCAGCACAACATGCACCATTGGACACCGAAAAACCGAAATCCGCGCTTTTGGTGAGAGTCAGCCCATCAGTACAGATTTTCGGTAAATGTTTGGGCAGCTATTCATGGTGACAACATCATCGGACCCGTCTTCATTGATGGCACCTTGACCGGAGAGAGGTTTGTTGACATACTAAATGATACGGTGTCAGAATACACAAACAATCTTGACGTTCGCCGATACCAAAGGATGTGGTAAAATAAAAATGTACGGAGGAAAATATATTTTATTTTTTTTCTCCGTTCAGTATCGAAGTATAGCAAGCAAACCTTATATTCTGGTAAAAACTTATTGTCCTTAATACGACGACATATAAATTGCTTGCGTATCCCTGCGGCCTTGACGCCTACGATGCTTTAAAGTTTAAAATTTTAATTGGGATTTTTTAAATTATTATCGAGTTTTTCAATTATGCCGAATTTAAAATATCATTTTTTAATTATATAAGAATTAAAACATACGCATTAAAGCATTTGGCAAGTATTTGATTATTATATTTTGATAAAAAATATTAATAAAAGTCTTCAACAACAGACACGTGCTGATTCGTTATCTATTTGTAACTGACTGAAACGAGTCGTTTCAGTCGTCGTTTTAAACGACTCCTGTGATAAAAGAATCATTTACCCCCACCACCGGAGATATCGACGACGCTGATCCGAGATTTTTCAAGCCCAAGATGAAGTTTTCGAAAACATATCGTCAGACAATACTTTAGTTGAAATCGATACTACAGCAGCTGTGATTCCGTCGACATCTAGTACAACGACTGTGGGCACATCTACCGAAGTTCAGTTTAGGAAGCCTTTTGTTGACCTCAGCAACAAACAGAAGAAAAGACGTTCAGAGTCTCTTTTGGACTATTCGCCGGAAGAACTTACTTTTGCATTAGTCGAAAGACTTAGGATAGACAAGAAGAATGACTTAGCTTGTGTTATTGACCATATAACGAAGAACCCTGATAGTTTTGCTATCGTCCAAGCCACATTGTTTAAGAAAAATAGGAAAAAAACTTTTGATGAAGATCATGCTTGGTCTTTATACATCATTGAACCTGTCAAAATGGAAATACTTGTGTTCAAGGAAAGCGCTGTTAGATTGTGAAGTTCCAATGTAACCATCGTATCACAAACTCCTTAAAGCTAAAAAGAGATGCTATCCACATGATATAGAAATTACTGAGAGAGGAGCCAGAGTGAAGCTTCAATCCCTATTGGATCTGACAGTCCAGAAGATTCTTCAAATTACCGGTACCTAGATTGATTCGTCAACTGAAGGATTGAAGTTAATTAGTAAATGGGGTTTCGATGGAGCTTCTTCACAAAGTACCTACAAGCAAAGGAGTGAAGAAGTAAACTTCAGTGATTCATCGGTTTTCATGTCAAGTCTAGTCCCTCTTAAATTAGTTTCTAATAATAGCACTGTATGGGAAAACCCAACACCTTCTTCAACACATTATTGCAGACCCATTAAGTTCGAGTTTTGTAAAGAGACAGCAGAATACATCAAGCAAGAAGAAGCTGCATTGAAGGAAGAAATTAAAAACATCGATTCTACAAAATGGGCAGGGCTAGAGATTAGTCACGAGCTTCATATGACAATGATCGACGGAAAAGTGGCCACTATTATAACAGATACTTCGTCTGCATCTGCCTTCAATATTTTCAGAAGTATTTACAAGACCTGTTCGAGAAGATGTTTATAAATATAGACTTTCTACTCTTCATATCTGTATTCTACACATATCTTACAACATGAACTTTGAGATGTGGACTGCACGAGGTGCTAACAAGCAACTAAAAGCTGCAAAGAAACATTTGACACAAGAAGAATTCAAACAGCAAATGGGAATACTTGTGGATTTTGTGAAGCAAGGCTTTGGAACCACAAACGACGGAAACACAGCCAGAAGGTTTTTTAGAGATTATGAGAAATCTGCCGAAATAACCAATGTTGACAAAGAGCTGCTGAAGCATTTTGCGGTTATTCTTCAAAAGATTTCATCAGGTTGTGCCATAGATATTAAAAATTCAGGACTTATTGCAGAGAAACATGAGACTGAGAACTGAGATCTTTGTTCATAGCTATACCCATGGTTTTATATGCCCGCAAGTGTGCACAAGCTACTCATACACGGTGCAGACATTTGTCATCACTTTGGCTTCCTACCAATTTGCATTCTTTCCGAAGAAGCGGGAGAAGCAAGAAATAAAGAATTTCGAAGAATTCGTGAATCTCACACCAGAAAAATTAACAGGATAAAGACCAACGAGAACTTGCTCCATAGTTTTTTAATTAGCTCAGACCCATATTTATCCCATATTCGACCAAAATACAGTAACTCAAAGCAATTCGATTTTTTTCCAGATGTTAAAGAGCTTTTGTTGTTGCCTAAGGTAGAAACAGAAGAAACCGAAAATATGGATCTACAGGAGTTGCAGTCTGAACATGATCCATTAATGTAAACGTGATAGCTTTAGTGATGTTGTTATTGTTATAATTGAGTTTGTTAGTAGTAGTAGTAGTTAAGTTGTGGTCCTTTTCAGGACTACTCAAAATAGTCGTTTTCATGACTTCAGAAAAAGCCCTTTTCAGGGCTAAATCTATTTCTAATTGTTTCTTTTAAGATGAGTCACGCTAGTAGTATAACCAACAATATCAACCCTGATTTATCAATAGGAAATATCAACAGATGAAAGAATAATCAACAGAAGATTATTAAAAAAAAAAGAAGCAAAAATGCTTATTTTATCATAATTTCACGCTTAATATTCCCCGAAGGGTTCGGCGAAGGTGTATACTGCACTATAGTACACTGTAATTTCGCCAGTTATATTAAAGTCCCAAGTAATTGGGGGCGAGCCTAATACACGGATGGGGCGCGTGGGGGGCTTGTTTTATTAAAAATGATATTTTGGATTAATTTTAATAGAAAAACTCGTAAATAATATCAAGAAAATTCAATATTAAAATTTTAAACTTTAAAGCATCGTAGGCGCCTAGGCCGCATGGATACGCAAGCAATTTATATGTCGTCGTGTTTAGGACAATAAGCATTTACCAGAATATAAGGTTTGCTTGCTATACTTTGATACTGAACGGAGAAAAAAAAATAGATTATCTCCCATACATTTTTATTTATAATATTTTTTTTTTTGACGTGAAGGAGCAGTTTAAAAAGTTGTAGTAATAGGTATTAATCAGCGTTAAATTTCCTATACGAAACAAATTTTTGTTAAGTTAAATATGCATTTTCGATCCTACGTCCACCTTTTTGAAAATCCGGACCACTGTGCGGCGGCGGACCGATCACGAGTACAAAGCACGTTGAGCGGTTGCCAGACCGCAAAGCGACGCCGACGCGTTGCCGCTTCAAGTAAACGTAAACAATTAGTAAGCTAGGTAAGTAATTTCATGAATGAATTTTTGCACAGAGTGATCCTAAATTTCATCACTTTTTTATTATTAAGTTTGTGTGAAAAAATTTTTTTTTCTGTTTTCGTTTTATCTTATCCTGTGTTATTTTAAGTGATTAATGACCACTAGCACTACCTGTGTGTTAAATTAATGTCACCATTAAAGCGCCGCGCTGTATATTTTAATTAATAGTCACACAACCAATCATATATAAGATATTGCTGGTTATTATTGTAATTGTTTGGTGGGCAACCGAACAGTAGGCTGCTGTGTACATGTGATGACCGTTCTGTGGTATCTAAGTTGGACACGATACCGTTCTATTAATGCTCCAGCTCAATTTTTAGATGACATGTTTTATGAATATGTTAATTATGATGAGGAAGAAGCGGAATAAAACATTTATTTTTATTTTTTGGAACATTTTATTTTTTCCACTACCCTACCTTACTACTATATTCTTATTTTGTTTAAGACACATTATTCAACACCTCTGTGGTGTTAAGGTTCGAGTGAGCCACAACACCGTGTCAGATAAATTGTTAGAAATGTGGTTTTTCTGAGAGATACATAAGTAATTCTCAATTATTATGTACCAAATAATGTAAAATATGTGCCAGTTCTGAAACTGGGTTTCGGGAAGCGCAGTGTGAACTAGGGGTCGCAAACCGGGATACCGAATTTCGAAAATACCGGAATACCGGGCCAAATTTAGGTCTAATTAATACCGGTATTCATTTCACAAAAACCGGGATATTCGGTATTTTCGGTTTGACTCTTTTGGTCGACTTTGACACTTAAATCCAAATAGAAATGACTCTGTAAACAGTGGGTCTAGAGGAAAATATTTGAGTATGGCCTTCAACAATTTAATAAGTATTCCACCGACTAGTGTAGAGTCAGAGAGAGCTTTCTCTTCATCGTGTTACTTGTGTAATCATTTGAAATCAAGATTGAGTGATAAAGTTTAGATACTTTACTGTTTTTACAATGTCAGTACAAGGCTTCACCAAAAATTCAATGGAGTTTTAATAATATTTTGATTCAATTCAATTCGAGGCCTTTATTTCACTTAAACCATTTCCCAGTCAAAGAGTCGGTCGGTTAGTCAGAAAAGAAACGTGACGCTAATTGTCTATTCCAAAACGTAGGTAGATCTCTATGGAGAAGAACAGGCAAGAAACTCCACGGACACTCTTTAAGAAAGAACATGTTTTACAAAATCTTGGTAACATTACTTTTGGTACTTTTTTATGTGAAAACAATGTAAGTAACAAAATAAACACTTAAAAAAAATATAATAGAAGGTCATGGCAGTTAAGAGATGACCGATCTCAACTGACAGCGCCCGTTCACGAGCATGACGCGTGGCATCAGCACCATTTAGCTCAACCATTTTGAAGGGAACCGAATGATCCAATTCCGAATGATTACCTTTTTATAACTCAATTTGACTTGGACAGAATTTAATTTAGGTATTTATATTATTTGATCATATGTAAACCATGCTAAGAGTTAATTAATTTTATGTTTTATGAGAATTAGAAGTGTATTTTTCGGTTCGTTTTGTTTATGTTGAGACTGTTGTGAGATGTTTAAGTTTCATAAACATTTTATTTTTAAAACTGATTCCTAGTAGGAATCCTGCTTTCTAGTCCATCACGACATTTAATTAAAGTATTTGAACTAGTTAACCTAAGTTATTTTAATCCATACTAATTAATAAATCCGAAAGTAACTCTGTATGTCTGTCTGTCTGTCTCTTCTTCACGACTAAACCACCGAACCGATTTGAATGAAATTTAGTACAGATATAGTCTGGAGCCCGAGAAAGTACATAGGATAGTTTTCTTCCCAGAAATCCACCGGGAACGGGAACAATTATTCGTTTAATTATTTAGTCGCGGGCAAAAGCTAGTAAAGGAATAAACGGGCATTTAGTATTTATTATATTGCTAATTATTAGTAAATTATTGCTAAGAGCTAACTGGTTGATTACCAACATACTACAGTTTAAACATTGCAACACTGAAAATTTTGTTTTATTTAGAAGATAAAACAAAATTACAACACTTAGGTACCTACTTTATTACACTAAATTTGCAAAGTTTAGCTTAATCCCGGTAATATCGAATATACCGGATTATCGGTATAGGTCTAGAGTCAATACCGAAAATACCGGTTTTGCTTAAATGATTCGGTATTGCGACCCCTAGTGTGAACGCACATTTAAACGATTCGTTTTGAAACCCAGTTCTGAAACTGGGTTTCGAAACGAATCGTTTTCAAATGTAACATAACCTCAACAGGTACTCAACTTATATACACACAAAATGGCAGAATTAAAAATTGTATTAAGCGAATCAATTCAAAATATTGACTCAGACAAATGGAAAAAATGTATAAAGCATGTCATAGAAAAAGTTGAGCCCAAAATGGATGCCATGGACAGAAATGTGGAAGCAATGACTGACAGATTTATAATAAATGTAGGAAACGACGACAGTAGTGATAGTACGGAGAGTGATGATGATGATGATATGTTATAAACTTTTAGATATTATAATATAATAAAGAAAATTTAATCATTAACTCTCGATTTTATTTCTTTCCTTCATATCTATCAGATATATAAAAAGTAGGTACTCACAAAAAATCTATCTAATAAATGTCTCTCAATTTATACGACAGGCGACGCCGCAGGAATAAACTAAGCGAACTTTTAAGAAGCGCAGTGTGAACGCACATTTACATTTCTAAGGTATTGTTAACGCCCACTGACCCTAAAAAAGTTTTTTTTGTCTTTGTCATTTGTATGATAATAATGTGCGATAGAGAAGACGCTATACTAACTCGTCTCCGTGAATACACTATAGTATAGTAAGGAAGCCGAAACTTACTGGAGACAAGAAGGCAGACAGCTAAATTGCAGAGGCTTCTAAAGGACAAAGTGTGCAGATGAAAAAGATGAAGAGGGGTAAATGGAAGTGAAGAGTGAAAATGGAATGTCGCGTTTGCTCTATGAAGAGACACGAAACAAGTAAATGTTTTGAGTACTGCTTTTCACCCAAAATAACGAAGAACTTGCTCGCGCACCCAAAAAGATGGGTCCAAAAAAGCTACCTGAGTACACGAAGCGGATGGGTGGTGTAGACAGGTTCGATCAGAAAGGACTCCATATGCTGTGGGTAGGAAAAGCAAAAAATAATGGATGAGAATTTTCTACTTTCTTATTCTCTCTCTTAATCTCGCGATCACAAATGCTTATTTTATGAGAGTAATTTACGAGTACATAACCTAATGACCCAAAAGTATTTCCGGATTGCACTATCAAAAGAACTTATCAATAACATGTCATTTCGAAAGAGAAGCTTTCATTCAATGCCCTAATACAACACCAAGAAAAGTAAGCAGAGTAATGAGAGACAGAAAACAGTACAGAATGTTCCAGATGGACTGACTGACCAGTTGGGAGAACATTGGCCAGTGGAAATAGAAACATACAAACGTTGTAGATGTGCAGCACTAAGACAAACAATAAGAGATAAAAAATAATATGTGAAAAATGCGAAGTTCCTTTATGTTTAAGTCCCTGTTTTCGCCAATTTCATTTTGATTGAGTTGACAATTGTAATTTCACAGACTGGTTATTTTGATTAAATCAGAGTAGTGTAACGTTGTGATTTTTCCGTTTAGTGGTTAACACTTGTTGCTTTTACTAAGCATATGTAATCGCGTCTTAATGTGGTCTATGGTAATTGATTCTAATTGTCTTTGACATTTGTCTGTGACACCAGTGTGACAGGTCTTGTCAATATCCCACGTTTGGGGGAGTATTGTTTTAAATATAGGTGCATTTATATTTTTCTGTTTATGAACAACGTTAAATGTTTTAACCCTTTATGGGGCTCTGTCCATATATTGGACACCACACATTTTGAATTTTCGCGGCTAAACTAAACGTTGAACAAATGTCACTTTTGGCTCTTTGGGTTGAGCCTCTAGATACTGTTAACAAAACGTAAAAAAAAAAAATACTTACATGGCCGACTTTTATCAGGTGATCGATCTTATATCAAAAATTGATGATTTTTGAGTGTTGTTTATAAATCTAAGAAAATCTTCAAAAGCAATGAACCAAAAGGTAAGTTTTGTTTTACGTATCGTTCCAAATGTTGTAAATATGAGGTAAAAGCTCTGATTTTTGAGAATTTGGTTCACATGTCTTGTTAGAAACGAAAAACTATGACGTCCATATTTTGGACACTGCCCGCGTAGATAATGGAAATTTTTCGTGGTACAGATTTATAATTTTGTTTTTTTTTTTTGTAACTGAGTGTTTCTATTTCAGACGATTCCATTAGATAAACTGGAAGATGTTCTGGAAGACCTGTTCGCATTGTCGGATGGTGAACACTCCGAAGACGATAACGAAAGTGACGAGAACGACACCGAAACTATTTTCATACCGCCAAGTAATGCTGAACTTCAAGAAATTTTGGATCCAAACTTGCCTCTTAGATCTGTATCAGTTTCAAACCTGGGCATAGAGTCGTCTTCTCCTGCAGGTACAGTTGTATCACATACTAGCTCCACACAGCCACATCCTTCTCCTGGAACTTCTAGATTGTCTCCTGTTCTAACAACTGTTTCTGCAACTCCAATACCAAGAACTATTACACTTCCTGCTGATGTAGTAGATACAGAATCGTCTGACGATAGCTCCGATAGTGATGACGGTGATGAACATTGGAAAAAAGCGCAGTTTCCTCACAATCCGCCAATTGATAAATTCGATGATAGAGTATTGAAACCGAAACAGTTTATTCCGAACAGAAGTAGTCCTGCTGTATATTTTAGAGCTTTTTTTACGGATGAAATCCTAGCTACCATTGTTGACCATGTGGTGTAATGTCACGTACACCCAGCATCGCACATCAGTCATGTACAGCACTTAGATTAAGTTAGATCGATAAGCCTCGTTTAGACGATAAGTCACATACATATAACATGTGTATAAATATGCTCACAATTAAATGAGAGGAGGAGTTGACTCTTGGAGTACTAAAGATCTAGTCGTTCTTTAACCCCTCCATCCCCCTACATCGCATGGCGACCCTGCCAGTCGGCCTGCCAGTCGGTTTGCCAGTCAGCCTGCTAGTCGGCTGGACGCCGTTATAGTTGCCCGTTCGGGGACTAGTTATCGTTGTGGATCGGTCAGCGTGGTATCGAGTCATAATACCTAGACCATGGGGAGCACGACATCGAAGGAGGAGGTGATTATTGCCCAAACAGCATCGGGAGGCTCCAATGCAGCAACAGTGACACTGGAGCAGCTATCCGCTATTAACACTGTGCTACTGTTTATTGCTGTGTGTTTGGCGGTGTGCATCATTGTCGTGGCGGTGCGGATGTACCGGAGATGCCACCAAGGCTAGATTGAGGAGAAACTGAATCAACGAGAGGTGAAGAAGAAGTAAGTGATAAAATTTAAACTAAAGTGATTGTGGCGTGCTGAATTTATAAATTATTTTGTTACTGTTATTTGTGTGTGGTTTTAGAGACAATAGTTTAGATGGAAGTGGAATTGACGTCGTTATTTGTGCAATTTAAATTATTAAGGGAATCTATTGTCAAATTAGGACCAAGTAGACGTAAAGGAAAGAATTTTGATGGCAAGATTAGCGAGGCAAAAGCATTGTACGGTAAATTTAAGTGTATAGTTTCTAAGTTAGGTAAATTTTCAGAAGAATTAACACAGTTAGTAGGTAAGATTGAAAAATTGTATGTTGATATATTTAAGTTCGAGGACGAGAGCAGGATCGAACTAGAGATGGCGGCTGAAAGGTTTTCTCTGAGAACGGCAGTTAGCCTACTCCCAAAAATGACTGGGGATGAGCAAGTGACCCAGGATTTAATTGATGCTATAGGGTTATATAGCTCTATTTTAGAGGAGATTGATAGTGCTCTTTTGATTAAGTTCGTATTAACTACTCGCCTTACCCAGGGGGCTAAAATTAGGTTGTCTTCTAGTTACTCAACAGTAGACAGTCTGCTGGTTGATATGAGGAAGCATTTATTAACGGTACAATCAGACGTAGCTGTGCAGGATAAGCTTTCGCGCGCAAGGCAAAATAATAAATCGGTCTCGGAATTCGGTGCGGAAATTGAGAAGTTAATGGTTAATTTGACTATTTCTCAAGCCGGGGAAAGTTCGGAAGCCTATAAGGTTTTACAGCCTTTGAATGAAAAATATGCGATTCGGAAGTTTGCTGACGGTCTTCGTAATCAACGTCTTGGTACGATCATTACGGCGAGGAATTTAACTTGCCTTAAGGATGCTATAAGGGTAGCAGAAGACGAAGATTGTGCTTCGTCAGCGCAAGTCATGGCGTACCAGCGTTGGCCCGCGAGGGGTGGTTTTTCTACGAGCAATCGTGGAAATAATTATAGGCGGCACGTTGTAGGGAATGGACACACGCAACAAAGATCAGCTGTTGAGCGTACGTACAACAGAAACGTCAGCGTACGGCGTAGCGGTGGAATGCGCGGTCGCAGCAATAATGCTTACCGAGGACGCCAGACTCAGCAAGGTCGGCGCCGCGTAGCATGTTATGAACATGCACGGGTTGATGCTGACTCAGGCTCAGTGTCAATGCCACGGAGTAGTGAAGGCGAGCAGTTGAACGAGGTTCAGTTTTTTCGAGTCTAAGCTTATTTTGTCTTACGATAGTATTAACTGGGTTAATTTATTAGTAAATAGTATAGGGACGGAATGGTTGGTAGATACAGGCGCGTCAATATCAGCTGTAAAGAGAAATTTCTTGAGGAATAACGCTTTGTGTTGTAAAATAATCAAGGAAGAGTTAGTGATTAATGGTGTAGGAGGTAGTTTGAGAGCTATAGGTTATGTATATTTGAAGTTGGAATATGGACGGTGTTCGTTTATGCATAAGTTTTATATATTTGATGATTTGCCATGTAAGTCGGTTGGTATATTAGGCCAGGATTTTTTGCAAAAGTATAGTGGTATTATAGATTTTACGATAAACAGGTTATCTCTTAAGGATTGTGGAGGACAGATCGTTTCCATGCCGCTTAATTCCTATGATTACTTGTTGAGTATTCCTCCACGTTGTGAAGTAGTTAGGTATTTCCCTGTTAACAGAGCAGAAGATTGTGTAGTGTTTAGGAAAGAATTGCGTGAAGGAGTTTTCTTAGCTAGTGTGTTGGCTAGGCCTAAAAATGGGTTGATACCTATTAGGATTTTAAACACAAACTCTGAGGAAGTTGTGTGTGGTATGTCTGGTATAGAAGTGAACTAATTTATATGCAACACAAAACCGCCAGAAAGATTGGGAATTTGTCACAATAGCTGAACTGAAAGCGTTTTTTGGAATTTTGATATTCATGGGACTTCATGTCCTTCCTAATGTGACACTATACTGGTCTTCTGATCCGTTGTTTTGCGTAAAAGAGGTTGCAGACGTCATGCCAGTGAAGCGATTCAAAAAAATTCTGTCTAATTTACACATAAATGACAATAGTAAAATGCCTAGGAGAAATGAACAAGGGTTTGATAAACTTTACAAAGTCAGACCTTTGATCGACAGCATGAATGATGCTTTTCAAAATAGTGCATCATGCTCTTCCTCACAAAGCATTGACGAATGCATGATAAAATTTAAGGGTCGCAGCACGCTCAAACAATACATGCCAAAAAAGCCCATCAAGCGAGGATTCAAGGTTTGGGCGCGCTGTGACAGTCTGACGGGGTATCTTTACCAGTTTGAAGTATACACTGGTAAAAAAGACGACACCACGGAAGTTGGATTAGGTGCAAGTGTGGTGAAAGGACTGTGCAAAAAACTGATTGAACAAAATGCTGAAAACACCCATGTCGCGTTTGACAATTTTTTTGCCTCCTGTGAACTAATGCAATTTTTATTCGAAAAAAATATATACTCAACAGCCACAGTACGTCAAGACCGCACAAATTTGCCTGAATTGATAAAAAGCCACAGGAAAAAGAAAAATACACCTAAACCAGCTGCTCTAAAATTGGCCAAAGGCCAACACAAATGGCGAGTCAACAAAAATGTTGCATTCTTCGTATGGATGGATACCAAATTGGTATATGTGCTAAGCACAGCATATCACCCTCGACAAAAGAAAACCTGTAAAAGAACGCAAAAAGATGGGACGAAGTCTGATATTGCTTGTCCTTTGGGCATTTTAGAGTACACAAAAAGGATGGGAGGTGTGGACAGATTCGACCAGAAAAGGGGCACTTACCCTATTTCAAGACGCAGTAAAAGGTGGTGGATGCGTATATTTTATTTTTTGTTGGACGCAGCTATCACAAATGCCCACATACTTCATACCCACAATGACAGAGTGCATAATCCAATAGGTGCATTGCAGTTCCGCACTGACCTGGCACGTAACCTGATCAACAATTACAGCTCCCGGAAACGAAGGGTATCTGTTTTGCCCAACTTTGCAACCAAAAGACCAAAGGGACCAACAAGCAGGCAGAAGTCTATTTATGGTATCCCTGATCAGATAAGGCTGAATGATGTGGGATCGCGTATGCCGGGAGAGCTGCCCAGTTATAGAAGGTGCAGAGCTTGCAGCAGTAAAGCTCTTGGAAAAAAGAGCAAAATAGAGTGTGTCAAATGCAAAGTGCCATTTTGCATTGCACCTTGTTTTGCACAATTTCATACGTGAGAAAGGGCAGTGTCCAAAATGTGGACACCATAATTTTTTTTTATAAAAAAAAAAGTGTTCAAAAATTTTCATTAAATATTAGTTTTAACATCCACGTGTTTAATTTCTAACATATAAGCCAGAATCTTCTGCCCCATAAAGGGTTAAGGAAGTCGCTGCCTTCATCTTGAAAATAAATTGTCGTATTTTCCTATTTAACAATTTGTATAAAGCGAGGATGTTTTCATAGGATTTCTGCAAATTGGAATCTTATAGACGGGAAAATCTCCCACTTAGGAAAGGGGTAATTTGGTTTCGGGTGATAGGAACCCAAGGATTCCTTGGACCTTGGATGGAGCGAGGCGTCGGTCGATCCAACAAGGAGGCATTTCGACGTGGACTTAACTGGCCAGCAAGGCGTCAGGCAATCAGCCTGGACGAAAAATAATTAAAAGGCTTCTAGTGCTGCGTGCGGATTTGGTGGGCAATCACGGCTGTGTGGACCAGCCAGCAGGCAGCACTAGGCCAAATTTTTATTGTGGATGTGGCTGGGTGTCCCTGACGGAAAATCGTTTCTTGTTGAAACACCGCCTGGGCGGGAATTTATTTTTGAGGAAGAATTTTATTTGGAATTTTATTTTTGTCTTCGTTTTCCTGTTTTCCTGGATTGAGTTGAGCCCTTTTCAACCCCGTAGGATGTAAGAGGCTGTGCCACGTGGACTTACTGACGAAGGGTCGGAAGGCGAGTTACCTTGAGGGATGTGTCGCAAGTACCTTTTACAAACAATTTAACCTTTTGAACAAATGATAAATTCATTTACCTTTTAATTACCAGTGGTGACATTATCCTACACTTTTTAGATTCGTGTAATTAGTAGTCTTAGTAGCTGGAATCCATAGCCTGAGGATCCACAGACTGAGCTAGAGTTTAAGTAGGCAATCTACTAGGCTACCGTTGAGTGTGAATCCTGGACGTTCCAACAGTCCACTTTTGGAATCGCCAGGATTGACCCAACATTATTTTAGTACAACGACAAAAATTGTATAAGTATTTAATTTAAGGAAGTTTCCTAAAAATTAGCTTCTTGTTATTTGGAAGTTTTGAATAAATGTGTAGTTCAACAAGATTAAATTTTATTATTTTTACACCCAATTAGCCGAACGTTTTTCTCTTTCTTTGTCAGGCTGGAAAGCCCGGGCAACCCCTAATTTTCCCCTCTGACAGTAGGCGGCTCGGAAAGTGTACGAGGCAGAGGCAGGCAACCGCGAAGTGCAAAGTGTAATGTGTATA
Source organism: Athetis lepigone (assembly GCA_033675125.1). Taxonomy (NCBI): domain Eukaryota; kingdom Metazoa; phylum Arthropoda; class Insecta; order Lepidoptera; family Noctuidae; genus Athetis; species Athetis lepigone. The sequence continues at coordinate 14,605,536 of CM066216.1, read as the reverse complement.
AGTGAGGCTAAGATATAGCAACGCGTGCATATAAGTTAAGTATAATATAAGTATAATGGTACCCTGTGCTTCAGGAGCAGCTCCAGCAACAGCTGCAGATGTATCAATGGTTTTAATAAGAGAAAGAATCACAGAACTTTGGAAAGATATACCGAGCTCGTGGTTTGCCAAGTTCGATGCAATATTGGCGACAAAAACAAGGCGATGCTCAGAAGCTTGATTTGGTGCTAGCAAAATTACCCAGAGATGTCATACTGGAGGTAAAATACCTGATTGATACACTGCCGGAAACAGGAAAATTTGAAACGATAAAAAAACGATTGTTGTCTATTTATGAAGAAAGTGCCGATAAACAATTCCATCGATTGATGCATGAAATGGACCTGGGAACGCAAAAACCATCGCAATTACTACGGAATATTACAACTATCTGACAGAAGAACCACTAAAAAGGCTGTGGATAAACAAGCAACCACCTAATGTACATTTTGATTTTATCCACGTTTTTTCAAATGCTCTCAAAAATAATTTATTTGATGCATCAAATGTATCCGAACCGAACACAGCCTGCATCCACCCACTTACACTCCTACCTCCACTACCCCCGCACCCGTAACCCGCCAGCCTGTGTAGCCAGTAATATACTTACCGGGAGTGCAAGTGCGTGTCCACCGCCCACGCGAGCGAATTGCACTAGACATATTGCGAGCCCACCTTGCAAAATTTAACGTATCTTTAGATGAGGACATTGTGTCAGTAACAACCGATAGTGCGAGAGTGATGGTAAAGATGGGAAGATACATTAAAAGACATCACCAGATTTGTCTTGCTCACTGTATCCAGCTATCGGTGATCGATACTCTGTATAAAAAAGTAGCGAACCCGTACAATGTGCAGCAGCGTCTATTCAGGCATCCCCTACACACGCACAAGACGACTCTGAAAACCCCAGCTGTTACATCACATCCAGAATTGTACATGAAAATAATCACAAAAATCCGCAAACTGGTCAAATCCATAAGAAAATCCCCTCTAAAAGCTGACCCATTACGGGTTTATGTCTTGGAGGAACACAAAAAAGACATACAATGGCAACTAGATGGTCAAGTATGTCAGATATGATCGGAGTGTTTTTGAAAATCAAAAACTCCGTCCTCAAAGCCCTGATAGATAGATTGGAAGACTGAGATATCTTTTTCCGAAGAAGAAATTCGAACTCTGTCTGAAATTTACAACAGCTTGAATGTTGTCAAACTCGCTGTTCTGTCCTTGTGCCGACGTGATGCTACGCTGCACACAGCTGACACAACATTAAAATTTATGTTTAAGAAGCTTGACGAACAAAACAGCGTTTTGAGTCTCATACTAGTGACTAATTTGAGAAGTCGCATAAAGCAAAGACGTCTCTTTCTAGCAGGTGTTTTACACTATTTACATGATTGGGAAGACTTCTCCGCCCAAGATGATGATGACACATTTCCGAAACCCAATGATGCTGAAATAACTGAAACTATTTTCAACTTATTGCAGCATCTAAAATATAAACCCGAGAACTCAAACACCATCACCACAGTTCTCACCGCGCAGTCCATACCTTCGCAATCGTCATCATCTGACGCTGGTGAGCTAACTCTTCAAGAGCAGCTAGAGAAGGAATTACACAAATGCAAAAGAACCCCCAAAAACAGACTTAATAAGTACCAAAGATACCAAAAACTTACTTGTTGTTGATTTGATCTCAGTTAATTAATCTTTATATTATTATAAGTTCATTGTTATCTGTACAATTATTGTGGTGTGGATTAAATAGAAATGTATCATACAAATTGTTTTATTTGTAGACTTAGTGGGTATTTAAAAAAAATGGTGTTTCTTTTTAAATTTTACTACATTATTTTTTTTGCTAAAACCGGAGCTAGCTCCGGTTTTCGCTTTTAGTCGTAAATAAACGATGTTTAAAACCGGTTTTGATGATTTTGACTTAAATGGTAATAAAAGAACTCTAAGTCTTTAAGTAGAGTCATGTTTTTTCTTTGTACAAAAAATGTATGAGACTGTTTGTTTCCGGAATAAATAAATAAATAAATAAAAGACTGTCTCGTGGCACAAGGTAGAAATGCGCCACAATTCACAAATAATGCCCCTGGCAGAGATTGGATCCGTAGTTTCCTCACAAGGCATAGAACCCTATCTAATTGTCTAGCAAACAACATTAAAAGAGTTAGAGCTCGAGTTTCAGATGAGGTTATAACTGAATTTATTGAAAACATTAGCAGTAAATTAGAGAATGTATCCCCAGAAAACACATATAATTATGATGAGACTAACATTAGCGAAGACCCTGGAAGGAAATCAATGATAATTCTCTGCGCACAACAAAACTCTTCGTTCTTCTAATAACCGCCTTCTTCGATGTTCTTTTCACCGGTCTGGCTTTCTTAAATCTTCTTTTCTTGTTCAGGCGGATTTTCTTTGGAATGCGCTTCCTCAAAATATATATATATTTTTTTGGTGAGTGGAAAATCATCAAATGACTGCTCCCGTCCAGGGTGCGGCGGGAGGGGGTGTCAGACTTTTACTGACTAAAACCCACTCATGTTCCTTCGATTCCCCCTTATGTCCAGGGTCGCGGTAACTATTGTAAACATTCCGCAACGACAGGACGGTGACCAGTCGATTTACTTTTAAGATAAAAGCTCGTGAACATCTACTAAAGGAGTTGGCAGACTCGATTAATAGTTAATTTGCAGTTCTTCACCATCTTAGTAATATTATATTTCTCAATGACTTTGTTATGTATATATACTTATATGTATGTATGTATATATATTTATATGTATTTATGTATTTATTATTATTGTATATATGTATATATATATATATTCTACTGTTACTTGTGAAAATTTTATTTATATCTTTGCACCTGCCATGTTTTGTCTCTGCATCACCCTAAGGTAGACTAGTAGATAATGCCCAAGGTATTAAGTCCGCCGTTGTGCATTGTTTTTTACATGTGCATAAAGTTTTAAATAAATAAATATAGCCCGCTGAGTTTCTTATAAAAAGACCACCTTTGGGCGTACTTAAAGGGGAACAAAGTCGTCTTTTTCGAATAGGTGGGATGAAAAAACCTTTTTTGAACATTTTTGCTTGCTAGTATTCTTAAACAAGTTTTTTTTTACTATAAACCTTTCTCCAAAGTCTTTGACCATAAAAGACATTCAAAACCATAAAACGAAACATTTATACAAAATAACGATTTTTTGTAGAACCATACAAGATTTCCTACTTATATCATTTTGTTCATATCAAAGAAACATATATTTTTTTTATTTTGAAAATATTTTTTTCTGCTTAAAAGCTTCTTTATTTTTATAATACTCATTTAAAATACTGCAGAAAACAAAAGACAGATAACAACAATATTTTAAGACAAAAAACAAAACTATTTTGCAATCCCGCAGACAGTGACGACATAAAAACCTTTTTGCGAACCTTTTTGCTAGAATAGTAGTATTTTAAATCAAGTTTTTTTTTTAAATACCTAAATCTTTCTTCAAACTCTGACCATAAAAGACATTCAAAACCATAAAAAGATACCCCACAAATCCACAATACGAAACATTTATTTAAACGAGAACGAGAACGATTTTTAAATGAGAACGATTTTTGTAGAACCATACAATATTTCCTACTTATATCATTTTGTTCATATCACAAGGAAACATTTTTTTTTATTTCTAATTTTTTTTTCTGCTTCCATAAAGCTTCTTCCTTTTTTGTAATACTCATTTTAAATACTGCAGAAAACAACAGACAGATAACAAACAATATTTTTAGACAAAAAACAAAACCATTTTCTAAATCCGCAAAGACAGTGATGGCAGGAAAACCTTATTCGAACTTTTTTTCTAGAATTTTTTAAACAAGTTTTTTTTTTACAATATTCCTTTACCGAAAGCTCTTTGACAATAAAGACATTCAAAACTATAAAAAGAAATCCAAACAATCCACAAAACGAAACATTTATACAAAAGAAAAAAAAAAAGAACGATTTTTTGTAGAACCATACAAGATTTCCTATACAATTTTGTTCATATTACAAGAAAATATATTTTTCTTTTAATTTTTTTTTCTGCTTGAATGCTTTTTCCTTTTTGTAATACTCATTTTAAATACTGCAGAAAACAACAGTCAGTTAACAACAATATTTTAAGACAAAAAACAAAACTATTTTGAAAACCTGCAGACAGTGACGGCATTTCATAAAGAGGTACTTCTTTACGGATTTCTTTGTTCTCAAAAGAGCTGGGGATTCGGTTTCCACACTTCGACCTTAAGACAAATATATATCCTGGGATAACTCACAAACGGTTGTTTGATCACAAACTAGGCAGAACCTTACAAATATTATAAAGAAATACATAAAATACATACTATAGATAAGCACCCAATAACAGAATAAACAACCTCCTGATTAGAAGTCAGGGTAACAAGTCCAACTGGCTAGATAGAGTTGCCAACTTCTTACAGTAATACATTATACTGTTCAAGCTTTACTGGACATACAGAAATACCTGGTAACAGTGTCTCTGGAAATAGGATAATCTTCTTTTTCTTTTTCTCGTAAACGAAAAATGACGACGATACAGTGCGTTGAAGTTTCGCGTGAGTCCGCGTGACGTCACGATTTGATAAAATTCCAGTGAACAGTGACATCGAAAACCCCCACTGCGGAACTTTGTTGCTTTTTTACCTTTGCAATTTATTATATTTTAACCTTTCAACGAACAACCGACGGCCGGCTGTCGGGCTGCTATTGCGGCGTGCCCTTAATCAGTATAATAAGCCTTAGAGTAGAGAGATGAAAATTGTTTTTCTACAGATTAACATTCAATGGTGTAAGTATATAATAAAAACAATCAGGTAACTCACCCAAGCTTCTCCCAAAATTCAGGAAACAAATAAAAATTGTACTAAACATAGAGTACTTGATTTTGTCAGTCATTTTATTGTATTTAATTACATGATTATACTTCAGCTTCTAAGCTAGCTACAGCCATTTTATAAGCACCTTCTTTCGTAGTATTACCACCTATGAATCCAGTACTGTGGCAAAAAACGCAACCTTCTATTCCTGATACTTCACTAAGGATATCATCCCTTACTCCCCACCAGTTCTTGTGTAAAGGTTTCCTGAAAAAGGAATAAAAAATTAAAGCATTTATCAAAAACGTTTACGGGCACTTATAGAAAGTTGAAGCTATAGTACGATTTTTAATTCGAGTCAAAAAAATGACAAGCGCAACAGGTCATTGATACCAAAAAGGGTGACCCGCTACAATAGTGATGCAATCAATAGATTTAGACATTCAGTCATGCTTTATTTTATTAGGTATCAAAGCGTTTTTTTATTGTAAATATTGAATACATACCATAATATTAAATAATACAATTTTAGAAATATGGACCTTACAAAAAACAAATAATTTAACAGTGTTTTATGTAATATTAAATTACCTACCATGTCTGTCTTCTATTTAAGTACCGTAAATTACATGTAATATTTTTTTATAATTAAAGGCATTGATATTGAATAAAAAAATATTCTCGACTAAGATTTAATTGTAAAAACTCGATTGTACCACATCACTATTTATTTGGGACTAAAAACCTGCAACACTGCAAATGTCATTTTACTGACTAGAATTAAAACTCTTACTATAGTTGCTTGTTCCGAAATTTAAGTTGATCTCTATGAAGAAGAACAAGTACTAAACTCCATGGACACTCTTTTCATACTGTATAGTTAGTAGCAGAAAATCCATCACATTGGTCCCATCTCTACTTTTGTTGAACATGTTGTTAAATAATAATAATAATAACCTTTATTATCAGGCAACTGATGGCGGAATACTCAAACGTCACTCAATTCTGAGACGCTCTCAAATCTATTGCTGTCCTTATTTTTTCCCTTTAGAATGACGAAGACAGCAAGAGATTTGAGAGCGTCTCAGAATTGAGTGACGTTCGAGTATTCGGCCATGAGGCCCATAGAAAAAATACACAAATACTTAAAATCATAAACTAATACATAAAGAAACTGTAAACAAATTCTAAACTATTGCACAAGAAGTGACGGGGTCGAATTTCGCTGCGATGTCGGTATACTTCCACGAAAACACGACGAGACGTTTTCGTGGAAGTATTCAGCCAAAAATCTCCTTTGAGGACGATCTCCAAATGATTAGTCGGCACCGACTTAAATTTTTTATTATAGTACATGGCAATTATTTGATTTTATTGGGTAAATAAAATCCCAGCCTAGTATGAATAAATAGATTTGATTTTATTGAGCATGTGATAATTCAATACTTTAAAAGTAACTGCTAGCTCGTTTAGTCAAGCCCAGATTAACTTAGTTTATTACTTATAGCTTCTGCCCGCGACTTCGTCCTCGTGGAATAGCTCCCGTTCCCGCGGGATTTCCGGGATGAAAACTATCTTATGTCCTTTCTCGGGTCCCAGACCTTCTTCATTAAAATCGGTTCAGTAGTTTAAGCGGGAAAGCGTAACAGACAGACAGAGACACAGACAGACAGACAGAGTTACTTTCGCATTTATAATATTAGTATGGATCTGTTTACTGCTTAAAATCATGAGAGACAGGCTAAACATATAACAATAAATTTTTTCTGATAGGATTAGTAGAGAAGAATTATGTGTTTTTATATATTTTACTAATATTGTAAATGTAACTTGGTACAGATGAATGAAAAGAGAAAAATCCGTTCAGTGGGTTTTGCATCAAAGAGTAACAATAATTTCACACACATACAAACTTTCACATTCATAATACTAGTAGAAAGCAAGATTATAGTAACTCACCTAGTAACAAAACTCGTAGGATTGACTGGAACCGCTTGAACTCTCCAAGAGTTAGGTTTATCATTAAACAAAACATATTTAATTTCGTGTCCAATATTCATTTCTTCCTCTAAATCAAACAAGTGTTCTTTCCAAGGAAACCTCTCAGTAAACTCAATAATCTGCCCAGATTTGTGAACTTCAAACCGGGAGTCTAACGAGGACCTCACATAGTCTCTCGCTGGAAGCCACACAGATATGAAATAATTCACAGTGTATAGAAACTCTTCGCTTACAAGTCCCATTGCTTTTTTAAATACTTCATCCATACAAATATCCTGTTTAGAGTTCCATTCCGGGTTCAAACGTCCAACTCGACTGCTCAAATTTGTTCTTATCTTGTACCTCGGTTCCTCTGAAGCTATTGGTACACCATTATCTATAGCGTCAATTTCTTCAATGAAGTTTTGGTAAACTTTTTTATAAATAACTGTTAGGTCTGTTGGGTTGAGAGTAACGGTTTTTGGAACAAGTTGTTTTATGACTTCTTCACCATAGAATGTATAGACTAGGCCGGCAGAACTTAACCTGTGGAAAGAAATGTGGGATTAGATTCATGAAATAGATACATAAATACTCAGATTAGTAAACAGAAGCAGATAGATAGCGCGGAACACCGCGAGTGAGGTCAACAAAGCAAATACAAAACCAAAAGCGAATACAATCTCGAGTCAGTACGGCACGAAGCGTCGCGTCGTAAACATGTCACAGAATCGAACTAGTGAGAATAAATCAAAATATTCATATTTTCGAGAATGATACCGTCTTTTGTTTTTAAACTTTGCAAAAATTGTTTCCTAAATCAAAAGAAAGAAGATAGAGTACCTTTTTATAGATTAATATGGTTATTTTTGCCTTTTTGGATGTTATTTTATTTGGAACACAAAACCTCAACAGGACTCTGTCGGTGTTGCTATTTTATTGTGAAAAAATTTACCCGTAAGTTGGGAAATATGTATTGGACACAGGATTATCGATCTACAAGAATATTTATTTCGAGTGTTTTTTTCTTTTTGGTTGGTATGTTTTTTTTTTATTTTTTTGGTTTGTATCATGTGTGTGTACTTATCTTGTACTTATGTGTCAAAAGTCTTCGTTAATAAAACTAGTGAATGTTTTGTCTCTAACTAAAATTATGTACACCAGTCGATTCGCCAACATAAAGTAAATATAGTAAAAAACAGTGAACAGAAAATGATGACTTAACTAATATTTTATATTCTGTCCTTTTCTTTAAGAAATGGAAAGAGACAGATGCATTTAACTTAAATTTAGTAGGTAGTTTGTGAATAAGAGAATAAATTAGCGCGTTCAAGTTTCAAACAAGCAAACTTTTTAGCTTTATAAAATTGTTATACACCTATGCACTTTATTATTTATATCCCTAAGTTGTTCCATAATTTTAAACACCATAAATCAATTATTATTTGGTACTATCTGCTCGCTTCCAGCTTAGCCAGGGTGCATTTTTTTTTTTAATTAATGTTGTCATTCCAACATTGTCCTGACAATTACAAACACAACAAAGTAGATTCACCTAATTAGGCGTAGCAGTTCTTATGCTACGCGCGTACCTACATACTTTTAGTAAATTCATAAATTGATTTTAATTAATATAGACAGATAAGAATGAAATATTACTGGTAATTTTTCATCATCCTGGCAACCGGAACGCACACAGAGACGACGTGTTCTTACAGCGCAGTCACATGGCAGTCACGCACACATGTCTCGACATTCACCGCACTCGTAATGTTCCGCGCTGTCTATCTGCCTACTGTTTTATAATCTGAGCATAAATAGGTTTAGAAAACTTTAAAATGAAGTTAAAAATGCATTTGAGATAAAAAATGTGATCATTCAAGTAGACAACAATTCAAGTAGACGATCACATTTTACTGCTTAAAATAAAATTAGCTTCATTGAGTTAGTAAACTCAAAGTAGTTTATAATAAAGATGGTGACACATCTATATCTATACCAATATCATAAAGATGAAAGATTTGTAATTTAAAATGTAACAAATAAACTCAAAAACTACTAGACTGATTCCAAAAAAAATTTTTTTTTTTATTAGAAAGTCACAATATACCTGAGTAACACAATGCATTTGAAAATACTCACTTAATTTTAAATTTATCTCCAAGTTCTGGCTTCAGAGAGCTGAGAGTTTCATCAAATTCCCTTTGATGATGATCATATCGCTTCTTCTCATGGTCAAAGACCGCTCCTACATCTACTACAATGTCACATTCATTTAGTTTGGCCGTATCCCTGGTTCGTACAATGTCAGCGTCTTTGTACTGCGGCAGAAGCTTGAGCATATAGCATGCAAGTACTTCGTCACAATGAAAGACACCATCATGAGTTCCAATCTGTAACATAAAGGTTTTATTTAGAATTTCACTTTTTTTACAGTTTTGGGTATTAACCTGTCAACGACCAACAAACAGCCTAATCTATTGTGTCTCAAAACACATGTGTTTGGAAGATTAATCTACATTGTTTTCACATTTAGAAGTGGTAGAAACAAAGTATATCAAATTCTTAGTTAAATATAGGGTTTAACTAAGAATTTGAAATACTTGATGATAAACAAATGTCCATGGTAATTTTTGCTTGTTCTTCTCCATATAGACTAACGTTTTGTACCAACATTTTATAATATAAAAAGTTTTGGAACTAGCAACTAGTTACAAGTTTTTTACTAAAACTGACAATCCATACTAATATTATAAATGGGAAAGTGTGTCTGTCTGTTTGTCTTTCTTTCACGGCAAAACGGAGCGACGGATTGACGTGATTTTTTAAGTGGAGATAGTTGAAGGGATGGAGAGTAACATAGGCTACTTCTTGTCTCTTTCTAACGCGAGCGAAGCCGCGGGCAGAAGCTAGTTTATTCATAAGTAGTTCAGAAATGTAGTGATACAAAATAATTTCAAAGGCTAATAAGGCATGGCGATTAGTTTTGGGTCAGTGGGTAGTCTTTTGAGTACCTAGACACATTTTTTTTACTTAATTCTGATCAACAATAAAACAATGTAGTTATAACGTGAACGAAAAAAGCGCTTCCGCTCTGAATATTGCCTTGTTGGCATTCAATCTTGTTGTAATAGATTGTTAGAATAAATCTGAATCAAAAATGACACGTTTATGTACTTCAAGAGGTTAACATTCAAAAGCTTTTTTCTAATTATACTACCTTCATATTTCTTGACTGCAAAAAACGCCGAGTTACGTAGTTGCTGTGTAAAGAATTTCTATAAACTACTAAGCTACTAACAGTAAACGCAACTTTTCTAAACATTTAATTCTTAAGTTACTAACAGGCACAGCTTGTACTTACAACATATCACAGAAAAAAAATGCGAATGCGTTGTTCAAGCGTTGTTCACAATAATTCACATTTCACAAGTCAACATCCACCAATCGCCATTCTTTCTTCTGCCTCGCGAGAGAGTGAGAGAGAGACACGACACGAACACAGACCACAAGCGAACCACAATCAACACAGAGTAAAAAGAAAGGATTCGCTTCGTCGCGCGTCGTTGTATTGGTGTTGCAAGTTTAAAGTTCTAAAAATTACTTCAACATTTTATTATTATTATTCTTTCCCCGAGAGACTGAAATCCATTTCACCGTTTGTTTGACAGGACGCTGGTGTGAGCGCGCCGACCGAACGCGACGCCAACCACGAGTTAACTGTGTGGTAGAGGCGTTACTCAATGGATTTCTTCATACAGTAAAACTTCTACCACACAGGTGTGTAGTGTATTATTGGTATATTTGATCACGTGCCGTGCGTTTCCTATTGCCATATTATTATAATTATGTTCTTAGTGGGAAATTGCAAAAATACCTGAAAATTTGAAACTCGTGGGCTACTTTGAACTTCCACCTTATTGTACTCTGTTTAGACGGTTACAAAATTACACACGCGCAAAGAATTGCATGGAATCGGGAATCGGAAATTCAGGATACGCCTCGATGGTGCCGATACTCTTTTCACAAACTAACGTAAATTTAAGTTAAGTGCATCTTTCTCTTTCCATTTCTTAAAGTAAAGGACAGAAGATACACTTTAGTTTAATCCTGTCACTTTAGACAACGCCTAATGAAAATTGACGTATACTTAGGCCCGTATTAATAGACGTCACTCAATTCTGAGACGCTCTCAAGTTTATTGCTGTCCTTATTTTTTCCCTTTAGAATGACAAGGACAGCAAAAGATTTGAGAGCGTCCAGAATTGAGTAACGTCTATTAATACGGGCCTTAGACGCCATGTTTTTAAATTGCGTTTAAATTATCTTAGGAGTTTCTAAATTTGACAGGACTTAACTAATATTTCATCTTCTGTTCTTTTCTTAATTAAACGGGAAGAGAAAGATGCTACGTTAGTTTGTGCATAAGAGAATCGGCACCATTGTCGACCAATAATAACGCATTTGTATGGTAGAGGCTTAAATTCCTTAGATATTTTCTACAACTAAATACTAAAATAAAAATTGATATCGATGTAACGTTCAATTTTTGCACATATTATTTTAGCCATTTAGAAAACTTTAACGATATTTCGTAAAAAATCATTTTTTCACAATGTTAATCATTAGAAAACCGTAACTTAAAACTAAGTTACGGTTTTCAAATGTGTCCTCCCCTAATCATAGATGGCACCACAGATTAATATATAGGTACTAGTCAAAGAGATGGCACTAAGAACGCCGGTCGGAAATAATAGTTATTACTTGTTACTAATAGATGGCGTAATATGTAACATTGCAAGATTAATAATGAGCTATCAGATTAGCAAATAAAATATTCCTAAAAATATTTTCACGACCGGTCTGTGTTGTTTAATTTTTTAAAATATTAATAATACAATTGCATAATAATACATAATACAATTATTATATAATACAATTGCATAATGCAATAAATAAGTATAATACGGTAAAAGAAATAATAATGCAATGCACCCGTACTATAAAGCTAGGTGCATTTGTCAGCGACTGATCAAAGCGACTAGCAACCGACTTGCTATATAGCAATTCAACGCTGTTTGTTTTCCTTATGTAATAAAATAAATAAAATGGCAACATATACATGTGTTTGTGTGATTTAGTAGCGCTAGCCTGCTGAATCTACTATGCATATAATATACATTCTCTAAATAGGTAGGTATGTCATTCATATCATTTATCTTATAAACTTGATAACAAAAGCCCATAATTATTTACATTGTTAGTCTCTTATTACAATAATACATTAAAGCTTTACCTCTGCTTACTTCTAGCAATTGCAATATAAGTGCGCTTGGCGATACATTTTTCTACAAGAATCAAAGCATAATCATTAAAAACAAGAAGAAAAAATAGTGCATAACCAAAAACAGAGATGGCGCTAGCAGTACTGCTATGCAAAGTAAGCTTTTCGCTTTTGCTTTTTGACAGCCGACTGTTGGGCTGCTATTGTCTTTTTATTGTGTCTCGAATCACGTGTGATCGAGGGTTTAAAGACGTTGTGGTGATGGCCTAGTGGTTAAGGCCGGAGGCCGGATTCGATCTCGAAACCTTTTGCATGAGGCTAAGTTTCCGATGTGACTTTTTCAATTCATATGTACTTTCTAAAAGTTTTTCTTAGACATCACAAACATCGATGAAGGAAAACATCGTGAGGAAACCTGGACTTGTAATGAATGTAAAGGTCATAACTCATAGCTCATTACAGCCACCCGGCAGCCACTCCGCACCGACTCGCCGTATAACCGAGGCAATCCGGTGACGGTACGGAGTTGATATAGTGAGCGCATGCCCATACAAGTCCATATAAAGAATACTAGCCGCAGGAGCCGAGGCGAGTCGGTGCGGAGTGGCTGCCGGGTGGCTGTAATGAGCTATGACCTTTATAATCTGAAAGTGCCAATCCGCTTTGAGCAAGCGAGGTGATTAGTGCTCGTGCCTTCTTTGCATGAAAAGAGGGCTTTGCCCTGCCGTGGGACAGTTATTGGCTGGTTGATATTGGTTGTAAAGATCTAAGCAACAAAGTCGTTTTTGCTATCTGACCCTATTTAAACAGGACGGAAAGTTTCAATCAGCCCTGGAAGAAAACTATCTTCAATTGTTAAAATTGACTGGATTGGCTATTTGAAATGCAGCAATGAATTAGGTATATATTTTAAATCAGTAAGTAGTAAATAAAAAAGACGGGGTCGCGGCAGACCACGAAGGAGATGGCGGGACGAACTGGACGGATTTATACCCAACTGGACCACAGAAGCGAAGGATCGCGAACGATGGAAGGACTGGAGGGAACTTTGCCCATGAGTGGGACAGAACAGGCTAACAAAAAAAAAGTGTTAAATTAAGCTTGAATAATATAACAAGATTATAAAGTATAAATAAAAAAAAAATCAATCTTTTAGCACGCATTAAAAATTACAAATAGGTACCTAGAGCGTTTTGTCCAAAAATAATCCATACTCCATACTAATATTATAAATGCGAAAGTAACTCTGTCTGTCTGTCTGTCTCTCTGTCTGTCTGTCTGTCTCTTTGTCTATCTGTCTGTCTGTCTGTTACGCTTTCCCGCTTAAACTACTAAACCGATTATAATGAAATTTGGTACAGATATAGTCTGGGATCCGAGAAAGAAGATAGGATAGTTTTCATCCCGGAAATCCCGCGGGAACGGGAACTATTCCACGCGGTCGAAGTCGCGGGCAGCAGCTAGTAGTTTATAAAACTAAAAAACACGAACGCACAAAAAACATTTTTGGACAAAACCAACCAGACCAAATCTCTCAACATGGTTAATTAAATTAAAGGAAAACAATTAATCTTAACAATTTTACTTCAATTTGACGTTTAAATTCGCGGTTTGATTTCAAAAGTTAAAATTAGAGAAAAGCCATGAAGCTTTTCTCTAATTTTATTTACCATATTTATTTTAAAGATTTGATCCTTATGAATCACCCTATAGTTTAACGTCATAAAAGTACAGTATGTTGTTTTTCCATTTCACGCTAGTTTAATTCCCAGGTGTGACACATTTTCAAAAGTCTTTGAATAGCGTTTTATTTCTAAGAATAAGGGGATGTTTCCTTTTAACTAAATAATCTTTCTCAACGATTTAATAAAGTTGTTTTCATCGAGGCCCATTAAAACTTCCCACCCTGTATAGGGACAGCAAAAACGACTTTGTTTACTTGACTATGTTGCGGAATGATTATAATAATTACCATGACCCCGGAATATAAAGGGCAACCGAAGGAGCGTGAGTGGGTTTTAGTCAGTAAAAGTCTGACACGCCCTCCCACCGCGCCCAGGACGGGAGAGTCATTTCATGATTTCCCACTCCCCAAAAAAAAGTACTTGGCTGTGAAAATACTAACGCATTTGTGTAATATCTAAACATTTTACAGCGTATTTGGCGTCGGAGTATAAAATCGATTATCTTATTTTAGAATACCTAATTAATTATGTTAACTATACGGGCAATCCAATAAAAACATCAGGAAAATCGAAACATATGGGTGAGAAAAAACACATCACAATATCATATAAGTACCTGTTAATTGCGCAAAATAGCCTATCAAACCAAATAACTATGAGCAAATCGACATTAATTTTGGTGCGAAAATCCGCAAAATGAAATTAATAATAGATTCCGAACTATTCAAAACTGAACGGATTTTGATAAAACTGAACAGTATTACAGCTAAATAAAATATAAATATAAATGAATCATCACCATAACACATTACTTCCGAACTTAGGTATTACACCAAATTGCACTTTCATCGAGTCCAAAGCACAGACTGCAGCGAAAAAACTGGGCATCCTTAACAAGTAAGAAGATAATATGTGTTATCCTTAACAAGGTTAAGCGATACTTCACGCCGGGACAGCTTCTAACACTTTATAAAGCTCAAGTCCGATCGTGTATGGAGTATTGCAGTCACCTATGGGATGGCTCAGCCAAATACCAACTGGCCGCATTGGATTCGGTGGATCGCAGGGCCAGAAGTTTGATTGGCGACAAGAAGCTGGTGGCCCAACTTCAACCACTAGCACATCGGCGAAAAGTTGCCTGTCTGGCGGTATTTTACAGATTGCACTTCGGTGAGTGTGCTCATGAGCTACACGAGCTCATTCCCTCATCTCCATTTTACCACCGGACATCCAGACGTACAGCGGGATACCACACTTTCTTGGTTGATATTCCTCATATCCGCACGCAGCGCTTCTCAAAATCGTTCATAATGCGCACCGCAAAGGAATGGAACTCCCTGCCGGCGTCTGTGTTTCCAAATTCATATAACCCGGAAGTATTTAAAAAACGTGTGTGCATAGGTATCTACTGGGTAAGCTCGCTCCATCGTAGGCTCCGTCTATGCCCTCGGGCTAGTCTGGGACCAAAAAATAAAAAAAATTGAATGTTGTTTTTTCTTTTCTTTTTGTTATTTTTGGGACAAGGTTTGTAAAAAAAACCCATTTTTTTATTAGGTTTTAAAATCTTTTAATAAAGAAAAGTGTGTGTTAGCAAAATAGAGAACGGCGACGTTCAGGTGTTTAGTCAACGAATGTCAGTTGGGTTTGTAAAACAGGTGACGGCCATTATATTTCTAGTGACAAATAAAAACAAAAAAAAAATAATACAAATGGAATATTTTATTTATCTTACTTAATATTACTAGCATTACGTAATACAGATGCTCATAGTTATTAAGACTAAAGAGTACTAAAGACTAAAGACTCTTTACAGGAAAACTTAAATAGGTAGGTAGCTTAATAAAAGGAGTCCTAATACTATTTTGAATAGAATAGAATATCATTAGAGCTCCTTTGTTTTATGATTTAACATTTAGCTGATCTTCTTTATCAAAAAATTAGAAACGCCATTTGTGTTTCATTTTTATTTCTTATTTTTCCAAATCATGTCCGTGCACCTGATTTTTAGATGTATGACGGCCAGTTTTGAACGTAAGTTTGAAGAAGAAAAAACTCTTTCGTGAGTTTTATTAAAATTACCAATTTATTATTCATATACTAATGTTATAAATGGGAAAGTGTGTCTGTCTGTATGTTTGTCTTTCTTTCACGGCAAAACGGAGCGACGAATTGACGTGATTTTTTAAGTGAAGATAGTTGAAGGAATGGAGAGTAACATAGGCTACTTTTTGTCTCTTTTAACGCGAGCGAAGCCACGGGCAAAAGCTAGTGCTACTATAAATATTATAAATGTTTTTTACTCTTTCACGCTAAAACTGATAAACGGTTTTTGTTGAAACTTTACAGAAAAATAGTTTATATAATAACGGCTATGACTCACGGGAGTGGAGCAATGACTAAAATCCATACTACTAATATTATAAATGGAAAAGTGTGTGTGTCTATCTGTCTGTTTTCCGTCTTTCACGGCAAAACGGAGATAGTTGAAGGGATGGAGAGTGAGTGACTTAGGCCACTATTTGCCTCTTTCTACCTAATAAATACCTTATGTACTTTAGTATATAAGTACATAAGGTATCGATTTGGAGGCATTGGGTAGGTCTATAGTTGCAAAACTTCTGAAAAATTCGAAATAATTCAGGAATACTTCTGGGAAAGTTTCTTTAAATCAGAATTATTCAAAATGAATTTAAATTTAGATTTGTATTTTTTTGCAAAATATTTTTATATTTTTTTAAATATCGAATGGAATTTTGCATCGACCGTCGATCGCCGCTGCCCGACTGTGTGCACGAAGGCGATGGCGGTGCGGGGTGCGGCAAGAGGGGAGATGCTCCCCCCCGGGAGAAGTTTTCAGAAAGATTCATACCCCGCAATCGAATGTTTCCGCGGAATATTTCGCCCGAATTATTCAATAAGAATGTGTGTGTGTGTGTGTGTGTGTGTGTGTGTGTATGTTTATTTTTTGTGTGGTGGGTGAATTAATTATTTTTCAGTGGCCCATAAGTTAGTAAAATCTAAATGTTTATTTTATTATAAATCTGATCGATTAAGTATATTTGTTAATATTTTTATAAAAAAATAGAAATCCTTTTTTATTTTTTTTGTTTTTATGTAGGTTATATCGAAGTCGAATGCTATTTTTCAAAATGTTAGTTGTGGAATAAAAAACCAGGCCGAGCATATTTGATTTGTTTTTTGAAAAAGGGTTACCTATGTTTTTGGTTAGTTTGTATATAGCTCTGCTGTTCGCATCGCTAAGTATTCGCGAGTCACATAGATAGGTATTACTAAATAAAGGAAAACCTAATAAATAAACTCAAAAACTATTGTGCTTTCAAAAATTCTTTCACTATTGGAAAGCTACTACTAATATTATAATGCGGAGGAGTTTGTTTGTTTGTTTGTTTAAACGCGCTAATCTCAGGAACTACTAATCCGATTAGAGAAATTCTTTGTTTTAGTCCATTTATAGAGGAAGGTATTAGACTATATAACATTACGCTGCGACCAATAAGAACGAAGCGTCAGTGAGAAATGTTGCAAAAACGGGGAAAATTATTCACATTTTTGAGGACTTTTATTGCGTGCGCTGCATAAACGGTTTACGGGGGGCTAAGAAGCAACCAAAGGAAATTAAACGCGGATACGGATAAACCCGCGGGGGACAGCTAGTATGCTATATTCCCTATGAACCCATTAGAGGTAACTGCTGTACTCGATTGAGTACAGCATTATTCCGAAGTGTAAATGACAGATCTTGTAAATTTTAGGTGATACACCTTATTATTTTACTTCATTACGCTGTACTCAATCGAGTACAGTGGCTTTTAATGGATTAATACAATTTCACCGGGTTTTTTTTTTGGCAGTTGAAATATTCCCAAAGTTTCAGAATAATTCGGAATACTTCCGAAGTATTCGACGGGAATGATTCGGAATTTTTCCCGCCAGCATCTATAGGTAGGTCTGCACGTAGGGTAGGCGGTGTTTAGTTCTTCCCCCCATTTACTTTTTAAGTAGAAGTAATATTACTAACATAGTTCTTAAGTTATTATCTTAAACGAATTTACTAACACCATATGGACCGAAAGTTTGAAATAAATATATATTGAATTCATATTTTTTAAGTGGCCTACGAGCATGTTGGCTGACTTCATGCAGTCGTCTTCTCAAAGTTTGACCGCTTAGCAGCAAACCATACTCTCTGTGTAGCCTTTAAACCAATTGCATCGCCGTTACATTTGGTTGACTTCGTGCAGCATTTACTATGAATCGGTCCTGTACATATTGTGTTGTAATGCGTTGATGTCCTCGGTGCCATTCCACCACTTCCCCGTAACACGATAACGTGACCAAAGCCTGGATATAACGCTCTGACTGGTCCTCATGGCTTCAGAAACCGCAATTTGGGACAGTACATTGACATCCTTGTTTTGAGTATGCAGAACCGCTGCAGATGTGTCAGGAGAGTCTTAAGTGGATCCACGGATTATTAATTTTAAGTTTACAACAATTATTATTAAAAATATAGTTGTTTTTTAAACTTTGTCTGAGTTTTTCCTCTCCTTTTAAGTTTTTTTTTTAATTTAACTTCATCTAAAAGTTTATTATCAGATTAGATAGGCTATTTGTGTAGGTGTCCTAACAAAAAGTTAATAGAATTTTATTTATTTAGGTTAAATTGAAATATCCGTATACCATGTTGATGTCATTGTGCGTATTATTAAGCTCAAGGGTTTATTTACTGACCACGCTAACCTCAGGAACGGTCCGAATTATAAAAATATTTTTGGTGTTGGATAGCCCATATATCAAGGTAGGTTATATTGCATCTAGAGGTTGCAAAAATTCGATAATTTTAATTTTCGAATATTCGAATATTTTTTCAGTGTTATTCGAATTTTATTCGAATATTTAAGAAAAAATTATAAAACACAGAATATCTGCGTTTATTAGTTTAGGAATTATATTTTTATGCAGATAAGTAAACCTAGCACAATAATTATTTACTTATTCAACAAAATTTAAAACAATTACATGAAAATGTTAATCAAAATTAATAAATTAATTAATATTTTTTTTA
Source organism: Athetis lepigone (assembly GCA_033675125.1). Lineage (NCBI taxonomy): Eukaryota > Metazoa > Arthropoda > Insecta > Lepidoptera > Noctuidae > Athetis > Athetis lepigone. The sequence continues at coordinate 14,586,572 of CM066216.1, read as the reverse complement.
AACAAATTTAAAAGTCTCTCTCTCGGTAATAATAAAAACCAAATAAATGTCTTTTTTTTATTTTTTTTGGTGAGTGGGAAATCATCAAATGTCTACTCCGTCCTGGGTGCGGCGGGAGGGCGAGTCAGACTTTTACTGACTAAAACCCACTCATGTTCCTTCGATTGCCCTTTATGTTCCAAGGTCACGGTAACTATTATAAACATTCCGCAACCCCGGCAGGCGTGGCCCTGTTGGGCCCCTTCTCTTTGAGGCGCGCGTGGAACATAACGCGCCGTCGACGCGGTCCTGGTCCCAGCCGGGCGGCGAGCTACCCATCGCTCGCCATCCGCAGAACCGCGCCTACGGTGGCCGGTAGTCGTCTTGTGACTCTCGACGTCTGCGCCTGGGTCTTAGTCCGGGGCGAGAGGCTTGTCGTTGCCTCTCGCGCGCCGCCGCTTCCTTCACCAGCATAACTGCTTCGCAGAAGGAGGCGACGGCATCCCATTCCGTCTCGCCCCGAAGCATGGCCTGAACCAGCGCCGGGCGCGAGAGCAGGTCACCGCCGCCGATCGCCTTTACGAGGACACGATAGCCTCTACGAGAAATAAATGTCTTTCTCTCTTGTTAATAATAAAACAAAAAGTATCACAAACATACGTAAATGTGTCGTAAAAACGTTACACTATTACTTTCATAATATGCAATATTACACTGAAAAATCAGATTCATCAATTATAATTCGGAAATAAATCAGATTTACCTATTATAACATTTTTAAACAAATTCAACTCTTCTGTTAATAATAAGAACAAAATAAACATCTCTCTCTCGCTCGTTAATAATAAAAAGAAAAACTATCACATGTCACAAAAAAATCAAATTCGTCAATATTAATTGGGAAAAAAATCAGATTTACATATTAAGTATAAAATTCCTAAATAAATTTTAAAGTCGTTCTCTCTCTTCAATAATAATAACAAAATAAAAGTATATAAAATCACTTCAAAAAAGAAAATGCACTACTTTACACATAAATAACAACGTGTTCTGTAAGTGACAAAATGGCGTCGAGTCAAGCAGTGTTGCCAACAACAATTTTCAAGCTCTATCAACATAGACTTTAAACTGATATTTTTTTTGGTAATATTCGAATATTCGAATAAATATTTATTTACTATTCGAATATAAATTTGGAAAGAGTATTCGAATAATTCGAATATTCGAATATTCGATTGCAACCTCTAATTGCATCACGCACCTATTAGCATTAGCAGTAACCAAACACGTCTGTGAAACCCATCATCATCTCCCTAGCCTTTTTCCCAACTGTTTTGGGGTCGGCTGCCAGCCTAACCGGATTCAGCTAGATACCGGTGTTTTACGTGGAGTGACTGCCTATCTGACCTCCATAACCCAGCGACTGGGCGACATGATACCTCTTGGTTAGACTGGTCAGAGTTTCTGGCTAACCAGTAACGACTGTCAAAGTTCTACGAATGACAACCGGGACCAACGGCTTTACGTGCTTTCCGAGGCACGGGATGTCAGTGATGTCCAAGATAAACTTTTGAAGTACCTACATATGAATTGAAAAAGTCACATTGGTACTTGCCCGGATTCGAACCCACAACGTCTTACACGAGAGGCGGGCGCCTTATCCACTGGGCCATCACGACACTCAAACCCAAGGGTATTTAATTCTTATAAACTAGGTTGGACTGACAGTTTCCGTAAATTAAATAAACTTTTTTTTACATCGTAGATCACTTCCAGTATCTGACAATGTGACTTTTTCAATTCATATGTACTATCTAACGTTTATCTTGGACATCACTGACATCCCATGCCTCGGAAAGCACGTAAAGCTCTTGGTCCCGGTTGTCAATCGTAGAACTTGTACCTAACAGTCGTTACTGGTAAGCCAGAAAGTCTGACCAAGAGGTATCGTGTCGCCCAGTTACTGGGTTGTGGAGGTCTGATAGGCAGTCGCTTCACGCAAAACACAGGTATCCAGCTGAATCCGGTTAGGCTGGAAGCCGAGCCCAACATAGTTGGGAAAAGGCTAGGGAGATGTTGATGTGATGAGATCACTTCCAGTATCTCATCTAGATAACGAATAAAGGCAACTGCGAACCAAAGATTATGAAGTGTTTATTATAAGACTAAGCAATATTTGGAAAAAAATACCTACTTTTCCGACTTACTTTCCCTCAAAAGCTAAAATGTTGGCAAACTCCGGGTTTCGTCCGTTTTGTTGTTTTTCATTGCCATAATTGGCACAACTATTATAATTTTTTTGGGAAAACCTTTTACTTTTTAGCGTGGAATTGTAAGTCAGTCTTCAGTAAAAATCTAGTCCGGTTATAGATTGGTCATAGACCAACATTCAATTTTGTTGGTCTGGTGGTTAAGGATACAGACTGTTAAGCCGGAGATCGTAGGGTTGATTCCCACCCAGGACACGTATGTCTGCCGGGGTTGTGGAATGATTTTAATAACTAACTAGTTACCGCGGCCTTGGAACGTAAAGGGACAAGTAGGAACAAGGACGGGTTTAAGTCAGTAAAAGACTGACACTCCCTCCCACCCCACCCAGTGCGAGAGAAATCATTTGATAATTTCCCATCCCCAAAAAAACTACTGTATGTTTATATTTTTTCTTTTCTTCCATTTTAATAAAACATTTATTTTGAAAAGAATAACGTAATCGATTACCAACCCAAGTGTCACATTATTTTGTCAATTTGACTTTGACAATCAACAATTTGAAATCTAATTTTATACTCTGCTCTAGGGACAGAGACGAAAAAAAAAGGTAAAAAAAAATTGCATCGGTATTCAGTTACATCAGTAATGTGTCGTGATGGCCCAGTGGTTAAGCGCCACGCTTTGCTTATAATAAATAAATAAATAATAAATATCCTGGGACTGTAACTGTAACTGATATACATACTTATATGTTTTAAAGACATACATATCCATACTTAATATATAATACAATATATAATATCCATACTAATATTATAAATGGAAAAGTGTGTCTGTCTGTCTGTTTGTCTTTCTTTCACGGCAAAATGGAGCGACGGATTGACGTGATTTTTTTAGTGGAGATAGTTGAAGGGTTGGAGAGTAACATAGGCTACTTTTAGTTTCTTATTAACGCGAGCGAAGCCGCGGGCAAAAGCTAGTTTTATATAGAAAAAGATAGATAAATCAAAGTTTAGTCTGGGTGGGAATCGAACCCACGACCTCCGGCTTAGCAGTCAGGGCTACTAACCACTAGACCAACAGGTCCGTCAATAGTGAAAGTGTCACCCAGTAATTGGGTTGTGGAGGTCTGATAGGCAGTCGCTTCACGTAAAACACTGGTGTCCAGCTGAATCCGGTTAGGGTGGAAGCTGACACTGACATAGTTTAGGAAAACGACTAGGGAGATGATGCTGATCAGTTGTACAGTTTGACAGGCCAATCGGTCTAGTAGTGACCCTGACCGCTAAGACGAAGGTAAGGTTCGATTCCCATAACGGACAAACTTTGTGTGACAAGCATGATTGTTTGTTCTGTGGTTGGGTGTCATTTATCTCTATTATGTATGTATATTATATGTATTATGTAAATATGTACATCAGATGTCTGGTTACCATAGATATTCTTTTCAATTCTTCTCAGTAAAAAAATCACATAGGTTATACCCGAGAGTTGAAAATAAAAACATTCGAATATAACATTGAAATTAAGTATATATCTGTTAGACTCGGGCTCCTATGCATTGACCATCGAACCAAACATATTCTTTAAATCAAAAGAAGAACCGATATTGGAATCATAGGTTAAAAATCAATGAGAAGTTCCGAACTTTCGGATTCGAAATGAATAAATAAAAAAATATCCTGGGACAACTCACACACGGCTATCTGATCCCAAACTAAGCAGAGTTTGTACTATGGTAATCAGACAACTGATAAACATACTTATATATTTTGTAAATAAATACATGTTATAGATAATTACACCCAGACACAGACATACTATCATGCTCATCATACAAAGTTTGCCCTGGGTGGGAATCGCACCCACGACCTCCGGCTTAGCAGTCAGAGTCACTGTCCTCCGTCCTCGGAGGGGCGAAGGGGTCTGTCAGTCTCTTACTGACTAACAACCACCCCGGTTCCTTGTCTCCCCTACGCCTAGGATTGCGGGAACGGATACAACTTCCACAATTCCCGCCTAGTGCCTAGAGGCTCCGAACTTGCAATGCCGCGCTTACCGCTCGTCGTCCCCGCGCTTACGACTCGTCGCCCCCGCGCTTACGGCTCGTCACCCCCGCGCTTACGGCTCGTCGCCCCCGCGCTTACGGCTCGTCGCCCCCGCGCTTACGGCTCGCCGTCCCCGCGCTTACGTCTCTCCGTACCCGAGCTCACGTCTCAAGTCCACTTGCCAGTGCGGTGTCGCCTAGCCGTAGCCGAGTTGACGTACAGGCGCTGCTGATACGCTACGTACATGCGTTAGGTTGACGCCTGATTGACAGCGAGGCGAAAGGCGATACGGTTACGATCCCTTTCCGATCAATGCTCGTGCCTTCTCTGTATGAGGATGGCCTTTGCCCTGCAGTGGGACAATAAAATACTGGTATTATTTATATTTATTTATTTATTATGTTATAAGGAAATGGTTCAGTGATTCGTTTAGGTATTTATTTCGAGTTAGCATAGTTTCTGTAGTATTTCATCGTTTTAAGATCTTCAGCGTTTATATTTTAACTAGCGACCCACCCCAGTTTCGCAAGGGTGTACAAATATTTGAAAATTCCGGCTTTCTCTACTATAATCTACAGGTTTTCTTTTGAATTACTCTATCCATCTAAATCCGTTGCCAAGTTTTAAAGATCTAAGCTAGGAGCGGACAGGAAAGATCGCGGAAAGCGACAATAATAAAACAATATAAAATCGTAAAAAAAACCGAAGTTCAATTATCACAATATACAATATGGATCTCTAAGTCTTAAAAAAGGAATCCTTCGCGCTCGCGGCTGGGTGTCCTTTTTTAATCATCGCGTTACTAACCTATAGACGTCGTGATAGCCCAGTGGATAAGGCGCCTCTCGTGTAAGAAGTTGTGGGTTCAAATCCGGGCAAGTACCAATGTGACTTTTTCAATTCATTATGTACTTTCTAAAGTTTATCTTGGACATCACTGGCATCCCGTGCCTCGGAGAGCACGTAAAGCCGTTGGTCCCAGTTGTCATTCGTAGAACTTTGACAGTCGTTATGGGTAAGCCAGAAAGTCTGACCAGTCTAACCAAGAGGAATCGTGTCGCCCAGTTTCTGGGTTGTGGAGGTCTGATATGCAGTTGCTTCACGTATAACACTGATATCCAGCTGAATCCGGTTAGGTTGGAATCCGACCCTAACATAGTTGGGAAAAGGCTAGGACGCAATAATATAGATGTTATGAGTCAGTAGTTAAGGCACCTGTATCTTATGTAAGAGATTGGTGGGTACGTATCCAGGCAAGTACCAATGTAACTTTTTCAATTTATATGACGGACCTGTTGGTGTAGTGGAGAGTGCTTAGACGGAGGGCGCGGGTTCGATTCCACCCGGGCAAAATGGTGTGATTGTTTGTTCTGTGTCTGGGTGTAATTTGTCTATAATAAGTATGTATTTATAAATTATAGTATATTTATCAGTTGTCTGGTTACCGTAGTAGAAACTCTGCTTAGTTTGGGATCAGATGTTCAATGCTTGTGCCTTCTCTGTGTAAGAAGAAGCCTTGCAATAGAATATTAATAGGCTGGTATTATCTGTATATTTAAAAGTAGCTTTTGTCCGCGACTTCGTCCGCGTGGAATAGTAGTTCCCGTTCCCGGAGGATTTCCGGGATGAAAAGTATCCTATGTCCCTTCTCGGGTCCCAGACTATATCTGTACCAAATTTTATTCAAATCCGTTCAGTGGTTTAGGCGTGAAGAAGAGACAGACAGACAGAGTTACTTTCGCATTTATAATATTAGTACGGATGGTAAACTGACTAGCAGATTGATTGCTGAAATATCAACACTAAGACGCTATCAGCTAAGACCGCTTTTCCTAGAGATATGAAACTTGGAGAAGGTTAAAATTTTAAAACCGAATTCGGTAAAAACCAATACATTTCTTTATATTTAGTACTTTATTCTTATTCTTTAAGCGAGGGGATATCCTGTTTTGAAATATCTTCATAATTTATTCGTTATCTCTAGGTTAAGAAGTCAGACATTTTTTACACCAACACACAATATTCTGTGGTCATTATTCTCGTGATCAATAAACTTAATACGTTAATTGATAAAAAAAATAGTTATAAAATATTTATTATTAATTGTCCGATGTACGAAGTAGGTAAGCCATGAAACATTTTTTTATGTATATTTTGTGGCGGTCCGATGTGTGTTCAAAGATGATTCGTTAAAAATCCTAATTATTGATTAATCTTAGTATATCTGGATTAATATGTTAGATTCAGGAAAAAAACACCACAACTTTGTCATTGATGATGCATCGGTTCCCCGAACTATACGTGTCGTCATGTTCCATTATACTACATGGCCAAAACATGAGGTCCACGTTTTTTATGACCGTACATTCGTATACCAGTTTTCGTGGCTGACGGTACCGCTAGCACGTTAGGCTGAGCTTTTTTGAAGACGAGAAGTGTATCGGGCCGCGGAGTCCAGATAGCAGTTGAACGCGACGCCTCAGTATCGCGCGAGTTGCCGCCCGCGCCGGTCACGTTATGCCGCTCGACAGTCGGCCGAGCGCTCCCGAACACGCTCACGAAAAATCGCAGCCGGTAATTGACCAACATGTGATCGGCAAACACAAAATACCATAGAGTAATAACCTCAAAGTATCTCCAAAAACTTTCCGCCACTTTCACTATTTGAGGTTAGGATTTTTCCGGTTAACGTTTTTCCGAACAACTTTGCGCGTTCGAAAACCTTAGTTTCGCGATTTGGCAGCCGGTCCGGCGTTTTGCAATTGCATAACAATGCACCGAAGGCCGGACCGCGTGGAAAAGTTGATTTTATCATTTCGCACAGGTGAAAATTAGTGTTTAGTGCCTAGGTGGTCTGTTTCCACGCGGCGTGCGTACGTGATCTCTGATTTGGGACGATTTCTGTGTAACGACTTGTGCGCTGGCTCGCCTGTTACGAAACGCTCGGGGCGAACACATTTTACAGAAAAAAAAACTTTTCATCAGATGACAGTTATCTGCTAATTGCTTGACAAAATCTCTTTTGGCACGGAGGCACGCTGAAGTTTGCGCCTCAACATTCATTGTACACGGCGACGGCGCACCAATTATTTGAGTAAACATTTGCAGACTTATACGTTTTATCGCGTCCTTTATCGATTCTGTTAATTTTCTTATTGACAGTGTGGGGTTATTTTTAATTTGTTTATTTTTCTCCCACCTGACGCTACTGACATTTTTATTACTCTATGATATTTTAGTGCCGAACTTACAACAGTGTATTTTTAAGTGGTTCATGTGTTAGCTAATAATGTGCGTGATTTTCAGTTCGCAGAGAAACGTCGGTGGGAAATATTACTAGTATCAATTACCTTCCCTGTGTGATGTCTATTTGCACCAATAATACGAGTGTGGAGTTATTTGAGTTAGAGTTACAGTAACCACAAGTGAACACGATCTGTTCGGAAACTGTACGAAAGTGACACGCCGTTGGGAAACTAACGCGGTTTTGAAAAACATCCATTTGTGTGAACTAACGTATTTCGAAAGTGTGACTTCGGTTTCAGGAAAAATTAAAAGTGTAACAGTTTATTGGTTGAAATTACAAAAGTGCAACGTCAGTCGTGGGTTCGACATCTGTGCATAGACATTTGAGCAGGTGAGTTATATTTTAAAATCAATTTTGTAATCGTAGTGCGTGTAGTGAAATTAAAATTTAACGACATGTGCTGTTTTCCATTTCGGAGCTTGGTCAAATGGAAAGTAATAAAAATTAAAATAATTTCGTATTAAAGTTTTTAGCGGTTCGTAAAATTATTAAATGTGTTGTAGGCTAACAAAGTGACGTATGTCGTAAAATGGTTATTTTGAGAAAAAAAAAGATTCTGTGGTGAAAAAATTAAGTGCATCAATCGTCGGAGATATTCAATCTATTTGTATTTATAGTCGGTGTAGCTTAGAAACGATATTGTTTTGCCGGCTAGTACGGTAAGCGTTATTTTAGAAGTAGTAGAGTACTGGCACTAGGAGACATTTTAGAGCAATACTAATGGCACGTGTTCATACACATTCTAGGTCGTATCTTCAAGAGAGAACTATAAGTGGTAGGTAGAGATGTATAATCTTGTCAGTGATCCTCAATCATGGTGAACTTACCTAATATCAAAAAGTTACAGATTATTTTCTTCAAATGAATAATTATTTCTTAAAACGCCTTATCTACTTATATTTGCCTGTTATAGAAGGAATTGCTGTTGCCTAGGTATAGTTTTTAAATGTTATTTTAAATTATAATAGAAATAAATATTATGTAGCTATAAAAAAATTGTTTAAAAATATATATGTATATATACCTATATATTTTTTGGTGAGTGGGAAATCATCCAATTACTGCTCCCTTCCTGGGTGCGGAGGTATTAAAGTTGTTGGGTGTTCACAATAGATCTAAGCTCAAAGTGAAATAAAATAAAGAAGTCAAACTATAAAATAATATACCGTTCTACTTTCACTGCACAGTGGGCTCATCATCTTGTATCTTAGAAAAAGTAAACATAATTTCTGTCCTTACAGAAAATGTTTTTCTTTTGTAAAATATAAATCATTGGTGTTTCAAAGCGACATTACACATTTGATAGCACCTGATTGTCACGTAATTGTAGTGGGTTCGAATCCCGAACAGAGATAATGTTTATCCGTAGTGTAGATAGGTATATAAAATTTTTTCACTAGATAATCCGTAACTCTACATAACATTTATGTTTTCTTACCTTTTTTATGTATTTTGTTTGAAACTATATTTAAAATTTACTTCGCAAATAGTTTCAGTCGTCTTAATTTTAAACTGTTATAAAATATCTAAGGACCTTTTTGAAAAATGAATGAACGCTTTAAATGTTGCCGGAGAACAAATTTCACTTTCATTTGCTTGCAATGCAAATACTACAAATGAACATACTACATCTAAACATAATTTTGTCAAGAATTAATTAAACTTCATGGAGAAATATATAAAAGCAATGGATATGCGTGTTTGTCCATCAGATTTCCATCCGATAGCATATTTAAAAATAATACAAGGCACTCAAAAATCGTGCTTTCCAATATAAGTATTCAATAATATATCCCATTGTTATTGCAGTCTCATAAAATAATACAGTTTTTTCTCTAGGATGAAATCGTAATCTCTTGTATGCTAATTGCACATAAGCAGAAGTGGTAATTACCCGTCGGGTGTGGCTACTTGCTTGTAAGGACCTTGTTTTATGTAAATCTTGCCATGAAAGTCTGGAATAACGGTCTAGACTTTATAACAAGATTTACTTTTGTTTCGGAATTATATGATGTTGTGCCTTAGTGGGATGGTTATTGCAGCTACTACTTTGATGGTTTCTGAAGGACTATTTAATATTGCATTGTAATGGACAAGTGACTTTAAAATGTACGACTGCTTCACCCAGGGACAGTTAGCTCTTACATTAACCCTTAATTTGGCAAAGACTATTTTTTCTCGAATTTTATATTTTACTGTTATTTTCTTGTTTATTATGATCCCAGAGGAGAGAAAAAAATAATAAAAAAATACTAAATGTTACAGTTTTCGCGAAAATCTGTGTACTCCAGGGAGTACATTGCCAGCTATCGCGTAAACTACGTCTCAGTATGTTCGTACTTTGTGTAGTACAATGCCAAGATATTGATAATATTCATTTTGTCAATTTATTACTTTATTTACGTAAAAAACGTTACAAACAACAATAATTTAGTGTAAAATTGACAACAGAAAATGCTCTTGTAGTTTTTTCCTACCACAAACAGATACATGTAGCTCTTCACGTAAAAAACTTGGGTGTTTCCCTCTTCGCAAAGCCTACAGCGTAATTATTTTATTTCCCTTTTCTGAAAAATTTCCAATATTGCGTCGAGCCTGATTCTGTCATCCGGTCGTTCAGCAGTAGAAGAAGCTGAAGCTCTTTGGAGATGGAAATAGAAAGAGTGGCTTGTCATCAGAACTAAAACATTCAGCTAATTTGTACAATACTGGACGCAGAATAAGTAGTTCCCAATTTTTTGTTGAAAAGATTTGTTATTATGAAGTAATTATGCTAACACAAGAAAGATTATCAAAAATGATAGTAAAAAAAATTGTTATTGGACTATATTTTTGCGGTTTCATGTTGCACTTGTCTCTAGTATATTTGGGACAGACAAACTGACTGTTAGTTGCCCTGAAGGCGAAGTTTTCAGAAGAAACCTCTGAAAATTGTGTAAATAAAACCTTAGTGACAAACTGAATTAGTCAACCCCAACCCCACGTGGCACTAGTCTGCTCTAGAGAGTATAAAAAATCTTCAAATCGCACCGAAAAAGTAGCCTCCGCGCGCCGTGTTGAACAGGCTGAAAGAATAAAGAGCTGGAGCTACTTAGGGAAAGGGGAACATGTAGTGCTGGCAGTTTGATACACAAGGGCATAGAGACTGCACTTTTCGATGCGATGGAAACGTTTAGCAGCCTTTAGATTGTAATTTTTTTACCATAGAAGGTCTCTTCTCTATCCCAAATCCCCTAATGACGCGCTAACATTGATCACTAAAAGTATGCGTTTGCTAGATTTGAGGTAGGATTTAGGGGTTAAAGGTGTTTAGGGAGACTGAGGGAACCCCCGTTCCCCCTCTTACCTCCGAAACTCCTAAAATCAGCGTCCAGTATTGTATATATTTACTGAACTATCATCAAAACGTCCTTTTTGTTTGGGTATCAAAGCTAAAATCTTATGCGATCGTGTCAGTTTCAAGCACAGCAGAAAAAGATAATAGGACATACTATCGTACATGCTTTTCACACCTCAAACATTGTTATAATTTATAAAACAAACAAATGAATACCGCATTCAATAACACTATGCTTTTGGCAATGTACTCCGTGTATACCAAAGTCTATTTTGTGTTTTTTACTACTGACCTGGCAACGGTATTCCTGGAGTACATACATGGTTTCTAACTCATAATACTGTAATTACGTAAATTATACCGAAAATTGCAAATGATTTATATTATTTGTTGATTTCTTAAGCACATCAAAGCAAAAAATTAACAACTACCAAACAAAAAATTATAGAAAAAAAATAAAAAACTTACCCATGTCTCAGACATATCAGACCGTTTTGAAAGATTTAGAATTTAACAAAACGTTATTGACGTAACCAAAATAGAAAATAAATTCCTGCTTTAATTGATAATCATTGCAACACATTAAAAATAAAAAATGCATTTTTTTTGGATATTCGTGACAATATTTTTTTTTTAAGTTAATGTACTATGTGTAGTACGATGCCAAATTAAGGGTTAAATTGCTGACTGACGATTATTTAAATACATGAAAAGAAACCTTTGTAGCCCATTTTTAGCACAACACGCGTACGGAATGGCATGAGATTTGGAAAGATAAAGTTTATGAAGCAGTGCATTACTAAATTTATACCAATAAAACAATCCTGAAAACGAAATGATATGAATGAAGGAATGTCAAGTTTCTACCACTAAACCAGCAAAAATAATCGTAATAACGAGAAGAAACTATGTTTTTAATATTTTGTAGAATCTCTGAAGGAAATCGATTACATAATGATTGTATAGTAGGCGTTGGGCCAACAGCCTGTCATGGCAGGTGTCGCCAGAGTTCAATGATTCGAAGCAAGCGCCATTGCAACCCATCAATTAATGTGTTATCGCTTTAAAATTTGCTTACATTACTTTCTAACCTAATCTATATAACTTAGCTTTATAATGTTTAACTTAAAGTTGTAAAGTTTTAGTACAGTATTCTTTCACCTCAGCCAGGTAAAAAAAATCTTTAGTACGCCCAAAAGATGGACCCGTTGACAGTTTTTTTGTCAATCTAAAACCAGCCACAATGGAGACACCGGTTTCTTTTATTACTATCAAACACACCTAATTTTATTATAATAGCTCATTTGCAACCGCTTAACATAATGCATATTTTTTTTAACGCTTAAAAATTTTAAGATATTTAGTTTTATTTATAAGGGTTAGGTAAATTCTGGCTCATAGCCAGAATATACCTAACCCTTTTTTACATTACTAAACAAAGTTGCAGATCAAGATATTATGGACTAACGATGTGCGAAATAACGTGGGTTTATTGATAAGATATCGGAGTGTCGGTTTTTATCGTATCTTCCTGGTTCCGGGTAGAAAGAAAAAAAAGGTGTTAATGGCTAGCGGTATCGCGGACTTTACTGACTACTTTCTTGTACCAAATCTTTTAAATATGAAAAAGAATCGGTTACCTAATTTATAATTCAGATGCTAATCAAGAATTCACTATTTATAAAAAAAGTATTAAATATTGGGACGAGTCACACATGGCCATCTTATCCTAAGTAGGTAGAGCGTGTTCTATGCTAACCAGATTACTAATACCTATACATAAATTATTCCTAGACTCAGAACAAACAATCAAGCTCATCACACAAATTTTACCCGTGGGTGGGAATTGAACCCAGAACCTCCAGTTTATCAGTCAAGGTCACTAACAACTTGAACAACATTGAATAACTCAACTAAAACAGTGAATTCAGGTGAAAATTGTATCTGTTCAGCTGAAATGTACGTAATGAGATAGGTAACGCTCATACATAAATAAATAAAATATGCTGGAAAAACGAATACACGGCAATCTGATTCCAAACCAAGCAGAGCTTGTACTATGGTTACTAGACAACTGATATACATACTTATATAATTTTTAAATACATACATATTATACTTATTACACCCGGACACGGAACAAGCAATCATGCTCATCATACAAAGTTTTTCCTGGTGGGAATCGAACCCACGACTTTCGGCTTAGCAGTCAAAGTCCACTAGACTACGAGGCCCGTCATACATAAAACTTACAAAACGTATGAAAAACCACAATATCTAAGTTCACATACAGTCAGTCTGTTGAGAATATTTATATGTATAATACTTGGATAATAAAAATGACACATTATGTAAACGCTACTTTAAATGCATTATATTCATTTGTTTCAAGACAAAACAGCGTCTGCGACCGCCTGTGAAACAATGACCTCGTAATGAAAATTTTCTTCGCAACTAAAAATAATCGTCCATGGTTTGGCCGCAAAGTTTAGAATCGCACGGAATTTTTCGTTTCGCTATCTCGATTCACGCCTACCGGTATCTGGCACTGATTTGATTACGACGATAAAGCGTAGAAAGTATACAATGCACGATAGTGGCTGCGATATCAATTACTTATCTGTTGCTCCGTTTCATGTTATCTGCACCGAAAATGCGGCGGTAGTCGTTGCCGTTTGATTGATTACTTTAAACGGTCTCGCCGAAATTCCGGGATGAAAAAATTTGATGGATTTTTTCTCCGTTTTTTGTCACTCTGCACACTGTGCGACTTGTTGATTCTGTGACGGTTGTGGAACTATGTTGTGACGCGTCTCGCCCTTGACCAATTTATTATTTTATGTGACGACCAATTGTATAATTATATTTATATAAAGCTTTGTGCAGTTCAGGGTTAGCAGAACGCCAGCGAAAATAGCAAATGTTTCGTCTCGTATGTTTCATCTGAAATGACGTTTTCGCCGTATTATTCACTGAGTATTTTCACATTACGTCATATGATAGTATAGGTATGTTTAAAGTGTTAAAACTAAATCTTTACAATATACGTATATAGATCGGCGCATAAGTTTATTTCACGGTTCTGTTTGACAATACCTCAAAACGAAAAACCGGGACCCTACAGAATAACTATATTATACGTCTACACGTCTAACTAGACTCTTCCTCAAAAACTGGTAATCTGAAATTAATAGTTATTATTCAGGTCTACGATTCCTGGACGCGGACTTTGGTACTGCATCGAGGTCAAAAACCTAACAGCAGATAATAATATAGATATAGCTAGTCAGCTGATAGATATCGTAAAGACGAAATAACATTAAAATAAAAAAAAAAACCATAAATTCAAAACACCGTACAAAATTAGCTGAAAAAGTGTCATCGGAAATACCCTCAAAAATAATAATAATATACGTAATAATTAAATTCTTTTTCGACTGAAAAGGACAAAAATTTAGACCGAAACGCCGAAGACATAAAGAGGAAAAAGAGAGTAAAAGTTTACAACCTAAACCTGTAAACTATTCTTAACTCTTCTTAGTTACAAAAATGGTAGACTACCATATAATACAAGACGGTCATGAATGGAAAGCTATCAGTTGTATATCAGTTAGTTATAAGTCAATAGATAATATATGGGTCAGTGATGTCCTAGACTTATCTTGACGAATGTTCGTGATGCAAGTATTATTTTGTACTTATTACACTTTAACGGCTAAATTAGAATTAGATGAAATTTAACAGACGTAAAAATATTGACCTAATTGAGCTAGACACGCTGGGTAAGGTTAGGTTAGGTTAATGTTATGAATGCCGGTGTGACTATATATTTTTCTATAATGAAAACTGTCATAACTTTTTTCAAAGAAGGAGAGAATTTCAGTGGATTTAGATTTTTGAATTTTTCGTGAAAGAATAAGAAATATCATGCATCCTCACAACCTATGACATCTATATTTTTAGTAGGATTTGCCATCATCATCAACAGCCTAGGAAAGAAAGAAAGAAAAATATTTTATTTGGCACACACTGATACACACATTGCAGAAAACTACATGTTAAACCTTCCAACACATATGATTCGAGACAATAGAAAAACAATAGCAGCCCGACAGCCGGCTGTCGCTTAGTCGTTGAAAGAAATGATGAATAAAAACAATATTAAAAAAAACCTAAACTACGTGTCTTACTGCTGTGACAAATAGGTCCAGTTCAGTAAAAATGATAGACAATTACGCCCGTCGCTGGTTTTTAACAGAACGGTTGAAAAATAGTTTATTTACTCTGTTATTATTTAAAGGAAACGCCTCTCCAATCACCTTTCATTATTCTACACAATACTCCAAATTCCTAACCCGAGTCTGTACTGTACCCCACAGGGGGGTGGCCATAGCGTAGACGTTTAGTTTAAGTTTCCGCCCTGGCTGGAAGCCTAGAGCCACTCTTGGCACCCACAGGATAGTCCGGTTAAGCAGTAAACAGCCTTAGCGAGGTGAACTGCGATATGCTATATCGAAAAAAAGAACTTCAAATTGTTTCCACTGAAGTAGCAACTCTACTTGCATCTAAAGCTGGGCATTGACGATTATTTTTCGCGTCAGTCTAGTCGTAAAACGTAACTATTTATTAATCTGTGGTAAAACTATGTCTTAAATGGTCTAGGCGGCTAACCAACTCACGATCAAATTTTGGATTGACGTCAGTTGAACTGACGAGAAAAAATGACCGTCAAAGTCACAAAATAAAAAATAAAAACGCATAAAATACAAACAGCTACTAAAACAAATAAGAAGTATATATTTTTCATGTCAAAAATGTACATTTGCATACGCTTAAAGTTAACATGCGGAATTTTATTGACCCGAAGAACCGCATAGTAACATTTGGAAATTAGATGCAGTCGTTACTGAATGATTGATACTGTGACACGGTATTTCTACCAAAAATTTAGTGGGCATAGTATGTGTTTCGGCCGCTGAGGTTCGTCCGGTCCGGTCGAAACTGGAATTTCATTAGTTTTGAATATTTTTTTTTGTTCAGTCAGAATGATAAATGTAATCTTTCATTGTCACTATTAAAATAAAGTTAAATTAATTTAGTACACAATTAATTTAACTTTATTTTGTAATTAAAAGTTTTTTTATTATTATTTACGGCCAACTGATCCAGGCACACTAAGTATTAAGTACGGTCAAAAAAAAATCTGTTTCTGACTGCACTAAATTAGCTTAAAAAGTATCGCCCGAAACACCCTACAAAAAATACAACAATGACATTCTTTTGACCGAATCAGCCGAATACTAGCAGTCAAAACTACCTACCAAGCCGTTGAGTGGTTAATGTGTGAGAACCATCGCCCAATCACTATTAATACGCTATTCAGCTATTTTAACAAACAAATAGACAGTTCTAAAATCAATAACGTTGAAGAAAAAGTCAATTAACCTTAATTTTGGGAGGGCCGCTAAAATGCCGCTGGTGCGTGACATATGAGAAATTTTTTTTAATACTTTTACGTGTATATGTATATAGTAAAATCGTAAAGATACTTATTATATATTATATATAATAAGAGATATTTGTTTTGTGAAAAGTGAGTACCGTAAATGTTTTACAATTAGTATGAGAGTTTGCAGAATTAAGTAATGCATTATGCAGGACTGTCGTCCGAGTGTCTACGCAAAATCCTACAATACTTCGGTCACATTGCAAGGAAAGATGGTGATAACCTCGAGAAGCTCATTGTGACCGGGAAAGTAGAGGGGAAAAGACCTCGTGGACGCAGCCCAATACGCTGGTCTGACCAGATCCGCACCACCCTTGACTCCACAGTCCACGACGCCCTCCACACCGCCAGAGACAGAGTAAAATGGAAAAAAATCGTCCAAGAGATAGTGATGAAGAAGGGAGGTCACGACCCTCAGCACTGAGGAATACGACGCAAGGAGGAGGAGGAATGCAGGATAGTAGTGCTTTTCGTAAATAGCACCCACTAGGGTTCATTTTGCGAAAATAATCATCTTTAGACTAATGTGGCAGGTTTTTAAGTTTAATATATTTCTCTTAATAAGTACTCAATTTTATGCTGCTCAACCTTTCAACAACCAAGCGACAGCCGGCTGTCGGGCTGCTATTATCTTTCTATTATGTCTCGAATCACGTGTGTTCGAAGGTTTCAAGAGCCCTTGGCACAGCTAGAGAAAAAAAAATGAAAGAATGTGTGTTAAATAAAAATGTATGAACAATGAATTAACCACTAACGGCCATTACAGTTCTGTAAAATAAGGTGCTCGGTTTATGTGAAACTGGTTAGCATTGCGAAAGTGTCAAATAGCTCAAAACGTTACTAAAAATAGCTAAATGGCTTCCGAGTTCACGAGTGTCATTAGCACTCACTCTGCGACTATTTTTCAGAGCACGTGTTTTTGTAAACTTGTGCTTTTTAGAGCTTTAGTTTTCAAATGCTTAACATGTGGTTTTCTGCACTGTGTGTGTATATATGTGCCTAATAAATAATTTTCTTTCTTTCTTTCATATGTTACTCTTTTTTTTTTGTTACTATATATATTAAGCTTGACTGGAAAACTTAGACAACAAACAAACTATACAGACTATAGAAGCAAAAATGTAGAGATTTCAATTCTTTTTCAAATTATTTTTTGTGGATGGGAAATCATCAAAATAAGACTTTTATTCAGTTTTTGTGTTTCCATGGGCGACTTTGACACTTAATAAATAAAATACTACAGTTTTTATGATTGTCTCGACAACAATAGCAAACATTTCCCCAAGTTTAAAACGGCTTTCGTAGGATTAGCAACTCATCCTTGTATGTTTATCTTGTACCAAGCGTTAAGAAAAATATAAGATCATCGTAAAACTGTTTACAGCTTCATTTACATATATAGACAGGCATTTTATTTTTATTGACTTATTCTAGGACATTTTATTATGAAGTATGTTTTCTCATACATAAAATTCCTTTAAAGGAAGATTGAATCGGGTATGTGCCCCATATCAGTTTACGCGGTTGGTACAGGCAGCAAAGTAGATAGGGCTGCAGCCCATATTCATATAATTTTGTATTTCATACAAATTTATATACATACAGTTATACAGGTTATAGGTATACAGGTTCGCAATAAAGAATTGAGATTATTTCAAGAACACTAATAACGTAGCAGGGCTATATTTCTGATATTAATAAAAATTAACAACATTTTTGAGTACTTGTAAAAATACTACATTAAACCAGATTTTTTAATAAAACATGATTTCGGAAAACAAAAAAAAAACATTATACTCTCACTAGTTCCATTCGTATATATTCGCGTAGCAGCATTTTAGCCGCCTAAAAGCAGTAGAATGCACCCGTGCGTCCGAAACTCGAGATAAAAACTTAGTAGAGTTCCACAAACGACTGTTACCTACTCAATAAAATAAATAACCGAACTCGAAGGGCTCTAAATACTCTGTATAATATATTACATGACTAGCTTTAGCCTTCGGCTTCGTCTGCGTAATAAATCCATACTAATATTATAAATGGGAAAGTGTGTCTGTCTGTCTTTTTGTCATTCTTTCACGGCAAAACGGAGCGATGAATGGACGTGATTTTTTAAGTGGAGATAGTTGAAGGGATGGAGAGTAACATAGGCTACTTCTTGTCTCTTTCTAACGCGAGCGAAGCCGCGGGCAAAAGCTAGTATAAAATAATAAATTGACTGACTGATTGACTAGCCGTTGATATATCAACGTACAGCAAAAACCGCTAGAGACATAAAACTTTTAGGGGAACAAATATATAAGAACATCGTAAAACAGAACAATTACCATTTCTCTAAACAAACACTTTGTTTTAGCCCTGAAAATCAAAGGAGGATTCTTATTACACAGTTACTGGGTTGTATATGTCTAATCAGCGATTGCTCCAAGTTAAATGCTGGCTATAGCCACTTACACCGCAAAATTCCTAACATTTCCAGTTAAGAAAAAGCTACCGGGACGGCAATGCCTTTTATTGCCACATTATATTAAAGAAATCAACTTAATTAAAAAAAATCAACAAACAAACAGATTTTTCTATATAAAATATCAGTATAGATATTAATGATTTTCCGGAATTTTTCCTAAGTGACACGCGGTTTGCCGCACGAAGTAGAACTGCTCAATTTATTATGCATTCTAATAGATTTATATTCCATTTAAATTTATTTAAAATAATGCTGTTATCGAATGTTTGTGCTAGGTACAGTCAAACACACTTGATTCTTATAATATCGGTAAATAAATAAATAAATAAATATCCTGGGACATCTCACACACGGCTATCTAATCACAAACAAAGCAGAGCTTGATATACATACTTATATGTATAATTTCAAATACATACTAAATTATTATATTGTAACTACACCAGACACAGAACAAACAATCATACTCATCACACAAAGTTTGCCCTGGGCGTGAATCGAACCCACGACACCCGGTTATCGGTCAGGGTCACTAAGCACTAGATTCGGCAAATGCCTCTTCTCATACAGAGAAGGCACGAGCGCTAATCAAAACGGGTGCTAAATGCGGATTTCAGTCAGACTCGAGCTCAGTCAGTTTTCTTCAATTTAATAAGTCGTCGCTTCTTTAAACGAGATCAACTTGTATGTATTTCGTTTTCCCGTAAAAATGTAGATCAACGCATAAATTCTTGAATAGTTTTGGTTAAACAGTTGTAATTAATGATGTAGCAAGATTAAATACCGTTATTTCAAAAGATTTAAGTGAAACTCATCGTTGGTTTAGTTAACTGAAATTGTTTAAATGTTTTAGATATGTATAAGTCCAGAGCGATCAAAATGACAGATATGTATAGATTAATAATTCGAGTCTGACTGAAATCCGCATTTAGCACCCGTTTAATAATTCGATATGTTACATCTATACTAATATTATAAAGAGGTAAGATTTGATTTTATTTGAATTGAATAGGCTCCATAACTACGGAACCGATTTGAAATTCCAAAAAAATCTTTTACCAATATAAAGCTGCGTTATCAGCGAGTAATATCACGCTATGGCCAATAGGATCAGAGCATCGAAGAAAAATATGGCAAAATTGGAGAAAAAATATCCATAGGAGCAGTTAACCAAAAACCTATTATTACGCGGGTGATACCGCCTGAAATAGCTAGTATTATATCATTTCAGCACAATTGGCGCAGCAGTAGAGAGCTCAGTTGCTAAGTTGAGTATTGCGGGGTTAAAATCTCCGCACCCGAGTAATATTTAAAATAGAACACCTTTAAAATAAAGTCTGAAGTTTGAAAAATAAAAACAAAAAATACATGATGCTGTAGACCCTAAAAAATAAAAGGAAGGAAAGAAAACAAAATAACTACAACCAAAAAAAGAACAGAAAAAGTATCTGTGTCTTAGCTCGACAATTTAAACGCGTGAAAGTGTACTTACAATAAAAACAATAAGTTTTTACATACATAACACAAAACCATAATAAGTCAGACAAAAATATCGATACAAAATAAACTGTCCATTGAATTCATATAAAAAAATTAAAAATATCGCCACATCAAGTGCGGTGCGTTCATGATACATTTCGCTGATAAGCCGAAAATATTTTGTGAATTCGGCTTCGGCTTTCGTGCCTTTAGGCGTATAAATTATTGTAAATTTTATTGTTTTACAACATATTGAAGGCTACTGAGTTTTTTGTTGTAGCGATTTTGAATAATCTTTTCTCCAGTACGACAAAGAATGTCGAAAAATTGTAGGTTGATCAATGGTGATAATATATATTTTAATAACTAATACTAGACTTCTTTAGTCTCGTAAATTTAATTATGCCAGTGTCTGGGTCAATCTCCTAGAGGAGAACATTATATTTGGGTTCTCTTAAGAATATATCATTGCAGAAGTTTTATAAGTTAATTTAAACACATACAGGAAAAGCGTCAATGGAGATATCGGAAAGGACAACATTCAAAATTCAAGAGACATTTTATATTAATTACCTTTGGGTCTATGACGAAAATTTTTCAAAAGGGACAACAGGATGGAGTTTTTATGAATTCCTGATGTGTGGGGCGGTGTCAATGAGGACAACATAGGAATACAACAAATAGCCTTGAGTTTAGAAATTTTTGTTGCAACACCCTGAAAAGAACCTAAAGTCGTTGGTGTTTTGCTTGATCTCCAAAGTCGTCGGATTCTCGACCTTTATGACTATAAAAATACAATAAGAAGTGCATAATTATGTTTCACTTTTGTACTGTATATAATAATATTAACGACTGTATATAATAATATTTGTCGCTTGGTCGACGACCAAGCGACAAAGGCTGTAGCGCTGCTATTGTCTTTCTACTGTGTCTCGAATCACGTGTGTTCGAAGGTTTAAACACTGGACTCTTGAAAATAAGCACATGGGAACCATAAACTGCAAGTATGCACTTAAAACAAGTCCCATGTCTCTTTTATTGAGATGTTGCGACAAATCTTAGCAAACTAAATACATGCGTAAGTCATTAAGTGAATGAAAAAAGTCTCTGTCCAAATATTTTAAAAAGTCGAGCACCAACCTGACGGACCTGTTCCCGTTCCGGTTTGCATTTCGCGTAATTCTCGTCACAAGATGACCCCTAAAATGAGATCTCGTTACCGAAGGCTGACATTTTTTGATTTCAATATTGCGTAAGTGTCTTTGGGAACGGTATTTTGGCAGGAAAAATAAGGGGAAATAAGAGCTGATTCAAAATTTTAATTAATGATTTTTCGACCTGGGATAATTGGACAACAGTCGCAAAAGGAACGTCTCTGTTGACGTTTTTATTAATTCTGTAGTCTTAATTGAAATAAGATATTTTTTTAACTTGAAACAATAAAAAAAAATAGGACAACATCGTTATTTAATTTTTGGAAATCCGAATCAACAATAAAACTTTAAATCTCATCTCTATTTTTAGAACTGTAGCGAATTAAGTACAAGTTTTTTGTTTATTTTTCAAGCAAGTCATTTGGTACACAAGGTTACAGTTTACAACATCGATCTCAATCGGCCATCGTGTTTAACTAGTGACAAACAACTGATCACGGTGGCGTGTATTTATATCAGGCTGTAAATAGTGCGTCTGATTGCTCCACTAATCACTATCTCTCTCTATATATCATACATGTATGTCGCTGCTTTATCGTACCTTATGTTCTACTCATTTCACTTCATTGAGCGGCAGAATTATTATAATTGAATCTCTGCCGGTGATATATATCCATCTATTTTCCATGTGCCGGCTTCGTGCCTTCAGATTTTATGACGGTCTAATGCCTTTAATAGATTATTGCTAACGTCGAAACTTCCACCCCCTATTTCACTCGTTTAAGGTTGGAATTTCCAAAAATCCTATCTTAGTGGTTACCTACTCTTTACAAAGAACATATCTTGCAAGTTTCATGTCTCTAGGACCAGCGGTTTGGGCTGTGCGGCTGATAGATCAACATTCAGTCACCTATCGTGTTTGCCAATAGGTAATCTAGGTCCTGGCTTAAAAGATAAACTATATCCTCAAACTCTATGCTCTATCTAAAAGTTAATAAACAGACATAGTTACTTCAACTTCTGTAGGTATACTTATACAAAATCTCGTCAAACGCGCCGCAGTCAAATTGAACTTGTAAATATCTTTTACGAAAGACACTAAATCGTAATTAACTAATTAACAACCGATTTTACAGCTTCAATTATCAAAAACTTTGGTTAATTCCTCGATTTACGTTTAACTAGGCAACCGTATTTTATAACTTAAGTAATAACAAACTTATGTAGATTACGTTACGACAAACTGTCATCATAAACGTTCTGGTAAAAATTAATAAAGTATTCTTTAAATTATGTCAGGAATTAAATTTTTAACTCTATCATTATTTAAAAATATGGCCCTGCTTATAATGGTCATAAGAGGAACATCATCATAGTTCCCCACATTATAGGCCGGTATTATACAATACTAGCTTTTGCCCTCGGCTTCGCCGCCAAACTTTCATCTCCTTTTTCCCTGCGTAGGGGAAATCCAAAAATTCTTTCTTATTGTAAACTTAATCTTCACAAAGTTTCATGTCTCTAGGACTACCGATTTGGGCTACGTAGTAAGGTGTAACGGACTACAAATATGTTTTCTTAGGGCCGGTTCACAAACAGTAAAACGCGTAATCGTGGAGTATTGAAATTTCTGCTAGCAACGTATCTACTTACATCTTAATGATCTTGTCGTGATAAAATTATTCATTTACGCACTATTTGCTTTTGACGTTACTCCATGTTATTTTCAGAAACACTAACTTTGCATACGACGTTGTAAAATCAGTCATTGACAAAATTGGAAGTTAAGCCGTGAAAATGTGAAAAAATGAGAAAAGACAGACAGATAGTCAGGCGGAAAGACAGAGTTCCTTCAGCATTTATGACATTAGTATCGGATGATCTTGATGACAGCAGATCTAAGTAACAATATTCTGTCTGTATAAAATTGTTAACTGACTGTTGAAACATCAACTTACAGCCAAAAGTCCTGATCCTAAAGACATGAAACTTGCACTGTGTTTTTTGTAAAATAGATAACCAAAAAGGGTTAGAATATCTAAAAAGCATGTTTACAAATTCTTACCCTTTTTTCGTGCTGAAGTCCTCGATGGCCTCCGTTTGGGGAGTGCGTAGGGTTATGTCGGACTCTTACCGACTAAAACCCCACGGTTCCTTCTTCTACTATTCGTCGGGAGTACGGTATTCGCTTGACGCATGATCCGCGCTCCAACTGAGAAATTCAAACCCTAAACTTTGTCATCTGTCACCTCGTGTATTTTAAGTTTTGTTTAGCATGGTTTTTTATCTTTTGTAAAAGTGTTTCATCGCACTTCGTTAGAATAAATATATAAATATAAAAAAAATTGTTTATATAAGTAAGCCATAATACAATAAAATTCCTACGTATTAAATTACAGTACAATTATCGATTACGGGGAAGACTATTACAACCGAAATGAATGAATGAAACCTTACATCATTGGCAACTATTCAGCCAAAACAACCACCTCATATTTCAACACGTAACCATGGCGCTACCAGCAAACCTAAGGGTCAAAACGTGCAAACCCATAAATATCCCATTCAATACCGATGTCCACAAAGCTGTCCCGGCTACACTTGTTCCCATAACCTATGGAGACCATAGAAAGTCCATTGAATTCAATGTAGGAGTGGACAGTTGCATGTGTTTAGCAGTGCCGTTACCTATATTGTCCGACAAATCGTGGACCAAAGATCATGGGAAACACGTCTAGACTTGCGACAACTTCACTTGTCGCGGCGACTACATTGTTGATCGTAAATAATGTTGGAGAGTTTGTGAGATAGAGAATAGGCTGTCGCAGATTTAGTTAGGAACTTTCGATAGCTGTGTGTCTTGTTGCGAATGTTTTGGTAGGAGAAATTTCTGGTGAGGGATTTAGGTGTGTGGTTCTTTTGTTGGGGTGCATTACAAAGTCACTTTTCACTGTCTGTCTCTCTGTTCCTGGGTATGCTTAGATCTTTAAAATTACGTAAAGGAATGATGCGGTTTTTCAAATAGGTAGTATGATGCAAGAGGAAGATTTACATGTATCCGTGTAATATAATAGTAGAGAAAATCCGGGCTTTTCAAAGATTTGTACCTAACTTTTCATTTTAAAGTTTGTGGTTTTCTGTTCACACTGTTTGTTAATCAATGAAGATAGTTCTGATAAGCGACGTAGCAATGTAAACCTTGACTTCGTCATACGCGATGTTCACGACATCCACGTGTACAAAGGTGCGGGCAAAAGCTTGTCCACACTAATATTTTCAGTAATTCTGTCCGACAATAGAAGACTGTAACTCAGTTATGGTTAGCACTAAACAGATTTTGATAGAATTTAGTATGTAGTAAGTTTGGAACCCCATAAAGGAGGAAGTTTACTATTTTTCAAACTTCACTTAAAATTAAAGTCATTCTGTCTCCTCAAAAATAACCTTTAACGAACATTATGAAATCACCATACTGACTCAAAAGTGCGGGTCTTCCCCGGATTAACACATCTTTGCGAATTTCAAATCTGTACTATCATAAAGCTAAGTGTCAGTTTGTTTGAAGGCAATTATCAGAAGAACTACAGATCCAATTTGGAAAAATCCTTTTGCGTTACATAGCCATTATGAACTTAATAACATGACAATACCGCCCACCTGAGCGGAGCAGTAACCAGTAACATAAAGCTAGAGCTAAAGTGGCACTTGGCCAGCAAAATGCTTAAACGTAGTAAGTTGTTTTATGCTGTTTACTAGAGATAATGAGTAAATACATAAAGTTGTATCTCAGTGCAGCTGTGTGTAGATTGTGTTAGCGACCGGACGGTATGCGTGTGCGCACTTATTCAATTGTTATGTAAGGCGACGACCTAAAATCGAATCGGACTGCAGTTGCCGCCGTGGGGCCGGCTGTTGCTCGTTGCGAGCGAAGAGCGGAGCGGAGAGCTGAGCGAAGAGTATAGCGGAGCGGGAGCGGAAGAGGAACAAAGCGGGAAGCGGAAGCGAGGAAACAGATTAGAAAATGTCTCAAACCTAACCTAACCCTTCCCAACTTTATTGTGGTCGGCTTCCAGCCTAATCGGATTCAGCTAGACACCAGTGTCTTACGTGTAACGGCGGCTTATCCCCCAACCCCCAAACATTACCGTAACCTAGTTATGGGGTACACGATACCCTTGGTTAGATTGGAAAGAAAATAAACTACAAAAATTATAAAAAAATAACAACGTTAAAAACTGATATATTTAATCTTTCTTTATGCAAAAAAGAATGTCCGTCTTTTTGCAAAAATTCTGATAGTCCACCTGATGATAAGTACACATACATCGTCTATAGACATCAGCTTTAACAGAAATTCAGAATACTGCAGATGTCTATAAAGTAACTCTTGGGCCAAATTATACAAATATTACAGCTAGATAAACCTTAGCATGTCGATACTACAAAACTACGCTTTTGAGATAACGGTGGTCACAGTCAAAAAGGGGTGGTGTGCCCTTCCATTTTATTTTTATTTTTTATTTATTTCAGTTTTTATCAGTTTCCAATCTAACTATATGCAGCTAAATATGTCTTTTACATACATAGTCTTACTTTTTGACTTCATATATAGTTTTTATCTGGATCAAAATATTTTTTTTAGCAAAACCCGAAGCCGTGGATAATAATTGGTAAGTTTCATAGGCTAGATAGAGCATTACGTACATGATTAAATTAACTATGCATTGTTTACTTTAGCACATGGTTGGCGATAAGGCTTAGTAAGTGTTTCAGCCGCTGAGATTCGTCCGCTCAGGTCGAAACAGGACAGGAGGGGCGTTCCGGGCAATACATTTTTTTGTAAATTTTGTACGGCACAAATGAAAAAAAAAATGTTTATAAAAAATATTTATTTTATACGACAACAATGAAAAAGAATAACTAAAATATACTCAATAAATATTGTCCAATATACCCCTCAAATTTGTTTCGACCGGAGCGGTTGAATCTCAGTGGCCGAATCACCTACTAAGCCGACGATAAAAAGGTGCATTGGCCGACCTGTAAGGCAAATTTCGCAAAACATTTAGTGCTTATTTATTGCCTAGAGTTAGCACCTTACTTTATTAAGTAAATAGTGATTGTGTTCGCGTTGCCTCTCATGAACACTGCATTAAAGGTTCAGTTATAGGGTTTTGTTATGGGACAATCCCGTCACACTATTCCAAACCACTGCAACTCCTGAAAACCTAAATCAACAGTGGAGTCCGCCAGACAATCAACAAGCCCCAGGAAAACGATGTCTTGGACCCTGCAACTAAATTAATCTGAAAAGAACAGCGGAGGGAGTGGCGGTTATTTATTTTACTCTTAGGGTTCCGTACTCGAAGGTCAACGAGACCCTGCCACTAAGACTTTGCTGTCTGTCCGTCCATATATCTTTCACCGGGCCGTACACAAATAAGAATCGCGATAGCTAGACGGTTGAAACTTTCTCAATTTGTTTATGTTACAATAAACGTATTTTTTTTTCATTTTGTTGCCTATAATGGAACGGCCCCCTAAGTGCGTCAGTCCGACTTGAACTTAGTTTTTTTTTAATTTCTATTTTATAAAACATAAGCTGGAAGGAGTCACGTCTGACCGTAAGGCTCGCAAATGGGGACAACGGGAAGGACAAATGAGTTCCCGTTGTCCCCATAGCGAGAAAATTTCAATGCGTACAACAGGAAAGAATTTTTTTGAGTTCCTGAAGACCTTATAATGTCAATTTGTCGCTCCGTTTTGCCGTGAAAGACGGACAAACAGACGGACAGACACACAAACATTTTCCCATTTATAATATCATATTAGTATGGATTAGTATATTAAATGTACTTCGTAAACAGAGATAAACATTGTGTTGTTAACGGCTGTACGATATGAACCACGAGACGTATCGCCATTATTAAATCAGCTCGCATGATGGATTGCTAATCCTGTATTGTTTTTGGCAGACAGGAGGATGCTGCCCATTTTCTTGGAGTAATCTCCTCTGGTCACACGGCTACGCGCTCTGTCCGAGCTCCTTTAACCACTAGTCGCTTCTGTGTGGTCATTCCATACTTTGATTTCGACCAGGATTCGCATATAGATATATCCTACAGGCATTTGACGGGCCCGTTGGTCTAGTGGTTAGTGACACTGACTGTTAAATCGGAGGTAGTTGGTTCGATTCCCACCCAAGACAACTCTTCGCGTAATGTATGAGCATGATTGTTGGTTTTGTGTCTGAATGTAAATCATTTATAATATTATGTACATATTGTAAATTATAATTTGCTAGTATATGTTCTGGCTACCATAGTACAGGCTCTGCGTAGTTTGAGGTCAAATGGCTGGGCGAGTTGTGTATTAAAATGTAGTACATTTTATTTAAAACTATTTAATTACATTGTTAACGAAATAGACTTGTCATTTAAAAAGGGGTGCCATGATTTTTAGGATCTCTTCTTCCTCTCCTTATTCCATTTAACTTTGACTACACGCCTTCATCTTTCGTGGTTTTTCCTCTTCACCCAAATTGAAATTTTCATGGCTACATGCGTTTCTTTCGTGTCATTGTCATGTTTAACGATTATTCTAGCAGGGCTGTTTACACAGGCAAGTGTGGATTCTATACGATATTGTTCTTAGGAGCCAATTGTAACGTATTCTGAGAACGAATTTTCATCGCCCATTCTTTCAGAATTGACTAGTTTATAACGCACAAATATATCTTTTGTAACGGGAATCCAGGGCCAGTCTTATAGAATTATTCGTAGAATATCTGGATTCTGTTTCATTTTTTATATGAAAATGTGGTATACTTTCTTAATAAAGATTAAGACAAGTAGAATAATGTCGTAAAATCTTATCCCGGATTTTTGAAAACCTTGGATGGATGTTTCAAAATTGACGCGGGCGAAGCCCTGAGTGAAAGATATTTAGATAACAAAACATCGTGAGGAAACCTGGACTTGTAGTTAATATAAGTCCGAAATCGCCAACCCGTCTTGAGCAAGCGTGGTGATCAATGCTCGTGCCTTCTCTGTATGAGAAGAGGCCTTTGCCCAGCAGTGGGACAGTTATAGGCTGGTATTATTATTATTATTATTCCTTAAACTTTAAGTTTCTCGGGACTCTGGGGTCCCGGACCTTTGAAAGGCGTACGAGGGGCCGAAGCCAACTCGCAGAGGCCCCTTAAATAAAGCTTTATAATATGAAGTGGGACACCAACCGGCGATTATCCCTATATGCACCACTCAAGTGCACCTAAGGTCAACCCCCGGTTGGTGATTGCAGGTCATGGAATAAAGTAAGTATTGAACTATGGGTTTGGGTTGCTAAGGTGGATTAATTATCTGAGACTATTGAATGACTAAGGCCTCTGCCTGACCAATGTTTGTATACACGGATAATAAGGCAGGGGGTGACTTGCACACTCAGTAAATGGGCCTCCGAAAACGGCCGCTAGCACATAGTGACGTAGCGACAAGGGGGCAACATATATCGAGGTGCTGGAGGAGTGGAGAGGTATTCCACGGCTATCAGGACAATCCCGGAAGTACGGTCAAGATCCCTACCAGCATCTTACTGGAATACTTCCTTCCCCCGAGCAAGTTTGCTCTTGCGAATCTCCACTCAAACCAGCCAATTAAGGCAAGAGAGAGGTGGGAGCCTTGTTCCTCGTCAGTGCTCACTCTGGCCGGCCAATGAAGGCAAGCCAGAGATGAAGAACAAAGGGTCTCCCAGGAGGTCAGGTCCGTGGGGGTCGCTACTGCCCAACAGCTCGCCACAAGCTGCCCTGCGGGTTTATTATTATTTATTATTAATATTAGTTTAGAAAAGATCCACAAAATACTAAGAACAAGGACATGCGTATCAGTTCCAAATCGTGGAAAGTTTTTGAACCTAAACGATTGGCCTAAAAACCTTTCGCTTATCTCTGCGAGTTACGTCACATTATCTAGATATTTCGTTGTTAGTGTACTAGACCATATTCACATGTGACCAGAGAACGGACATTCTAAACTTGTCAGTAGGGCTGGCAGAAACAACATTTGAGATGATAGATGAGTGATAGATACTTTTTTAAAAAAAAGAAGAAATAAAAAATAATAATTAAATCCATACTAATATTATAAATGGGAAAGTGTGGCTGTCTGTCTGTATGTTTGTCTTTCTTTCACGGCAAAACGGAGCGACGAATTGACGTGATTTTTTAAGTGGAGATAATTGAAGGGATGGAGAGTGACATAGGCTACTTTTTGTCTCTTTCTAACGCGAGCGAAGCCGCGGGCAGAAGCTAGTAATCTATAAACCTAACTGCAATTTCAAAAGATGGTGTATTTGCGTTATAAAAATCTATCTACCTATTGGTATATAAAATAGTAAACTAACTGACTGATTGACTGACTGTGGATTATTTGAATTCTGACTGTGTTCAAGGCGCCTATCAACGCACAGCTCAACCCGCTGGTCCTAGAAAGATGAACTATGAGGGTATTTTCTTTATGAAGGTCTTTCACTAAGAAAGGATTTTTGGAAATAACAACCCTGGGGAACCCTAGGTTTGGACATCCACGCGGGCTAGTCAATTAAGATCTTAATAGATCCAGGGTTGCTAATCATGTCTGTGATAAGCTAGATACACTTATCAAGAAGTCAACCGTTGCCTCTCCAAGCCTACGTCTAATTTAATTTGATATTTGTACTTATTTTGATATATTTCCGTTTAAAAAATTATCAACCCTAACGCACTCGGCCACTGGCCTGTTTGGCATACGGCAGCCAGACCCGAGTGGTTGCCCAGTCAAAAAACGCATAACATATTGTTAGTTGTACCACAGATTACTAAATAGTTACTAGTTGTACTACCTTAGATAAAATAGACTGACGGACAATGTGACGCTGTGTATATTTTGAAGAGGTGTGCTAGACATTTATCCCTTTATTTTACCCCGACTGCAAGAAGGAGGCATAATATGTTTTTACAGCTATACCGTTTAACGGATTTTGACATATGAGGTTTCATTGAATTAGTCTCAGTTGTAGGAGAGCATATACATATATATATAAAATAAATAGAAAATAAATAAATAATCAAACAACTCAAGTGCAATTTCGGAAGTAGAACACCACTGAAAATTATTTCTCGTGAATCACAATATTCTATAGGCACAAACTTCAGTAAGGTAAATAAGTGTGCTGGGCCGTCGTATAAAATTAAGGTTTTTTATTACAATA
This sequence comes from Athetis lepigone, assembly GCA_033675125.1. Classification (NCBI taxonomy): domain Eukaryota; kingdom Metazoa; phylum Arthropoda; class Insecta; order Lepidoptera; family Noctuidae; genus Athetis; species Athetis lepigone. The sequence continues at coordinate 14,555,838 of CM066216.1, read as the reverse complement.
TCGATGAATGTATTCAAATAAAATTGTAAAGAATTTCGTTTATATATTTACCTTGCTGTCTCTGTGCTTACTACCACCTACTTCTCATCAAAAACAATAGGTGCAACCGCGGCAGTCACACACATAAAACATCGCCGTATGTTTTCAAAAGATTCAAATGTCTAGATAAAAGAATTGAACATTGAAAATTCAAGGTAACGACAGACATGAACCATAATAAAACATTGTATATCACACAGATACATATAAAATGTTTCATATAAATTATTCAACAAAAAATTCAGTATTTTTCGTTTTCAAAGTTTTTAAAATTTCCGTTGCTTATAAAGTTAGTCTAAGTGTTTGACAAAAAAAAAAGAGATTCGGCCATATTTAAACATTACACATATTTGATTTATTTGCTTTTGCTATATTATTACGGTACCAATATTTCTTTTGCCCAAGTTATATTTCATTTTAAAGCGAATTTTACCATACTATTTATTTATTGTTTTGTACTAATTTTCATGAATAATTATCATGCATGCAAGAGTGCCGGCCGGATAGCACAACACGCAAGTATTAATGACATTATCCGTCGTGCTTTTGTCTCCGCCGCAGTGCCAGCTGTTTTAGAACCTAATGATCTGGCACGCGACGACTGGGGCAGCTGCTGCAAGTGCAGAAGACCTCAAGCGGCGCAAATATAATAATCTCCTTGGGAGTTATATATTTGAGCCGTTTAAGGTTGTAACCCGAGTGTAGTCCGAGTGCTCATCTTGTTTTTCAAGATATCTCTTTGAACTCTTCACTCTTCTGGTTGACTCTTCACTTGACTAGAAGGCTGGCCTTTTCTTGGGACAAAGAATTAGCATTGCCATAAAACGTGGCAGTGCTGCCAGCCTTTTGGGCACCTGTCCAATTGACAGCGATGCAGACGAATTTTTTGATGCCCTGTGAGGCTTTATACTAATTGTACATATTTACTAAGTATAGTATTATTTATAAGTTTTGTCTTTCTTCTTCTTTTCTATTCTGGTTGCTCTTCCAAGGATGAGTTTCTTCATCAAAAACTTTACCACTATGTACTGAGAGCTCTATGGCTACTTCTTAACCTTTCAACGACCAAGCGACAGCCAGCTGTCGGACTGCTATTGGTTTTTTATTGTGTCTCAAATCACGAGTGTTCGGAGATTTAAAAGCATTTTTATCAAAGCAGTCAGACATCCAGGGCCATCAGGTATAATAAAAATTTTCTCAATAATCGGTGAATAGTTTCCCTAATAATAAATTGTTATTAAAATACAAAATTGTAGATAACTTTCCAATAATTGTAATCAATTTCATTTCAACACATCTACCGATGTTCAAAATAATTAATCATATTAGTACCTATATGATGGCCTTATATACTTAGGAGAATCAACTTTGCTGACATTACCTAACGATTTGGTAATAAATAAATACATTATATTACATTGTTAATTGATATAGGTAACTGCGTAGTATTTAAGTATCTATCAATTGTCACCAGTCTTAGTGCTGTAAGTAAATATTTGGTTTAATAAGTACCTAATATATTGTTCAAAAATGTCAAGATTACAACATTACCGTATACAGTTATTGTTTTTGTCAATTAAATTCTTAAAGAGGATTATGGTGTATGTAATATTTTGAGGAGTGTTTCAAACGATTTTGTGCAGTCAAAATAAAAATAAACGTTTTCATTCGCACCGTACAAAATTAATTAGTTAAATCGATTTGTATATTTTATTTGATATACTTTATGAAAAAGTTTTTCATTTTCAGAATAAATTGAACATTTTTATATCACAAATCTAGGTTATAACGGCATCAATATCAATATTAAATATTTATATACCTATACACTAACAAAATCATCGATACGATACACAGTGAAAAACACGTGGTTCCGCGTCATAGCTACGTACAAATATAATTCCAGCTACACTGCTAGCCAGCACTGTCTTATTTTTGTCCCACATATTTATATTCTAGCTCGAAAACTATTTAGTATTAGTGATATAGATCTTAACAAGGAACGTGCTACGACACAGGCCAGTGCCGTTTGATCTTACATCAATTATCATTTAATCGGTTTAGCGCTAGTAAGATATAAGCGAGCGCGACAGGCGAGTGAAATTAATCAGTTTTAGGACGTAGAGTAGATACGGTTGTGATTAAGATGCAAATGTCAGTGAGAGTAAACGAGGCATGACTTAGAAACATTGTACGTTTGTCTAGAAGTCGCTCTGAATGCGGAAGTTGCTAGGTATAAGGCTGAGGCTACACTAGGCTGCAACGCGAACTTTGACGCACGAGCGATTGAAACAAATACATGAATTCTCACTAAATGGCTACACCGTTCATCAAATATTACTAGCGATCTTTGATTATTTCTGCGACAGGAAGTACATCACTGTAATCGCGGCACTGGCTACATCGACGTATCAGCGAAATTGAATCGAATATACGCCAGATTTTCGGTTATAATGTAGCCATTCCATGTTTATCTCGTTTCGCTCTTCCAGTCGCATCGCAAATCGCTGCCTACTGTAGCCTCAGCCTAAGTCGCAGTCATATTATAAATGCGAAAGTTTCTAGGCATTAACGGATGTATGTTTGCTACCATACAAATTTTTGTTTGACTGATCGTCTTCAAAGCAAATATTCCTCCTCCTTTGTCGTTTCCTCATTACTGAGGGTCGGTACTCCTTTGATAAAACTTCCAGACAGTTTTCATCGGCTTCTGTTCACACCTTCGTGAAGTGTGTGCTGACCGATATCTCAAGGCTTGTTGATATTTGATCAGCCTAGCGTTTAGGGCTCCACGAAGCCTTTTGCCTTTTGCTTTGCCTGTGACGTAAAAACTACTCAACGGATTTTACGGAAACAAGTCGTGTTTGACGACGATATGATATTAACGACGATATGATATTGACGATACGATACTAACGTCACTCAATTGTTTTGGCTTCCCGAAACCTCTCGACCAGCACTTGAACTTTATGGTATGGTTTTAAAGCTCAAATTGACTCTACGTTTTAGTTAGAAAACCTTTGTATAGGAAAACGAAAAGGGCTGTTTTAGGGCTTTTCCGGCAATGATTCGAATTTTTCTCGCCGTATAAACCATCCTTGAACTTCAACGAACATTTAAAAAAGTTGAGTTATGCGCTTAGCAACACATTTAGCGTTTCATTTTTATATTAAAGATTTACAGAAAAAAGGTTATATCTGCCTTTATACATTTCCGAGCTCACTGACAGAGAAATGTAGTATTCTAAATGCGTTGAACCTGATTTCTAAATTGCAATTTAGAGAGTCCCCCTTGTAATTTGCAAATTGTGTCAATTTAAGATACGTCCTGCGTTTTACGCACCCAATTTTTCTGCACTCGGTTCTTGCTGTATATAACTGTATATATATAGTCTAGGCAGGTTATTTATTTTTACGGGTCATAAATTCGAATGTCAATGTCCTAGCTCAAAATGTTCGTTGTCTAGTCGCTACGTCACAATTTAATAAAAAATATTTTTGTGATATTATTATCAACTGACAAAAAAGGGAAAAATAATTGTAAAGGAGACTGAAACGATTACATACAATCTTGGGTCCAGGTGTAAGAAGATGAAAGTAGTGTCAATAATTTGCTTATATGTTATAAACCTTTCACTGAAAATTCTGCAGATTTTGTCATTGTGAGAACAGAGATATAAGAGATTAAGTGAAAGTGAGGTTATGTTACAATTTTTAACTAACAGCTTATTCCTGAAGTGTTAAATGTGTTCTTTTGCACTAATAAATATTATATGTACTAGAAAATGTTTGAAAAATCAGATGAATGAACGTCAACGACTTCAAGCGATACGTATATAGGTAACAGTTAAGGAGATAGGGAAAGGATGTCTAAAATATAATAAAAAATCATGTAATATAGTATTGGAGTGACCAGTGTATTGCAGTGACCAGTGGATATCCCACAATTCACACAGCGATCCATAGTTTGAATAATATCCAATCCACAAGCGGCGGTAAAGTCCAAAACAACAATTCCAAGTCAAACGTATGAGCGATCTTCGGTGTCCAAGGTGAAAGCAAGGGTCGTACAAGGTAGGCACTTAGGCAGGGTCAGAATTCGTAAAATACAAAGCGGTGGTCGTAAAAAATGACGAATAATCGGAAAACACTCAAAACGCATCGGAAAACACGAAACGAGTGAGCAAACAAGATCAGTCGGCACTGTCTAATGTCAATGTCAGTCAGTTGTCATGTCAGTGGCATACATAGACTAAAAATATAAGAGAGGTTTGAATCGATATGACATCAATAATCATTAATATTGGTTTTTCAGTAATTAATTGATATTTTTTACTTATTAATGTTACTGTAATTATATGCACTATATTGTATATAAGTAAATATAGTGCATTTAATTACTTTGAGCTAATTGTTTCGTTCAAAAGTTTTATTTTCGTAACTGCGTAATCTATTACTGAACCGATAATCTTACGAAAACTATCTTTCTCATATTTCTCCGCTCCCAGAAAGAGAATTGAAGAGATTTTTCATATTCTTAGATAAAACAATATGACTATTTTTTAGATCATATCTCAACTTATTACATTTGGACCCACCGTTTTCCATCTCCTTTTTATTTCGGAATTCGGCGGCCATGCATAACAACAAAACCAGAGTCGGCCACTTCAGAAATTACAGTTAATTATTCATATTTTAATAATTTTATTTTTGTAGTCAGTTGAAAATATCTCGAATTTACCAAATTTTTCACTTAGTGTCTAAGAAGCTGGTATCCTTTTTATAAAAATAAAAACATATTGACAGATTAACACTAAAATGAGAATGCTACCAATGCAAAAGAGACTGGCCACTCCTCTTTCACGCTAAATAATATAAATTCAACACATACCTAAATCTCAAAATCCATATCAAAAATAAGATTAAGAACAACACAACACAAGTCGTAACATCCTAATAACAACGGCCATTCCGATGCAGCTAGCAGATACGTCGGAATATCACGACCTTACTAGACACATAAGTCCAAGTATCAGCAGGATATAGCTACTAGTTCGGATCACATATCGATAAGTTAACAGGTACATTGGACCACACCCAGACAATATCTGAGGCGGTAACAGCTATCTAAGGGCCTGTGCACACGGAGCAGTTTGTTGTCATTTATATCGAAACGCGCGTGAACATCGCGTTTGTATCGATTCAAACGCACGACTACGACGCGTCTGTTTCGATATGTGACAGGGGTATGATGAAAACAGAGGTTTGCTCGAAGGATGTTAACATCCTTCATGTTAAAATCAATTATTTAACATTATTTTATTAATTTCCCGAAATAAACTAGAGATTTGAACATATTCCTGAACTGGTGGAAAAATTACAAGCTTTACTATGGTACTTTAAAGGAATTTGTAATTAGTAATATAATGATAAAATAGTGTTGCTATTTTAACAAACTCTGTGATTTTACCAGTATACTTAGGGAATTGACCAAATCTCTGTTTTTTATCATGTCCCTACGACAGAAACAAACAACTAATTGCTCTTGAAAAGCATGCCGTCGACGCACGTTCCAAATCGTACTGTATTAATAATACACACGCGCGTCTGTATTGTTTCAATCGCGTGTTTGACAACAGGTGTGCAAAGGTCTACAGGCTGCGTATGACCCGCGTGTGTATCGCTACAAACGCGTGTCGACGGCGCGTTTAAAAAACGCGGTGTGTGCAGGCTCTAATAGTCTAAGAGTGCACACTACATGGTGTTGACACGGCTTTCATTTCTATTTTATAGACGGTGCACTAAAGGGTCAATCAGCCATGTTTTGGAGAGCCTTTGAACTCTGTCTGTTAGTGCCTTGTTTCTTATTGGGGGTAAGCGTGTCGTTCTTGAGAATTTAAACTGGTCGGGGTCAGTTTCTTGTGTAGTAGAATGTGGTGAAAGTATAAAAACTATCGTAATGCAAGAGTTCTATAACTTAATAATTTTTACTAATAGTTTAAGTCTATCAAACTACCCGAAACTGTCAAATTTTCTCAATCAATTTTAGACCTAATATGTATTACGTTGATAAAGTTGAAAATCAATTAAAAGAATTTGACAGATTATTGTAGCTTTTTCTCAGCTGTTTACTATTTACTGGTTTTGGGTAGAGAAATTTTTGGAAGCACTGATTCGATTATTACAATTCCTACACATAGAAAGCTGACTGTATTTATTACTTTGATTACGTTTACGTAAGAAGTTGTCAAGGACAAAGATACTTTCCGTGCTGCTGAAAACATTGTATATTTATACTTATATTATGTATAAAGGTGAAGAGTTTGTTTGTTTGAACGCGCAAATCTTAAAAACAACTGATCCGAATTGAAAGATTATTTTTGTGTTGTATAGCTTTAATCTTTATCGTTGAAGGTTATAGGCTATGAAAGATCTCGCTACAACTTACGAAAGCAGAGCATTAACCAAAAAAAAAATGGATAAGAAACCGCGTGGGACAGCTATTGGTGCCGATTCCCTTGGTCACAAACTAGACTAAATTTAAGCTAAATGCATCTTTCTCTTTCCATTTCTTAAAGAAAAGGACAGAAGATACAATTCAGTTTAAATCCTGTCAAATTAGACAGCGCCGTAAGAAAATTGACGTATATTTAGACGCCATGTTTTTAAAACGCGTCTATATTATCTATGGAGTGTCTAAATTTGACAGGACTTAACTAATATTTTATCTTCTGTCCTTTTCTTAATTAAATGGAAAGAGAAAGATGCACTTAACTTAAATTTACGTTAGTTTGTGAATAAGAGAATCGGCACCAGTGTCAGTACCTATATTCATAAGCAAATTAAGGAAAAATATCGCAGAACGGTTGAAACGAGCCTCATGAATGCAAGTGGGCGTCTAAAGGTCCTATAATGATATAAGTTTATGTCTTTACCGTAATCTTATCACGTGCCATCTTTACATTACCATCTAAAAATAGTTCTTGAATTGTAGTAAAACAGGTGTAATGGCCAATGTCCTTTATTTAGAACGGAATATTTCTGAATGAGCTTAATAATGATCTACTTAAAGTGCCCATAAACGGAGATACAGTTGTAAAAAGATTTAGATCTCTATAAAATTATGTGTTTGCGCAAACATATTTAAGTATAATGTTATAAAGTTGATGAGTTTGTTTGTTTGGATGGACTCATCTCAGCAATTGCTGGGCCGGTTACAAAAAATCTTAAACTGATAGAAATCTGCGTTGTTGCGCATTTTAGGGTATATTGTATAGTATTGACTATCAGACGTAGATAGCTAATTTTAAGCTCTAATTACAATAAGGGATCTGAAAAAAGCCAAAACAATGCCAAGCATTCATTTAATTTAATGTTAATGAGTCGGTTGGTTAGTCAGAAAAACTACGACCGCACTATGAAGAAAATAAAAGTGAAAACTGCTTGGATACACTTTCCAAAAGAGTTTTCATTTAAAAAGTAAATATATATTCCACTCAGATTTTATATTTCAGTTAAAATTAGTTTCTAAAAAAATAAGCTGAATGTAGAAATCAAGTATTAATAGTAAGTTATCTTATTTTAATTACTAATGTTAAAATTTTCATTAAAAGTGAGTAAAAGAATTTAAAACTTTTGAAAACCATAAAATGAATGTGAATTATGAACAAAAATATCTTAATTAATTTATGTTAAATTAATTGTTTGAACCATTATCTTGACGAGTCCAATTCATTATTATTTTTAATCACTTTTTTAAACATTTATTTATTTAAATCTGTACTGTTAATGAAGATTACTTGATGGTAATCTTATTTTTATTCTCATAATGTTTCTTTAAAATCATATTTAAAAATATTGCTCTTAATTTTACATAACAACATTATTTTTTTAACCTATTCAACTGAATGCCAAACTGTCAACTCTCGAAATGCAAGAAAACTTACTTCATATTTTAATGCAATATTGTAAAAAAAAATACACTGTTGATTTGAAAAATGAACACACTGACTGTTGTTTTTCAGTTACTGCCAACATTCTAAAATAATGACTCTCACTTCCTGACTAGAAAACGGCCAATAGGAATCCTGGACTGAAAAAAAAGTAATTACAAAAAAATGTCAATGCTCACTCGTTTAAAGACAAGGCTGAATGCTACATTAAACATTGCAATTGTAAAACGTAACGAAAAAATTTAAATTCGAATTGCAAACATTTGGCTTCGTAATGAATCTCCGAACATCATTCGCCTCTAATGGAAAAAGTTGGTCAAACTTCAATTAGAGACGACAACAGAAAAAAGTTTTTAACATTGATTCCGCAAACATTTTCTCAACATTTTTTATTACCATTGAGAAGTTAACATACCGCGTCTAACTGACTAATTAAAAATTAAATATGGCTGTGAAATGTAGCTGTTTTTGACGTATAAAAAATTAAGCTACCGAAAGTCCAGCATAGCTGATTAAAATATTTTATGTTATAGAGAACTAGCTTCTGCCCGCGACTTCGTCCGCGTGGAATAATAGTTCTCTTTCCCGGGGGATTTCCGGGATGAAAACTATCCTATGTTCTTTCTCGGGTCCCAGACTATATCTGTACGAAATTTTATTCAAATCGGTTCCGTGGTTTAAGCGTGAAGAAGAGACAGACAGACAGACAGATTTACTTTAGCATTTATAATATTAGTACGCATGTTTGTGGACGGTTGCAAATCTTTCTTCCCTTTCCTCCAATCAAGAAATGACTAATATTTTAACTGTCATAGCGTTGAGGACAGAGTGCTATCTCATTTAATTATTTATCAGTGTATAATTATTAAATGCTGCCATAAAGAACTGCCTACATTATGTTTTGTATCGTTATTAGTGTAAATTATTTGTAATTGGAATTACTTTCTAGTAAGATAAAGTTTTGAATGTAGAATAGGAGACTGCGGCGAGTCTAGCTGTCATATGTAACAAGTTGCCACTCACAGTTTCACCTGAGTTATAACGCGGTGTCCTGCGTGAGCGACGAGCGCGACGCGACCCGACGCTGCGAACGCGACGAACGCGATCAACTCAACGGCATCGGCATACTCTACATGCGGCCTATGCCTATGTGACAGTCTGCGGCGAGACGCGACGTAACGCGCACTTGTTTTGAGGGCGACCAGATGCGACACCACAAACTTTCAAGCAATGTACTGTACTTCTCCATGATTCGAGAAGTAATGACCAAAATCACGTAGGACATTTGTCGCGTATAGCATTGCGTCGCATTACGTCGCGTCGTGTTGCGTCGCGTCGCGTCGCGTTCGTCGCTCACGCAGGACGCCGCGTAACTCTTGCTCTTTGACTACTGTTCCGCTTCCATAGACTACAGACAGCGTGATGTTGTGTCAAGGTTTTATCAGAATTTGTTTAGAAATTTCTACCTAAAATACTAACAAACATACTATCAGAAAATTTACTCACGTTCTCACAAACTTGAGAGATTACTTATAAGATTATCTTCTTGGCACACTGGCAGGCAAATTAAACCCAAGGATCTACCATTTTCAAAATCAGTTTCCCGAGACATTTTTTCACCGATTCTCTCACTTCTAACTAGACTAATCTGCCTATGCATATTTACAGCAAACAAAAATAGTAATCAGACGTTAGTGCCACGGCTAATTGCCAACATCTGAGTAACAAGTGACGTAACGCCGTGGACTAGCCGAGACATCGGGTTTTGCTAGACAATGTCGCTATCTACAATGTATGATGAACGCTATCTGATAATAGATAGGACTCTGAAAGTCAAAATAGGGAAAGAAAAACGAGACATTTCACGCTCTCTCTCAGATACCATTTTGAAAGAAACCCAATGAACCAACGCACATGCCACCATCATCGAGACTATTGAACGAGCATAACAATTCTGCAGAATGGATCAGTCTGATGAAAGACAGACAGACAGACATGGAGGTCCTTAGAGCAGATCTCTGTCGAAAGACTAGTCACTGTTGGAAAAAACTGATCGGTGGCAAAAGCTATGGTTTCAATGATAACTGTAAACTTAGACAAAATTAAAGGCTTATTTCATTACGCATTTAAAGCTAAGATGTTCATAGATAACACGATACTCAAGGACAGCTGTCAATGATAACTAGGTAAAGTTGAAAAAGGCGCAACAAAGTTCAAAATAGGCAATAGCCGAAAACCACAACTAAACTTAGCTCTGCCTAACCACCTGAACACTCAAACAACGATTAACCAAACAGGTTCTCAATACACGTCACGCTTTTTTGCAGCCAACAAATGTCACCTCGGTTCAAAACAGCAATGTATTATGACATATGTAAATTTTCGCGTTTAGTATTGGATCTAGCAGACGTACGGTAGACGCACATGGTGAGGTAACGGTCGAAGAATAATGATTTATTTGTAGAACTGGTTTTTTGCTTTAGGCATAACGAAGATTATTTAGAGAAATCTGTGGCTAAGAATTGGAATATACGAAATTCTCATTTCAAGTCAGGACGTAAAATTTAAAATGCTAAATTAAGTGACCATGTTACTCCTATTGAACCATATGCGATAGCCATTGTTGGTGCTGTGTATGTATGAAGGAAATATTTTTCTTACTTTTCTGATGTTTCTGTTTTTGATTTTTCTTGAATATTTTCTCCAACTGCCTTCGAAGTTTAATGCTCATCACATTTTGGTTGAATATAAGAATTTCATAAGGCCAAAGGTTGATTTTTAACTGCTTTTATAGTCTAAAACCACATCTACTGTTGACTCTTTAACCTGGATTGGTAGATAAAGAACATAATAGTCTGAAGCTTCACATAATTCATCAGAAATAGATACAACCGTTTTGTGATATTGATTTCTGACATGATAAGGTATCCTAGCCCAAATCTTTTGGTCAAGTATTATCATTGGAATTTTAAGTACAAATAGTACAAAATTCATCTAAAATCAAGGAACGTTAGAACTGGTTTATCAATTAACGAATCTCGTGACAAGTATTTGAAAGAGTTTTACAAGCTATATACGTTATTTGATTTTCTTGTTATCGCATTATTATGTTTTTTTTACTGGCGCGGTTATTTAGGATATTAAACTTTTTGTATATTAGTCAGTGAAGAGGAAAACCGCCAATTTTGAAAGCAAATTTATCTAATTCGTCGTCTTATTTTATTATTTATACAAAAACTTAGTTTAACCTTTTGACGGCCAACCGATAGCCGACTATTGGGCTGCTATTGTCTTTCTATTGTAGCTCAAATCACGTGTGTTCGAAGGATTTAAAAACATTGTAATGTCTCCAAGTATATCAAGTACAACCGTCTTGGGTTTAATAAACAAACAAAGTTATTTCTATTTCAACAGCAACATAACGTTTAGTCGTAAACATTTTAGTGACAAGTCGCCTTTCGAAGAAGTTTCCAATTAGCCTTAGCATTGAGGAAACGATAATTTCTAATAGTACGTCTAGTTTGTCATCATAAGTAATTCATCTAACTTCTGCTCCTTTGCTTGCGTGAAAGTCAAATTCAAATTCGTTTTTAACCGACTTCAAAAAAAAAGTAGGTTCTCTGTTCGACCTGTATGTATGTATGTATGTATGTTTGTCCGCGATTATCTCGCGTTTGGCTGAACCGATTTTGATGCGGTTTTCAGCTAAGTGTTTGTTACATTCTGGGGAAGGTTTTAGTATATAACACTAATGGATATCCCGTGACGTTGCGCGCATGGAGCCGTTTTCATTTTATAAGCATATAAGTAGTTTAATTTTAAAAGTTACTCTAAAACGTAGTCAGACATGGGGACTCTGACTAAAAAGTAAAAAAAATTAAAAGCTTTTTTTCAAAAAAAGATAACCGACTTCAAAAACTAAAAGCACAAAAATAACTATTTCGGAAGTCGGTGGCTTCTCTTCTGCCGGTCGATTTGTGTTGCCACCGACTTCCGAAATAGTTATTTTTGTGCTTTTAGTTTTTGAAGTCGGTTATCTTTTTTTGAAAAAAAGCTTTTTAACTAAGGTCTTTCACTTATTAAATATCCTCTTCTCACATTAATTTGCAATTTCAGCTTCATACTTCAAATAGTTATCTTTCTATTTTTTTATAATTATGTAGATTCCAAATTAATATTCCATAGAATGTCAAAGAGACCAATTCAACAACAATTTCAAGGTGTTTCTAGTTTGTTATCAGTACAACCTGAATCACTAGTTCTAAACTAAATTAACTTCAACAAAACCTCGTTAATCTCTTGACCTGGTTATTCGTTTCTTTAGTTAAAACTTATTTATTAGAAAGCGTTTGTACATCAATTACTAATGCTGTTATTATTTATTTAATTACTATTATGTGGAGCGGAAATTATTCTTCGCTTATTTTGGTAGTGGTCTTTAATATAGTTTCTGACGTTTGTTTTAATTATAACTGCTCTACTGCTTATAGCATTACTATATAGGTATGTTTAGAAGTTGTTTATCGAAAATGAATAAACATTACTTTCATATTCATCCTCTTTAAGTATAGATTTTTTGACTAAAACCATTACCTACTCTGTCAAACTATTTCCTTCACATAATCTATACTCATCATCTTCCTTACCTTAGAAACTTTGGATCTGCGACCTTTTTTGGTTAACTGTTATGTTATGATTCATTCTTTTCTTCTTTATATCAATCTTCAAACACATTTCATCCAGCTTTTATTCTCGTTTTTCTCTCTTCTCACTCTTAAGTCTCTTAGTGTATATGTTGTGTAGGCTACACGTATAGTATATCTATATTGGTAGTGGGGTATGCACCTCTACGTCAAGTAAAACTCTTTCTATTTCGTCAGCTAGAATAACTAGCAGGCTAATAATTTTAGTTTAATTAACCATAATTTTAAATTAAACCTACTACTGAAATACAGATCACAATCAAAGTACTTGTCTTATAGATATTTAAAATAAATATAGCTCGGGAAGAGTCTTACGAAATAGCTCGAGGCCCCCTGTCGCTAATTACTGATATGTTTATTTCTTAATTACTCGTTCATTGATTTCACTAATGACTTGATTTAAGATAAAACTAATTAACTTCATGTTAAATAGTGTATTGTGTAATTTATTTTCTATCTTCGTTAAATTAACTTCAATGGGTACAGATATCTTCATAGATCAAGATACAAGTTTTAGATTAAAACGTTAGTTATTCCATGTATTGACACACAAACCTACTCATAAATGATACATTTCAGTAAAGTGTGAATAATGGAAGGTACTGCATAATACATTTTATTTTGTTTTTAATCTGATTGCACCACAAGTCACTCGCCAACTAGTTTAGCGCCGAAGGTATTTCAAATGGTTTAGATTGCTATTCTGTCTCTATCAACTTCAATTGATTGACTGAAATAAGACGATGTTTACGTATAGCTTTAAATGTATTTAGTTAGTGGCTTTAAGCACAAGGGGGCCATGTTTTGTCCTAATATCTTTCGATTTAATGATCTAACTTAGGGTTTCCAGAGTCAGATAGTATTACATCAACTACATGTTTTTCATCCACCGTCGGTACTAATGTTAAATTTGCATCAATGTTTACTAATATCACAAGAGAATTATCTTCACGTATATCAGGAATGAATCTAGTCACACTATTTCTTGATTTATTAAAAGCTCGTCATTAAAATTGATATGAATTGAGATTTAAAATATTATATCGGGATTTGTAATGAAATTTCTGTGGTTCTATCAATATTATAAAATGGTGTTCTAAAACTCGTTTGTGTACACCCTGTATATTATGTTGATAAAATCTTAGCTCAATAAATCTACTTGATGTCAATTAAATACGAATGCCAAATGATTATTTTATTTAAATGAATATCCGAACTGCAACTTGATATTAGTTATTTCAATTGTGTGTAAAGTAGTCATTATTTAAATGATTTTTCTACCTATTAAGATTTAAAATCTCATAATAGATATTATGAGATTTTAAATGAGGAATTTAATTAGCTTTTAATCTCCACATTTGTCCTTAGACATATATTATATGTGCTTGTAGTTTTTTTAGGATCTTTTTTACAAAAGTTACTATTCAAAGAGACAGAAAAGATGCAAGTACTTTAATGATAGGACAATAAAGAAATTTCTGTGAACAGCCCTCTGAATGTTTAAACTTCTGTGTTGATCTCGTTCAGATTATAAGCTCGATAGTTACAATATTGTCTGCCCTCTACACGAAACTGCCAACTCTTCGTCTTCCTGCCCTTGGATGCCACTCTTTCGCTCTTCTCAACCTATCCTTAGTACCTCGCTAGATGTCCAGCCCATCTTCATCATGAGTTCTACTGTTCTAATTTCACGCTAAATATGTAAGCTACATGGATCTATAGCTTAAAACTTTACTCACGTCATCTTTCTATCCTTTTCCTGACTATGTTGAGGTCGGATTTCATTCTAACCAGATCGTGCGTATCAGTGTTTTTTAAGAGGTTCTCAATTCGGATGTTTGTGTTTTTTTTTTATGTTTGTTTGCGGATATCTCCGTCATTTGCCAACCGATTTGAACAATTCTTTTTTTGTTTGAAAGGGTAGACATCCCAAATGGTCCCATTGTCATCAGGTCCAGGATCTGATGATGGTATCATGTTGAAATCGAGGGAACTCCTCAATTTTTATAGAAAAACGTAATTTTTTTTTTAAAGTTACTCTAAAACATAGTTGGAACTCTAACTAAAAAGTAAAAAATAAAAAACTTTTTCCAAAAAAAAAAGATAACCGACTTCAAAAACTAAAAGCTCAAAAATAACTATTTCGGAAGTCGGTGGCAAGGCAACACAATTCGACCGGTAGAAGAGAAGCCACCGACTTCCGAAATAGTTATTTTTGAGCTTTTAGTTTTTGAAGTCGGTTATCTTTTTTTTTGGAAAAAGTTTTTTATTCGAAGAACTGTCTATCAGACCTCATCAACTTATTTACTGGGTAACACCTCATGTTTCGACGCTGAGACTTTAATTTCTCTGTGTTAGGATTGCTGTGTCTTTAAACTTAAGATTATGACCAGTTTCTTAATTGTCAAGATGCAACTATCACTATGTAAGTTTAAGTAGTATAATAGTAATATTATTCAAAAGTATAATTATAGCAGCCCTTTCCCACATGTCAATTGCATTATCAACAATACGTTATATTGTCGACACCTAATTAGAATTGCTGACATGTCTAGGCCCTAACGTAATTGTTTTATTACTGTTCTACTATCAGCTAATTTTGTTATTGATTGATGTTGGTACTTGACACTCGTGTGGTGTACTTTTGTGCATACCAATTATCTGGTGCTTTTAACATGATGTTTATAGCTTTTCATTTGTTTTGTTTAAGGATGTCCCATTGAATTGTAATCAATAAACATTGATGTTTACAAGTTGATGTCTCACCTGGGGCCCTAGTCTGCTATTACAATCATGTCTCAATGACTAGTCATCTGCCGGATATTTGACAACTTTGACAGTTTTTGTATGGGAAATGTGTCAAAAGTTTGACGTTACACGTCAAAAATCGATCAATGAGACACGATTGTAAAAGCAGACTAGGGCCCCTGGTTATAAGTGATCACCGCCGTCTGTAGTGAAATACTTTCAATTAATTGATAGCAATACTACTTATCTATTTATTTACGTACGCACAAGAATCAATGACGGTTTTGGCTTTTTTTATCGGTCATATAAGTGTGATCTAAGTTTGATAGCTCTTGCAAAGCAACCCCTTCGGGTTGCAAGAGCTATAAAACATCAAATAAAATTGTGTTTTCTAAAAGCGGATAGAAATTGTAAAAAATTTATATATACTGTATTGTTTACATCTCTAGAAATAGTGAGGATTCTAAACCGAAATTCTCAAATAAATTAAATTGCAAAGAATACTTGATGATGCTTCTGTCGGTCTTCTTCTTTTCTTCTTCGACTGCATCAGGTGCGCACTGACAGCAATTTGTCACATAATATTTATTTTGAAGAAAACCAGGGTTATCTGTCATCTCTGCTTAGAAACCGAGTTGATCCACATTCATCTGAGTGTATCCCATCTGGCCCGGTGACTTGGCCCGGTACCGGGCCACATGGGACAAAAAGTTTTAACTGGCCCGCTTAATTCATAAGTAACTCAAAACAAATTATAACTAAAATATGGAGATGCACGATCTAAGTTCAAACTACGTACGTGCCGGAATTTTGTTTTACAACCTTGAGAAGTTATTTTATTACACACAATTACAAAATATTATGACATTTCTAACTGTAAAATGGAATTTTAACCAATCTGATGTAATGCGACTTTATTACGAAATGAAACATGTATAAAAAGGTTCATCTACTATTATTTTCGTTTTATTATCGTACGCGGGAACCGCAGAAGTTAATTTTGGTTTTATTTGATGTCTCAATATTATTGATTGTTGTTCACCGTTTCTATTGATTTTTATTAATTCTGTATTGAGTAACAGTAATCTCATGTCATTTGAATTCTTAATATGAAGAAAATCAATACATAGATTAGACAGATAATATTAGACTAATTATTTCATCTTGATAACTTACGCTGCACTAAGTATTCATTTGTAAGCATTCGAGTTTTCCCAAACAAACTGAACGCATTTATCACTTATAAAGCATGACAAGAGACAGTTCCTAAACGAAGTTTTAAGGAGTTTTAGCACCCACCTCCCATACGTTCTCGACAGACAGACAGGCAGGCAGACGGACAGCGGAATCTTAGTAATAAGGTCTCGTTATACCTTTTGGGAACGGAACTCTAATAATAATAATAATATTCGTTTATTATTCAGACATTACAATCCATATTGTTAGTAACAATTTAACTTAAGTACTGTGTTAGTAAATTTTATAATGGTGCCGATTCTCTTGTGCACAAACTATCGTAAATTTAAGTTAAATGCATCTTTCTCTTTCCGTTTAATTAAGAAAAGGACAGAAGATCAAATTTTAGTTAAGTCCTGTCAAATTTAGACACTCCATAGATAATTTAGAAGCAATTTGAAAACATTGCGTCTAAATATACGTCAATTGTCATCAGGCGCTGTCTAATTTGACAGGATTAAACTAAAATGTATCTTCTGTCCTTTTCTTAAAGAAATGGAAAGAGAAAGATGCACTTAACTTAAATTTACGATAGTTTGTGCACAAGAGAATCGGCACCAATATGATGAAATAAAAAATTAAACTAAAAGTAATAAAAAAAGTAAAAAAAATGCTTGCTTTGAAATCAGATAATAGAGGAATCGCATATTATTTTTGACAGTCACAAAAATATGACAATTACTGACGTCAAATACACTGATTAAAATAATTTACTTTAAGTACCTTTCAAAGCCGTCCCCGAATTAATTACTCAACTTTGTATGTAACCCGTAATTGCCCTATAAAAAAATAAAATTATTACTATCGTTACGAAACGTTGCGTAAAGTATAGTAATCATCGGGAAATTTATTCAAAAAACGTTTGTCATCGTTTTTATAGTGTTTAGAGTCTCACACAGTAAACCAGGTTGTTGACCAGGGCCGTATCCACCGTATCAATTATACGGGGCCACAAGGTGCGTAAGCAAAAATTTATAAAATACTAATACCAGCTATTTCTGTCCCACTGCAGGGCTAAGGCTCTTCTCATACTGAGAAGGCACGAACATTGATCACCACGCTTGCTCAAAGCGGACTTTGGATTTTGGACTTATATTCATTACAAGTTCAGGTTTCCTTACGATGTTTTCCTCTACCGATGTCTGTGCTGTCCAAGATAAACTTTAGATAGTACATTATGCATTGAAACTTGCCCGGATTCAAATCCACAACCTCTTGAATGAGAGGCAGGCGCCTTAACCATTAGGCCATCACGACATGAAACTATCCAAAAATTTACAAAAACTTCCCAATTTTTTTTGTTATTTCACAAATGAAATATGTATTTTTTTTCTTTTGTGAGAACTCTTTACCCTTCCATAGGCCCCCATATTTTAAACAGGGCCCCGCCACGGCAGACTACGCTTCTGTCGTTAACATGTCACTTGTTCTCGTAAAACTAAATTTGATGTTAATAGTAGCGTTTAGTTAAGTGAAGATGCGTTTCAACGCTTAGGGCTGCCTCGGCTATTAAAATTGAGCATTTTATTAGTATAATGGGAAGCAGTGAAATGTAACGGCAACTGATTTATTTACTGGCTACTGGTCTAGTGGTGGGTAAGCTGCTAAGCTGGAGGTCGTTGGTTCGAACACTCCGGATAAATCTTTGTGTGGTGCATGATTGTTTGTTTTGTGTCGGGGTGTGATTTTTGGTACCTATATGTAATATCTATCAACTATCAACGTAGGTAATAAATACTAATATTATAAATGCGAAAGTAACTCTGTCTGTCTGTCTGTCTGTCTGTCTGTCTGTCTGTCTGTCTCTTCACGCCTAAACCACTGAACCGATTTAAATGAAATTTGGTACAGATTTAGTCTGGGACCCTAGAAAGGACATAGGCTAGTTTTTCTCCCGGAAATCCCCCGGGAACGGGAACTATTATTCACGCGGACGAAGTCGCGGGCAAAAGCTATAATTTTCAGGCAATTCTAAAAATACTGTTTTCCTTAATGCAGTGACAAAAATTGATCATTTTAACTAAAATTGATGTCACATTTTTAATGACGAATACACAATTGTGTTTGCAAAGCAGATTATTAAGATAAAGATGGACAATTGCCTCAAACAACAAAAGAAAGTAATCGCTGTTATCACATGTAATATTAAATGTAGGTTTGTTATCTGTTCCAAAATCGACGTGTACGCATGATCTACTAAACAATGTATGCGTGATGATAACAATTTTCTACAATAATTTTGTTTTTATAACTATCTACAGGGAAGGAGAGCAGAAATTTTGTAAGTGCAAAAAAACACATTTTCGTATATTTTCGATGTCGTAACCTCACAACGAAACGCACGCTGTTAGTCAGCGTTTAAAAAAATGGATAAAGCCTGGTTTCCACCGCGAGCGGAATTGTTTGCAAGCGCAAACTGCATGTACTTGTATTTCCACCAACAAAATTATAATTCTTAATGCATATTGTTTATTAATGCATTTATTATTCATTATTATTCGACTATTTGTTGTTTATTTGTTTGGTTATTAGTTATTTGCAGTTTGCGCTTGCGAACGAAGTCATTAATGGGTCCGTTCCGCTCGCGGTGGAAACCGGGCTTAAGGATATTTTAAAAATTGGAAGAAGAGTATGCCTTCACCCTACAGAGTATATTAGGTTATCACACCGGGGTTGCGGAATGTTTATAATAGTTACCGTGGCCCCGGAACATAAATGGCAACCGAAGGAACATGATGGGTTTTAGTCAGTAAAAGTCTGACACGCCCGCACCCAGGACGGGAGCAGTCAGTTGATGATTTTCCACTCCCAAAAAAAAGGTTATCACAATATTTTCGTTTACAAGTTTGCATATATATTAAAATTTGTTCGCCCATGACGTTCCAAAAACCCCTACAGAATTTTTGTCCACCGGCCACTCAATGCGCTGGATATAATTTCCTCACATTGTGAACTCTTCATAATCTTATGGTCCGATTCCATAAAGTAGTGTGCAAGCATATTTGTTCACAACATTTTGTGCAAAACTTCAGCAATGCATGGTCTGAGTGCATCAGAAGAAAAAATTGTGCCGAAACCTGTGCATAACAGTGACGTACAATGTAGCAGACTGGTGGAATCGCATCTTTATATTAACGACAGAAATAAACGTAACATCAGTTATTATTTAACTTTTCAACGACCAAGCGACAGCCGGATGTCGGACTGCTATTGTCTTTCTATTGTGTCTCGAATCACGTGTGTTAGAAGAATTTATTATCATCCGTCTGTGTCCCACTGCAGAGCAAATGGCCCTCTCCTCTTTCCACTTATCCATATCTAGTGCGTTTAGGGCAATCTTTGTGATGACTATGGAGTTTGTCCCGCCATCTCCGTCTCGGCCTGCCGTGATGCCGTTAACCTTTCAACGACCAAGCGACAGCTGGCTGTCGGGCTGCTATTGTCTTTCAATTTTGTCTGGAATCACGTGTGTTCCAAGGTTAAATCAAATAGTATTACATAAATGTTTCAGTACCAGCCCTATTCGGCGGACATCTGATAATTCCCAAGAATCTATTAGCAGAATAAACTGCTATTCTGAAACTTGCACTAAATATGGTCGACAAATACTTACATGTAATATGAGACGATTTTATTTGTACAGTTTTATGATACTCTAGACTATGAGTGAAGGAATTCCTTGGTAAACTATATCATTTGGAATGGAATTCCCTGCCCTGCTGTCTGTGTTTCCAAATTCGTATAACCCGGAAGTATTTAAAAAACGAGTGAATAGGCATCTATTGGGTAAGCTCGCTCCATCGTAGGCCCCGTCTATGCCCTCGGGCTAGTCTGGGACCAAGAGCAAGCCCATAATAATAAAAAAAAAATCTTGGGGGACAGTTTCGATTAAGAATAGAATAGAGTAAAATAGTGTACTTAGAAATTACTTACTATGAACTGAAGAGACCACTCCGTGATCAAAACCAGGCTGTAATAATTTTTAATAAACTTTTTAGTGAAATGACTTTTATTTAAGAGTTTCAGGTACATAATGTAGAAAATCATAAAAACGTTTTTCTCGCAAATGGTTAAATAAGTACCTAAAGTTTTTTTTTTCATTATAAGTGTGTTTGAAAGTTGTCATAAGGCGTGCTTATTGTCATGTTGGTTAGATGCAAAAGGGTTTAATAACAAAAACATTGATAACTCTCATTTACTACGTACTATGTATATTATTTTTGCACTATTTACTTATTTCCTTATAAATTTAAGTATGCCAAATCTCACTCCAATATTTAGATTTATATTAAATTTTTAGACATTGCCTGACCGTATCATGTTAACAAATACTATAAGGCTAAAATAAACACAGACTATTTAATTGCGTGTAAAAAAAGACGGTTTTTACCCCAGCAGATCATTAAATTATTCAACATCAAATTATCCAATTATAACTGTGATACAATATTTGTTCAACAATAAAACACTCAATCGCACAAAATCAATAAAACTTTAAAAGCATTTATTAAAAACTCGCTATATATCAGCTTATTTTGAATAACACTTAAGTCGGCAACGATTTTCTTTCACAAAGATGTATTACAATTTATAGATGGACGTATTTCATTAGACTTTTGTGTGTTAGTTGAAGAATCCGAGATCGTTAGCTCTTCCGTAAGATTTATAGTGATGTCTTTATAATGCAAGCTTTTCTGAAGTTTAATTTATCTTCTCGCAACTAAATAAAGAATATTGTTTGTTCCCTTTGGGCGGCAGTTTCTGGCAGTGACATTTCGGTAGACTGTTAATAATAATTTTAATTGAGAGCCGAGATTAGACGGGCGTACACTTCGTAAAGTTCAGGATGCCATTAAAAGTCGGTTATTTGTACTTTGAAGGTATGGGTATACCTTCAAAGTTATCTACAGAGTCATAGTAAAAGAGAGGGAAGTAGGTTATCTTCGTACTAACGCACCCCGCGCGGCTTGTATGTGTGCGCTATGGTATCTATGCGTCGACGCACGCACACTTTAACAAAATCTCGACGCGTTTCTCCTGGCGTCAGTCGGGGCTAAAGGTTATAGCTCATTACAGCCACCCGGCAGTCACTCCGCACCGACTCGCCTCCTGCGGCTAGTATTCTTGTGCGGCTGCGGCTAGTGGGCGTGCGCCCACTATATCAACTCCATACCGTCACCGGATCGCCTTGGTTATAAGGCGAGTCGTAGGCAATTATATCGCGGATTGTGCCGGAGATTGCCTACCTATCCTACTATCATCATGTCCCAACCTAATGTGCCTTTATCCCAACTATGTTAGGGTCGGCTTCTAGTCTGACCTACTGTTATTAAAAGTCTTTTGGTATCTTCAATTTCCTGGTGAATCATGACAAAGTCGCAAATCTAGGCTACTAGACTAATATCATAAAGAGTTTGTCAGTCATAATTGGAATTTCTGGGCTTATTACAAAAACTAGCTTTTGCCCGCGGCTTCGCTCGCGTTAGAAAGAGACAAAAAGTAGCCTATGTTACTCTCCATCCCTTCAACTATCTCCACTTAAAAAATCACGTCAATTCGTCGCTCCGTTTTGCCGTGAAAGAAAGACAAATAAACAAACAGACAAACAGACACACTTTCCCATTTATAATATTAGTATGGATTACACTGGTAGAAATCTACTTTATTGTTGAGTGGTTATATAAGTATCAATTTTTCCACGTATTGAATGAATTGGTACTAATGATGATATGTGGTAATTACTGACCAGACTGCTATATAGTATTAAATTTATCTATATAACTATTAGAAATCTGAAGAGTTTGTCTGTTTGGTTGAAAATTTTAAGAAGTTTTGGTTTGAATTAAAAAAATATTTATTGTTGGATAGCCCATTTACCGGAGATGACGATGGTCTCATTATGATGTTCAGTCACAACAATGTAAGTCGAAAATAGGAATCCATTGACCTTTACCGTCACATATTTTTAACTTTATTAATTAAAGTATATCACAGAACGACCCATGGTTTATATTATAGTTTTCTTGTTCCACAAAACTATAATAAAAATCTTGGGTCAACTATTTTGTGGGAATGTTACAAATCCGGAAGTCGATCGAACTTTCAATCTTTCTTAATCCGTTATAATGCATGAAATGCTACAGAATTCAAAAATACTGCAATTATTTTGTGACTGTTTTAGATGTAAAAAGAAGCGAAATGGGACAGTAGGACTGGAAAAGCTTTTGTCAACGGAATGCAGTTATTTTTTGACGATAATTATGTTTGGCGCAGTAGTTGAGCGTTTAGCTGCTGTGCTACCTGGCTCGGGTACGATTACCGGATAGGATAAATATTCTACAGGTAATTGCTAGCTCTTTAACCATAACATAACATTTATCACAAGCTTACTTCCTACAAAATTTCATTAAAATCAGTTAAATGGTTTAACCGTGAAAGCGCAACAGACAGACAGAGTTACATTAGACAAATAAAGCGCAATTTAAATAGAGTGTCGCGACCTCTATTAGTCTTGACAATGGACTACATAGCAACAGCAAGCTCTCAGATCTTAATAAAGACTGAAAGGTGACACCGATACAGAGGAAGCTAATTCCCGTGGGATATAGAAGGATCCAGTTTCATTGGACCGACTTATACTATTTACAGAGGTGTACCTAGGTAAGGAGCCTTGGTGCAAAACGTAGAAGGACACTGGTTCATACAGAATGGCAAAAATATATCTTTAAGACTCATGTTCATTTTGAAAAGTAAAGAAAAGAAATAATAACGTTTATTTTTCATATCCAGTGAGGTAGAAACAAAAAAAACATAAAAAAACGGGGCATTCAGTTTTGATAAAACAAAAATGAAATAATGTTCTAGTATGCCAGGCAGCTGCGTTAAAATAAGTCCAGTTTAGCAAAAAATGTTACGTTATAAGTGCTTGAGGCTGTTAAGCTGCAGTCATGGTTCAGAAGGCCTAGGTACACCGTACAGCCTATGACAGCGCTACTGGCTTTATAGGTTTGGGCCCCAGGGGCCAGGAACCAGCGGTCGCTACGCCCCTGTGTTCACAACCAACTAGACACATCTGCAAAACATTTTACTACAATATAACGATACTTAACTAAAGTGGTGATCGTAAAAGTCATAAAGTTTTTAATAAGGCGTTTGAAACACTTGTCTGTGCAATAAATTGGCGAAAATGAGAACTATTAGTTCTCATTTTGGTGTAGTGCAACGCACTTATAAACAACAATTAGATTTATATAAAAAGTGACAAGTTTTATAGATTTTTATTGAAACAATTTGTGGAGTGACAAAGATGACATTACACATTTTCTTGGTATTAAAACCGTGTGCTCCGATCTGGTGTGGGCCATTCTCTACTGAACAGATAGACATCAGACGGACAGAGGGCCTAGACAAGTGGCATTGTAGAATAGATAGCGAAAACGGATAGATTGTCAAATGTATGGAATTGACAAAAGCTTTCGCTGAAAAATTTGACATCTCCATACATTTGACAATCTATTCGTTTTCGCTATCTATTCTACAATGCCACTTGTCTAGGGGGGCTGGTTACGGTTAGTTTATACTACGTCACAAATATATATTAATATTATAAACCTGAAAAATCTGTTTCTTTATTTGGTGAAATGACTCGGTAAGAACTGGTTTTTGTGTTGAGCCTATTTAAAGAGGGAGGTTATAGCAGTAGAGACATAGGAACACACAGACTGTGGAACGCGACTTTGTTTTATACGATGTTGTAAAAATCGAAGCTTCGATGTTTGCCTGCCGGGGTTGCGAAATAGTTCTAATAGTTACCGCGGCACCGGAACATAAAGGGCACCCGGAGGAACATGGGTGGGTTTTAGGCGGTAAAAGTCTGACACTCCTTCCCACCCCGCCCAGAAATCATCGAATCATTTCAATTCGATGATTTCCTTCCTTTCCTCTTGTGTTGTTTATGTCTAAACTGAATAAACAAACATAATTAATTATGCTTAGACATAATAACACAAGAGCATAGCTCTTTTAATAAACATATCGAAATCTAAGTCTCTTAAACATTTCTATTTAGACTGAGTAGGATCCCGTCTGCTAAGATAGTGTTCTTACTTTGTTTATTTTAACTTTCAATAGAGTTTGTTTGGCGTCCCGGTTTGTTTTAGTTTACACCTGCTTGAATCATGGCCGGCGTATGAAATTCTTCGGCGGTTAGCTTTTTCACTGGCTTGTACTTTTTTTTTATTACGTTGGTACTAAAGTTTGTGTATTTTGATTGAGGTACTTTGTTTTTTTATACTGTTTTAGTATTGAGTAAATCTCTGCTTTTTACAGGCGAAATTGTACTCTTCCCTACACACTGTCTATCAGTGTCAAAGTTCAATTGATTAGAACAACTTTTCTAATGGGACTTGTTTGAAGAAAAACGGCTGTTACTTATAAAAACTACACTAAAAATTTATTCGACATTCTAAATAGTAGTCATTATTAATTCAGATTTTTCATAAGAATATTCATATAAGCTTATGTAAGGTGGGGTTGTGTGTCATGTAAAGCTTTTCGTCTGGGTTGTAGCCTGTAGATCTTTAACAGTCGTTTCGTACAGTTAGAAGTCAAAACAGCTTACTGCATTTTTCCTCCTAACCAACCAATAACTGACTTTTTAGCCAAAATACATCTTTAATAATGAGTACATTACTCATCCATTTCCTACAAGTCATTTAGTTCGTAGTATTACTACTAGATCAACAATGATAAAGTCAAATAGATTGAGTAAGTCAACAGGGTCATTAACCTCATAAAAATCTAGACAAAAAATCTAGGCCCGTTCTAATATAGACTTTATTGTTTAGCTTTCAAGATATACATATAGGTAGACATATGTAGGTATATATATAGGTAGTCATAGATAGATATAGGTAGGTAGAACTGTAGTAGAGGTGTACATCCACTTTTTTTAAAGATAATCCGTTTCCAAAACTAGGCCTTTTTATTTTATTACTAGCTGTCCCCTGCGGTTTCACCCGCATTTTTCGTTACTGCTCCGCTCCAGTGGGTCATAGCGTGATGATATATAGCCTATAGCATTGCTCGATAAATGGGCTATCTAACACTGAAATAATTTTTCAAATCGGACTAGTAGTTCCTGAGATTACCCCCTACATAAAAACTTACAAACCTACAAACTTACAAATTTTACCTCTTTATAATATTAGTATAGATTTACAAACAACTAGATTCGTAGCAACTGGCAAAGATCATACTTTGTTCGGTACGGGAATCGATCTAGCCAGTCTCATACCATGAGCCAGCCGTTCTGCTTCTGCGTCATGCCGATAGAAACTTAGTTACAACTCAGATATAAAAAATTTATGTGCACTAAATTTTTACGAAACATTATCACTGTGATTATATAGCGAGACTATTGCACTGATTGCTCAAAGATAAAATGCGAGTTCATAAAAAATCTGCATATTTAACTAAGGACCCGCCCCAATTTAACGGCTTCACAATCTTTAAAATTCTCAGTTTTCCTCTACTAACTATTATTATTAATGCATGTCTCACTCGTTCGTTCAGTACTCTATAAGTTGATCATGAAAATACAAACGAATTTGTTCTATAATTATACATTGTGTAACTGAATTAATGCACTTTGAGAAAATGGTTTGTTCAGAATCGTTTACTGAATCGATTTTTGTAATTTTTAATATAGGTAATATTTTATCCCAAAAATAATTAAAACTACGTAAACTGCAGTCACACTTCCGCTGTACATTCAAAACAAACTAAAATGGATGAAATACCTACTACGCTAGACCCTTATTATAAAAAAAAACAGTGTTTTAAACATAATAATAAAAACACAGTGTATGTATTATGATTATAACATAATATTCTAATTGGGGTGTCTGGTGGTGTGCGTTTATTCCGGGACATGTTGTATAGGGATTGCGCTAAATCTAACTATATTTTTCCTTATTCAAATGAACAACGATTAACTTTAATAACCATGCCACAATAACACAATAAAAAAAACTACCTAAAATATAGGCCTAAATATTTTAAATACGTGTATAAATTATTTTCTTATCTCATAAAGTGTGAGAAACGGGTTATCTGATGAAAATGATAGATGCACCTGTCAGGGTTGTTTGTACTTGCAATCTGCACCAAATGTGTTACAAAATATACAAAATGTGATAACCAACCCTAAAACTGTGGTCTAAGGTTTAATTTCCGTTAAAGAAGATTTCTATAAAGGTAGCGTTAGTAAAACGATAGATGAAGCATCTAATAAAGAAGAATATTAACACTCAAAAACAATACAAGCTAAGCAATAACAAAAAGACAATAAAATAAAAGAATACTTTTCAACAATGATAATGTCAGTAAAATTGTTTCTGGCAGTCAGATTGACTGGACGCGTCAGTAATACAAAACTTTAAGATATAATTTGGCGAAACAGCAGCTGAGTTAAAATTTGACTTGACTGTCCGAAGGGACAGTCACTGTGGAGGGACTGTCAGAAGGGGATTCGAGAAGTCGAATGGAATTCGAACTTATTGAAAAAAATCCAGAAAACGCTTAACAACTTTGTGGCATATCTAGACAAAGATGACGAACATGATGGTCCACACTTAATTAAATTTGATTGAGAAAATGAGTATTAGAAGGGAGAATGCTGTGAGCTAGAAAAGTTAATGAATAACAGTTGCGTTGCTGTATGAGCAACTATCTAGATTTTAGGAATAAGGGAGAATTAAAGGAGATTAGAGAGGTAGTAACTATTTTTTTTTTTAAATTTAAAACTTACAGTACGTAAAAACATGAAACAGATTTCAATGCTCTAACACAAATCCAGATTACAATTATTTTAAGCCTAGACAATTTAACGTACTAGTAATGTCGAAATAACAGATTTAAATCGCGCCGAGACTAGTTCATCGCCGACGAAGAGTACAGCTGTTTAATATTCCAATTACAATAAAGATTAGAAGACAAATGCTATTAAAAGTTCATGAAGTGAAAAGGTTTGAGGTTGCCTGGAAAAAAGACGCTATTACTAAAAGCGAAGACACAGATACAGAAAAACAATTGAAAAAAGAACAACAGCGCAGCCAAATAATTGAACAAGCGCATTCTCGTCAAATTCAAATAACAAGTTACATAACAAAACATAAAATTAATATAAAGAAAATACTAAAACAGTCATAACGGACTAAAAACTAAACGAACAAACAGCTGTCTAACACGAAAACAGATTAACAAAGCCGATCTTGCCCAAAACACTAAAGGATCATCAAAAAAACTGGACCAATACTATGAATTCCACAAGTGTTTCTACTACACAATCGCTAAATCTTACGTAACCAAATGTTTTACTCAATGAACCGAACCGGGAGAGGGTGAACTCATGATCTACTCTAGAATAGTTCCGATCACAGAATAGGAAATATCAGTAGCTCCATGAGATAGAAACCCAAGTCCAAAGAAAGAAACAACGGTCGATGAGATTACGTTGAGAGCAAATGAATTTTTCCACATGATCGGAAATTGTGGGAATGTTAAATCATCATCTATTTTCACACCTGAAAGTATCGGATGATTGATATCTAATGATTCTAAAAATTAAACTGGTTTTTCATTTAATGTACTCTAAATTTCAACTTTCTCTATTAACTCAAAAAGGAATTTAATTTTCACTTTAAATTCAACTTAGGAACTTAAACTTAACATCGCTTATAACTTCAGAAATATCCCGGAAACCTGTAAAGTCAACCCTATTGTTAGCTCCTCCTAATCTCTCCAGTTTCTGAGTTCGATATCATATACTTAATGTGGCGAAGAATAACGAAGAATATTCATATCTAACGTTCACTGAGATGGGCGATTGTGCGTACTTCAACATACATCGTTTCGGTATGATCTTTTTAGATTTATAGATTGTGAAGAGTGAGTTTTCTGTTCTTCACGTGTTTGTGGTTTCGATGTTGCGCGCTCGCAAAATATCGATGCTAATTCTGTACACAGACGAAGATATGCATTGTCCGCTGTCGTTACCACTTCTGGTTTTCGGTCTAACGTTCGTCGGCTATTTTGATTCGTAACCTGTTTCTGAACATCTTTGAGTGTTATTGTATTTTCGTTTTATTGGTAGGATTAGGAATTGGGTCTTGTGACTTGGATACGGGTCAAGTATGTCGGAATTATTTTTTTTATTTACTTTATCATGCTGTAGATGAGTGAATCGCTATGAAATCTACATTGTTAAGAAGTAAACTTTCTGGCGCAACGGAAGCTTCAATCTTGAAATCACTTCACTTAGCCATTGATTATTTTAAAATCCAAAAGAAACCTCCATTTATCTTAATAATTTACAATTTACTAGATACCGTATAAACAAACGAATACTTTAAACATCTCCTGTAGGTGTCGGCAGCGATGAACTAATAAATGGAATGGAATGAACTGGAAGTAATATCAATAACTGTACTAGGTCATGCCAATGCCATGGTCAATAGGCAATGTGGACTTGATTTTAAACTCAATGATACTCATTTTATAATACTTATGTGCTTAATTGATTCTGGATATATTAGCTCTGTTTCAATTTTCCTAAAACTTTTTTTACTTTACTTTCTTTTTTTTAAATTTTAATGCTGACTTTGCTAATTAAAATAACGAAGCAAGCTTGCATAAATCTAGAATTTCTCTCAGACACAGATACAGTTTTCGCAAAAGACATTTCACATGTCTTCCCAGAAACATGAAAACCTTTACCAATATCTATACTTAAGATAATGCGAGTTCACTGACCTAGTGACGTCATAGCCAGAAATAAGCGAAGGGAAGCTAAACTTCGGCAATTAGAAGTGTGTACTATTTGTGTCCCTCATTTTTTAGCAAAAGTTTTGGCAGCTGTGCACTGCCCGTTTTAGATGGTCGACTAGCTTTGATCTATTGACATGAACCGTCATTTCTGTTGTTCCGTGATATCTGCGGAAACGTGTAGTGTTATAGTGGTCCTTTTTATTTGTAGAAGTTTGAAAGTACAAATCATCGAAAACTAATTCAAAGAAGTCGTCTGCTATATTGATTTCATCTTTGATTACTGAAACTGCTGTTCAACCGCACGTTTGGTTGTTCAAGGGTTGTACTTTTTAAACTTTTTAAGCTTTAGCAAAACACTCGAAACTTTTACAGCGTATAACCGCTAAAACAAGTAATAAAATAAAACAAAAAATTAAACGGACAGCAATACAGAAAATATTTTCTGGTAGATCTTTATATAGTTCGTTGGTATGAAAACCCTGTGTACCAGCCGGATTTGCACCTAGCTAGTTTTTATTATCAAACCTAAATATATCTTTCAGAACCACCGTACCGGTTACGACCAACGAATAGCCGGAAACATTTATATCGTCACCGAACCGTAAGGCAGTAAAACCATACGCGTGCCTCTAAAATGTCGCCAACTTCCAAATGGTGGCAAATCAGCATTCGCGATAAATTTAACGGCCTGCCTCCGTTCTTCGGTGGAATAATTAAATTTTGTTATACTTACTTTAATTGCTCTAAAAATGTTAATATGTGTGATCTGGATCAGTATTTTGCTTATCTTTTCCGTTCAAGGACTTTAACCACGTTTTTTTATATATATTATAAATGGGAAAGTGTGTCTGTATGTTTGTCTTTCTTTCACGGCAAAACGGAGCGACGAATAGACGTGATTTTTTTAAGTGCAGATAGTTGAAGGGATGGAGAGTAACATAGGCTACTTTTTGTCTCTTTCTAACGCGAGCGAAGCCGCGGGCAAAAGCTAGTATTCTATACGTTTAGGTAATGTAATTCCACCAATATTATCAACATTTGTTTTTGAGCTAAATCTTTGCAACTCCATATCTTTTTTGACAACCCATTAGAACATGGCGGAGCCAGTGCCAATTTCCTTCTCCTCCCCACGGGTCTCCAAACCTAGACCGGTTACGACAGGAACCATAATATAATGGTCTTCGTTAACTTGAGCAGTGATGACTCTAGCCATTTTACTGGCTTTAAATAGTTTGGTACC
Source organism: Athetis lepigone (assembly GCA_033675125.1). Lineage (NCBI taxonomy): Eukaryota > Metazoa > Arthropoda > Insecta > Lepidoptera > Noctuidae > Athetis > Athetis lepigone. The sequence goes on along the minus strand of CM066216.1, from coordinate 14,525,093 downwards.
GTGACATTCGTTAGTAACTCGACTGCCAATACTAACCATTGAATAGCCAAATAGCAAAGAGACAAACTGTAAATGGCAACGGGGCTACCTGCCAATCATACCACGCGAGACGCATGATTCAACGGAGGCAAATTAGTTTATTAATATCTGTCTACGACTCTACGCACATTAAGAATTTCTTTGAGGATTTCGGACCGTTTCGTGTGTGGTTTCGGAGATTCTCATTGATTTAGATAATTCTCTTAGAGTTTAGTTTACGTTATATTGAATCAGAATTTTGGACGATGAGAATTCTGACTAGAGCTTGTATCTAGGTCACAAGGAAACATCTGAATCAACGCACGTTATTAATAGTGAAATAAGGATCGCAGATCTTTGTCAGCTTTTTAACACAAATAAAGCGGAGATAATACACAAATTAAGCAGTCTCTGGAAATAAAGAGGAGATGCTATACAGCATTAAGTAGGATGGAATTCTTTAGACAGGCTCGAAGGACAAAATTAATATAGACCAATGACACTGGAGCCCCTCTAAGGTTCATTGGTGTAAGATGTAGATGAGAGCTACAAATATAGTCAACTAGCTTCTGCCCGCGGCTTCGCTCGCGTTAGAAAGAGACAAAAAGTAGCCTATGTTACTCTCCATCCCTTCAACTATCTCCACTTAAAAAATCACGTTAATCCGTCGCTCCGTTTTGCCCAGAAAGAAAGACAAACAGACAGACAGACAGACAGACAGACAGACAGACAGACAGACACACTTTCCCATTTATAATATTAGTATGGATACGACATCAACGCTCAAACCCTGGAATGAGTAGAGGCTTTGAATCCTTATCCAACATTTCAAACCCCCAAATGACGGTTGTAATAGACGCTACCGAACTTAAAGCCTGGTCAATGGTAATAGTCTACGGTGCCCTCCATTTCCATAACAAGATTCATTGGATACCAAGATTCAAATGAATCCAGCTGTTTTGACTTGAAAACGTAACATAGAAACAAGCAAACTTTTAAATTTATACTATTAGTAAGGATTCAAACGCGAGACAACCGGTGGTCTATTTATCTCCAGGCAACCGTATTTGACAATAAAATATTCTAATACGTACATTATGCACCTTTTGTGCCGTGAAACTCCATTGACCCAGTTTAACAGGCTCGTGAGCAGCACAGTAACACATGTTAACAAGAAAGTAATACTGGCTCGACTTATTGTTGACTTTTCACCAAGTAGGGTTTGTATTATATATTTTTATATGTGGATGATTTTCTTTGTTGTATTTTGGTAACAGGTTTACGGTATTTCCTTGCGGTTTATGACTAAAGAGTTGATATTTGTGTAGAAATACGTCATTTGCATTATCACATCACTTGTGATTAGTTTTGGATTTATTTGAAGGTTGTCATCAATGCAGAAAGATAATTTTGTCTCACAAAGTCTTTTAAAATTTGCTTTATAATATGCGATACTTTATTCAATGTTTTCAAATTATGATATCCTTATTACGGGATTCAGTATTTTTTTTTTGTAGTTTCATCATCACCAGTCTTATTTGTATAAAGTTCAATAAAAATCTGTTCCTCATCTTTGAGTTCACATTCTCACTAGTCGTCCCATAATTTACACATTTTAGCACTTATATCAAACAGAAGTTATTTTATAATCTCCCTGTGTTCGCAGCTGAGAAGGGCGCGTGTCATTATTCAATAATGTCAGAGACTATCCTCTTGCCTGTCATTGTCAACTGACACCTCTTTGGAGATAACAACACTGTTATTAATTTTTTTCTTATTTGTTTATCGTTTAAGACGATATATTGTTATTTTTTATTTCATTCACACTCCCCTTTTATCAATGTCAATGTTTCGTAATATATTATTTGTTTCTGTATTTTGAATAACAGCTGGTAGAAGAGCTTAAGTATCTTTCTTTCTTATTATTGTATTTATTTGATTGATAAGTTGCAGATTTTTCTTGAATTAAAAACACATAGATTTTAGTTGAATGTCTTGACTGTCTTTTATAAATTTTTCAAGCTGAAGTTTTACAACGAATCTTTTTTTTATCTGCAACTAACTGCGACCACCCAGATTTACCAGCAAGTTGTTTTTTCTTATTGATAAAGAAACCTCAAATAATTCCGCATTATATCGATTTTAATCTCGATTATGAATCATTATGACCTTAAATATTTCATTTGTATGCATGTCAAGGTCATTGAAATAACATTCAATCAGCCATATGGAACCAGTCGGAGCTTTGACGTTATTAATCGTATGCTAATGCTTTTTCTAATATTAATCAAATGAGTATACGATTGAAATGTGAGATTAATAAGAAATTATGTCGCAAGTTTATTGAACTTAGGATTGTGAAGAACAAGAGAACCGTTTAACTTTTACCTTAATCGTCGTCTTTTTCTCAGAAAAGAAATATCTCCTATCTATTTAAGAGTATTTTTTAAAACCTTCAAACTTAGTAACAATTTTGATGTGTTCACAAACATCGACATAGTGTCTAAATTGTATTTAAAAAGTAGTATATTTTTGATAGTTTGATACTGATAATAAAATACGAACATCATTACAGCTACCAGCTAGTTGATGATAGTGGAAAATATTGTAAGTGTTCATTTTAAAACCAAATATGTATAATATTTAAAGAAAAAACAGTAAGCACTAGATAGCATAAACAAATAGACGTTAAAGCTTGACAATTACAATTTGCGAGGCAAGTAAATTTTTACCGTATAAAGTCTATTTATTTATTTATTTAATTACGGCACTCCAACGACTTATTCACTAGAACATTTTAGGGGTACAATATCAAACTTAAACTCTAGAGTGAATTTGCCACTTAAAGGTGTGCACAGCACATAAAGTCTAGAAGCCATCACCAACCTTACAAATGAAGCCATCATTTCTCACTAATGGCTGATACGTGTCGTGACCAAGCAGTGCAGACTCTGGCAAATAGCCAACAGAGGAACAAGCACTATGCATAATAAGAATATAAGAATTTAACCCACCACAACATTTTGATACACAAACCACAAAGATGAACTCTTCAAATAGACATCGAACTACGAAAACAACAAAACACTATCGGCACTCACATCATGTTAATTAGCAAATGGCAAGACCACAGACGAAATTCAAAAGAAATGTGTTGTAATATTGACCGGAGCTAAAATCAAACAATTACAATGCCGATCAATAGATTACACTGCTATAAAGATAGATTGCTCAGTTGGATCGCACTCTATCTCAAGATAAGAACGGGAATACGGGTGAAGGTGTGTTGAAAAGGTTTTATGGTCCCGCACATCGATTTATGCCGATGGAATTTACCGGTGCAAGTAGTTAGGTCGCTGAGGTCAGACGGGAGTCGATACGTGTAAAATACTGGTATCCAGCAAAGTCTTGTGAGATTGGGACCCGCCCCGACATAATTTGGAAAAGCTAGCTACTGCGTGACCTGAGAGAGTTGGGGTGATGGAAAACATATCAGATATATTGGCAACATTATGTTCTTGAGATTGTTAATGTACTACCACACATTATTTATAGAAAGGTAGCACTTGGGCTGGGACACTCTTCAAAAACTCAGAAACATGAACAAAAATATTGTTGTCCCAGGATCTATTCGTTTTTTAACTGCAGCAGGTCCATGTGTGCTAAATTACACTTCTATGGATCTCTGAAATTTACAATTCAGATACATAGAAAGCTTATTGTAATCGAATGTATCTTAACGCGTTTGTTGACGCAATAGCAGTTTGAATAAGTTGAGATAATAGGAAAGTGATTTCTGGAAACTTGTATCTACTAAACGTAGACATGCGGTTTAATTAAATTACGTTTGATTATTGAAGCAGTAGGAACAACAGTCAATGAATGTTCTTCACTTTTTATAAAATATATCGATTTTCATCGAATTTGCTAACAACCCCGCTATTCGCAGTTTTGATTACTAATTTTGAGAGTCCTAGAATTGAAATTCGTGATGCTGAAAAAAATATTTATTGCAATTTTCATTAAACCCTTTATAGCTTATTTAAGTATCTATAGTGATATTACAGTTCCCGTCTGACCTAGACTTCAGCAATAAAAAAGCAAATGTCTAACTAGATAAGAATAAGAATGAAGCTCTACTATTGCAATTTTAAGACTATAATTAGTAAAAATAGAATTTCAATCTATCATGTTCACAAACCCATATTAATGTCATCACAATTGAAGCAAGATACGATGATACAAAATGATTGACAGCAACAGAAGTAGAGAATGATCTTAAGCTGATATTCATAGTTGATACAGTAATAAATGACAAAAAATCTAATGATTAACTACGTTCACTCACTGATTTTATATTGATAGGCGTGCGTTTGAAAAGACGTTAAAAGCATTGCAATGGTTTGAAGATACGGTCGTTAATCTTTGATGCGATTAGCTTTTGATCGTTGTTTGTTGTCAAATGTTAGATTTTAATAAACTTGGTATTGTTGTAAACACTATTCCTCTATTAACCGTCAGTGGTTAGTATTTTCTAGGCGGTGGGATGAGTTACAATCTCAATACAAATCTATTGATAGCCAATAGTCTAGATCAGACATGATTAAAGCTAGACTGGACGTCATAGAAGGAGACATGCACTCAGCAATGGAATGTTGTTAGCTTAGAGCACTAGTCCAACTTCACAGTTTTTAATCTAGAACAAAATTAAATGCATTACACTTATCGCAACATAATCTAAAATGGTTCAGCTAAGAGTTCTACGCAGCCAATTAGAGTAAGTTGATAAAATAAGGAATAGAATTTGCAACATTTACAGTCCATTGTCGGCGAGTTTCTCGCTCCATTCAATTACATGAAACAGGTTGACAAATTGAGACCAGATTGTGTTACTGGATTGCCTGATACTATTACACGCGGAGAAAGCTATTACAGTTAAGAAGACTTTATTGAAGTATTGGAAGATAACTGAACTTATTTTCTTATACATCCTTAGTAACATGAATGTAAGCTTACACTGAGCCAAGCTTGCTAAATATGTTAAAGTCTCTTTTAGTCGCTCTTATTTTGAAATGACTGTCTATCAAAGCCCCAAATCCTAGTTACTAGGTATCACGATGTCTCTTGGTAGGACCGAACGTAAGATTTTCTTTTCGATTTCGGAAGAATGACAATCAATATAAATAGAATTGCGGTTTTCCCGAGGGTGTCACACTATCAACTTCCACTGAGAAATTCTTAAAGAAAATCCCAGAACCCAATATCTACAGAAATATATCATACAAAACAATGACCCGATCTAGATACATTCGATTCATGGACATTAACAATCAGATTCAATCACTACTCTCCACGATTCGATCACGTCAAAAACTCAAGTGGTATGAATCAATAAAATCATAAAATAATTGAGTATGTGGGACAGTAACGTCATAAAGTTTATCGTGACAATATTGAACCGGACTTATGGAAAGGCTTTTCAAGTAAAAATGGCGAGGATAATCAATTTTAAATGTTTAGAGTCAGACAGCCCCAAATTCGGCTGCTAAATCACCTGCTCAAATAAAACTTGTAAATGTATGTAAAAGCCAACAAGCAGTAAAAGGCAATCTGAAAGGGTAACCAGAGAGAGTAACTTTTGAAAACGAAACGGATGAAGAATTTAATAAACAGATCCGCTTGAATTGGTAAGTAACGCGATTAAATCTTGAAAGCACGATGTAATAAAAAGAATCAACTGTACCGTAAAACAGTTTCTTCGCAATCCCAAGCAAGAAAAGTGTTCGAAAGCGAACAAGGCTGAGCCCAATACGAGAACTTAGATAGCTTCGTTAGAAGTGTGAAGTTAGAACCAGATCAGGTCCACAAATAAAGACAGTTACCAGCTTCTTATCTCTGAGTGGTCGACTGCTTCACCGGCGAGATGCGATCGCATGTAAATGCTGAGAGTCCGACAGATTGTCGACCTACAATTTTACCGATCGGCAGCAATACGTTATCGACTTTCCTTGGCAACCATCACCGAATAAATTGTGTTTTAAAGTTGTTTTTTTATTTTCGTCCAACCTCAAAATGTTTTTAAATCTTGTCACTTGTGTGTTATAAATATCTAACAATCTACGTTTGTTTCTGCAATGTTTTGTTTAACGTTATGATATCACTTTTCTGAGAGTGACTTTTGTATGAGTCTGATTTCTTGTAAAAATAGTACTGGTGCATGTATTCCTATCGTTGTGTTCAGAGATTATCTGATTGGTTTTGATTAATACAAAATACGTTCTCGCTCTGTGGATCCTACCTAGATTAATATAAACGAATTCTTTAATTTTAATTTTTAATCTTTTTCGTTAAATGAGACTAACTGATATTTACAATAAGAGTAGAATTTTTCAAAAGCCAAAAGTTTTCTTGCTAAACTCCTAAAATATGCGACTCAAGTGAAAACCGACTCAACATCTCGGTATAAAGTTTCACCGATACAAAATTAACTCGCAAAATCCTTTACCACGAACCGTCTAGACGTTGTTAACTCAAGTATATTTGCATTACCTGTATTAAACAATTGTTCACGTGACGACGACGTGTATCAGTTACCAATTTGTCCACCACACTCTATTATTAAACACAAAATTATTTTGTTTCAGATCGTGTGAACACCGCTTGCGGCGCCTGTAAACCGAGAAGCTGTCTATAGTATGGTGCAATAAAAGTGATATGAGGGTGTTAGGTACGATGCGTGTAAACCGAACTGAGTTATAGAAGGGAAGGAAGGTTTTTGATTTGAAGTGGGTGGCGGACGTAGTGGATGGTTGAGCGGGGTATGCGAGGCGGTGTTGTGCAGTGACGGCGTCCGGGCGGCTGCCATGGGCGCGGCGCGCCATGCGCTCGCGCACGCGCCCGCTGCGGCTGCTCCTGGCGGCGCTCGCGCTGGCGTCCTGCGCCGCGGCCCCCGCGCCCGAGCCGCGCGCGCAGCGCTCTGCCAACCTGAGCCACATAACCGGCACCTCCCGCACCATACAGATGTTCCTCAAGAATCGCTATCTGCAGCTGCTGCCGGATGGCACAGTCAACGGCACCACAGATTACAACAGCGTTTACAGTGAGTAGCCTATTTTATTACCCTTTTACCACTAATTATGTAACGTTTCAGAGAATAATGTAGGATTTTCGCAAGCTCCAGTGAAGCTAAAAATGTCCGCTTAATGGTGAGACTTCCTTTAAAACTAGGGTACAGTAGATATTTCCCATGTAACGCGAATCTACTGCCAAATACGCCAAGTGAAGTTGCACCATAAAACATTTGAAACTTAGATGTCAAAAGTGACATTGAAACTATTGATATTTCTAATTGTTAAGAATTTGTCTGTCTTCACATCTGTTAAAATCTGAACTAAATATCAGCATGAGAGAAGTCCATCTAAGGCTTTAGATAGTAACAGTCAACTACCGAGAGCATTTCGCACCTGACTTAGATTTCAACCGTTAACGCTATTTCGCAACACTTAAAGCTTGTGCCTTTAATTTTTTTGTACCAGCATTGATGGCACTTACTATCGAGATCACAGCGGTACATTCAACAGTGCTCTCAATTATATCAATGATTTTTTTATTCCTTTAAAGCTTTTGATTCACTGGTCATTTAATGACTATTTGCTATTTGAATTCGCACGTGCGTAGCATTATCGCGTGACTGAACTTCCGCGAAAAAAAACAATTGTTCAGCGATAATTAGCAATATTCTCTAGTTGTACGTCATCCAAATTAATTGCATATATTGAAAGGAATACATTTGGTTCGAGACCTATAATGCTCTATTTGTTTCTTCCATGTAATTTTGGTTGGCACTGTTGTCTGCTTGTCGTTATTTCATTTGTTATTTACCCCGTGTCATGCACAAAGATAACTACTATTCTCTACATCTTAGCAACTTAGCCGTTTTGTTAAGATGATGTGAAGATGTTAAGTAACAAACTTTCTAGTATTGTATACATTTCTGCTTTCAAGCCACGTTGCAAGAAATGTTTGCGCATTTTCCTATTTTCCTTTCCTTACTACGACCCTGTTTGACTGTCCATCTGTAGGTCACCAGTCTGTCTCATTAACCGATATAGGTAGACAGGTAAATTTTTAACAGATTATTTATTTCCGTTGCAACCATAATAATAAAGACAAAAAAGAAGGACGGCTCCCTATACAACAAACATGATTTTTGAGCTTTTTTGCCGGTAATGGTAAGTCCGATTCGTAATCGGCCGGTATTTTTCTAACTTTTAAACTTTCGCGTTTCATTATAACAACATAATATAATATTATTAACTCGGGTATCAACGCGAATAATATTTATTTAAATACCTTGGAAGGCTTGACGTTTCGACCTGGTTGCACAGGTCGTGGTCGCAAGCAGACACCTTCTCTCTCTCTCCTCCTCTCTGTCTGCTTGCGACCACGACCTGTGCAACCAGGTCGAAACGTCAAGCCTTCCAAGGTATTTAAATAAATACTATTCGCGTTAATACCCGAGTTAATAATATTATATTATGTCGGTATTTTTCTATTTCCATTTCCCCTTTGACGAATTTGTCTATCTAATCACGACAAAAGGAAATCTTTAAACAATCAACTTTAAAATATATTTGCATTTTAATACTATTTTGTAGAATATAGACTAACCACGCCATTTATGGCATATCTTCTCGCAAAAAAGTTTTGTTTAACTCACTTAGTCAATATTGGGAGATGATAATGCGAGGAGTACTAGGATTTACGCAAAAGTAAACTTGACTTAAAGCCTTTTATTTTTATTACCAACAGTGATGTTAAGCTGTGTGTACTAAACTAGCTTTTGCCCGCGACTTCGTCCACGTGAAATAATAGTTCCCGTTCCCGGGGGATTTCCGGAATGAAAACTATCCTTATATGTCCTTTCTCGGGTCCCAAACTATATCCGTACCAAATTTCATTCAAATCAGATAAACAGACAGACAGACAGAGTTACTTCCGCATTTATAATATTAGTACGGATTTTCAAAGAAGTAGTCCTGTAGAGAAACACGAACTGCACGAACTAACTGCGATTTATAATAACAGTAAACTGCTTGAGCAAGCGTGGTGGTTGGTGGCTCTCGCCTTCTCTATGAGAAGAGGCTTCTATCCATCAATGGGAAAAGAATAGACCAGTATTAATAATAGTATCAACTAGCCAATAGAATAATGCAAGATTACGACTGACTTAACTAGAAGCAAGTAGCTAGCTCATTACGTCCGAATACCATTCCTATGGCCGCAGGCATACTGGCAAAGCTACGATAAACAATACGCTTTCGACTCATGACAGTAGCTTTTAATGCAAATACGACGTGTAAAGTTATATCTACCTGTAACTTTTACTCGACCAATGCGGCTGTGTCCTAATTTATTAGTATCAGTAGGTAGGCTCAATTTGCGGAGAATGACATGCAATATTGTGTTACGGTTTTAGCGTTCCGCATGCCAGAGGACTAAGGGGCCCTTAGAAAGTTCCTCTGGCACCTTAGAAAGGTCTGTTTGGGCAAAATCTTTTAAAATTCAAATTCATAGAGTGTATATAATTGCTATGACTGTTAAAACAAAAAAATATAAAAATAAAAGTATAACCTATCCAGCCTTTTCCTTAAGGGGCGGTTTCCAGCCTAACTGGCTACAGACGATAGTATTTTTGTTCATGAAACGACTGCCTATCAGATCTCTACGTCCAGTCATTGACTAATTCGGTTTTAGCCTTTGGGTTAAACTTTTTGGCAGACTTTCTGGTATCTGACTACCCGTAAAGACTGGAAAGATCTACGAATGACCATCGGCTTTACTTGCCTTCCGAAGCACGGAGTATCAGCGAGAATATCAGCACACATATAAATTAAACTCGCATTGTCACTTGTCCGGTTTTTAACTCGAAATCTTATAATACTATAAGTCATAACCACTCTACGAATAGAATATGAATACGGAACCACTCGCACGTGAGTCCAAATCGCTGGTAGTTGTTTTTTTTTTTCACAATTTCAGTATCCATGGAAGTTTTTTTCCAATGTTTTTGCTCACACTACCAGTGGCTATATTGCTATATTTAAATATAATACGAACCAGACATCTCCTAGACACACATTACATAACTTAAACCAGTTGAACGCTATACACATAAATCAGGCCTGCCCTATTTTTTACAAGGAAAAATAATAGAGACAGTTTAATTACATGTCATCAAAGACATTCTAACAGTTCTTAATGCCTTAATATCAATCTTTATCTAGATCGTAATAACATATTTGGTATTCACATTCAGTTACACGGAATTGTGATAATGACTCAATATAGGAAGATTTGAAACGCCCGAAGCATCAGCTCGGTGGTCCGGCTGTTACATTGAGATCGTAAAAGTGTAATAACAACTTTATAGTTCAAATTGAGATTTCGTACTTTGATAGCGAACAGTTTCTGTCGAGATTTTGGTATGCGATGTTTATTTGTTTGTTTTTTCTTTGTTGATAACTGTGTCGATTTCGTAATATTGTAAGACGAAATTAATGACCCGTGAAATTAATATAAAGATTGGGTGTTGACGTGATCACCAGTTTTCAAGATTAAGGCCACTATTGACGGCTGATTGTAAGATATTACATACTGTTATGAATACATTATTTTGCTTTCTCAACACAAAATTGTAATCTAACGGAGATTACCATAGTCTTCCGTTATCTTTGGCACAAGATTAACAAAATTCTTTGATTAAAAGAAAACTAAATTTATCTTCGAAGATAACAATGCTGCCTACCGAGCTTTGCTCAAGATTAAAAATGCATAAATCCTGTTAAACAAGAAATATCAAAGAACTTATCTCATAATGTCCATCGTGACACGTAATACAGTCCGCGCGCGGACGCAATCAAATATTTTTTTACTCGCAAAAACTAGTCTACGTGCAATTCAACAATAAAAATGTCATAACTCATAAGGTTTGCCGTGTGCGTTAAAAATAAGATATTTTTTTGGTTATTGTGATCAATTTGATGTCTTTAGTGAAGTTTGCCTTGTATTTGTTTGTTTAGATTCCATAAAAAGGGGTTGTATTAGTCCAGAATTTGAAACTTTCTCAAGCAGCAATACCTATTTTCTTTCTAAACAATCTATGCCTGACTATACCAACATTTTAATAATTTAATATTTATTATTATTTATTAATTAAATAAATAATATGGGACAACTCACCCATGTGATCCCAAGTTAAGCTCTGCTTAGAGCTTGTGTTATGGTAACCAGACAACTGATATACATACTTATATGTATCATTTATAAATACATACATATATAGATAAATTACACCCAGACACAGAACAAACAATCGTGCTCATCACACAAAGTTTATTCTGGGTGGGAATCGAACCCACGCACGACCTCCGGCTTAGCAGTAGGGCTACTAACCACTACACCAACAGGCCCGTCAATTATATACCCAATTCAGTTTAGCCGTTCTCTTATTGGTAACGGCATTTCATATAATATACGTACATACGGATTTCTACTAAAAAGTAGTAATTGTGAGTTTATTATTACAAATATTTCCTTTTTAAGTAACTTAAATGTAACTCAATTACTTTTTGCCTATTTTTTCTTAAACATTTTTTGGGTTTAACGGCTTTCTATTAAGTAGAAAATAAAACATTTTGAGCCAATCAAACCTTCCCAAATACCCATACTTACGTACCATAGCCACAGATATTCTACTAATTAAAACAATATTCACGCCGACTTATTAAAAATAATTAAGACACGGCATTCTGTTATAAATTCGAAGCCGTATCAAATGGTTAGTTATTCAATGGCTTAATTGTTCAAAGGCCACAAGGCCAATAAACCTGCTGATTGTTATAGAAAACTGATCAACACAAAGGTAAATAAATTGTTGATGTACAGTCGGTAACTAAAATATAATATTATTCGTTTATCTTTCTAAAATAAATATCATTTCATCATCTTTTTGAAATAAAATACAGTTTAAATGGTATTTTATAACTTTTAATAATGACATTTTGACAAATATGTATTTTGAAAATTGAGATTTTTTTACAAAAGAAGAAAAATACTCTCATTACTTATAGCTTGTAATGGTATTACAGTTATATAACAATAATCAATATATAATAGATACGGTAATCTCTGTAACTACCAGTATAATAACAATATTTTTGTTTATGTCATATTTATGTGGTAAATATAATATACAACAATAACATCACGCTCCGCCTGATTGTAACCTAACTTAACGCGACATTATAAATTAAAAAAATAATATACATCTTTCTCAAATATAGTTCGACGTAACAACCAATATACTAAAGCTCAAATCTTAATAATTACTTTATGAATGGTCTTCCGTTCTCTTCATCCGGGAGCGTGTGTGATGAATACCTAATATTCGCTCTTAAGAAATGATATGTGCCACGCTTTATACTGTGTGAGGAAGAAATATTGATGTACCATTTAGGTCGGTCGTCATTTTTCAAATAAAGAAAAAAATGACAATTTTTATTTGATAGAAGAAGAACATAGAGATAGCTTGCTTTCCATTTAATTATAATAAAGAAGTCTTTTTAAAATGTTTAAAGTAAAGTGCGAAACAGATCGTGAAATATAACAATATAGAGATCAAAATAGCATTAAAATATTTTCAACCACAAAAAAATAACCCACCTTTCTCAGCTTCCCGGTAGCAATTTCCCCAGATTGCAACATTTAAGTCCACACCCGCTATACAAGATCTTAAAACCACATTACATTTACTGCTAACAAACTTCCGATCAATCTAAAATGAACTCTATTTCCTCCACGAGAGAACGAGAACTTACAGGATTAAAAAAAAGTTGACAGCATTTGTAAAATTGTAGTGGTCAGACCTTGTCGTGTAATCTACTGCTCTGATTATATCAATTACTTCTTTATTGAAGGTGATTTGGCAGCAATGGCAGTGATCGTACAACAGATTGCGAGTCCATTGTATCGAAGATCTTAATTCTATCTTTTTGTAGACACAGAACAAATAGAGATTCGTGGAACTTCAAAGCACCGATTGGTTGAAAAGTTGCGACATTCGATAATGTGCTTTGTGTTGTAAGATTGTTATTATTTGAAAAGATTATTCTTTTAATTATGTTTTTGGTGTTGCTTAACCTGTCGGGTGAGGTAAATTGAAGTTTTTTTTTCTTTCTATATTATGGTGGCCTATAGTATCGTCTTTGTAGCAAAGACGATATAGTACTTGATTGCTAAGTGATCAGGTATAAGTTTCAAACATGACGATGCCCATTAAAGAATACACCAAATTATAATAATCGGTCAAAGGTGTGGTCTCAGACCAGGTCACGAAAGTCAAGTATTCAATAAGACTACAACTTCTACATTTTATCTCTTACAAATAATCAAACTTTACCTGTTTTAATTTTAGTATAAATGTATGCGTAACTGCTTGGGAATAAACATTCGATAAAATCGAAGGTACAGTTAGGAGCGAAAATATATGACAATCTAAAAAACTATAAAATTATACGCCGATTTTTACGGAGACAAAAACGCCGTGACCATGATAAGGTACATGTTTTCAGACTCTGAAATAGTAATTAATAGTATATTAAGTAGTCGATTAAATAATGACGACAAAAGAACATGTGCATTGCAATATGTAGCAAAAACACATTTTTTTAGAATAACGCCTAAAAAATTCTTAGTTAAACTAGTATATTTTGTTATTGGTAATAATACAGACGTCTTAATACATGGCTTCCACATGTTTCCATTGTTTTTACGTCGTGTCTAGGCATGACATCTTAATTATATTTTTCTAAGAGTTCAAGGTTTTAGTCCAAAATAGCTGGATAGCAAAATACTAGTCGATTTTTATTAAATGAGCAATACCATGATGTGTATGTTGGTAATTGGAGCTTCTAATAATAATATCGGTGATACGACCGCCAAACTGTCTGCCAAGCATGGGAATATGGACATATGCATCTATGATAATTTAGCGGATATGGTTAAACGAAAATACGACATATTTTAATTATGTAGGAAGCATGTGTTACTGATGTCTAAAAAAAACTTAATTTGCGATATCTCTTGACAATGGCTGCCAAAAACCAATGTTAGAATCACTTTTAGGGTATTCAAAGACCACACTCTTTTCATACCACACTTAGGTATTTCTCAATCTAGAGCAAACTGCTTTTTAAAGAAATCGCTACCAAATATTCTAAAATTAGACTTCAAATTCTGCAAAATCCAAAACTGAATAATAAAGTCTAAACTGAACTATCAGACAGAAGCAAGTTCTATCTCAAAATTGGAATCGTCCGGCGCCATCTTTAACGTATAAATCACTCATCAGATGCGTATGCGATTGGCATATGAGTATAATCGGCCATCTTGGTGTGGGCAGAACAATACATGGTCAACAGTGTCAGTTTCTCGGTTTCGCTGTTTAGCTTATTTTCTTTTGTTTTAGGGAGCTAAGAATGTTTTACGAGCTGGATGAAAGAATTTTTGATTTTATGTGTGATTTTGAAAAGGCCTCTTACGTGGATATAATCGATTGTTGATCTTGGCATCGGCATATGCTTTTAAACTCTAGCCTGTACAAGGAGTTACAGCAGCTCAAAATATTTGTAAGTTTTATAGATTTTTCCCGTGACTCCGTCTGTCAGGCTGTTAGTTATCCTGATGTAGATAAAGTAAAGAATTCAAAAGCCACCTTAGTTTTTATACAAATCCCAAGCTGCTTTGTCGTCAAACAAAACGATTATTTTTGCAATGCTAAACTAACAAACAAACTGACAAGAAAAGTTACTTTTTATAGATACAGCTTTTAATTTAAATGCACGGCCTTGACCGAAGTAAACCCATTAGTCCCATTTTAGAATAAGTAGTTCATACATAAGAGCATAAGTGGGTTCTGTTCAAGTTCAACTCCTGAACAATAACTCTTAACTGGATGACAGGACTTTGTCAATCAAGGCTTGTTGAAGTATTGTTATAGCTCCGATAGGAATAAACTGGTTTATTCTTGATCAGATGAAAATATAGAGGAAACAGGAGTACAGGAATTAAGCTCTGTACATAATGAAGAGTTGTGGGAAAGATGATATACATACAAAAAAAAGTGAACCCCAAAGTCCACTTTCTTTAAGTTTGTAGAGTCTTTTCGAGTTTTTTCAAGTTGAGACTGTTTAGTTGTCAATGGATTTTAATTTTAAAGAAGAAATTCTGTTTGTCATGGTTTAATGCCACTCCTGATACTACTTGGCAAAATCCTCCTGACTTCCAGCTGTGCTGATCCAGGACTGATGTGGTCTATCGGCTAGTTTCACGGTATCTCTTGAATGATCTGCTTGCTTGCAGTGTCAGGGGTTCCTATAGTCATCATTTTAGCCCACAAGTCCCTAGCCTTGGCAAATGACAAACTCTATAGCATCGATAAGCTTCAGCTTTAAACCAGTTTTCTAAACCAGACTCTGGTTATCCACCCTCCAATCAACCTTGGATTCATCAGCGTCCAAGTCTCCAGTTCATCTCTTACACAAGTTCAAGCAAGTCAACCATTATTCATGTTAATATTGATATTAATTAACGACTTACGTCATGTTAAGTTAACTAAACCGTTAATTTAAACCTGTTTTTGTTCCCACACGGGTTGAGGAAAGTTAATAATGTGGTCAACAAGAAAAATCTATTAATAGTCTTGTGTTTTGGTGGCAGGTTATGTATGGGATTAGCACATTAAGTAGTGATTAAGGATGGTGATTCGTTTAATGTGTTAGATTTAATTGCTGTAATTTTTGAAGTGTCGTAGAAATATTATATTAAGACGTTCCACTTTCTACAAGAAGACGCGTGTGTAAACTTGCTACTGAACCAAATATTCTTCAAACCCTAGTAAGAGCTAAGGTGGTACAATTCTATAAAGTTCTTCGAGTAACAACTAATGTACACATGAATGCAATAAAGACTTTGAGTTGAGTTGAGTTGAGTAAGTTCAAGCCCTGTTTATTAGACTCCACTGTTCTTTATTGGGAGAATTAAGTTCTAGATTGTGAATATCTTTTTCTTGTACTCGTATTTTGACAGATGTGCGTCAAAAGCTTTTGACATTAATACTGACTAGGTGAAATGGCGACTAGAATGTATTATTATTAAGAGCCCATTGAGTCCCACTGCAAGACAAAGGCCTTCCTTCTTTCCTACCACTTTTCCTATCTTTAGCGCACTGATTCCAATCCTTAACGAAGGAATTAAGCTCCTCCCGTCCATCTTCTTTTGGGATTATTGATAGAGTCACCAGTACGAGATTTTGAAAATTTAAAAAATTGCGGCTGAGCTTCTGTCATAGTTGTTATGTGTCTAATAGGCAACTAGCAGATATTAAATGGTAGGTAATAATGTGGTACTATGTCGTTTATATAGTTACCCTGTTTCTCTTTGAGGTGTGTGGATACCGTTTAGGACCGTATGTAATAAGTAGTTAGGTGTAGAATTAAGTGCAATCCTTTATCATAATGTTGTAACTAATCCATTAGTTTACTCTCGCTTTCGTAATTTTTATTAAAGCTCTATTACACAGAAAATCCTCCACAGGTCCTGGTTGTCTTTCGTAGGACTTTGGCAGTCATAACTAGACTAGTGGTGGTGTGTTATCCAGTAACTAGATCATGGAGAGCATAAATCCATCTAAAACGCTGGTGTTAAGTCAGCTTTTAGTTTAACCGTAGTATATCTAGAAGCTACGGTTTAAATTTTAGCCGAATCTAACATTGTCGGAAGACTAGAAATGATGAAAGAGATGATGAAATTCAGATATAAATTTTACTTAAAATTCTGGTACAATTTGCCTGATTTAGGTTAAGTGAACTTGGTGTCTACTTATCCACCTAGAAATGGTGATTCTTATAAAATCACCACATATTCATTTCACTTAAATCCACAAAATCACGAAACACGATCCAATAAATGAAACCCTAATTTTAAACCACAAATTTTTTTCCAATAGGTAGTCTTTTTCGCACCGAACAGATCGGACCCCAAAAAGGTCTCATTTCCATGCCAGACTTGTAAGAACTGACAGCGGTATCATTACGCTACTAACAAACAGGGGTTGTCCGAAAACGATTCTCGTTATAAATGTTGAAATATGTGCCCACTGTGACAGAAGGTACAGAGTTACAAAACTGGACGTGTATTGGTGAGGGTGTTTGTTCCTCTTGTAACTTTTCAATGCTTGTTTTAAAATAAATTGATGTTTTATTATTGTATTTTGTTTCAATTTATAATTGGCATGAAAATGAATCCTTATCCTATAACTAATAATTTAAACGTAAAAGTTTGGTATGGATATATACTTGTTGCTTTTAAAAACAAAACTTCTAAATGACACAATAAAATACATTTGGGTTGCAGTTTTAAAGCAAAAGCAGTTATATAAATTTGACAGAGAAAATGTTTTATGGTGCAAAAAGATCTAAGTCCAAAAAATCTGTATTATGGTTATTTGCTATGCTACTTAAAGGTGTACGAGCGGTATTATAAGGATAATCTATTTGCTAATAATAGATTTTATGGAAGCGTCATCGTTAAGTACCTTTTCATTTATATTTACCTACACAAAAAAGTTTGTCGAAAATAACTTGTGTGTAATATTTTTTCTACAACAATGTATAAAACTGTTTTTTTCAGAACCGTAACTGTGTCGGAATAATAAATTAGACCATTTATCAAGGAATACAAAAATCAATATGTGACTAGATATCTACCATTACACTAACAATGAAATGAAAAAATATATAATATGAATGATGACAGTGAAATATTACATTTTGCCTACCATTTTTTGACCAATGAGTCATTTCTATTTGTATTTATATATAGAGGTGAAAACCTGTTAGAATAATAATTATGTCTGCCTATTTCTGGTAATTATAGTATTTATGACGTATTTATATGTTTATATATATAAAAAAAACATCAAATATAAAATTCCTAAAATAGAAATTATCTTCTCAAGTAAAAAAATGTTTATGACCAAAGACTATACATTTATTTCTAAGGTTTTGTAAGGTTGTTTGCTTCATGGTTATGACTATAGATTACATCTACAAGGAAAAGACATTTAATTAACAAAAATCGCATAACTTAATTTAATATTCACAAATTCAAGAAACTAAAATAAAAATTAAAGTAACAATCTCCAGGACGAAAACGGCATAACTGTTCGCGCGGCTAAACGTCGCATCCATATGCATGCGGCGTGCGCTCGCGCCAGTGAAGACAGAAAGATTGATCGGCCTCTTTTAATATAGCAATTTACACCTGTTATGCTTTTACAGCTTCCTTATACAACGTCTTCATCATCTTCAAACGATTATCGTTGGTGTGAGAAAAAATCCAATTTGAGATTTGAATTTTAAATTCTAGTAAATTATTTGCTGGTCACATTATTCTTCCATGTATGTACAAGATTGTTGTAAATCTTTCCGATAAGCATATTTGCTTGAATACCAACACCATTTTGATGTTGTTTGATTTATCTGTAACCAGACCTGCATTCATATTCTAATTTGTTTTGTAATTGCTGGTTGATTTTATGTGATGATAGCTAAAGGTGATAATGGTTGCGTATTATTCAATGTCTGCCTTTTTAATTGCGTGTATTTAACACACTATTATAATGATACTTCACTTTCATAACATATTCGTGAATTGATATCTATATTTGCTTCAAATTCCTCTCAGTCAACATTACTATATCCCAGAAATCTTGAACTATGGAAAATGAGCAACAATTCAAAGTTCATGTAACGAATAAATCTAACTACTAACTGCATTCCACAAATTTTAACTCGAATTCAAAATTTAATCGAATAATCGTTGCATTTCAATTGGATTGGTTAATAGGCGAGCGCCTCCGACTGTCAGACATCTTTATTTCGGTTCAGTACCGAGTTCAATCGATATTGTAATCGATTTTGACGTTCAAATTGTAGGCATTACTTTAAGTGACGAAATTAAGTTTAACAGCATAACAGCAATGAGTGCATTAGTGAAGAAGATTTTCTAGAGAGTGAATAGATTCTGTTTGAGATTGGGATTCCTTGTCCAAAAGATCTGATAACGGAATTAGCTGGCGTGGTGGTGTTAAGCAATACCGTGATGATAATCCAAGCTTTTTACTTTTAATCTTACGACTATCGTAACTCAATGTTTTACTGGGATCATTATGAGAAACATCTAGATTTAGATGAACTAAATATTAGACAAAAAATTAGACAACAAGATTACTTGTTTTTACTAGCAAAGCCAAAGAAGTGCTTTATGACGCTTAATCATCGGCAGTCGTTTTATATAAATCACCAAAGCTGGATGTCATTACTCTAACAACTTCATAAATATCTTAAACTATAGCCATAACCCAAATAGTTCAGCGACGCGTGCTTCTCCACAAAATCTAATGGTTTAATATCATTGGTAAGACCCATCACAACACCGTTATTTTTACACTGATATCACGTTTCACGAAAATCCAAGCGTTTTCAATCTCATTAGGTGCTTATGAAGGCCATGTAACTATTTATTTTAATTAGCTATTAACCGCCATCATATTGAATAAGTCAACGGGTATCGGATTGCTATTAAATTTGACACAGAGTAGGCGACACAGATGGTTAAGATTTGTGTATAAAAGTTGTTTCATCACTTTCAAAGTCAAAGAGAAACTTCAAATCGAAATTAATTATGCATTTAAATTATCATCGATCTTAGAAGTAAGGACTTGTGGCTGTTACTTTTGCTGTTGCCGTAAAGGCTTTAGACGAAATTATAACAGATGACAGTAATGTAGTTCACTAAGCCGATGGAAGACTGTGCCGACCAGTATTGACCGATCTATCTAAATCATTACAAAGCTTTAAAAGACAAACTATTACCGGTTAGTAAAACTTTTCATCCAAAAATCTATGAACTACCAGAACATGCTACCGATGTCACACATGTTGAAACAACAAGGAAACATGAAACTGAGATAACAAAGTTCAGTAAACTTAGCGCCACACAGAATTTCACAACCGACTCAGTACAGGAGACGGCAAATATTAATATGCACCATTGTAGCCCCAACTTAAGACATATTAAAGTAGAGGAACTGAATAGGGAAGCCAGATTGCTAGGCCAGGCTTGTATTATACCAGCCGGACCAACAATATACCCCGCGTGAGATAACTACAATGACTTTCTAAAGCAAACACGATTTGAACTCGCATAATAGATGGTGTCAACTCGAACAAATTTTGAACAGAATTGTGTGTACAGGTATGAGTAATTGGTGCTGTGTGGTCTAGAGCTAATTGTGGGCCACCCTTGTTTCCGATGTTCAAGTGGAGTTAGGTAACAAGATAGATAAATGGGGAAGAGAAATTTGTTCTTTATTAGAAATGTAATGCAAAATGATTTATTACGGGTCTATTCTATGCGTTGTCTGAATTGGCCAATTTATATCAGCCACTTTTTATCAGGTTTGCAAAGGTTTTAATAACAAAACTTCTAAATATCTGGACTTAAAATAAATTAAAATCTAAATTCGTTAATTCACCTTGACCTAACATGGTGATCAATGCTCTTGTATTCTCTATAGAGACCATTTGCCCTGTAGCAGGACAATCACAGTCAGGCATTATTTGTGTTAAATAATTTTGATATTATATCGAAACAAATAAGGTAACACACGAAACAAACTAACACGTATTTGTAATACCTCATTAATTTCTAATGTGACTCCATACGTTCTGTATGCGATTATCAAAGTAGGGCAATTTTTATTAGCTATCTACAGATTTCAGTCACGATGTAATTATTTGTCTAAGTGCACTATCGAATGTTTAATGACTCTGCCATTTTTATCATGTCCTCTAAATGTTGTTTGTAATTGGTTCAGATTTTAAAGTTTTAAAAGAGTCTTAATTCCGACAGAAAAGTGTATGTGATTATTTAATTCCCGTTATTTATATTCGATTTAGTCTCAAATAAATTTTATTTCCATTTTTTACATACAACCAAAACATATTCATTTTTAAATACATATTTACTCCTAAATAAATCGTAATTCGATTTTGCATACAATCTACTGGGCGAACGTAACAGCTTAATTTACCTTTAATTTGTGTCTAGATTTTTCCTGAGATCAGAGGGTTGTAAATATCCACTCAAACAGGTAATGGTCAATATTTAGATATACACACATCAAAAGTGTCTAGGGATATTTCAATTAAACCTAAATTACTAAAATTCTATTAACTTTTTGTTAAAACATGTACACATTAAAATAAACCTTGTTTAATAGAATATTTAATCTGATAATAAACTTTTAGATAAAGTTAAATTTAAAAAAAACTTAAAAGAAGAGGAAAAACTCAAACAAAATTTCAATCCTAACTTTATTTTTGAAACATCAAAACTTAAACAAAACAACATTTTTTTTTATAAAAATTCTTGAAAACTTAAAATTAATATTCCGTGGATCCACCTAAGACTCTCCTGGCACATCTGCAGCGGTTCTGCATACTCAAAACAAGGGTGTCAATATCTTGTTGTGGAATACTGTCCCATAATTGCCGTTTCTGAAGCCATGAAGACCAGTCAGAGCGTTATATCCAGGCTTTGGTCATGTTATCGTGTCACGGAGGAAATGGTGGAACGGCACCGAGGACCTCAACGCATTACAAGACATGTACAGGACCGATTCATAGTAAATGCTGCACGAAGTCAACTAAATGCAGCGCCGATGCAATTGGTTCAAAGGCTACAGAGAGAGTATGGTTTGCTGGTAAGCGGTCAAACTTTGAGAAGACGACTGCATGAAGTCAATCTACGTGCTCGTAGGCCATTTTGGGTATCAGCACTAAGGAGAGGTAATCGAGGAAGAAGATTACAATGGGCTATTGCACACGAAAACTGGAACCATTCTCAATGGTCACTTGTGCTTTTCACTGATGAATCTAGGTTTGGATTTCATCCTGATTCGCGAAGAGTACGCGTTTGGAGACGTTGGAATCGACTGCAGCACCCACAACAAGTTCATGCATATTAAGGTGGCACGATTATGGTTTGGGCAGGAATTCGTCTCGGCGGTAGAACGGACCTCGTTCGGATACAAGGCAATATGACTGCTCGAAAATACCGAGATGAGGTGCTAGAGCCTGTAATCTTGCCCCACAAACAGCAAATGGGACAAAATTTCCAGCTAATGCACGACAATGCCCGTTGGTTACAACAGCATGTTATCCAAGCTTTAGACCGGCCTGCACAATCCCCTGACTTAAATCCTATTGAGCATGCCTGGAATATGCTTCAGAGAAGAGCTCGTAGGAATTTCCCTGTTGATATTGTGCATCAAAACCAGCTTTTCTTGCATCTTAGCAGGATTTGGGACAGTACTCCACAACAGGATCTTGACACCCTTGTTTTGAGTATGCAGAACCGCTCCAGATGTGTCAGGAGAGTCTTAGGTGGATCCACGAATTATTAATTTTAAGTTTTCAACAATTTTTATAAAAAAAAAATGTTTTGTTGTTTAGGTTTTGAAATTTCAAAAATAAAGTTAAATTGAAATTTTGTTGAGTTTTTCCTCTTCTTCTAAGTTTTTTTTTAAATTTAACTTTATCTAAAAGTTTATTATCAGATTAGATAGGCAATTAAACAAGGTTTATTTTAAAGTGTAGGTGTCTTAACAAAAAGTTAATAGAATTTTAGTTATTTAGGTTTAATTAAAATATCCCTAGACACTTTTGCTGTGTGTATTTTTTTGCAGTCACAAACTACGTGGGTCTTAACAGCTCCACTAGTTTTAACCACTTACTAAAGACATTGGACAGTTGCGTGAGAAAATCTTTGGAGAAACCCTTTTCCGATCAATGGACGTCTTTTGGCTGATGATGATGATGATAATGATGATGATGATGATAATGATGATGATGATGATAATGATGATGATAATGATGATAATGATGATAATGATGATAATGATGATGATGATGACTAAAGACATTTATATCTTGAAGACGCATAGAAAAGTACAGCTGGCAGCGGTTTACGATCTTCAATTAATATTTTCCTAGACCATTTCTCTATTTTCACAGAACTCGACGAAAACGCGACATTAAATGCATGTCTAAATGTGTAACACAACTGCCAACAGAGCAGTAACTGTCAGTCATAATTTAGACTACATAAATCTAATACCAAAAACACATTTAGATTATGAAAAGTATAAAGCATATTTTTCGAACGCCTCTTGCAAAATTGTTTTACGATAAAATGTTATCTTTTTATTATTTTGTAGACGATGTTTTTGGCTTAGTTACAGAGTTATGGTTTTTTTGAACTTTGTTTTTGAAAGGATTTAGACCTTTTTATTTAATCTAGTTTTAGAAAAAAATACAGCTTCAAGAAATTTTATTTTTTCAGTTTAAATTGATATGATATGTAGTCCAACCACAAGTTCTCTCTCACCGCAGGGCAAAGACCTCCCTCCATTCCTTTTTCATCTTGCCAATCCCCAAGAAAGCCATTCAATTAGACTAGCATTCATTCTCCGTGTTCTACTACAAAATAATATTGTAAATCAATAATATTACTCATCTATCAGGAAAGTGAGAGTATTCTAAGCTTATCGCTAATAAATTTCCAGATACACAAATAAATTAGTGTCACAATTGATATGATTTCGCTTGTAATTGAATACTATGTACATTTTTGCGGTAGGTTATCACTTTATCTATATACATTGTATTGGTATGAACTGTTTCAATGTTATAAATGTGTTATACTGTTGCTAACGACATTCGTGATGATTATGTTAGATTTATGTTTGTTGTTGACGTCGATTGCTGTCTTTAAATTGATTGTATTGTACGTAAAGCCATTGATCCTTATTGACATATTATTTAACAAATGACGTAATTTTATGATAGTCAGAAACGCTACAGTTTTAATTCTAACTAGCTGACACCTTTTGGGTATTCGTGACTTATTCCCACTAAGGTCCTAATTTCACACAAAACCCCCCTAGAAGTTTATCCAATCTTTTTCTTCGTAAGACCATACTCCGACTTCAACGCGTGGCTTTGCCCGCGTGCCCTTCGTTCCATCCCCTATTTTTCCCTTTAGGGAAAATAGGGGATGAACTAACTTTCATAAAATCCATAAAGCATTTATTCATAAAGCATTTTTGGAAGTTAGTTCATCTCCTATTTTTCCCTTTAGAGAAAAATAGTAACTAACTTCTAAAAATGCTTTCTTACTAGTTACTCTTTACAACAAAGTATGAATGCAAGCGTTGATTTATCAACAGTCAGTCAATCAGTTAGTAATTATTTATATTCTTACTACAACAAACAAAAAACTTTAGTAGCTTTATTATATTAGTATAGATGTAACTACGTACAGTTGATTCAAATATTTCGCTCTTAAATTCAATATACGCTAGGCTTGACATTCCAACCATTTATTAGGTACCTACGTAAGTACAATCTCCTGCTTATTAACACAGGTGTATTGCAGCCAATCTTATTACGTAGCAACCTACTTATTAGTATTTATGTATCTCTGGTTTTGGGTACGTTGTTTGTAGGCAGAAAACGAGACTTGATTAATCTTTTTCTCATCGTCTCTCCATAGACAGGCAATCATAATAATACTACAACATTTTCATATAATTCTATTAAAGGGCCTTTTCTGTTTGGAGGCAATCAATTAATATTAAATCGAAACAAAAATGTAATCAGATAAAAAGAAATAGTTTAAATTAGGTAACACAATACGATAAAAAAAAAACCAAATAAATAAAAATAACACATTTATTTAATCATTTACTAAAATAATAATTGAACTAATAACGAATATACCGACATTGTTTGTGGCTTTTCATTAGCTATAAGTGCGTAATTGTATCATAAGGAAGTTCCAAGTTTGCGTTCATAAATAAATAGGCAGAAAGTGAAAGTTTGGCATCTGTTCAGTCTAGACCTAATAATCTATGAAACTTATTATCATAGATGCATCTATGATAATAAGCTTTTCTGATACTGGCCAACTTTCAGACTTTTTCTCATATGCTTATCTTTCAAAATTCATTCTCGTCACTCAACACATCCATTTCAATAATCTCATTTCCGCGTGCAATATTTTTCTTTCATCATCTTCCAAGGACTATCTATTTCAATTTTATGTGTCTGTAAGAATAAATGGGTTTATACTAGTTCTGTTATTGGTTTTATTCCAAATAGACGCAGATAGATACCGTAAGTACTAAACTTTATTAGATTTGGCGGGTGTCGTGATGACTGATTTTGACGACAACAGCAAAAATGATTTACGGTAGACCGACTTAATAAATATTATTACTGATAGAAAGCCCCACTATGGCAAGTATCATAGGATATGTTTTTTTTTTTCAGAAGATGAAGGCGAAGAAGACCAAAAAGTTTGTTCTTTATTTTTTTGTAGGAGGTAATCAATGTGGAAATCCTAGTTTGGTTCTAAATTTGTTTTTACTTATATAAAGCTACATTATTTCTTAAGATAAGTGTTATATAAAATAGCGAAGTAACAATTTTCGATTAATTGAAACAAGGTCACATCTGAAAAACCGTCAGTAATCAAACAAAATTGCGACCTTCAAAAGAGTGTCGTATCTTGGGCAAATAATCTTTGCTAGTTATTGGAACAGGTGCATTCGCAAACTGGTCTTATACTACTCCAGTTACCGAAATTGATGTAACGCCAAATGAAGCAGAAAACATTGTGGTAGACCACTACCAATTTCGGCATCTTTAAAGATATTTAAAGGTTTTGACTTGAGTGCTTGTTAATGGTTGATTTTCCAAGTCTTGAAGAGCAAAAAAATGTCTTATAAGCTAAACAAAGATAATCAAAGTATGATTACCTTTGTTAACATCAAAGTAATCACAATAAATAAACAATAAAAGTGACGTCTTAAAAAAACCTCAACTGCAAATGTAACACAAATATAAATTCAAGAACTTAAATCTAATTTTAAACACCTCCAAGCTATTCAACTTGGCATATATCAAGACTTGAAGCCTCAGGGGTAATCAGAATTAAAGAAAGACAAATAGCTTGTACTTAATAAATCATTTGTAACTAACAGGCCAATTACAAACATCGCTAACATTATTACTGCATCATCTGTAAAAGTCGAAGAATATTTCTTAACTAATTAAAACGGATGCTAAAACATTATCTTGTTACTACAATTAAATCGTTCTAGGGCTGATATCCAGATTCTTTCTTACTGGGGCTTTTTTTTTGTTTATGCGATGTGGGAAAGTAAAAATTATTTTCATTGCCGTTCACTTGAATCGCTTCTCTAGGACTCGTCAAACTTCATTGTCTCAACGATTTACAGGTTGCTTCGATTTCGCAGACTGATTCGAATAAAAGCGCAGTAAAAGACTTGAAAAATCCTGATCCTTTCCTAGTTTTAAGTTTAAACGTCTAGATGCATTTTAAATTGTGCCGAGTCCTAACTATATTAATATTTGGACCTTTTTACCTCTTGACTTCTTTGTCGTTTTGCTCTTTTGTCGTGACCACGTCACTAAAACTTGACAACATAAAAAAGTAGAATTTTCAAAGCAAATAATTTCCGAAATAGCAACCCTAATAAAATTAATGATGTTAACTACATACCATCGAGATACATCAATTAGAAGTAAAAGATAGCCATCATTCACCAGTAGATTACAAGAAGATTCGCGATAATTATCTTAGTTGAAAAATTATATATCTACATCAGAAATTAAGTTTTAAAACATGGATCTATTAAGGAGATATATTATTAATCGAGTTAGTAATGACTTCCTTGTCTATGTTACAGCTAATGAATGTGAAACTGCCGTTTGACCTTCGAAAGGAACCTGAGTTTATGAAGGAATGCAGTTTTTTAAAGCCAATCAGTTTTGCAATACCAACTTATATGAGGTGAAAACTGGTAGGATGTGGTCAGCAGCCTCTTCGCCTGTCATGTCTTTGTGACAAGCCCGAATATTTTTCTTTTCGGCTTGTTCAGCTAGTACCTGTACAATACTTAATTTCTTAATACTACTACGGCCTTGCTCATCATTTACGTCTGTAAATGAAACTGTAATCTTAGAGAGTCTTCATCAATTTAAAATGTAATCTCCAGCTTTAGTTTTGTTATTTAAATTCATTTCAATTATCTCATAAATATCAGCCTTATAAGTATGAATGGTAACTTTCAGAAGTTCATTGCTTACTTCTTCCTTTTTATCATTCGTTTAACCTTGACAGTTGAATAAGTCGGATCTCGTAAAGAAATCGACAAATTATTCATGAGATCTAAGTATCGCATTACTGTGTATCTGCATAATTAGCGGGTTTAATGAGTGGCCTTGGTTTGGAAATTATAATGCTATCAGATTGTATACTTGGTGAATTGGGATATCACTCTGTGACATTCAAAATGTTGTTGTTTCTCTCATTACTAACATTCATTTAAAATACCTTGTGTTCCTGATCAGGAACTAAAACAGCCAAAACAGTCAAAGAAAAAGTCATTTTAATCCTTTTTTTTTTGGTGGTTGGGAAACTTTTCCCGGGCGGGGCGGGAGGGCGTGTCAGACTTTTACTTACCACACTCATGTTCCTTCGGTTGCCCTATATGTATTCGGGGCCACGGTTACTATTATAACTATTCCGCAATTCCGGCTGGTCACTTTAATCCCTTCAATAGCTTATCAGTACCTGTAGCTTTTACAATTTGGTATATAAGCTCTTTTCCTGTCCATTTGATTCATATGTTCCGCCATAAAAGTCATAAATATCTAGATCGTATCTTACACTCACAAATACTAAATCTTCACTAAAATATTGTCAACCATTGTCGCTTGAACGAATTCCAACAACCAACATTTTATAGATATCCTCTGAAATCCATAAACCCAATTGATATTTACTGTCCATACCGCTATGATCTTTTACCGTTACGAGAACATTTGCACTTTCAGCTTGTATATTATGACAGTTATGTAAAGTACATAAAGTATCAGGCTGTTTCCAGTAGCGAGCTAACGAACGTCAGGGTTCGGAATGTCTCGGAGACACTCGGACACACTCGGCTGTGTACTGTGGGTGGTGTTAGGGTGGAGATAGACTAGCGAATAGATCACCACTGATTGTTTGGTGTCACGCTGTTCCGTGTTGATTTTGAATGGAAGGTTGAAGTTATGGTTATAGTAAGGTTTGTATTTGTTTCATTGAGTTCATTGGTGATCTGTTTAAAGTCTTCCATTTTTAATTTTCGTCCTTTGTCTTTGCCTTTATTTGCATTTTACTGTTTACAACATCGGTTAGAGCAGTGAGAAAATTTATTAGTTGTTAAGAAACATTTCGACTTTTAGATCTTACTTTTAATATATTCATTTTTCACGATTCGTTCAGTTGCATTGTTTAATTCTTGCACAATACGAACTTTTTCTGTGTCATTATTTGCATACAATGCTAAATAAATAATTAATTTACACAAGATCTATAAATAATAAACGGTGAGAAGTAATTACTTTTAAATTTTATTTTTATTTTAAGGCACATGGACATGACTAAGCTATATTACAAAAATCGATAAAATAAAACACGATCAGATCGATATTCGATAGGCGTAGATCGATCGATAGATTGCCCGATTGCTACCGAGAAAACAAGTTTATCAGCATCATTAGATATTGATGATAATTTTCATTTAATAAGCACATAAATAACTCTTTTTTATACATTTGTAGGTTGAGTATAGAGTACTTAGAAGGTTATATTATGTATTCACAGAAAAAGTCAGAAGAACTATTAGATTTATAATGTTTATTACACTCCACAGTAGACCACAGGCACAGAGATTTAGGTACAGAATAATAGATAACACTGACGCTAACAGGTTCAATAGAAAGTTGAGATATGATTAGGTACTTGGGAAGTAAATAGCGAAGAAAGAATATTAGTATTTAGCGAGCGATTTAGTGAGAGGAAAATTGCGCGTGCATTCGCCGTCGGGACAAGCAGGGCACTGCCGCTCGTGACCGAGCGGTCGCGGATTGAGAAGCTCGGGGCGCGTTCGGTAGGTGCGCGGGCGCACGGGGTGAGGTTGCAACCGCCATGCTCCGCTAGGGCGTTCCCTGAGTGTTGCCACAGTACTCCCCCACTGAGACCGCTACTGCGGGCGGTAGCAGTCAGGGAAGCGAACACGACGTCCACTTCTCGTCCTTTTCTCAGGCTCCTCTCTAGCCCTGGGTAATGCAGGCGGTGACTCTGGTGGTGCTGGTGAAATAGAAGTGGCATCATCTTCTCGAGCCAGAAAAGCAGGTTTCAGTCGATCCACGCTCACTGTCATCTCCTTTCCACGTACCTCTAGCTTGTAGTGTTTTGGATGACGTTCCAGCACTTTGTATGGTCCAGCATAAGGCGGTTCCAGCGGCCTTCGGACATAATCCTGGCGCAGAAATACATGAGACGAGCTGTCGAGATAGCGAGGTATGTAGAACGGACCTTTACGATGCCAAGACGCAGGCTTAGGAGTAAGCTGGTTCATGTGGTTCCGTAGACGCGTTGCCATATCTGTGATGTCTGTAGTATTGTGGTCATCAGCAGGTGTGAAGAACTGGCCTGGTAATCGCAGCGGCTCTCCGTAGACTAGCTCTGCTGGCGACGCCTGGATGTCTGCCTTCCAAGCGCTTCTGATGCCTAGAAGTACAAGTGGAAGCACCTCTGTCCAATGCGTCGTCGTGTGGCACATGATGGCACCTTTCAGCTGTCTGTGTAGGCGTTCAACCATGCCGTTTGCAGCGGGGTGGTAGGCAGTTGTTCGAAGATGTTGCGCCCCAACCATGGACGTGATGTTTTTAAAGAGTTCAGACTCGAATTGACGCCCACGGTCGGTCGTTATTTTGAGTGGACAGCCGAATCTGGCGATCCAGCCGGACACGAGAGTAGCTGCACACGTCTCCGCCGTGATGTTTTTCATGGGGTACGCCTCAGGCCATCGCGTATACCTATCGATGACGGTGAGGCAATACCTGAAATCAGAAGAAACGGGCAACGGCCCAACAATGTCAAGGTGGATGTGGGCAAACCTGGATGAAGGAGGTAGGAAGGAGGAGATTGGAGAGAAGGTATGACGAGTTATCTTGCTGCCTTGGCATTTGAGGCATTCACGAGACCACTCCCTACAGTCTTTTCGTATCCCTGGCCACACGTACCTCTGCGCGACCAGTCGAACTGTAGTTGTTCTTCCAGGGTGACTTAAGTTATGGAGAGTGTTGAAAACTTGTCTTCGAAATTCTGGCGTAACATAAGGACGAGGTGGCTGAGTTGACATGTCACAAAATATTTGGATTGAAGTTCCAGGTATGTTTACTTTTTGTAGCTTGAGCGACGATCCTTTTTCCAGTAGAGTTTGTAGTTCAGAATCAGTCTCTTGAGATTGTGCTAGGGCATAATAATCGATGCCGTGGGTGACTTCTTCTATCCTCGACAAGGCGTCTGCGACAACGTTCTCCTTCCCAGGTATATATCGTATGTCGGTCGTGAATTGTGCCACAAACTCTAGATGTCTAAACTGACGTGGTGAATTCTTCTCGCTGATAGTTTTGAAAGCATGTGTGAGTGGCTTATGGTCGGTTATGATAGAAAAATCACGGGCCTCGACCATATGCCGAAAATATTTAATAGCTTCGTACATAGCCATCAGTTCCCTGTCGAAAGGGCTGTACTTCTGCTGAGGTGACGACAGTTTCTTAGAGAAGAACGCTAAAGGTTCCCAATTGCTATTCTTCTTTTGCTGTAGAACTGCACCGATCGCCACATTTGAAGCATCAGTAGCAATGCTTAGTTCAGCATTTGGGTCGGGATGTGCCAGCAACGTGTAGTTTGATAAAGACTTTTTGCAATCTTCAAATGCCTGTAGTAGTTCTTGAGTCATCTGAACTGGGTGTGAACCCTTAACATTTGAGCCTTCCAGAAGGGAATTTAGCGGTGCCTGGCGTTTTGCTGCTTGTGGGACAAAGCGACGGTAGAAGTTGAGCATTCCCAGAAACCTTCTTAACTCCTTGATAGTTTTCGGCACGGGGTAGTCCAGTATAGCCTTTACCTTGTTCTCCAAGGGTCTGGTGCCTGCTGCGGAGATGCTGTACCCGAGGAAACTCAGCTCAGGTTTTCCCAGAACACATTTAGACGTGTTGATGAGAACACCGTAGTTTGTGAGACGCTGGAGCACTTGCCGAAGATGCTGCTTATGAAGTTCTTCTGAAGAAGAGAAGATTAATATATCATCACAATATCCATACGTGAAATCCTCTAAACCATGAAGCACTTCGTCTATAAATCTTTGAAAAGTCTGTGCGGCATTTCTCAATCCAAAAGTCATAAAATCAAATTCAAATAGGCCAAAAGGTGTTGTTATAGCAGTCTTCTTGACATCTTCTGGGTTAACAGGTATTTGATTATATGCTTTCACTAAATCAAGCGTAGAGAAGGTCGTGCACCCTGAGAGCTGGTGGGAGAAGTCCTGTATGTGACGCACTGGATATCTGTCTGGTATAGTCCTTGCGTTGAGTGCTCTGTAATCTCCACAGGGTCTCCAGCCGTCATCTTTCTTTTTAACCATGTGCAAGGGCGAAGACCAACAGCTTTCAGAGCGCTTGGCAGTACCATTAGCCAGCATTTCGTCAAACTCGTTCTTGGCCGCTTTGAGACGAACAGGATCCAAGCGTCGCGGTTTGAACGCAACGGGCGGGCCTGGAGTGGTGTTTATGTGATGAACGGTATTGTGCTTAATTGTACGTACCACCCCAGTAGGCCGCGTCACTTCCGGGAACTCACGCAATATTTTGTGGTACTCCGTCTCGCCAGCAACAGTCTTAATGGACACGATGCTCTCTGGGATGTTCTGTCTCGGTACAGCTACTGACAGTGATGTTTTTCCGTCTATGAGTCGCTGGTTCCTACAATCCACAAGAATGTTATAGTGACTTAAGAAATCAACACCGATGATAGGTTTAGATACATCTGCTATGATGAATTGCCATGTAAAATCACGCCTCAGTCCTAGGTCTAAATGAAGTAATATCGGGCCATAAGTATGAATGGTAGTTCCATTAGCCGCAGAGAGATCATATTTACTCTTATAACACAGTGCCTTGGTCGCTGAACGTGGGTAGACGCATAAGTCTGACCCAGTATCTATGAGAAACTGCATCTTAGAGGCACGATCAGATACAAATAAACGGCCTGTCTGGACTGGGCAGTCGCTGGCCGCTACTTCCGGCTGCCCGCATCGTTTCCCACATTGAACTTACATGGCTCGTTGCATTTCTTAGCTTTCGCTCCAAAATTATAATGATACCAGCAGTGAGGGTGATCCGGTGGTGGTTGCCGGCTTTGTGAACGACTGCCACTGCGATGACTGCGGTGGCGGCCCTGAGACCTGGAGCGGGAGCGCGCACGTGACTGCCTGTGTACATAAGAGGTAAGCTTAGCAACTTCTTTAGTTAAAGCACATATTTCCTGTCCCAATTCATCCATGCGTGAAGGTGTGGAAGGGTTTGCTGCGGCTGAAGCCATAGCCACGTGGTGATAAGGTGTGGATGGTGCTATCTCATGAACCCTATCTGCTAATTCGGCCAGGTCATCCAAGTCAAGCTTAGGCTGTGAAGCTACAACGGTTTGCAAGCTGTGTGGCAGGCGACCGGTCCACAACGTGGCTAACACGTCATCTGTCACGGTTGGACCAGCTAGGTCGCGAAGATGCCTCAAAAAATGTGAAGGCTTGCGGTCTCCCATGTCCTCATGAATAAACAGCTGTTTTAGCTTCTTCTCTTTAGATGCACTAAGACGCTTAATTAACTCACCCTTAAATTTTTCATATTTACCAGTCACTGGCGGCGAACATAATATGTCCTTAACCTGCGACACATATATATGCTCCAACTGTGTTACGGCGTAATAAAATTTTGTGGAGTCGCTGGTGACGTTGGACAACGCAAATTGGGCTTCAAGTTGGGCGAACCACAGTTCCGGGTCGTCAGGATAAAATGGCGGCACTCGCACTCCAACACGGCAAACATCGCTTGTATCGCCATCAGCGGCGGCGGCGTTTTTTCTCGATATTCCATCACCGTCCGTCATGCTTAATTATGACTCTTATGTTCCTTTTAGTCGGGGTCACCACTTGTAGGTTGAGTATAGAGTACTTAGAAGGTTATATTATGTATTCACAGAAAAAGTCAGAAGAACTAGGGTCATTTCGCCTGTTCGCGTCCATTTAGTGCAGTTGGCAACTTTGACGGCGATAATAAAATTGTTCTAAAACTGTTTTTTATGAAAAAATTATGTGATGTGTTAGTTATATTAGTCTATTTTAAGATTTACTTGCAGTTTTGTTCGAAACCTTAAGTGATTTTTTTTTAAATAGAAAAGTTTCAAAATTAGGCGTTTTACCCAGTTTGCGTCCAAAAAATCCAAATTGCGTCCACCCGTGGACCATTTTGCGTCCAACCACTTAGACAAGGAATATAGGGGTGATATTTTTAAGAATTTGTAATAAAAAGCTGAATTCCAAAAAAAACTTTATTTATGAATATAAATTATGAAAAAAAAATGGCCAAGTGCGAGTCAGACTCGCGCAACGAGGGTTCCGTATTTTTTTTTTTTTTTTGTAAAATACATTCAAAACGGTTTTTGGAGCTTTTCCTTTACATGTGCTACATGACAATGCTTCTTGCTAAATTTCATGATTCTTGGTCAATTGGAAGTACCCTATAGGTTTTGATTCCCTTGAAAATGTCTAAATGTGCAATATAAATTGGAAGTAAACAGCCATACATTTTTGATGCGTTGATTTAGGAATTCGATTTTTTCACTGCTTTGAGAGTTAGCAGACCTATTATTATTATTGTCAGCCGTCTGTGTCCCACTGCAGGGCAAAGGCCTTCCCTCCCTTCTTCCACATATCCCTATCTAGTGCAGTTTCAGGTCAATCCTTGTCATATCTATCAAGTTCGTCCCACCATCTCCGCCTGGGCCTGCCGCGTTGCCGTTTACTGCTGTTTGAGATCCACAATGTGGTTACTTTTGCCCAGAGCTTTTCCGGCATGCGACAGATGTGACCAGCCCAGTTCCACTTAAGTTTGGCAGCCGTGTGCCCTACATCCGCAATTTTAGTTTTGGAACGCAGTATCGAGTTTCTTATGCGATCTGCGAGTTTTACTCCTAAGATACTGCGTTCCGTTGCTCTCTGGCAAACCCCGAGTGCGGATTTTTGACGCTGGGTTAATGACCACGTTTTCGCTCCGTAGGTGAGGGTGGGCAGAATGCACATGTCCACTAGCTTCCTTTTTAGGGAAAGAGGGAGTGTTCCCTTCATTATTTGTTCCATCGACCAAAAAGAAGATAAAAGCAGACCTATGTATGTGATATTAATTTCAGCTCGATATCACGACGCCTTTCTGATAAAAAGGGTCTTGACAGACGGGCGGACGAACGGATAGCAAAGTGATCATATAAGAGTTCCGTTTTTACCTTTACCTACTAGGAACATAAGTACGGAACACTAAATATTAACATTATTTTCATAAAAAAATACTATACAAAAATAAATATATTTCATCTCAACATTGATTGTAAGTAGTACTAATTGCAATAAATAACGATTGCACGTTTTAAAATAAACA
Organism: Athetis lepigone; assembly: GCA_033675125.1. Taxonomy (NCBI): domain Eukaryota; kingdom Metazoa; phylum Arthropoda; class Insecta; order Lepidoptera; family Noctuidae; genus Athetis; species Athetis lepigone. Next base: position 14,490,258 of record CM066216.1, on the reverse strand, counting down.
GTATTCAGTTCTGTTCTTTTTGCTTCTTGTCTTGATTAATAATCCGTTTGTCTGTCTGTCTCTCCTTCACGCCTAAACCACTGAACCGATTTGAATGAAATTTGGTACAGATATAGTCCTGGGACCCGAGAAAGGACATAGGACAGATAGTTTTCATTCCGGAAACCCCCGGGAACGGGAAGACAGTTGTATTTAACTAAAATACTTAGTGGACGCAATTGGATTTATTATTATCCACTGTAGGTACAGTTTGCGTCCATTGCGGACGCAAAGTGGAAGTTTTGTAAATTCGATGTACTAATTCGCGTCCACCTTATTTTAACCGTTAAATGTTAAAAACCTAAGCAAATTCATGATTAACATTATTCCTTTTTTCATTATAAAAGTCTTGAAACAGCTATTAATCCTAAAATTCACATAAAACAATAAAAAACTTACCATCGATCGCACAGCTGCACACTATTTTTTATCTAAAAAACCGCGCTTTCGCGCTTCCTTGTTAAACAGCCGGGACTAAATATTTTTTTAATCAGGATTGGTTTGTCGCACGGACCTTTTGACCTTATGTGCGTGTCTCTTATACATTGAGGTATTACCGGTAATGACTATTCGTTTGACTGGTGTGTAAGTTTTCTTAATTTTGAGGATTTTTTGAAAGAGATCCGTAAAATGGACGCGAATTGGTCTATGGACGCGAACAGGCGAACTTACCCTATTAGATTTATAATGTTTATTACACTCCACAGTAGACCACAGGCACAGAGATTTAGGTACAGAATAATAGATAACACTGACGCTAACAGGTTCAATAGAAAGTTGAGATATGATTAGGTACTTGGGAAGTAAATAGCGAAGAAAGAATATTAGTATTTAGCGAGCGATTTAGTGAGAGGAAAATTGCGCGTGCATTCGCCGTCGGGACAAGCAGGGCACTGCCGCTCGTGACCGAGCGGTCGCGGATTGAGAAGCTCGGGGCGCGTTCGGTAGGTGCGCGGGCGCACGGGGTGAGGTTGCAACCGCCATGCTCCGCTAGGGCGTTCCCTGAGTGTTGCCACACATTCACCTCTTTTCACTTTGTGATAAGAAACCAATTAGTAAATTAGTTGCGGTTAATTTATCCACCTCTCATTTAAAAGGTTGTGATTTGGAATCCGGGATAGTACCAGAGTGACTTTTCATGTTAGATTTACAAATCTTGTGTAAGAGTACAGCAGTGACCAATGTGTGAGTCTGCTTAGGCTTTGGAGAAGATTTCCCACTGCTGCTGTAAAAAAAAAAGAAAGAAACTCCAATATTCTACCGATTATAGTAACATACGACTCAACATTTTTTTCTGCATTAATAAATTGCTTTCAAACACATAAAAATTAGGTTCTTTAATTTTGGTACCTTAATTTTTTTTGTATAAGAACCTATTGTAATTGTAGTAGTTTTTTTTTTAATTTATATAATTTAAAACTGACATTACAGCGCAGCAGCTAATAAGTACAAATTACAAACTACATTACTCACCTTAAAAAAGTCTTAAGTTTTGTTTCTTGATTTTCACAGCACACAAACAAACAAATGGAAATCGCCCCGTTTTTGAAGTCACTTGAAAGTCGGATACAATCTCAAAGCCGTAATTCAAATCTCGCGACAATCGGCGATCGCCAGTCAGCACCCAGCCTTATCTAAACCTCTAAACCAGTCTATCTAGCTGCATCTCTTTGTCGGTCTGTCAGTGCGTCTATAAAGTATAGTTTAAGTATATTAGGAATATATTTAGCCGATTTGCTCGCTGCGAGGTATAATGTGTTTGACATAACGAGTTAGACGTACAATGATGATTTATGCTTTAGACGTAATTGTGGTCTTGTTTTCTGTGTGATATTGGTCTGGTTTGTAGGTTGAGAGAGTGGGGAATTTAGTTTGGGTTCTGTTAGAGTTGGAAATGGGAAGAAAATAGGAGAAGAAAAATGTCTGTATGAAGCAACGACGATTAAAATTCAGATTAGCACAACCTCCTTCACATTTTATTTTATTTTTATCACATTCAATACTTTATTCTTGAAACGTAATTTTCTTAACATTGTGAGGCATTTCATCTTTGTCCCTGGGAAGACAACGCATTTACGAGAACGGTCATCGCAGATGATTATAGGTTACGATAATCTTAACGTCAGGTGGGCCGTCAGATTATTGCCATATAAATGACAAAAAAAAGACAGGCCTATTTGGCTATTATAGAAAACTACATAAATGTAGAGTAATAAATTCCACGATAACTAGTGTATTACAATCTCTTTTATAGAATTAAGGTTTGCTGGAAGATGTCTCAACTTTGGGTTAAGCTCGCTTTTCTTGTGCAATAAAGAATAAGTAACCATCATAAAATTAAGTAAAATTTGTAAATGAGAAAATGTAAAAGCTTTAAGGTACATACTACTTACATGTGAAATATTAATGGAAAACACATGTTTTACACAATAAATACAATTCATAATGGTTTTTCCTATAAACATCATGTAAACTTAATAAATACAGTTCGCTGTGAGAATAATTTGATTAAATTAATCATTATAGATAAGATCTAGCTAATCAATCTTCATACTGTTGTCCTTAATTTGTCATAGAATATTAATACTAATTGCATTAAGTAAAAAGGTCTCTTGTTGACATGTACTCAGGTAAAAAAAATAATTGATTAGTCTTGAACTTTTAAGTAGCTTTATTAATAACATAATTGACATGTGACATTTTTTGTTTCCAATATTAAAAGCTGGTTAAAAAATTTTTAAGTACCAATAAAGAGCAATACAAGTTTTTTAATACGTATATTCGGTCTTTATACTGTGGCTGTCTTTCGCAGTTGGTGCTGCTCAGCTCCCGTCGGCGGTAATGAGGTGTTAATATATAGGCTTTCATCCGTACTAATATTATAAATGCGAAAGTAACTCTGTCTGTCTGTCTATTCTTCACGCCGAAACCACTGAACCGATTTGAATGAAATTTGGTACAGATATAGTCTGGGACCCGAGAAAGGACATAGGATAGTTTTCATCCCGGAAATACCCCGGGAACGGGAACTATTATTCCACGCGGACGAAGTCGCGGGCAAAAGCTAGTATATCATATATTGAAAAAGAATTATTCATATCCGACTGGTAATTCTATAGAGTCTGGCCCCTGTAAACCGTTGTAACAAAATCTTCAGCTATGTTATTTAGTATAGACTCTAGTAAAAGGGAAGGACGAAATAAATGGTTATACTTCGATTTCGACTAAAAGCATCTGTTCAGTACATATTCTTTTACTAGCCAAAATTGTATTATTTATGGTGTAAATCAATAGGCATAACATCAAAAAAAAATTATAACGATATCTTAAAATTACAAATACGTACTAAAAGAGCCACAATTCGCCAAACAATTAGACAACCAGTAAATAACACCAGACATATTCAATTAAAAAACAGCGTAAATACATATAAAATTTTTTTATACACCAGTTACTCATTCCTAGTCAAGACATGTCATTCTAATCAACTCTACATAACCAAGAACACGCATAATTACACCATTGACAGCATAACTAGTTAAAAGGTAATTTAATTATGTTATCTACAGGATAATTTAATTATGATATCAAAAGGATAATTAAAACGATCAGTTCTTGTTAATTTAATTGGGTTTCGATTTTATTGATTTATCGTATTTATAACATGTTTTGGTATCGGTATCGACCGGGTGATTTCTGGAGCAGAATAGGGATTTATTTCCTGGGAACCTTACGGTATTTTACCATAAGGCACCGTTAATATGTCTGTAAAATGTATTAGTAATAATAATTACTTTTTAATCAAGGATGAAATTGTGTATGAAAATAAGCGCGCGAAACTGATGACTTCTAATGCATCAATCGATTTTATATTTTTGTGCAAAATATTTCAGTAGGTAGTAAGTAAATAGAAGTAATAAGTACACTTACGTAGCGAACTCATGCTAAAGTGCACATTTTCTTACTAAATGTACTATGTTGTAGGATCTATAAGTACGACAATGTTTTCCAGAAGCAAGACAAAATACTAATATATCATAAACATGGGATGTAAACATCGTGGAACTCAGATATGTATAAATCATTCTATTGGTACAACAACAATGTACTATCAAAATTCTATTGTCATTTAACAAATGAACTATCTATTCAAAAGATAGTTCAATTGCATTATCGATGAGAACAAAAATATTCTAAGAATGTCTTTCATCATTACAGAAATATAAATACGTGAGACGAGTTTATAACTATGGGTTCCGTACGTACAATAACGGAAGAAATATTTTTATTTGATATATATTGTGTTATTTTTTTCATTGTTTGGGGTAAACAATAGGTATTAAAAAGTTTGATTAACAGTTCTAAATCGTCACATTTCAAGGTTCAATTAAAACTAGAACAAGGCGTGAGTTGTCTGTTATTTCGATCTTTGTCGACTGCTATCTTGACTGACTCTATTTGTCTCAGCTGTGAGGTCAACTTCTATTATTTTTAGTTTTATTTTTAATATCCAATTTTACAATGACTCATTGTCATATCAACTCCCTAGCCATCCCAGCCATATTAGGGTCGACTTACAGTCTAAAAAAAGTTGTAAATATATTACCGGCAATACATTTCAATTATCTAGCCTTTCTAAGACAGAAAATGATGTCTACACAAGTTAAATCTCATCGGTATAAGATCCACGACAAAATAACTGCAGTAAGGTAAACGCATATAATCTATTCAGATGATTACATCACTCCCATCCATTCCTATGATTTATGCATTTGTCTTGATGCCGCTTGCAGATTTTCTGTCTTTTAAAGGCAAATAAACTTAAAGTTGGGTTATAAAAATGATAATATCTTTGATTACATAAAATGCAAAATAACTTAATCTCGAAGGCTAGTTGAAAACCGGCGTTAGGACCGAGTTGTGTAGATCTTTGCTGAGCTAGGCGTGTTTGGCGAAACTGTGAGATGCAATGTTTTTGTACATGCTTAGATAGATACTAATTTTAACTAATAAAGTAATATTACATCTATTTTCAAATAAATGTATATTAACTCGTAATTATACTAAAGAGAAAAACATTAATTAGCCTTTGTGGAGGCACTGAGGTACAGCTTCAAATAAAATAGTGGTATTTAGTTGAATCCGGTTAGACTGGAAGCCGACTCACATAGTTGGGAAAAAGCTAGGGAGAGAGAAGCTTGGGAGCTCACTATGACAGCAAAGGTGATCTTCACAGAATTGCACATATCAAACTCAAATACCAAGACGGGCCTGTTGGCCTAGTGGTTAGAGATATACCTGCTAAGCCGCAGGTCGCGGGTTCGATTCCTCCCCAGGACAAAGTGTGTGTGATGAGCATAATTGTTTATTCTGTGTCGGTGTAACTTATCTATAATATGTATGTATATATGTGTATGTGTGTATCATTTGCCTGTTTACCATGATACAAGCTGATGGCCATGTGTGAGTTGTTTTAGGATAAAAAAATATTTCTCAAAATTGAGCCTATGAAAACAAAATTAGCTCCTGTCAAACGGACCCCTAAAAAAAATAAACAATGCTCATCGATTCGAATCTATATCGTTTTCTGTTATCATATTAATGAATTATTCAAGTGCAGTGTGCCACTGCTCAAATCGAACAGTGATGCACTTTCTCCCGAACAATGGTTGGCAGGTACAATGTGTAAGTACTGCATTACCGATGCATGCGTGCATTACCGATGTATGCATGCATGCATTATGTTACACGTGTCGATGTTGACTATATGGGTTTAAATTTAGGGTTGTCTGTTGTTAAAAAATAACCTGTAATGCCAATACAAAAATTTGTTTATTTACATTTCAAATTTTAGTAGTTACAAATGTGTTTGAAACCTATTTTTAAGGAAGATATGCTTCTGTTACGATTCCGCTCTTCTAAAAAAAGGCTTATTTAACAATAGTCCATGAAGGCAAATAAAATTTAGTCGTAGATATGTCATATAATCTTCTATTATAAAAAAGCTTTTTACAAAAAAAGTTAACCGACTTCAAAAACTAAAAGCACAAAAAAAAACTATTTTGGAAGTCGGTGGCAACACATCAAATAGACCGGCAGAAGAGAAGCCACCAACTTCGATAAAAAGCTTTTTATTTTTTACTTTTTTGTTGGAGTCTCAATGTCTGACGATTTAGAGTAACTTTCAAAATAAAATTTACGTTTTTCTATAAAAATTGAGGAGTTCCCTCGATTTCGGCATGATACCATCATCAGATCCTGGACCTGATGACAATGGGACCATTTGGGAAGTCTACCCTTTTAAACAAAAAAAGAATTGTTCAAATCGGTTGGTAAACGACGGAGATATGCGCAAACAAACATAAAAAAAAATATATAAACATCCGAATTGAGAACCTCCTCCTTTTTTTAGAAGTTGGAATAAAATGGAAAATTTCCTGATAAACTGAATGATTGCTGATATATCAACAAACAGTTTAAACCGCTTGTCCTAAAGCCACAAAACTTATACGGAGTGTTTTTTTTTTTTTGGTGAGTGCGAAATCATCCAATGACTGCTCCCGTCCTGGGTGCGGCGGGAGGGCGTGTCAGACTGTTACTGACTAAAACCCTGAGTGGGTTTTGTGTGTTCCTTCGATTGCCCTTTATATTCCAGGGTCACGGTAACTATTATAAACATTCCGCAACTATACGGAGTGTTGAGTAAGTAGCTACTAAGAAAGGATTATTGGAAATCCGATCACTAAAGGGCTAAATAGTGAATGGGCGAAGCCGCAGGTGAAAGCTGGTATTAATTAAAACGTAGTAGTTTTCATTAATTTATTTGTAGGTCATACAAAATTTATCCCAAGCAAATAGGATTGCAACTTATGTTTTTTGGTGTTCCCTAGTTATTTTATCAGGAACTAGCTTTTGCCCACGGCTTCGCTCGCGTTAGAAAGAGACAGAAAGTAGCCTATGCTACTCTCCATCCCTTCAACTATCTCCACTTAAAAAATCACGTCAATTCGTCGCTCCGTTTTGCCGTGAGAGAAAGATAAACATACAGACAGACAGACAGGCAGACACACTTTCCCATTTATAATATTAGTATGGATATTCCTATGAGGTAGTAACCAAAAGTCAGTTCAAAAAAATAAAAAAGTCAATTGTGGCCTTCGATAGCCCTACAAAAGATATTAATTCCTTTTAGAAATGGGCCATTACTAAAAATCTACATAGTAGTAACGTCTTAATTTATGTAAATGTTGGGTAGCAACAAACAATAAAATTATTTGTTGGGTAACAAAACAATACCACTGTTTGGGCTCCCCGTGTTAGTTTTAATGAAAACTTTTAAATTAATTCACATAGCCACTGTTTTAAGACTTTTTTTGTTAACGAGTGATGTGCAATTGTGCAGTTTAATACTTGTATGATAATCCATACTAATATTATAAATGGGAAAGTGTGTCTGTCTGTCTGTCTGTCTGTTTGTCTTTCTTTCACGGCAAAAAGGAGCGACGGGTTGACGTGATTTTTTAAGTCAAGATAGTTGAAGGGATGGAGAGTAACATAGGCTACTTTTTGTCTCTTTCTAACGCGAGCGAAGCCGCGGGCAGAAGCTAGTTATTTATAATTAAATGTGTCCTACATTAAAAATAAACGATTTATTTATTAAACCTTCGAACACACGTGATTCGAGACACAATAGAAACACAATAGCAGCCCGCAAGCCGGCTGTCGCTTGGTCGTCGAAAGGTTAATATTTATGACAATAAATAACTGCCTATCAGACCTTTACAACTCAGCAACTGGAACTCCGACCGATTAGACCGATTGTCAGATTCTCTAGCTTGACTGACAAAGATTTACAATTGACAACGGACCGACGGACCAACGGCTCACGTGCTTTCAGAAACAAGGAAATAGTGTCTTCGATAATCTTATTTTTTTTATTAATAGTTTATGCACAAACGTACAAATTCAGACGAAATGCCCTAGGCATTTTCTACCGGTCAACCATGTAGAGATAATATGTTTTTTTTTTGGTGAGTGGGAAATCATCAAATGACTGCTCCCGTCCTGGGTGCGGCGGGAGGGCGTGTCAGACTTTTACTGACTAAAACCCACTCATGTTCCTTCGATTGCCCTTTATGTTCGAGGGTCACGGTAACTATTATAAACATTCCGCAACCATTGGGCCCCTTCTTGTGCTGACTTCTTCTCTTTGAGGTGCGCGTGGATAAAACGCGCCGTCGACGCGGCCCTGGTCCTAGCCGGGCGGCGAGCTACCCATCGCTCGCCATTCGCAGATCCGCGCTTACGGTGGCCGGTAGTCGTTTTGCGACTCTCGACGTCTTCGCCTGGGTCTTAGACCGGGGCAAGAGGCTCGTCGTTGCCTTTCGCGCGCCGCCACTTCCTTCACTAGCATAACTGCTTTGCAGAAGGAGGCGACGGCATCCCATTCCGTCTCGCCCCGAAGCATGGCCTGAACCAGCGCCGAGATATGATGGCAGGTGCATTTAAGAAGAGAATATGCGCTTATCTATTAACCTTAGATTAGATATATATGAATTAAAAAAGAGACACATTGGTACTTACAGGTCGCCTTGTCCACTGAGATATCACGTTTTCACCTTTGCAATACCATGTATAGTCTAATAAACAGTTGTTTTAACTGTTACTTTAGTATTAGCTAATATTTTCTTGAGTTTAACGCTAAGTGGTTTAAGCGTTCAGTTCTCATGCACGGAGTTGGTTTGGCAACATGCGCGGGTTATATCAAAGCGGCTTTTTCATATGTATGTATTTTCTAAGTTTATTCTGTATATTACTGAAAGAAGATGAAAATATAGCCAGGAAAATATTTAAATTTAAGTATCATTTGTTGTATTTGGTATAAATATATGTTTTTATATAAAAAAAAAATTACGTTCTTTTTACAAAGTAGTACATTAGTAAACTTATGAATACTAGGTAGTACCAAGTTCTAAAAAGATGACTTAATTACCTATTTAAAAACTAGTTAATTTAAAAGAGTAGAATGAACTACAGAGTTGAGTGTTAGTACTTCCATTATTACTTGTAGCGACCTGCCTGAGCTAGGTTAATAAAAACCTGTGTTTCAGGCCATCGTCAGACTAAGCGAATGTCGAATAGTCGTTAGCCGAAGTCGTTTTGTTTTGATAATCTCAACAATGATTCAAAAACGATGTTTATTTTGTAAGGTGGTTATTTAAAACACTTTTACACGTCAGTATTGCTTTTTTTATTTCTAAGCTAAGATAAGGTATTACTACTCTGTGAAGAACGTCTAAAACAGGCAGACATACTTAAGAACTTCGCTGCACGCATGATCTGTCAATGGTCAGATGATCTGACCAATGTCTAATAATGTAAGCGTATTTAATTACTACATCAAATTCCTAACACGATTGGTACACAAAATATAACCCACAAACGTTATCTTTTTTTATCTTTTATCATTGCATCTTTTTTTTTTTTTTTTTTGGTGAGTGGGAAATCATCCAATGACTGCTCCCGTCCTGGGTGCGACGGGAGGGCGTGTCAGACTCTTACTGACTAAAACCCACTCATGTTCCTTCGATTGCCCTTTATGTTCCAGGGTCACGGTGACTACTATACACATTCCGCAACCCCGGCAGGCGTTGGCCTTGTTAGGCCCCTTCTTGTGCTGACTCCTTCTCTTTGAGGCGCGCGTGGAACACTAACGCGCCGTCGACGCGGTCCTGGTCCTAGCCGGGCGGCGAGCTACCCATCGCTCGCCATCCGCAGAACCGCGCCTACGGTGGCCGGTAGTCGTCTTGCGACTCTCGACGTCTTCGCCTGGGTCTTTGTCCGGGGCGAGAGGCTCGTCGTTGCCTCTCGCGCGCCGCCGCTTCCTTCACTAGCAATCATTGCATCTTGGATGGCCATCGTAATAAAAATAGTAGCCCAATTTGTGTCGAATTTAATAGACCAATTCTCTCACCCAATAAATATTTATGTAATAAGGTTTATATATTTATTGTACCAGTTATAGGAATACAATATGTAATGTAATTAACGGTTTTTATAACTGTTTTTGTTCGAAATTATTTATTTGGGAAATATAAAATTGTTTGTTTGATGTAATGACAATTTGGATTTGTTTGCTACATGTTTAATAAAGATATTTTTATATTATACCTTATACAAAGAGATTTTGCACAAAATAAACACAAAAACAACGTTACCTTCATACGGATTTAGCATTAGGACCGTCCATAAGGGCAAACCCACAGAAAAAAAGCAGTATAGACACATGTAGAACTTGAAATGATCCTAAAATCAATAACAAAAACAAATTAAAAATTCGTCTACTGTATCACTTCCATAGTCCATAGGAAAGGAAGTCAGACCTACAAAATTACAAAATTATTTATTAATATTTATTATTGAGCCTGTAGGTGATCAGGTTTTAAAATCAATAAGGTACAGTTAACAAAACAAATAAGTATCTTGGATTGATGATTAAAATACTTCAAAGGGAACAATGAATGAATTTTACTTCAAAGGTCGTCGTAATGAAAAAAGAATCATAACTTTTGCAATTTGGAAAATTATGATTTTTCCTAATCTACAGAAAAGAAATACGGCGTTTTTCATCGACTTTCTTTGAAGCTATAGTTTATCATACATTTGAAACATAGTTAAATAATGCAAATAAAACGTTGTATATCACTGTTACGCTTTCACTGCTAAACCATTAAAATAATTTTGATAAAATTTGGTACAGAGGCAGGTTGAAGCCAAAGAAACTAAAAAAAAACATTTCTGAGAAAATATCAATTATTTGTAAATAACGGCTGGTCCTGGTGTTTCGGACCTTTTGTTGACTGTACAAACAATAGTTATTCATTGAAACAGATCTTAGAGATCGAAATCCATAAAATGTATATATTTTGTAGTTTGATATGTGTTAAAAAATCTGATACTTTCATTAATATTTATATACACACATCAAAAGTGTCTAGGGATACTTTAATTAAACCTAAATAACTAAAATTCTATTAACTTTTTGTTAAGACACCTACACTTTAAAATAAACCTTGTTTATTTTCCTATCTAATCTGATAATAAACTTTTAGATAAAGTTAAATTTAAAAAAAAACTTAGAAGAAGAGGAAAAACTCAACAAAATTTCAATTTAACTTTATTTTTGAAATTTCAAAACCTAAACAACAAAACATTTTTTTTTATAAAAATTGTTGAAAACTTAAAATTAATAATTCGTGGATCCACCTAAGACTCTCCTGACACATCTGGAGCGGTTCCGCATACTCAAAACAAGGGTGTCAATATCCTGTTGTGGAGTACTGTCCCAAATCCTGCTAAGATGCAAGAAAAGCTGGTTTTGATGCACAATATCAACATGGAAATTCCTACGAGCTCTTCTCTGAAGCATATTCCAGGCATGCTCAATAGGATTTAAGTCAGGGGATTGTGCAGGCCGGTCTAAAGCTTGGATAACATGCTGTTGTAACCAACTTGTAACGATACGCGCCGTATGTGGACGGGCATTGTCGTGCATTAGCTGGAAATTTTGCCCCTTTTGCTGTTTGTGGGGCAAGATTACAGGCTCTAGCACCACATCTCGGTATTTTTCGAGCAGTCATATTGCCTTGTATCCAAACGAGGTCCGTTCTACCGCCGAGACGAATTCCTGCCCAAACCATAATCGTGCCACCTTAATATGCATGAACTTGTTGTGGGTGCTGCAGTCGATTCCAACGTCCAGGTTTTCTCCAAACGCGTACTCTTCGCGAATCAGGATGAAATCCAAACCTAGATTCATCAGTGAAAAGCACAAGTGACCATTGAGAATGGTTCCAGTTTTCGTGTGCAATAGCCCATTGTAATCTTCTTCCTCGATTACCTCTCCTTAGTGCTGATACCCAAAATGGCCTACGAGCACGTAGATTGACTTCATGCAGTCGCCTTCTCAAAGTTTGACCGCTTACCAGCAAACCATACTCTCTCTGTAGCCTTTGAACCAATTGCATCGGCGCTGCATTTAGTTGACTTCGTGCAGCATTTACTATGAATCGGTCCTGTACATGTGTTGTAATGCGTTGAGGTCCTCGGTGCCGTTCCACCACTTCCTCCGTGACACGATAACATGACCAAAGCCTGGATATAACGCTCTGACTGGTCTTCATGGCTTCAGAAACGGCAATTATGGGACAGTATTCCACAACAGGATATTGACACCCTTGTTTTGAGTATGCAGAACCGCTGCAGATGTGTCAGGAGAGTCTTAGGTGGATCCACGGAATATAAATTTTAAGTTTTCAAGAATTTTTATAAAAAAAATTGTTGTTTTGTTTAAGTTTTGATGTTTCAAAAAATAAAGTTAAGATTGATATTTTGTTTGAGTTTTTCCTTTTCTTCTAAGTTTTTTTTAAATTTAACTTTATCCAAAGTTTATTATCAGATTAAATAGTCTATTAAACAAGGTTTATTTTAATGTGTACATGTTTTAACAAAAAGTTAATAGAATTTTAGTAATTTAGGTTTAATTGAAATATCCCTAGACACTTTTGATGTGTGTATTTATAATAACACCGGCCTATTATTGGCCCACTGTAGAGTTGCCTCATCTCACACAGAGAAAACAACTTGCTCAAGGCGGATTAGCGATTCCACCCGATTTCTGTGTGACATGTCCAAGATTTAAACTTTAAAAAGACTTTGTGTAAAATGACAATTACCTAGCTGTCTGTTTTTTTTTAGAATCTATAATTAGGATAAAAAAAAACACAAAAGTTTTAGCCCCTTGAGTCCTAAAGACTATTTTCACGTCGTTACTACTAATTACAACGGTTAAAGAATTACTATCTTGCTAAAACTTTTCATCCTGTATATTCATTATTCTTATCTAAAATTCACCAAAAACACCATAAAATACGACATTAAACTGATTTATTCCCGTAACCGTACTAATTGACGTTTGTTATCCGATTAAATAAATATTCGATTAAATCGGCGACGTAACATTTTTATTCGATTATTTTATAGGCATCAAATAATGACATTTAGTGCAAAAGAATTTAGTTTTTGAGACAAGAATCGAATGTTTCTGTCTCTTACATCAATAGAGACAGTTAAAATACTAATTGGAAATATTTTATTTGATTCATATCGTATCGACACTACTAATATTAATGGTATTTTAATTAACATTCATTTTTGTGTTATCAAGCTTTTAAATGTAGTCGTTTAAATTTTTAATGTATGTTGCTTTTTATTTATCGCGGATGTGATTGACAGTTTTTTTTTAAGTTTGTCAGTTATTTAAGTTGGTGAATATATTTAAATTAATTATAATAATTAACACTAAATATAATGTCCACCTAAAACATTGTCATGTTAGGGCTAGACCAAGGATTACATTGTCAAAAAGTTACCAGATTTCATGTCGAAAAAGCTTCCATAATCTGGGTGCGAGGTTAAAAAAAAATATTTACTATTCATTTACTTTCTGTTGTAAAGTGTTTCTTGCAGTAACCACCAGAATTAAAGTAAGTATCATACAATAACATTTTACATATTCATGTGTTATCACAGACATCGGTGAAGGAAAACATCGCGAGGGAACCAGGACTATAAAGTAAATAAGTCCGAATACGCCTTGAACAAGCGTGGTGATTAATGCTCAAGCCTTCTCTCTTCTCTGTATGAGAAGAGGCCATTGTCCTGCAGTGGGACAGTAATAGGCTTATATTATTTTGTTATATATTTAAAACTTTTATAATTGACTAGATTTATGTTGACCAATCACAACAGACCTTTTAACTATCTCAAAAGAAGTGGGTACTTTTAATATGGTCACTTGACATCGGCCGGTCAATGTGAATATTATTTTACTAGGGATGTAGGAAAAATATTATTTATAGTTAAAGATTATGATATTATTTCAGATTATCCGATAGTTTCGGTTACGGATATTAGATTTTTTAAGTAGTATTGGTGACGAAGCAACAATCGTTACATGTAAATTGGTAAACTGACCGTTTGAATGACTTTTAATATATCAACACACACCGCAAACCGCTGGTCTTAAAGACCAGAAAATTGAACGGTTCGTTCTTTGTGAAGAGTAAGTATAAAGAATTATTGGAAATTCCAACTCTAAAGGGTTAAAATAACGGATGAAAGTTCGACATCCACGAAAGCGAAGCTGCTAGTGAGAGCGAGTAATTTATAAACAAGGCTTGGACGCGTGTTACTAGTGTATAAAAACAAAAACTTGGCATAACATATATATCTTTTGGACTCCGCCTCTATCCAAAACATTTATATTGGATTCGGTTACGGATATTTTTAATTACGGATATCGAAAAGAAGGAAAGTTTCGCGTACCTACTAAACATCCCTGATTCTAAACCTAGGTTAATTTGCATAAACTCTATACAAGTATTATGAACGGTTGTAAATAGATTGTCGCGTAATGTTTGGCCTTCACGGATTGGATAAGCACTAAAAACTAAATATGGATGTGGGTTTAGTGGTGTACGTTTATAATGGCCGGTCATTGTTGGTTTTTGTGAGTATTTCTCGGTTATTTTAGAAAAACCAAAATTAAAAAATAAAAATAAAAATTAAATTAAATTTACTCTGGGTTCGATTCCCACCCAGAAGAAAACTTTGTGTGATGAGCATGATTGTTGGTTCTGTGTCTGGGTGTAATTTATCTATAATAATGTATGTATTTATAAATAATATAAGTATGTAACTATATCAGTTGTCTGGTTACCATAACACAAGCTCTAAGCAGAGCTTAACTTGGGATCAGATGACCGTGTGTGAGTTGTCCCAGTATATTTATATTTATTATAATACTAGCTGAACCTAGCGGCTACACTCACGTCTTTGGTTGCTGCTTCGCTCTCATAGATCGTAGCGTTATTATTTACATTACATACCCTCCGGAGTTGCGGAATGTTTATAATAGTTACCGTGATCCCGGAGCATAAAGGGCAACCGAAGGAACATGAGTGGGTTTTAGTCAGTAAAAGTCTGACACGCCCTCCCGCCGCACCCAGGACGGGAGCAGTCATTTGATGATTTCCCACTCCCAAAAAAAAAGTTACATATACTAAAACCTTTCTTTTTTTCAATTCTGACCAGTACTATTCAGACTTCAATTTATATAATTCAGACAAACAAGCTCTCCAGCATTACCTATAATACTTATTCGTATAAATTACAAGTATCACAAAATATGTTATGGTCTTTCTAACCTAGACTATATCACGCCATTTTTTTTGTCAACGTTAAACTGCGTAAGCAGTTTTGTGTGGCTATGTATTTAGCTTTTAAGATTTTTTCAAAAGAAAAATAAGATAGATAGATAGGTAGATAAAGCGTTTATTTAGCGCAACACAAGACACAATACAGGCAATGAACAAAAACATAATAAAAAAGGAGAAAAAAAAAAACGATACAAGCTAGAACCACACTATTCAAATTCGACGCCACCGGACGCGACAACACGTAATTTCATTGGTTGGCAAAGCATTCATTCATTCATTTATAGTAATGCAAAAGTCTATTTAAAGAAAAGGCTATCTTAAAGTTAAAAAACAACCACAAATGTCACTATGAAATGACTTGCTTACACAAATTGATGCTTTAATAACATGGGCACCTAACTACTCCATCAATCTAGTTCTGCCCACCCTGCAGACGACATAGCTTGATGATGACGACGTTATAATTAAACGAGTACTTGAGACCACCGCGGATCACTATTTAATTAAAAAGTATGGTTTAAGTAAATGATATTTCTGATTGAGTAATGCATGAAGCTTAGCTACTACTTACATGTTTTTTTATCTTTTACATATGTTTTATAGAATTGCTTGCGTGTCAGTCTGTCTTATGCCCCGTCCGGGTACGTCCATTCAATTACGGGAAACCTACAAGAAAATCCATACTAATATTATAAATGGGAAAGTGTGTCTGTCTGTCTGTCTGTCTGTCTGTCTTTCTTTCACGGCAAAACGGAGCGACGGATTGACGTAATTTTTTAAGTGGAGATAGTTGAAGGGATGGAGGGTAACATAGGCTACTTTTTGTCTCTTTCTAACGCGAGCGAAGCCGCGGGCAGAAGCTAGTATCTCTATAAAAAAAGTCTGATTCCTATACAAGGTAAGGAGGTAAAATAACAGGCGAAAGATTGTCGGTTATTTTAAATTCTTAAGATCCTAATTTCTAAAAATTCTTCCGCACCAAGAATACAAGGGAAGCCCCAATATTTTCGATTGTGCGTTAATTATTACCAACAAGTCTGCCTCTTTATACAAGGTGTATTTTTGGTCTTGCACAACCCGCTAGGAGATGGTTCTACTCATAAAAACAAACAACTATTATTATGGAACCAACTTTGAAATCGCGAAAAAAATATCAGCTGTTTCTAACAAAAGTTCAATGCCCTCCCGAGCATAATGTATGAAACAGCTGATATTTTTTTCGAGATTTCCGAGTCGGTTCCATAATAAAAGTTGTTTGTTTTTTAGAGTAGAATCATCTCCTAGCGGGTTGTGCACGACCAAAAATACACCTTGTATACCTATGTATTATTTATATCATTGACCGTTCTAAATGCAAGGCTTAAGTATTAAAAAAAAAAGAATAGCACCTGTTTAACTTGATTGACCATGCCTCAAGCTGCACAGACAGTAAACAAATTAATTAATAAAATCTGAATAGTAGGCTGATAAATATTCTTTTGATTTAACCTAATCGCTTTTGCAACCTATAATTTATTAAAAATTCTATAATCAAGACGTGAGAAGGTTTTTATTTTAAAGATTATAGAGGACAATGAACTCTGTAGAGAACTGTGGGCTTATGGATATGTTTGTTCGTAACTGCTGTCTCCTGCGGTTTTTCACTCGCGTTTTGGGTGACTGCTCTGCTCCCTTAAGCCGTAGCGCGATGTTACATAGTCTAACATCCATACTAATATTATAAATGGGAAAGTGTGTCTGTCTGTCTGTCTGTTTGTCTTTCTTTGACGGCAAAACGGAGCGACGAATTGACGTGATTTTTTAAGTGGAGATAGTTGAAGGGATAGAGAGTAACATAGGCTACTTTTTGTCTCTTTCTAACGCGAGCGAAGCCGCGAGCAGAAGCTAGTTCTCGATAAATGGGTTATTCAACACATTTTTTTTTCATTTCGAGGAAGGTTTATACTAGGTGTATTTTTGGTCTGGCACAACCCGCTAGGAGATGATTCTACTCATAAAAACAAACAACTTTTATTATGGAACCAACTCTGAAATCTCGAAAAAATATCAGCTGTTTCTAACAAAAGTTCAATGCCCTCTCGACCATGATGTATGAAACAGCTGATATTTTTTTCGAGATTTCAGAGTTGGTTTCATAATATCAAAAATAGACCTAGTATATAGGTTTTGAAAGATAACTCCTATTCGAAGCTGGGGCGCGTCGCTAGTATATATATATTATATAGTAGGAGAAGTGAAGTACATGCTAAGTATATTAAGTATATTTAGGCCAGTCAAATTAGGGTTTCACCTCGGAATGAAAGATAATAAGCTGAAAATTGGTATGAGCCTGTGTCTCGTCGTTCTAAATGTTGTCTCAAAAGTCACAAGTGTTATCGTGTCCGCGTCTTGAGATATTTGAGGTCAAAGGTCACAAGAATCGGTTTTTCGCAAATATCTCGTTTTCTATTGTTTAATGAAATTTGCACCTTTTACAAAAAATGTGGAGTATAAAATTCTCCACAACTTGTACCTTAACTTTTTTTTCATACGATCAACCGTTTTTGCGGTAGACCGCGAAGAGTGCGCCGCGTACAGTCATTGTATGGCCTAATGCAAGGACAAGCGTGAGTTACGGTTATCAGTTCGTTGAATTAAGTTAGTTATTTACTAAAAAAATATAATTGTTAAACAATGCTCATTTTTGATGTACACGACAGTAAGGGAACATAATTACATACATTTACATAATATATTTATTATACATACAAATATTTATTTCATTTATTGAAATGTATGTTTAAGTATTAAAAGATTTTTGTTGATTTTAATTACTCTTCTTGTTGTCGCTGGAAAATCCTCATCATCGGTCATACTCATCTCCAAACCTTCCAAAATTTCAGGATCGTATGCGCTTTCTTTATCGGGATTATTTGGATGTAGTAAAGAAGCGTTGAGGCAAGCTTGTCCATTGCACTGGCCACAAGCTAATAAACATAGTAGCCCTGCTTTTTTGCATCCACAGCGGGAAGCACAACGGTGTTTGCAATTACAAAATATTATTTTTAGTAGTTCGGCTTGCGCTGGAGGCAATAATGTTTTTATGGACTCCAGGATTTCATTTTAGAGTATCCAGCCCCATTCTTGAGGTTCTATGTTTCGCCAATTGGGGCAAAACATGTTGAAACACCCTTTATTTTTCACTTTCTTACCTACATTTGCATTTATATGTATAATGTTACATTACACATGTTTACACAAATAAATATATCTTATCTTAAGTCCTTCCCTAACCACGTTTGAATTTGGTAGTAGACTCGATTTATGTGTTGTTGAGCTGCTGCACTTGTTGGTTGAAGTATTTATAACTGTACTGGTTTATATAATTTAATTAATTATATGAATTGCGTGTAGCGTAAATGATCAATGTCGTCTTCAGGTTTTGGAGCATTATATAATAACGAAGCCAACAAGATACGCACTCCATTTTCATATGTTTGTATGGGGAAGTTTTCTTGTTGTAATGCTTTGACAATGAATTGAACATTTTCCAGCGACAACAAGAAGACAACGAAGAAGATGAAGATAACTTCCATTTACAATTTTATTTGTAATTAAAATCAACAAAAAATCTTTTAACCTTTCAACGACCAACCGACAGCCGGCTGTCGGGCTGCTATTATCTTTCTATTGTGTCTCAAATCACGTGTGTTCGAAGGATTAATACTTGAACACACATTTCAATATAATTATGTATATTTAATGATAAATATAAATATGTTCCTTTAGCTCAAAATATAACTAAAACATACATTTCAGAATATATACTATAGTTAAATAGGAATATTTAAATATAAAATTATATTTAAATTATATTTTTTTAGTAAATAACTAACTTAATTCAACGTACTGATAACCATTAGTCACGCTTGTCCTTGCATTAGGCCCTACATGACTGTACGCGGCGCACTCTTCGCGGTCTACCGCAAAAACGGTTGATCGTATGAAAAAAAAGTTAAGGTACAAGTTGTGGAGAATTTTATACTCCACATTTTTTGTAAAATGTGCAAATCTCAATAGTCAATAGAAAACGAGATATTTGCGAAAATCCGATTTTTGTGACCTTTGACCTCCAATATCTCAAGACGCGGACACGATAACACTTGTGACTTTTGAGACAACATTTAGAATAACGAGACAAAGGTTCATACCAATTTTCAGCTTATTATCTTTCATTCCGAGGTTTACCCCATTTTTTACCTAATTTGACTGGGCTAATTTGCCTTCACATAAGAATAAATTATGTGCTAAGTTCTAAGTTTAATCGTAATATCAAAAAAGTAACACTTAGCAACAGCATCAACATTGTAAACGTACCTAGAAAGTCTCCAAAAAAATTATCATCTAATTATTTAGCAAACAAGAACAAAAAAATGCGATTTGGGCACTGAAAACTGCAATCCAAAATAAATTTTATGACTGAAGGACAGAGATCAAAATCGAGTGTGATCTCGACCACCCAGGCGGTTCCCAGGCTGTCGCAGTTAGCACCTAATTGATAACATTGTCGCCTTATTGATAACACGTATCATGCCAACACAATTTCGGTCAATTTTGCATAGGCCACGTGGTTCACTGGTGACAATTGAATCGACAGATAAGGTTTGGGATCAATGGAACCATTATTTATCAGTATTGCAAAAAATTAGTTATTGAATAATTAAATATTATGTATATTACTAGCTTTTGCCCGCGGGGGATTTACGGGAAGAAAAGTATCTTATGTCTCGGGTCCCAGACTATATCTGTACCAAATTTCATTTAAATCGGTTCAGTGGTTTAGGCGTGAAGAAGAGACAGACAGACAGAGCGGTTTGGGCAGACAACCATTCAGTCAGCTTACCACTTTATAAAAATATCTTATTTGTTCGGTATAATGCTAAAAAATAATGCATCGTATTATTTCTTGTTTCTATCCCTAATAAGAAAAATTATAAAATATTTATTAATACCATATTAATACTAAGATCAAAACTTGCAATATATTCATATTCAAAATAAATAAAATAGTTAATTAATTTCAAGCTAAGATTATAACATAGCAGGACAGTCCATCGCTTCTCCGCTAACAACGGTCGAACAGCGCATAACACCTGTAAACTAGAACTCCCTTGTCCACTGATAACATTATCCTGTAAAGATCTTTTAGGGGTGTCTCTAGAGGTTATATTTTTTTTTGTTGTGTTTTAATAATATTTTTTTATACGCAGTGTAAATTGATACAAACCTTTATGTATCGGTTTGTATCAATTTGCACAAAAGTATTTAAGTGTCTGTATGAAAAACAATCAAATACAATTCTGAAAAAAAAACAAGTAAATATTATATTATATTCAATTACACACATAGGTATTTTACCATTGCACTATAAATTTTAGATCAAGGAAAAAATATAAATATATTTTTTGAGATGCAAGTGCTTTTGTAAACATAAGTAATAGGTAATGGCAAAGCAAAATAATGGGAAAGAAATTATATATTTTTAGCAAAAAATTGCGAAAATACATTTTCCTCAAGTATTAATCTTTCGACGACCAAGCGACAGCTGGCTTTCGTGCTGCTATTGTCTTTTTATTATGTCTCGAATCACGTATGTTCGAAAGATTAAGGTATCAGTCAGTAATTACCAGTCACCCCTAATATTAGTAAGATATTCAGTATTAATTTTATTTGATGGATTGACGACAACATCTTTAAAATAGGTCAACGTTCTTTCAGAGCGCTCCATCATCTCGCTTTGACTTCAAGAGGAGAGCAGAGGTAACGCCGCGCAGAAGCAAATAACTGAAGTTCACGTCAAAATGAAACTCTTTAATAGGGCTGTCACTGAGATAAAAGAATCAGTTTTTTTTTAAATTATTTATTTAGTTATCAAATACGAAAAAAGTATAATTAGTCTAAATATACTTAATAATATAAAGTTATAGATTTTTTTTAAGTTTAAACACCCTAGTTTCAGTAACTCGGTGAAAACTATTTCTGTAATGAAATATTTTTATCACCTAGGCTTTATATTAAGTATGTAATGATCCAAATGCCTTTTTGTTCATATTATTTTTACTATCCTAAAAACACTGGTGGCTGAAAGAAGCTTTTATGTAGAAAATTAAACAAATTCATCTAAAACTTGTACCTGCATTATAGAAATGCATCGGTTGAGAAAGTAAGAATATAAAAATAACAACGGTATTAATCCCAAAGACATTAAATCGGAGTAAACCTGTCCCACATTTGTCACAAATATCTTTCCACCTTTCATTTGTTGTCACATAAGCAAGGCTTTCAATTACACGGACAGACTGCAAGACAAATCGTGACACAAATGTCCTAGACACCGAAATTTATGTCCCAACTTAAACATTCTCAGACTTTCTACAAATATGATTTGGGAACTAAGTCAGAAATCTCGAAACATTTAGAATTTACACCGGAATTGGTCGTGTTCCCTGGTTCTAAATATAATCGCAGAATGTAACAAAATATATTTATGAGTTACATTTATCGAGGTACTTGTGAAAGCTGGGTGGTAACCCTAGCTGTAAATCGCGACCGCCGACAGATTATCTTTCGCCAAACAGAAGATAAGGTGATTGATGTGTTACATTGTAGGTTGAGTGGGGGAGAGACATTCAGTGCTTAGAACATAGGAAGTGTTGGCTCGTGTTTATTTTTAGGTTCGTTATCAGTTATGTAGGTTAGAAGGGAATTTGGTGACGCTAATTGTGGTTTGAAGGTTGGTTGGGTCATTTTTATTGGTTTGTTTTGTAACTATCATTTGAGTATTGTTATCTATTTTGTTAAATTTTAATCATCTGTTTGAGAATAATTTATTTTTAAATCATCTGTTAATTTTTTAAAATTTAACGTTCATTAGATAAATTAAGCTAATCACTGATAGTTAAAAGGATTGTCACTTCACCTTTCACAACTTTTTCCCACTGTATCTTTGTTATGATTTACTTCTGTCTTCAAGTGTACACTAGCTGAAACCCAGACTTCCATATATCCATCATAGTTACTAGGTGAACCTCTTGGTTGACTTTCTGGCTTATACCCGTACGTAACGACTGTCAAAAATCTTCGAGTTAGACCTAGACCAACGGCTTTAAGTGCTTTCCTAGGGGTACCACATACCAACTAAGCTACAAATAAAACTTAACTCAAGTATTATTTTTCTGTAGTCAATACAATATTTTTTACAAAATTACCCAGTTTTCTTTTAATGTCAGCGCTCATTACGTTTTTTGACCCGCGTTTGTAGCGATACAGACGCGATGCAAACGCGCGTAGGTATGTTTCGATACAGTACGATTAGAAAACTGCTCTGTAGGATAAAATCGCGTCGTCAACAAACTTTGCTAAATGCGCTGTGCGTTCAAAAAACGTGGTACATGTATGCACAGGCCCATATCTTGGCTTTTTGTCTAATACATAAAGAGAATGCGCTACTACATACATGAATTTCTTACAAATTATCTTATACCTTAGACAAGTTCAGTTAATTTACACGCGAGTCCGGTGATATGTGATTATCGTTTTCTAACGAATTGATTACTTTAATGTATCGAAATTCTCTTATACATAATGTATGAAGCAATTTACGTACGCTTTGGTATTTTTACAAATGAACTTAAAACCAGTAACCAGTAAACTTTATCTAATAAATGTCCCATAGAAGTTACAATACTTTACTGTCTAAAAAACAACTTGTACTTACAATGTAAATTTTTATATTAACAATACGGTAGTTTCCACCATTATCAATTGACGTACTTTTTATGAGCTGTCAAAACGCCATTCTCCAATAGATTTTGTACGGCAATGGCGACTTATGACGTCACTAAAATAACAACTCAGTTGACTATCTATTTATTGATTTCAAAACAACTAAAAATCAAAGTTTATAGCAAATTGAAAATGAACCGAATTTATTAGGCTGAATTAATAGAGGTTTTATTGGAATTGTGTCTAACATTTATTGGTTAATGGTGGAAACTACCCAATTGATTATACAGCCAAAACTTTTAAATAATAGAACTATTTGGCAACACTATCAAATTTTGACAGGCCGCTTTTCGAAAAAGAGTTCTAGTTTATAACGGCTACATTATTTAAATTCAAATTTAGAATCTAAACCGTAATAAGAAGGATTTTGTTCGAAATTCATTTTTTTTCTTTATTTTTGTCAGCAACGGTCACAGATTATGTATGGTTTAATTTATTCATTCAATTTAAGTGTTCTATCTTTTGTTATTAGGTACTTTTGATAGTGACAGCCATTCGACTCCTACGCATTAATTGTTATTTATGATGACACATTCTTCTGTGTCAGCCCATTGTCGTCTTTCGCAAATTTATGTGTTTCAACAACAATGAATAAAAAAAACCATTGGTAGTTCCAGAAGGTGTGTTCAACATGTTGTTATAGTGATGATTATATTTTTTTTGACGGAAAAGATATAGTTTAGTTTATTTATTTAAATTATTTTATGTAAATTAACGACCCGCCATAGATTCGTACGGGTGTTACGAATCGTTAAAAATCCCGGCTTTTCTCTACTATAATATATACGTAGTACACATTTAAACCTTCCTTTTGAATCAATTTATCTGTAAAAAAACCGCATCAAAATCCGTTGCGCAGTTTTAAACATAAGCAAACAGAAAGACAGTGTTAAGGTAGCTCATTAGAGCCACCCGGCAGCCACTCCGCACCGACTCGCCTCCTGCGGCTAGTATTCTTTTATGGACTTGTATGGGCATGCGCTTACTACATCAACTCCGTAGCGTCACCGGATTGCCTCGGTTATAAGGCGAGTCGGTGCGGAGTGGCTGCCGGGTGGCTGCAAAGAGCTATGACCCCTTTAAGCGACTTCGTTATACTTTGTAGTAATGCCTTTTACCATGCAGTTTAATCCACATGTTTGGATGCTCCACTCCCGTTGGATTTATTTTCTTGAATAACTACCAAAGTGACAGTTGATTTATTTTATTCTATAATTGCAATACATTTATGAAATACTAGCTGTCCATCGGCGTTTTACCCGCGTTAAGTTCGTTCCTTGGTTACTCGCTGATAACGTAGCATTGCATTGGTAAAATATTTTTCAAAATCAGTACAGTAGTTTTTAAATTTTCCGTTACATACAAACAAACCTTATCTCTTTAGGTATATTATTAATACAGCCAACAAAAAAGGAGTTAGAAGTAAAATAGTAAGCGGTAACTCTATGTAAAATTTTCTTAAAATAGTAGCTTATTATGATCTTTCTTGGTGGGCTCAATAATATTGTCTCATCATTGACACCTTCAACTAAATCGGACCACATAATAATATGAAAAATATGTTAATAATGTCGAAATATACACCTGTTTTACTGTTTTCTGTGATATAATGCAAACTATTTCGACGATGGATGGTGATTTACGCCTACGAGACTGATAGAACGGATAGAACTAAAGTGGTTTTTACGG
Organism: Athetis lepigone; assembly: GCA_033675125.1. Taxonomy (NCBI): domain Eukaryota; kingdom Metazoa; phylum Arthropoda; class Insecta; order Lepidoptera; family Noctuidae; genus Athetis; species Athetis lepigone. Next base: position 14,465,428 of record CM066216.1, on the reverse strand, counting down.
GATTCTATTTGAATAAGTAATAATGTAAAGGGGCCCTGGTTTTGTTTAACTTAGAAAACTAAAATCCCAGTTTTTTATAGAAAAAGGTGCCGATTCCCTTGTTTACAAGCTAAACTAAGTTTAAATTCAGTGCATCGTTTTCTTACCATTTTATAAAGAAAAGGACAGAAGATAAAATATTAGTTTAGCCCGGTCAACTTAAGACACTCCGCCGAAGACACATAATTTAGCCGCGATTAAAAATGGCAATTAAAAATACGACGAATTAGGTACTTCAGGCGCTCGCTAATTTCATTGGACTGAACTAATATGTATCTTCTATTTTTTTCTCAATTAAATGGAAAGTGAAGGATGCACTTAACTTAGATTAAGTTCAGTTTGTAAACAAGAGAATCAGCACCAATGTTTTTGTCGTGTCTCCATAGTCCTCCTATTTCCTAGTTGCCTTTCCTATTTGCTACCAATATAATAATTGTGTTCTAAAAGTATGTGAGGATGAATGCGTAGCCGATTGTTACTCTTTTACGCTAAAACTACTGTACACTTACTACAAACAATCATTAACGCATGAAAAATTTAAGGATTTTCCTAGCAATAATTTATTACTATGTTACTTATTCGCTAATCAGGTTGAGGCTCTTGTTTGCTATTGCAATCGTGTCTCAATGACCAGTCATTGGCCGTATATTTGACAACTTTGACAGTTTTTGTATGGGAAATGTGTCAAAAGTTTGACATACCATTGCTATAGCAGACTTGAGCCATAGTTTTGCATGATCAATGACTACCGCATGTCATTTGCATCCAGTATATTATTTCTTAAAAAGGCAACACTTAAAAACAGTGAAGTGAGTCGAATCTGGGTGATCATTTAATTAGAAAAGACCGACCTCAGCATTCATCTCCATTTTGTTTTTGATCTGACATTAGTACCGTAAAATGAACTGCTCTAATCCGGCACCATTTGATATATCGCACGGTGGTTCAAATAAATGGCACTATTAATTTTATTTTAGATTACGCGTGAAACCAAGGTTTTTAGTAATTGCAGTGATGTGTTTCTAATTAATAATTATTGAATTAACTTGTTCTTCATTTTTATTTGTTTTTGTTGCAGGTAAGTACGGAATTCGATGCGTTTTTTGGAGTTTTGTAAGTAGATTGTAAGATTATTTCATTTACATCGTTGTTTATGATCGAAAGTTGTAAGCTATAGAAATGAAAAAATAGGCTATCTGCGAAAAATCTTTTCAAGAAAATAAGTGGGAAACCCGTTTAATTTGTTTATGAAAACTTAAAACAAACTAGTTTTTTTTTTGGTGAGTTGGAAATCATCCAATGTCTGCTCCCGTCCTGGGTGCGGCGGGAGGGCGTGTCAGACTTTTACCGACTAAAACCCACTCATGTTCCTTCGATTGCCCTTTATGTTCCAGGGTCACGGTAACTATTATAAACACTCCGCAACCCCGGCAGGCGTTGGCCCTGTTGGGCCCCTTCCTAAACAAACTGGATATCTAATAAACAACTAAATCACATGCACATTGCTAGTGATATATATTACATCTTATCATATTGTTATTTGTGGTCAAAAATATTTAAAAGAAACTGTATTTCTTTAGAATTACGCACATTAAAAGCGACGACAGCTAATGTGACGTAAATAATAATAAACTATCCCAAATGCTGCCGATTGTTTTATAGCGATGTAAAATCTGTACTAATATTATAAATGCGAAAGTAACTCTGTCTGTCTGTCTGTCTCTTCTTCACGCCTAAACCACTAAACCGATTTGAATGAAATTTGGTACAGATATAGTCTGGGACCCAAAAAAGGACAGGACAGTGTTCATCCCTTCCCCCGGGAACGAGAACTATTATTCCACGCGGACAAAGTCGCGGGCAAAAGCTAGTATCGAATAAAAATATAAAATGATAATAAAGTATATGCATATTCTCTATAGAGGAATTAATCGTTAAATGTGCTGATAACCGTAAACCTTGTATCCGACTTATATAATAACAATAATATACAGGGTTATTGGTAAAACACCGACATCCTCTCAGGACTATGTTACTAACATCATAATCAACAACTTTTGTTCGACGACATTTTAAAAATTATCATATTTTAGTTCATTACATTTTCATACAAAATTAAAAATATTTAAATTGAACACTCTAAATGTGACGAAGTCTGCGTAGCAAACGAGGGCAGTGCGCGGCAAGCGTAGGTATGTTGTTACGGCACAATACAGAGTTGAAATGTGTTAGATAGGACAACGAAATCTTGAAGATTTGTTTTTGGTAAATGTATAACATTTTGTAAAAAATGATAGAATAAAAGTTGTTGTTTATGATGATAGTAACATAGTCCTGAGAGGATGTCGGTGTTTTACCAATAACCCTGCATAATAATAAGCCTTTTTATTCCTGAGAGATTCGACTAATAAGTAGGTAATAAATATTTTATAAAACTCGCGGAATGTTCTCATGAAAAGCAAAAACAAGAAAGATTTTCGGAAAGTTTACAAATTAGGGATAATATATGCTGATCGTTAAAATAGAATGACAGATATGACATGACGGTATAATAGAATGAAAATTGGCAGACGAAGCCGCAAGAAACAGATAGTTTAAATATTAAAATAACGGGCATTTTACAGTACAATATGTTTCACAATTACGTAACCCCCCCTTAGAACAGAACTATACTCTAGGGTGGGTCTGATGACGAGTCGACGGCGTGATCGTGTTCCACACGCGCCTTAAAGAGATGTCAGGAATATTGCAGGACCCCGGTAAGAGATACCGGTCCTGCAAAGGGCTAAGAAGGGACATGAGGGGATTTAGTCAGTAGAAATCTGACACTTTGACGACTAATCTGTGCTTTGACTACCCTGGTCGGGAGGATTCATTTGATGATTTCCAATGCCCAAAAAAAGCAAAAGTCAGCCAATGACGACAACATAAGAAAAATGGCATTCTGTTTAGTCCGTCTGATAGACCGGCCAAAAATATGCGACACCTATTCACTATTGTTTGCTCAAATCAATAATAGAAAACAAAGATAAAGTGCAACAAAATTCCGGAGTGGGGGCTTTAGACGTCACTGTTATTAACATATTTCAGCAAAAATTGTATCAGATCGTGACGTCACGCGAACTTCAACGCACTGTACCGTCGTCATTTATCGTTGACGAGAAAAGAGAAAAAAAAGTGTTCAAAATTTTTTGATAATCTAGTTGGTGACTAAATTACTTTCTTTCGTCGTCTCGCCTATACTGTACTTAAGTCACACATAAATAACAAAAACAAACCTTGCAATATCATATCCCTCCGCAATCGCCTAATCAGACATTTCTCCCAACATTGACGCTACGTACTCAGTCTCAAACCGTAAAGACGGCATTGATATCAGATATCGCAAGTTCGCAACCCGATCCGGCCAGTCTGTCGCCTGTCTGCAGCTGTGACAGACGAACCAACAATGTGACATTACTGAGACACCGTTATACGCCATGACACCACTTTGATTGAAATTTGAGACTGCTGATTGCAATTGAATGGTATTCTGCGTGAGTCTGTTATGTGTTTGAGTGAGTGACTACGGTGAGTTAAATATGCAATGGTTAGCTGACCATTATTGTAAGAAGGAAGGTCCTCTTTGTACCTCATAAACAGTGAGCAGAATTCGGGTGTTATTACTTAAAAATTATGGATACGACTCCCGAAATTACTACTTTGATAAAAAATTACCGGGATTAGAATTCTGAATGACTCTTGGGGATTATAGTGTTTTTAATGTAATTGATATTTCACGCAATTAAAATATAACATAATCATATTAAAATATAATCACAATAACAAGAAATAATTTACTTGATATCGTCCCAAATAGCACCCAAATGCCGATTACTGCTCATAAAGGGCCCAAAATAGGAAGTTTGTAGGAACTCCATACTTCGGAATATGAAACATTCTTTTTGAAATGTCTATTTATTCTCAAAACGCTTGCTTCTCTACAACAAAAACGATCTAATGTCTTTAAAACCATGAACAAAATCGTTTAGAAATCTTAAAAAAAAAACTGTCGAGGTAAAATACTGTAGAGGTAATGCAGATCCTAGATCAAAGAGAAAAAATCTAGAAAACCTTTCTTCAGCTATTTTCACGATCCTAAATTAATCCTCAATCCCAAAAAGAAATCCAAAACAGAATCAAGGGGAGTTTGTTCAACTTGTAAGTCCTAATAGGCTGACGACACACCTCTTCAGCAAATTCAGCGATGTTCATCTATGCCGACGATAGGATGTTACCCTGAATGGGAAGTGTAGTGCAGATAAATCTTGCAAGCTAATTTAGTAATCTGTTCACGTATCTTCCTAACATATATCAATGTTGGACGTTGATTCAATTATAGTGATGCAGTGTGGAAAGTAAGAGTTGCGCGAGAAATGTAGCTTGTGTTGGCGAACTCGCGATGTAGTTTTCATTTATCAATTAGACTTTTATTTATTGTTAGTTTGAAGTAGTTTTACATCATACATAAAACTTTTTTCAAAGGAAGCTTGGCTTATCTTACATCCTTCCATCCATCTTCACAAGCTTTGGCGTTAATAGGATTTGGTCTTTGATCTTGCAAATTCAAAATTGGCAACACAAAGTTTTCCGTACCACATAGTCAATAAACCAATAAGTAAAAGGTATTTTAAAATTACGTCAAATCATTTCCATTAAACTTATTTAGCCTAATAAACAACAATTATAATAACAATATAAAACAATCGTTATTCTTCGACTTCGAACTACAAAAATTCTAAAATCATACGTTTCAAAAATCGAATCTCAACCGCCATTCTCTTCCAACATGGCGCTGCTCCTTGTACCATGCGTGGGCGCAGCTTCCTGCGTACTGACAGTTGACAGCACACTGAAGCACCCGCCACCGGGTGCAGTCGCTGCTAATACAGCAGTATCTACTGCTATAATAGGCATGTTAGAACAAGCCGAAGTGGAGTTATTTCGCGGATGATATAAATTGACAGAGTTATTGATGATGAGACGAAGGACGATGGAAATGATTTAGATGGATTTAGTATGGGGGAAGGAATACTTAGAACAGACATGGAAGAGATGATTCGAAAGATGTTCCGACAATAATATAATATTAAAGGTATTCATGAATGAATGTATTCCTCCGTATGCATAGTGAATTAAAAGTGAGACACTAAACTAGTCCACGAATTTTTGTTTTGGCTTTAAAGAAAATTATCCCATTAGAACCCAAAATAGGGATAAAAAAGCCTAAAAGTAACTCAATCTGTTTCTGCTAAATTACATCTAAATCTATTCACCTGTTTAGGCGTGAAAGAGTAACAAACGTCCATCCTTCCTCACAAACAGTTACATTAATTACAGCAATAGAACTTGAGCTTACAACTAGACTATTATTATCATTAACTAAATCAATGACCATCTACCCGATACCGTTCATATCAGCTTTAATACCAGTTATATCAGAACTGTCTCCAGGACCAGAAATAACAGATTGAGCCATAGATTGCGAGTCTTTGTGTGGGCGATTTTTGCACCAGCCTAGTAGCCCCGTACTTAATTGTTTCAGTCCCGATATGAAGATATTACGGAACGGTAAGGACTGCCCACGTATACCTGTTCTACTTGATACTAAGTTCTAATTGTAACAAGACAATGATTAATATTGTTTACATTCATAAAATCTTGCTTAATTAGTAACGGGTTCTTGAATAAGTGTTGCAGAATTAACGCTTTGAGAAAGGCGAAAATGCTTTGATAAGAGTGTTGTTGACCCGTTGTAAAGCAAAGGCCATTTCTCGTAATAGAGAATGTATCAACTTTGATCACTGGGCTTGTTTAAGTTGGATTAGCGATTTCAGGCTTTTAGGTCCAAATTTCTTCATTTTACGAGTATTATTACCATCAACAATGTCAGAGATGTACTTGCTCTGTTTTGTACCTGCTACCAAAGGCATAGGAGGCGTTCTTTACACCAAAACGTGCAGTGAGACATTTCATATCAGTAAGTTTAAAACGAGACATCTTTACGTTAGTGTATACCTTTCTAATTGTTTTTATTTGCATATTGTTATGTATATGACGTATGAGTTCTTCCAAATAGACAAGTCTTCAACTTCGGTACTCTAATAAAAAACATTATTTCATTCCTTCATAAATGTATACCTTTTAATTATTCTGAGGTTTCAATACACCGTATTTTGATTTTATTAACCAGCTTAAAATCGCGTGCTACCGAAGATAACACAAATACTTAAGAATCAACGAAATGACAGTTTACCGTCAGCTTCGAATGATTTACACTACTTTCAGCCGACCCACAATTTTGCAATATTTGCTCAGAGAAACCACAGAGAAGAGTATTGTTTATTGTATTGTATTACTGAGTTATTTGAGAAATACTTCAGCTATGTTACCACAAAATCACTCACTTAAGACATAAAAAACCGCACATGTCTGGCAAAAATAAGAAAAATGTTGAGCAGTGACATTAATTGTAAATGTCAATTTGACATCATTATAGACGTGGTCTGTTTTTACCGTTAATCCGCCTTGACCATACTTGGTTTTTAATGCACATGCCTTCTTTCATTGAAAATATTCACTAATAAGCTTGGTTAGAAGCTGAAGAGGCATATATTTTTTAAATCACTCAGAAATTGGCTCCGCTACGAAGCCCGCTGGGCTTCGTTGAACTAATGTAATTCAAATTGGTTTGATATTTTGCCAGTTAACACCGTTTGTAAAATGTCGACACCGTATGTAAACGGCGGATTCACACAAAATACCTGCGACATATTCATTATTTAATCGGTATAACTAGTGTAAAGTATTACTTTCTAACCTAAAACATAGGTAATTAACATTTTTATTTAAGCATTTCATCAATTTAGCACTAAACTTGTTCGCCTTGGAGATATTACTAAACACACATTTGTGTGTTGTGTATACAACTGTGCGTATACTGTACACAGCGTGTATTGTGATGCGAGTACGCACGAACGTGGATGTTTGTTCACATGTCTCCTGTTCACAGATGTGGGTTTGGTAATATTTTGCTATTAGATATTCTTGTTAACCGGTTTTCTTTGCGGTGTACTGGAAAGATATTATATTTTAAAGGTGCAGGAAATTCAGCATTGTGTATGCTTGTACTGGAATATAATTTGCTCATTAACTACATTCATATTATACTAATAAAATATATAGGTTAGCAAATCACTCGCCTACAACGAAAAGGTGTAAAATGATAACTACAAAAAATAGTGCCAGAACCAGTTAGGAAATGTTTAGTTATGCCGACACCACAAACGATGAAACCAAAATCCATTAAGACTATACCATAAAACAATCTAAGATGACCTTAATCCTGCACAGGCAATGTCAGGCTCATCAGATCACTTGTCGATTCGAGCTGCCAATCAGAACCGGGAAATATCCACGAACTAACGTTTGACAGCGGCACTTATCTCATATGATGTTTATAACGGAGTCCAAGGCCACAGTTACAGCCTTGACAAACAGACAGCCAAGGAAGAAAATGTTGAGGCAGTACTGGGTATGATGACGATAAAATGAGGCTTTGAAATACGCGATTTGTGAATGAGTGACTAGGTTGTCTTGAAGATTGAAGGTCTTGACAATGATGTACAAAAGAACTTATTTTAAGTAACTATCGCTTGGATAGGAGTGTCGTTTTTTTTGGTTGATATGTTGTTAATTGTAAAAAATAAGAAATTATCATGAATTCATGAAGCAACGCTGTTACTAATGATGTCAAAAAAGGAAAGGTTTACAAACTAATCACTAAAACAGATGTATAACCTTAGAAGAACTAAACATCAGTATACTATCTATTGAAATTAAAAACCTCAATTTCATAATACTGACAATGACGATCAATGTGATAATATTGACTTAAATGTAGCCGAATTAGCAATTATATTTCATAGAGTGCGAATAAAATTAGAAGGCAAGTAATGTCAGGCACAAATAAAACTATGAGTAATAAATTTAAAAAACAAAATTAAAAATGACTCTCCCAAAAACGCTGTTTTCAAAGCCGTACAACCTAACAAAGTAATAAAGAGTCATATAACTTAAGATTCCTTGAAACCTTCACTGACAAACGTTGTGTCAACGAACAAAATGTGACATGTATTTAATTATCTACCGTAACCGGTGACTTTGATATGGTAATGGTGGTATCGTTGATGATAATGTTGCTACGGCTGATGATTATGTTGGTGGCCCTGTTAAAATTGGTAACTTGATAGCTTGATGTTTCAATAGCGTTACCGTAAGATTGGTGGCTATTACAAATCGGATGAAGGATCTAGATTTTGTGTTGGATGAAGTAAACAGATTTATTATTGGTCAAAGTTTTAGTATCTTAGTTAGGATTATATTCAATTGACACAAAAATCGTAAAATGATGAGGCTTTCTTAAAATGAGTTGTAAGTTAAACATAGATCTTAGGCGCTATTTTACTTTTTAACTCTAAAGAACAATCTTGTTGTTATCTTAATTAGTTACAATTTCACAAGAAATATTTATTCTATTCCAATACGCGTTGTTATTTAGAACACTTAGAAATATAAGAATCGTCCTTTTTGGGCTGTAATTTACCAGTTTATTGCCAGTAAATTCCACTGCTACAGCTTCTAAAATTTCTTCATTATTATCCATTTTATTACACTCTATCAAAATTATATGATATGATTTTATTACTAGTCCTTTACATTTATAATAACCCAGTTTTAAAGAAACTCGTCCTATTTATTCATTTTGTTTTCTTTAGACTTGTCTGCATTGTAAAGTCCTAATGAAGGGAGTTTTATGTACAGCAGCCAATATTTGTGAGCGACTGTTTGCATTGTTTCATACGTCACGGCTTTGGTGAGCAAATATCTGTCATTGTTGAATGGAATCCTCGAATGATATTCTTATGAGTCATTGTAAAGTACTTCGGGTTCCAAGATTTGAATAAAGGGGTTGCGATGTCAGGTTTATTTACTGACATGTAAAAAGGCGCTTCTGCAGTTATTACTGTCAAAATAAAATGTTATGAATCAGTCTTTACGATGTTCCCTTGGTACCTTTTTGGACTCACAGGTATATCGTTGATTATATTTCACTTTACGTGTTTATAAGGGATCCTATGATCCAGGAAGAATTACAAGTGTAAAGTTATCAAAAAAAAAACAGCAGTCATTTTGACCAATTCAGACAATCATTAAAACAATCGGTAAATGATATCTTCATACACCGTAAAGGTAAAAACAAGAAAATCAAGTCATTTAACCCATAACAATTCTTTCAGCAGAAAAAAACATTTCTTAAGACAGTGGATACGGAATCTTTCGCGAAGATAGCAACGTTGGAGAACTGTAGGTTGTCAGTACCCTGCTGTCTTAAGTAAGTCCTCTGTTCAATATATTGTTATGTTACTCGTGGGAGTTGTGCAAAGAGTAACAGTTTAGCGGGAAATCTAGTGGCTAAAGTACAAGACCTGATTGTTAGAACAGATCGAGTTTTACAAGAAGATTGTATTAGTTTGATTGAATAAATAATGTGAGTGTAAAACTATAAAGTATTACCAAATTCACGATGTCTTTTAACATGCATAATACAAATAAATTGACCATTGCATCTCTTATCTCTTAAAACTTTATTATCAGCCTTGTGTGCTTTTTCATTAATCCTTGTTCTTGCATTGTTTGTCCAATCTAAGTCAAAATATATATTTTTTGGAGATATTGCGTTACTAAAGGCTTTATAGAGTGAATTTATAAGAGTAGTTATAAATATTCAAGCCCTTGTTATTAATCGGATTATTAAAACGTTCGTTCTTAACACTTGCACCGTACAAGAGTCGTCTATTTTGTATGTATTGTCCAATAGTCAATGGAGACCTACGTCAGGGTTTCGTAAGGTCTTGTTTTGGTTTATCTTTATTGACCACTGTTTTAAAGAAAACATAAGATAAGAATTGTATTTTCTTTATATTCATACACTATTTTTGTGTATCTCTTCAGTTCTGCCCAAACTATCCAACGCATGTCTTAAAGTTTTCTATTTCTTGAAGTAATAGTTTTAATTAAGCATAACACAAGCTCTAAGCAGAGCTTAGCTTGGGATCAGATAACCGTGTGTGAGTTGTCCCAGTACATATTTATATGTTAATTGTCGGTGTATCATTTAATGCTGCTTAAGTTAAAGCCCCAACAGTTATTGTGGAATATTGACACTTTACAAGTTGTTTTTAACTACTATATTTTTTTTGTTATATTGTGTTTGTCTTGTATTGAAAAGTTACTTTTGACAAATGTATTAAAGGATCTCTCTAGATGACTGACATTATTAAGAAATATTAGATCTACAATAATCGAACTTATGATATAAGTACCTGGTCCTACTTTGCAATACAACTTCTGAACAAAATCATTCCAAAAATCTAAACTACTCTTAAAACGAGACAACGCTACCGACAAAACCAAATTAAAGTACCGCTAACTGAAGCATTAGCAGATTACGTAACACAACAATTATAAATTAAATTAAATGAACTCAAAGCTTAATTACTAATAACCCGTACTAATTGCAATTTACTAATTACATTGTAATTTATCGTAACGGTGGAACAATTATCGTCCATTAGAATCATAGCAATATCTGTGGCAATATTTTGATCTGCGCAAGAGTTTAGCTGTCAAAGTTCGAGAAGATTATATGGTGTAATGCTATGTTAATTATGGTTATTAGATTAAACTGTACAGTGTACGCAAAATGGCTTTGTGTTTCATAGAGGAAGTAATTGTATGTGTGTGTTTATAAGTATGTTATCAAAGAGAACGTAAAGAGGTGTCGCATTTGAAAATAATAATAATCCGTCATTTTAATAACGATAAGGATACTTCTATTATGAATATTATGATAAATGTCATTTAAAAAACTGCCATCATGAGTTAATGAAAGCAAGCAAAGACATTCCTAGAAAAGAAATCAAACGGCAGAATGAAAGTTTCAACTTAAATCTGGACTCAATTTAAAAGATTAAAGAGTGTAGTATAAGAGCCAGTGAACTTATCCCTAACGATATCCCACCATTAGTCGAAAAAACGCAGCCAGGGCGGGGCTCTCAGACTAATGAATGATGATAAATGGTATAAATAAGATGTCAGCTCTTATCTCAGACGCGATCTTCAGATATCTACTAAACTCATCTCGTGTGTTCCCCATTCATAAAAAAATTTGTTGGCTCCACAAAAATGGAACAAGAGTTTTGATAGATCGGGTAATATTGATAGTAATTTTGGTCGTTAGAAATTGTGGAGCTCTAGGCTCATTTTTTCTTTACTAGCAATCAGTTTATAAGTAAGTCATCAATGTAAATCAGTTACCTAGTTAACAATTTCTTTAAAAATTTTAGTGCTTGTGAGCATTGTTGTTTCGTTTTGACATAATATTTTATTCCTGTAATGATATGATTAAGTTAACGCGACCGACAAATGTTGAGGCACTTTTTTAGCTTGTAATAATTATTTGGTTGAAGTTTTTCTTATAATCTAGTTATTACAACAATAATAATATGCGATACTTAGCATTGACTCTCGTTTTTGTTATTTAATTAACTTCGCCATTTGTCAAGATCTAATAGTATTTGAAATAAATACTTCTTTTATTAACTTGATATTATTGCACATCTGTAGATGGCTAAGATTGGTTTTGCATACATTATCATGAAATAACAACTTTTTTATATAAGTACTGAATCAAAAAAAAAATCTAAGTGTTTTAATTTTCCCCTTAGTATCAGTGTATACCCAATACAGTGGTTGTATGATATGGGAACAGACCCTATTCGCACTGAGATTGCGGCTGCACACACGGGAAGCGGGAGGAACTAAAGAATATATTTTATAAAGATTACAAGACCGGCTCAGATGTTATCGTGAATCGTACATTATTAGCAGACAAATATTATTCGATTATCAGCCTTTAATTTAAAGGTCAATTTAATATTTTTAAGGATGTTAAATAAGATTAAGAGGTTGTGTATCGGTGCTAATAAGGCTCTTGTTTATATTTATAATATAATGGAGAGGTAGAGTGGTTGTGGTAAGTAATCTCTGAAAGTACTAGTTGCTCTAATAGACAGCCAAGTGATCGGATATGTTTTACGGGAAATTTGACTCCCACCGTAACAAGCAGAAATTAATTAACATAACATTGACCAGTTTTTTTATAACAAAATTATTGTTTGACAAAGAAAACTACGCGGACAAAGCTGCGGGCAAAAACTAGTGTTCCTATTGAAGCTAATTCTTTGCAAAAGCGAAAAACAACTCACCTGTAACTGGACCAAAAAAACAATAACACCAATATAACTCATTGAAAATCAGTTCCAACCGATAAACTGATCAATAAAAGTGACTAAAATACTTTACGGCCGCAACGCAAACTGCAGGTAAGTATACAAAGCAAATATTTGAGAATTAGCGACGTTCTACATACCGACCAACGTGGAGTTCAATGGACTCGTTGCATAAGCAATGTGCGTCAAAACTCGATCAAGGTGATACGTCATACTGATGCCATATGTAGATTTGAAGAGTCAAAAAAATCTGGCGTGTGAAATGATTGTAATAACATCTTTAGAAGAAAGTTGGGCATTGACGGTAATTTTCGCGTCAGTCTAGTCGTAAATCTGTGGTCACTCCAAATGGTTTAGGTGGCCAACCAACTCTGGAGTGACGATTCGTCAACTTTGACACTGACGATAAAATTTTGCATGGACGCCAGTTCAACTGACGCGGAAAAATGACCGCCAATGCTTAAGGAGGCATGGCACGTTTTCAGGTTGGTAAGAACCTATGTCTCGGAAACGGACATGAAGCGTTTCAATCTATCCCATCGTACAATTTTAAGTTCGACGACCGACTCTTTGACAATTCATAAGTGCATGTAAATGGTCTTAGTGAAAAATTTATTTAAATTTTGACAGTCAAAGCCTGACTGTAAAAAATCTGGCTTGTTGTAAAAGCTGATATTGAAGTGTGCATTTAATTAACAACGTATAACTCTAAACTTAATATCTATTACACAATTTTCTTGTGCACTTAAAAAATTATGCAAGTATTTTTTTCCATTGAGACTTTTTTTTTATTGAGACCTTGACATACTTATTTTATTTGCTTTAATTTATTTTTGAAAGCACTTAACACTTTCAATTGTTCATGAAATTATTACAACACCTACTATCTCTCGCAATTTCAATATCTTTTTTAGTAACTGCTGTGCTGTCGTTGTTCGATGATGTTTTATAATCTAGAATATTCTTGGATAAATAAATTTTTTAACGTTCAAAGAATTTCTTTATTCAAACCAGTGGTTCCCGAGATTAGCGCGTTCAACTAAACAAATCAACTCTTTAGCTTTAGAAAATTAGTACGGTGGGCTACACATCCAGCTATACTTAACCAGTATAAGCTGACTTCTGATTGTATGAAAAACATACACAATGCGAGGTCAGCTAAAACTGGATTTGTATAGCTTGATGTGTAGCCGTGTGTACTGATTTAAAAATACCCCCCCCCCCCCTTTCGACGACCAAGCGACAGCTGGCTGTCGGGCTGCTATTGTCTTTCTATTGTGGTCCGAATGACGTGTGTTCGAAGGTTTAACGACTAGCTTTTACCCGTGACTCCGTTCGCGGTGTCAAGTCTTACGTACTTTTCTATTAAAGTAAACATTTTAGAAATGGATCATAGTTCCAGAGATTCCTTCTTCAAACAATACAAAAAAATTAAGTATTTTTTTATTATATTAGTGAAGACAAATGACCAATCGCGTGTCCTGCACCCTTAAACTAAACTGCCATAACTCAAAATATTTTTAATACAAAAAAGTACTCTAATTATCCTAATACCCATATGTTTTAACTCATTAGATATCTAAAAACCGTAAAAAATTGAACATCGCCCCTTTTCTAAGGGATTAAACAAATATATCACGATCTAATGCATCGGAACGAAGGTAGGTACTTATTAATCAAAATTCCTATTGATTTATCGGTTTTCCGGTTAATAATCTTTTATCACGCGATGGGGCGAGCATTATTGAATGAATTTCGATAAATTGGTACGTTTTATTATTTTTTTACGGTTTTTTTATGCCTTCTGTTCCGTTTTGTGTTTTTAATAAAGACGGTTTAATTTTATAATTTATTCTGTCCCTGTAACTGCATGGGGTACGGAAAATTAAGTTAGTGATTTTATGTTATCGTGTGTAGAATATCGCCATGTCTTAATTTAAGACAAAATATGGTGGATTTGTGTTAATAAAGTATTTTTGAGCGGGAAAATATGTATACTTAAATTGTAAAGTTTATTTATATGTTTAAAAATATACGTTTCATAATTTATATTATTGGAGAAACAATAACAAAAGAGTCATTTTATTATTTTTAAATTCTCAAGATCATTGATTTTAATACTAACAAATTAATGCACGAATGACCTCCTCATCAATGTCTATACGCTTTTGTAAACTATTAGCACTTTCTATTGATCCTCTACAAAAACTTATAAACTTTTTGCTACAGGCTATAAAGCTTTTTTACTCAAATTACCGCACAGATGAATCACTATTTCATTAAGTTTACTTGTTGTGGGGCCTTCAAATCCATTTATTATTGGTACAAATTATAAATGCGAAAGATGAAAAAAAAAAACGTATTTGGTGACTTTTCTCGTGACCTGAAATTATAATAGTTACCGTGACCCTGGAACATAGAGGGCAATCGAAGGAACATGAGTTGGTTTTAGTCAGTAAAAGTCTGACTCCCGCCGCACCCAGGACGGGAGCAGTCATTTGATGATTTTCCCACTCACCAAAAAAAAAAGTCTGAATTATACTTTGACTAAACGCTAGGCCATCCAGTGCAGTGCGAAGGATTTTTTATGCCGTTGTATTATCGTTTAAATATTACTAATTTTGTTTCAACGTTTATATAATTGATAGCAGTGTTTTAATAAAATATTTTGTATTAACTTAAATCTGAAATATCTTGAACCACCTATCCCCCGCGGTTTCACCCGCATTATGTTAGGTTTTTGGTTACTACTCCACTCCCGTATATCATAGCATGATGTTTTGTAGCTTTTGCCTTATTCTGATGTATAAGCTATAATACTGTAAAGTTTTATCGAAAACCGTTAAGTAGTTTTTGCGTGAAAGAGTAACAAACACCCACCACACACACACTCACACATAGAAATATTAAAGTTTTGTAATATTAGTAGGATATAAAACCGACTCGCTCTTGACTTTTCAATTCCCTACGGCGTAACATTCAATAACTTTGATTGGTTCATTCGTTCACGTATTTCATGATAATACGAGCATTGAATGGCCGATACCATTTCCCCAAACGATATAACTTTTATGGTGATTACGTATGAAAATATAGCATATAAACTTTCAATAAATTGCTTCGATGACAAGAAATGGACGCCATTTGTAATTCGATCGACAATTTATCGACGAAATGTGGTACTGTCGACAAAATAAATAAGTGTTTAAAGTCGTCCAGAGATTAGATTATCTTAAACAATGATGCCTTGAAATGAGATTTAAATAAATTGTACTTTATTACTACTGTAATTTGAATTTTATCTTAGACTAGCTCTCGAACGCGGCTTCACCCGCGTAGATGGCAGACTTCCATATCTACTATTTTACCCCTTGCGGAGTCGAATTTCTAAAAGTCCCGCCGCTAAGCATGTATCGATTCTTGAGAAAAAGAGAACGTCAGGTTTGTATAGAAATGACATACTGTTATTAAAACTTCGAGTTTTACGAAATTGTTTGTTTTGATTGGTAGTTAATATGTGGGCAAGTTCTTCAACAACAAAAGAAGAATGCCGTATTAGTATCTGTTTTGTTGACTGTACCTCGCTACAGAAGTTGTGACTTTAAGCGTCGATATTTCTGTGTTTATTGAAATATTTTTAATTGATTTCTGTATTAGTCTGAGGATAAATGAAAAATTAAGGAGTAAATGGGAATAATCAACGGGTCAGAAAATCACGAGGTTAACGTGCTTTTTGTCAAATAAACATATTTTGTTTATTGTTAGTTATTAAAAGTGCAATTCGAAAGGGTCTATGTATGTTTGATGCTCCCGATTTAATATGGTACTTAAAATCTTTAGCTTTATAAGTGTATAACTACCTAATATAACGAGACACGCCTTGTGATGGTTGTCAACGTACAAGCTTAACTACTGAATCTAGAAACATACAATTCGTAGTTTTTTTTTCTTTACGTGGCGTACTTAGAATCGATTATTCGAATTTTTTTTTTGTGCTGTTGTAATGAATGGATGTTTGTTTAATTACAAGCACATGAGACATATTTGACTTTGTTTTCACCATAGCATACAATTTTACTTTTAGGGCCATATCACGATTGGACACCTGGTTGCGGAACTCAGGTCGCGCCACCGAAAAAATGTATTAGTGTCATTGGGTGTTGACCCGTTAAACATTTTGTTGGTAGCACAACCAAGTTACGCCACCCGATGTCCCAATAAAATATGACCCCAAAAATATAAATAATCTTTATTCTAACCTTTTTCCTATCACCACAAATGTTATTTCTTAAAAAAAAACCCAAATCCAAATAGACTCAATACACAAAAACTTACAGACACCCTACTCAACAAACTATCACTTTTGCTAATCCGCAAACAGCACATTAAATCTTGCATGACAGGTTCCGCATACATCCTCATATATTAATAATGCCGTTTTGTTTTGCGCACACGCGTGAAGATTGATGAATGTACGACGCGAAACTTACGCCTTTTATGTGTACCTATACCCGCTGCTTTCTTGGACGGAACTATTCCTTTATGGTCTTTAGAGAATTTTTAGACAAATATTATTAATGAAGAATAGACAAGTACTGTTGAGGAAATTTTAGACTTTCTTAGTCTATTGGTCATGAGAGGATTTTTAGACTAAGATTATTAATGACTGTACCTACTGTTGAGGGAATTTAGACTTTTTTGTGCGGTCTAAAGAATCGGCTAAGTGTAAGTCGGATTCTTAGACTAACGGCTTTACATGCTTTAGTGGGGCTCGAGATATCAGTGCTAACCTACACATTTAGAATAAGTTACATTTGAATTACAAAAGTCATATTGCTGTTTTAAACCTAGCCACTGTGCCATCATGACACCCTTAAAATAAAGATAAATAAGTTTATGTATTTCAATTTCAATGAGCGAAAAACGCCCATAAAATATTACCTCTTGTATACATTTTTTCTTATTTTTTTTGTTGGCTGTAGTACTTCTCACTCTGTTAAACTTTAAAGTGTCCACTCTTTAAAAAGCAAGATTACAGACAGTGGATTCTCAATAAAGTCCTAAAAAAACCCTGAAATGCTCATGAAAAAATATTGCTCTTTTTATGTTTATTTGAAAAACACTCCGAATATAAACATATCCTTAGCTAAAACATTTTTCCTAAACATATGTTTTTCTTTGATGCTTAACAAACACATCGTAAACCCTTAACTGTAGTGGATCGACTTTTAAAACGTTATTTTCATATATTTAGACTTAACTGAAATTGTTTTGAAAGCTGCAAAAACGTCACATCACGAGAAAATCTTTGGAAGATTTTAGTCACGGTAATTATTTCTCAAATTTTGTAAAGTTCGAATGAAAAGCTAAATTCCTTTTTTAACCGCCATATGTCTATCTGTATTTTCAATATTCTCCTCACCCTTTTTATCAGAAAATACTTAACCTAAAAAAATGTTTACGTATAGCTTTCAGGACAAGATATGAGAACTCGCTCTAAGCTGGTTTTAGAATGGCATTTCTCATACATTCATTATTATTGTGAAACTTGAAAAAGTAATTGCTCCTTTTTCGTTCCCAAAAAAGAAATATGAATAAAATTGTTTGTGTGTCAGTGTAAACGGAAGCCGATAGTAACCAATATCCATTCACACGAAGCTGCCATATCCCTTTAACTTCAGACACAAACGAAACGAAAACAAACTTTTCCGTGCGCACACGCAACCGTGCTTGTCATCGCCGCGGTATTTGCCGATCTCAGGCATTTTGTTTTTGACTAGCTGTGCCCGCAGCTTTGCTTGTGAAAGTACGTGTAACGGTAATTAAAATTGAAAGTTTACCTTTTGGCTTTTTCTTTTAAATTTTCTTTCTTCTTTGACCCTAGTACTAAAGCGAGCCAAATAGAAAAAAATATTCATATCGTTAATGCCATTTTTGCGAGACCACAATTAATTCTTGTGTTGATCTATATGTAATTTTTGTTATCAAGTTTTATCGAACCTTAACTTACAAACGTAGGTTAACAAACGTAGCGCCTTATTAATAATCGCTGCATAAAGTTATGACAGGTTTATACATCAAAAAATGTATGGTTACACAGGCTTTATTCATTGCATAACTTTACACAGTGATTATTAGTAAGGGCACTAGACTATAATAAACACATGTGAACAAATTACGCATTTTTAATATTTTGTGCCAAATCGGCATTGTTATACTTATTTTAAAGTTGATATAATTGTCATTTCAGTACTTAGACAGCTCCACTAAAATCAGTACACTTTTCCTATTTAGAAAGAACTTATGCAACCCTAGAATTAGATGTTTTGACTAATACAACTTTGACCTCTGAGTTTATTCTGGATATTTCTTGTAAGATGGGCTACAAAAGAAACACCAGCTTAAGTTTTCTTAAGAATCCAAAAAACTATACTGACGTGTAAGTGGTATTTTATTTAGTTAAGTAAAAAGATAATAACAACCTTTTTAAATAGGGATGTTGACTGCATCAAAAGAATGACATTCTGTTTAGTCCGTCTGTTAGGCAGTCCAAAATACTGGACACATATTTTTTGCTTGATCAAATTAATAACAAAATACAAACAAAGATAAAGAGCATCAAAGTTCCGGAGAGGGGGCTTGTGACGTCACTTCTCAGTAAAAATTATACTAAGGCGTGACGTTTCACGAAACTTCAACGCACTGTATTGTCGTCATTTTCTGTTTACGAAAAAAAAGGAAAAAATACGTGTCCTAAATTTTTTGATATCTAACTGACGGACTAATTACTTTTTTTTGTCGTCTCGCCTATTCTTATCATTTCTTATTACATTTCCACCAATATGGGCTCCTAATTTTCTTAGAAGAGGCGGATACAATATAACAGTGTGTATACTATATAAAATTATTTATTTCATGCATCATCTCCCACCTGTTAAACGGAGTGATTAACCACTTGATTCCTAGAGAAATTGTGTGTTTACGGTATGTCAACAGGCTGTTAATATTCTCGTACAGTTTATTTTTGCTATAGCACGATTGATGGGAGTCAATGACCCTTTATTTTCAGTTAGACCAATTTAGATGTTCGGTAATAATTACGTGATTTGCGCGAGTAAGTAATGGTTTTAGTTTTAGTGGCAATTTAGTTACAAGTTTTGGCTATTGAAACTTTGATGTTTGTTTGATTGCTTGATTTGATAGATGTAGCAAAGTTTATTGGTGGCTTTAAAAGTTTAAAATTATTAGCTTTTTTATGCCGTGTGAGGTACCTCCCCCTTTTTTATTTTCGTTAACACTTACATAGTCATTACTAGCAAAAAATTTTTTGCTAGTATTACGCAAACGATTAGGCTTAGGATTTCCAACGGACTATTCTGAGAAGTACCATCTTACTACCACCAATAAACAAAGACAGAGGTCTAAGTATCTTTTAAATTTCATACAATCGTATTGGCCAAATGTCGTGATGGCCCAGTGGATAAGGCGCCCGCCTCTCGTGTTCTGAGGTTGTGGGTTCGAATTCGGGCAAGTACCAATGAGACTTTTTCAATTCATATGTACTTTCTAAAGTTTATCTTGGACATCACTGACATCCCGTGCCTCGGAAAGCACGTAAAGCCGTTGGTCCCGGTTGTCATTCGTAGAACTTTGACAGTCGTTACGGGTAGTCAGAAGCCAGAAAAGTCTGACCAGCCTTAACCAAGAGGTATCGTGTCGCCCATTTACTGGGTTCTAGAGGTCTGATAGGCAGTCGCTTTATGTAAAACACTGGTATCCAGCTGAATCCGGTTAGACTGGAAGCCGACCCCAACATAGTTGGAAAAAGGCTAGGGAGATGATGATGACAATCGTATTGGCCAAATCATACGAGGACCATGTAGGTTAATATCTGTGGTTAAAATAGTCCTCGCATGATTTACTGACTCTCTTGATGAGAGAAGCACAGTTTTGAATAGACCTATTCAGGCAGTTTATTGAGTTCAATATAGAATGGCAAGTAATAAAAACCTTCAAAAAGAATGATGGGCAAAGAAACTTTCCGTTCTCTTGTAGTCAAGCCGGAAAAATAGCCCAATGGGGCCCATTATCAAAATTTTCCCCTCATCAAAATGTTTATAGTCACCTATCGTTTTTCTCACAGCAATAAAATAGAAATGAGGAACAATTCGATAAACACAACATTAAAATTGTCGACCGACATCCTTTATTTCGGTTGTCGTAAACATTTTTTATAACCCTTAAAGCGGTCTGTGGACGGCGCGGTTTTTTAACGCGCTTTTATTACATAGAAAATTGCTTTAAAATGAACAAATATTTTCATTTAGAATTTGGTGTGTCTGACTGTCCAATATCCCACCCTTTTGTCTCTAAAACTACATATTCAAAGACAGTAATAATCAAATAGGCAATCAGGTTCAATTAAAAATCAAAAAGTTTAGTAGCAGGCCTTTTTGCGAAGGAGCCCATTTTTCTCGCAAATCAGTGTTACTTTTTTCTGGTTAGGAGGGTATTTATTGGTGCCGATAATATAATAAACATAATTATTATCCTTATCACTGAGATGGCAACTCATTTGCCAAGTCTCTGGCATCGCAGATATCTATAGAGCTTCAATGACCACTTAACATCAGGTTTACCATCCAATAATATTAAAAAACTTTCACTTTGTATTACCATAAATGAAATTATACATTTTGAACTTATTAAAGGTTTTTACAGGTTTTTACATATACTTAAAAATTTCTACCTACTTACTGATATTACTTATGGACACCTGTCAATCAAAAACTTGTTCAAAATAAGAACGATTGGCTTTTTTTTTGGCACTAAAGATAGGTATATAAAAAAAAAAATTCAATGGAAAAAGACGGCAAATATTCAACGAATGAGGCCGATCAAAGGCGTAATTACATTTTTATTACTACTTTTTCGCTACCTCTGATTAGGTATTATCTTCGGCAATTCGTGACTTGCGTATCGAGAAACCTGTCGTAACCTTATTCTGTAGAAATTAGCGGATTTTGTGATTAGACTAACTGGTTTTCAATTTTATTATTCGTTTCTTTTTTTGTGACGAAGCACGTGCTAGGTTCTTAAAAGAATTATGTTGATTTGTGTTTTTTTTTATTTGGGAGGTGTAAAGGCTAGAGAAGTTTTGCAATTCATTCTTTGCTTTGGAATCTGTGTTCTTCTTGCCAATATTACTTGCTTTCCTTTTGTTCAAATGCATTTAGATCGAATCGAATTTTAAAGTTTTTGCCTCTTTTAGTATTCTGAAAAACTAAATCCTGAAATCAAAGCTTTTGTCAAAATATGTATATCTACACTATTACATTATTCTTAAGTGCAATAAAATTACGCGCAGTCTAAGCTACGAGCAAAATTGAATTTATTAAAATATTATACAATAAATAATCGCTCCGTGAACAGCAACCTTTGTCCTACCTACCCCGTGATCAAAGCGAATCCAGGCGAAATTTTAGATTAGGCAGTAGTAAAATTTTTATGTACAACCTCTTTTTGATTGCCCAAACCCGAAGGACGAGATAAATATATAGTAAAACGTTATCAGTCTGTCTGTCGGCTTTTTTAATGTCCTATATTTGTTGATATTGTTTTAATAGGACATTAATTGGCTTTTTATGTCCTGTAATATGGTGTTTAATGGGGTCGCAAAAAGGATGTTCGATGATACCAACTTGCGGGACGGTACGGTCTAAAGTTTTTATTTTTAAAGATTGTCATACTGTAAGGAGTTCTGTTTTGACCTCCTTGATATGGAGGAACGTGAAAATCATGTTTTTCTTACTCCTCCGCTGATCTTTTCTGATTAATTTCGTTGCGGGGTCCAAGATAGCTGCATCGTTTATTATTATATTATTATTTTATTTAAGTATAATTATCGTTTCTCCAGGACTCGTTGAGCTTCATTCTGTTCTGATTCAACTCCAGTTTTGATTCTGGCTTTCAGAAGTTGCAGTGATTGGGAATATAGTGGCCGGATTTCATCCCAAAAAAAATGCCTTATGTGTCTGTACAATTTCACCTAAAATCTCAATAAATCATACATACATCCACTGTAAATACCTGCTTGTCGTTTTAAACAATTATTTCAATTAAACGTAGACGATTTAAATTTCATTAACTATTTTATCGCCGCGGTTGCGTACATTAAAATACTAGGCAGTACTCCAAACCGCCTTATTTTCTTTGGCAGCATGCGGAATCCACTCATGATCATACGTGCGTATTTATATCTCAATTAAATAAATAAGAATCTACCAACTTCTGAATGAAGGTACGTTTGCCTTTTAATTTTAAATGGCTGAACGGAATTTTGAAATTTAGCACACACTAGCTGTCCCACGCGGTTTCACCCTCGTTATGTTAGGTTTTTGGTTACCGCACCGCTCCAGTAGGTCATAGCGTAATGTTTTGTGGCCTATGTTTATTTCTCAGGTATAAGCTACATTATTGTAACGTTTAATCATTTTGATTAAACGTTACAGTAACGTAGCTTACTTCAATATTTTTTGGGTGAAAGAGTAACAAACATCCATTCACACACTTTCACATTATTTTAAAATATTAGTAGGATAATACACAGCCGGAAAAACGAGTAATTTTGACCTTAAAATGGGTAAAGCATACAAGGTCCTACAATTACAATTGATAAACATTTAACACTTGCATAGATACACAAGTTGTTATTACATAACCTACACTCACATAGATACACAAGTTCCGACAATTCACCGCCATTTTACGCACCGCGTGGTAGTGTCAGTGATGTA
Organism: Athetis lepigone; assembly: GCA_033675125.1. Lineage (NCBI taxonomy): Eukaryota > Metazoa > Arthropoda > Insecta > Lepidoptera > Noctuidae > Athetis > Athetis lepigone. The sequence goes on along the minus strand of CM066216.1, from coordinate 14,442,201 downwards.
CAGTCGGGAGACAAAAGTGCAGTGGCACTCTACCAATTCTAAAGTGTCTAAAATTTATCTGTATAACCCGGGGATCAATGCTTCATGACTGATTTAATTTGTAGCATAGAGTCTAAAGTATTAAATAATCTAGTTATGAACAATTGCACTTCTTACAACGAAATTTTAGACACTTCCGCATCGACAGAGTGCTAATGCACTTTTGACCCCGACCGTACATACACACCAGATATTCCGTTTTTCTTTGTACTTAACTCCTGAACTAGAAGAAGTTACGATTACGACCAACTTTTCTTTACATCTGTATATCTTCAATCTTTTTTATCCCTTCTTTATTAATACGAGTTAATTTAAAACGAAGTCAGGTGCAAAACTTAGTCCACAACAAAACAGCAACGAGGATAATGTACAAAACTTATGTTTACAAGAGGTATTAAAGTTTTACGACCGGTCATTGTGGTCTATTTTCATATCGTCAATGTATATTATGTTTGTTACTCCGCTACTACATTATTCCAATGTCTTTGAGGTAAATATTTATCAGTGCATTAAAACTGCGTCCAGAAGTGATGATAAGCACTTAGAGTGCCCTAGCTTCTTGACCTTGGTGAGAGTATTATATTTTATGCGAGAGCTATTCTTGTGTTAGTTTAAAACAAGTGACAATCACTCGGTCTAGTGATCTTTTTACTATGTTATTTCTGCCTATCAGACCACAACCCCGTTGCTGAGTTACTCTTCTCTGTGTTAAAACTGTTTAACAGACAATAAAGTTCAAACCAACAAGGATCAACGGCTCTACGTGCTTCCAGGGCCTTTAGTTGTCACATCACCAAATTTTCGTAACTTACACTTTTTTACTTTTTTGTTTTAATAATAAAGTTCATTAGTGAGAGAACAATTCAGTAGGTAGTCAATAAAAATTGTATCAGCCGGTCTATCTTGTAAGTCTTCTTCTGTGAGTTTTGTATTTAGTTTAAATGCAATGTTAACAAATACCGGCTCCCAAAACTCGTAGAACCCTTACTAAGTAAAAGGCTATCGCCCATCCCCAAAACTGTCATTGTCCCCGCGAATTATCATAAAAATGCAAAGCTAATCTAAACAAAATTGTTCGTAATAAAAATCGAATTAAACAAGCAATTTAAATTAAAGTTTTAAAAAATATGTTGCAGTGGCTCAGTTATCACAGTTCGTTTGTGATTAAAAACCCAACTCAAGGAGTCCCAAAATATTTAATTACACGAGTCGGCTTCTGAGGCTTGGGAAAAGAAGCGACAAAACCTTAGGTTTCGCGTGACACTTTTAGTTAGGGATGGCACTGTAACATTACATAAAATATATGAATTATTTTTAGAAAAACTGTCCCCGTACCTAAGTTTTTCTTTGAAAGTTTTAATAGTTTTTTAAATATTAAATAAAAAAAAACATTTATTCCAGGTTTCTATACTATATCAAAATTACAAATAAGTGCAATGCCCCTTTTTTACCTCCACGATGTACCTAACCTACACACAGATATGGATAAAAATATATGTATATTACACAAAGGTACCTTATACTTAACACTGTAAAAAAATATTCTTCAGTTAAATACCAAACGCCAAAAGGAATCTAAACTTTATCACACAGAATCACGCAAACAATATTTTATATTATCATAAAATCCTCAACTCTTTTTGATAACACAACACACCCTCATTTTCTGATTATTAACCCACCATCTTAAAAAAGACGGCACTACAAAACTATTCCCTCCAAAAAAGTTCTCGAAAGTGACACCCCTGTTAATAAGGGCGGCTACAGACGGAGGTCCGTTATCAGCTGTTACAACTTTGGGCTGTAAACCACTCACACTCCACTTGGCAAACATATTTTGTAATAATATATTGTGTTGGATTATTGTGGATGGGACAGGGAATAAAAGTGTCTCTAGCTTGAGAATTGGAAAACTGGGGTGTACATTTAAATGGCTTTGTAATTTTATCGGTCGCCAATTCCTGATTTGCTGTAGAAACAGGTATTTTGCTATTAGTTTTTTTGACGAAAGAAGAGAGTTTTTTGGAAGGTCAGAAAAAAACCGTTTTATTCTCAAGGTACAAAATAAAGTAAAATAAATATTTTTGTACGGTGAGAAGGAAAAGTTTTCATTCTGACTGTAAAGAATTAGCCAAAAAAAGTATCAGAAACACATAAAAAATAATCTTGTTACACTGGATGCATATTATAATGACAGAATGCATACAATAATATTGTATTATAATAATAATGAAATTCCTGTTTTGAACTAATTGGGTAAATCGCAGAGAGGGGAAGGAAGTATGAGATTATCATTAAAATGTCAATAAATTGTTACTTACGTATAAGTTGGGCAAACATCTATATATTTATGAAGGAAAAAACAACAATATTAAAGAGAATTCACCTACACAAACAAAAAGCAATGAGGTACATATCAAACGGAAGTTTATAAGAAATCAAATACCTAAGGCAGTCACTAACACTTAAGACTACTTAAAATGTTTGCAACTGTACATAAATACCAACGAAATTACTATGTTACATTTTAATTTGTTCAACTTCATATTTTTTTCGATACATGTGGTTAGGTCATTTTAAAAATAAATAGTAGATACTAACGTATGATATCGGAGCATATTTTTAAATACTTTTGGATTTGAGTTATATTTACTAAACCAAAGCATCATTTTTATAACAAGATTACATTGCCTGTCTGTTTGTCTGTCTATCTGTATCATGAACTGTGATAGGTAGACCGTTGAAAATTTACACAAATTTTCCAAAAACTGAAAAAATAAGTATTTAATGGGACTCCCATAACACATAACAAAATTTCTCTAGAAAAGTAATGTCCATACATTTCTCCGGGATCTCCATTAACAAATCTGTTATCTCCCCCCTCCCCCCACTCTTCCCGTAAGCTGCGCAAACGCAACGTTCATTAGGTACACATGTAACAGGTAGAACACTGGATTATAAATCTTTTATATTGATAACCTGAATTGTTCCATTTTCTTTCGATGGGACTTTAAGGTTAGATTTAGCCTGTATAAATGGACTTCGAACTCTGAATAGAAAAGGCTCTGATGTCTATAATACCTTTTTTTTGGTAAGTGATTTCCCAAAAAAAAATGTCTATAATACCTAGACACCAAAAATCCCCAATTAATATGAAATAGGCTTTCTTATCATCGAACATTTTCGCACGGGTGTTACAAATCATTCAAAATTCCTGCGTTTCTCTACTACAATATGAATGTATTATACATACAGACCTTCCTCTTAGCTTAACGTAGCTCACCTTAACCTTACACAATTCCGTACAATATGTGAATTTCGACGGTTTTTACCGAGCCATTTTTACTTCCAACGGGGACCAAAAATTAAGTATATTTACGATCAGATGTGAACAAACATGCAATATTTTCTCAATGGATTACGTGTGTCCGCCATACATTGTAATACGGCGTGTTTGTTTAGCAACACAAACGGTTTGTTGTCGGATTGTACTTAAAACTGTAATTTATTAGGACCAGTTGATTTAATAGTTTTAAATCCCCAAACATGTCATTGGTTATTTTTGGACGTTAATCTTAAATGCTACAAAGTGAGCTTTTTTGTCGTTGGATGATTGAAAGCACTGAAAGCCTAAGTTAAGTGGTCACAGCTTTTAAAGCTATTAAAGATCACAATTTCTCATCTGCCTTTAATTAAACAGACTCGTATTAGTAGTTCTTGAAATATTCTTTTATGGATTAACAGATATTTCAAGAAGTACTGACCTAATAACACAAAACATCACAGACATCCCGTGCCTCAAAAACACGGAAACCCGTTGTTAGTCCCTGTTGTCATTTATAGAACTTTGAAAGCTGTTACAGGAAAACAGAAGCCAGAAAATCTTATTATTGTAACCAAGGGATACCGTGTTCCCCAGTTACTGTGTTGTGGAGGTTTGATAAGTAGTCGCTTCTCGTAAAACATTGGTATCTGAACTCAGTTAGGCTGGAAGCCGACCCCTAACAAGTTGGGAAAAAGCTGGGGAGATGATGACTAGCCCAAAGGCAACAATCTTCTACTGGTCGGAAGACAACAGTTAAATAGTTAGGCAGCAGCAAGTGCTTTACCATGAAAAACCACCATTGATTCCTCATCGACAGACCTATACTTAATTAGGCCTTAAGATCCTTCGCGAATATACAGTTAACAAATCTTAATTTCATTTTCTCTGAATTTCAAATAAGCTGTCAGTCCACCTGTTGTTAAGTGGTCACCGTCACCAACTGCCACAAATCTACAACAGAGGTCTCTCATAATTATGCTTTGCCATCTCAGAGCCAAAGACAATTTATTTTGTCTTTGGCTCTGAGATGGCCTGCCACCATTTTTGTAGGTATCCTTACATTAAAGGACTCACGGTTACCATCCGGGTGGCCTGCTAAACAGTTAATACGACATTAACTCGAGTTTACGATGGACCCATAACTCAGCCCAGATTGTGATGCTACTAATAAATACAAATATTTTCTTGTTATGTGATTTAATAGGGTGATTTTTGTGCGTAAGAATGTTGTGGATACGACGTCAGCTGGTATGTCCTTTTCATTTGACTTATAATTTAAGTCAATATTGTTGTTGGAAAAAATATGATTGTATTTATATTTTATTTATAGTTAAAATATTTAAACAGGTATTTGGTGGTAATTAACGTACAACCGAAATTGCTGAAGCTAAAACATATAATTTTCACAATAATTTATTTTTATGACTTAGAGGCGCACAAAGCGATTTATGGAAATTCAGACCTTAATGGGATAAAATAAAAAATAAATGCAGAGAACTGTTGAAAACGGCAAATTATAAATAATATAGCAAATTAGGGTAGTGTATTAGGAGCTTAACTGCTGCTTAATTTTATTGATGTGTAAATTATTACTTGTAAAGATAAACAAGTCAAATTACTTGATAATTGGTTTTGATAAGAAAAGGCGACAAAAACGTCGAAAAAACGGTTAACCATATTTTATTTTTAATTGCAAAAGACAACTTTTAATTTGACATCGGAATGCACAAAACATTTTTATGACTATACAAATAAAATTATGCAAATATTTAATTTTATTATCATTAAATTAAAGCCAAATATAATCTTTTGGCCAAATGGGGCATTTTGTTTATTGTGTTTTAAGTGGTTTTTAAAGGTAATTAAAATGTGTCATAAAAAGCCTTTGAATCACTATAAATTAAATCACTAATTAGGAGTTCTTATAAATAATTTGACCTTATAATAATTTTAATGCCATTTTTTTACATTTAACACGATAACATCACTTAAGTACATATTTAAAAATAGGTTGGAATAAGCAATAAAAATAGCATATACTCGCAGTTCTAGTAATGAAACTGGGATATCTTAATACGTACTAATTAAAACGCATGTAGACGCCTCTGTTTTATGTATATTACTATACTTAAACAGTATGAGGCGACTGGTAATTAGCGTACGATACCTTAAAACATATTTCTACTCTCCTCATTATAATTAGCATATTTTCCAAATACACTTTTTTTCAATTAAATGATTAGCAAAAGCGCGTGGAACCATTTTTGTACTATCTATCAGTTGCAAAAATTTTCATATTGACATGAAGGTACCAAAATCGACAATGCCCATCCCCCTTTCACATGAAGCTTCCAACTTCCCTAAAACCCACAAATATTAGACACCAAAATAATAGCCTCGCATGTAAGTACCACTTATAAGAAAAAAAAAACAATTTAGCTATACTCGATACTTAAATCGTTTCTCCTCCTATATTTATTTATTTAAACTTCATGCGCAAAAATACATTTTTTTCCTTAGACGTCCTCTACCAGTACCAAAACACCTCTACATATCCACATTAATCCATCGCCTTACTGATATAGGTAGAAAATTAAAATCAGTTTAAGTTTGTTTATTACGAGCCGCTTCACCGTTAGGGCGGGTGCACACAAATAACTACTAATCGATATTGGAATCCGTCCGTGCCGAGTGCACATGCAATGCTTAGGGTGCACCTAGGATTCATAGCTTGCTTTCACGTGCGGGTTTGCTTGTGATTATTTTTGGTGGATTTCGATAAGACGGTGTGAAGTGTGTTGAGTGCGTCACTTATAAAAATACGTCATTATCAAGAAAATATTGCACTTCAGTATAATATTTTGTAATCGATAAAAAGTCTAAATTACTAAGTATAGATTTATCGTAGAGAACTTATTTCATGAATGTCAACTCCCATCCACTAAAGATCGTCCTAATCTCACAGCTAAAATTAAGTGATATAATAACATGTAATATTTTACTTATTAAAAATTATGTTGTTACATGTATCAGCTTCAAAAAATATCTTTGAGAAAAAGAAATAAAAAAGGAAAATAAAAAAAAATAATTAAATTTTTAATTCATCCTGTATACACACCAAACGTCATTTCATGTGATCAGGAAAACAAACATCCTGTAACTAAAACAAATAGCTAACCGTGAAGTTTATTGTTATTGGAACTACGAGAGTAGGTTCGACGCCTGCGTCGGTAAAATAATTCAAATGTTTGATAGTAACTAGTGGAATTAATTATTTTCATATAAGATCAAAGGTTTCTTTGAAGATTCTACTTCCGAATATATTCTAACGTTAATGGAAAATGGAATAAAAAAAACATGGCGGCATGGCGGCAAATTAACTGTCATTTGTTTGTCTAATGCCGAAGGTTTCCGATTACTTCCGAGTGTTTCCGAATTCCTTTAACCTCTCAACTGTCAAATTACGATGGCAAGATAAAGAGAATAGCTTGGCCAAAGTATGTGCTAAGTAACTTTAGATACAAATTAAAGTAAGTAACCTTAGTATGAGTTCTTTAGTAGACCTAACCTAACCTTACTATTTCTTCTAATATTATAAGTTCATCAGTTCTACTAATATTATAAAAAAGTTTGTAGGAATTGATGTTTATTACTCTTTCACGCAAAAACCGCAGAACGGATTTTGATAAAACTTTATAATAATATATCTTATGCATCAAAAAACACATAGGCTCTATATAACACCACGCTATGACCTAGTGAAGTGGAACAGTAACTAAGGACCTAACATAACGTGGGTGAAAACGAGAGAGAGAGACAGCTAGTTTAATATAATTAGGTACAATCAAAATAATTCAGTTTGTATTTACTTAATAAAATAAAATATTTATACAAAGCTAAATCATACTGAATCTGTGACCTAAAAACGTAAATCTTACTTGGAATCATACGAACGAAGATTCTCTAGTTTATCTTAACTACAAAGTAATAATATTTGCTAAACGATATCGTGGGTATCCATTACAGTACCTTGGGCAATTATTATTATAACTAATATACACTTGGAACATAGATCAAGGCGTACAGCCAATAAACCCTACTTCAACTTCATACATATTCAAATAGTAAATTTATATGAGAATCTTAGCACGGAAAATCTTTTGTTCTATGTCTAAGGTTTTATTCACTTCGTTTGCATAAATATAGGCAATGGTTGTGCAATGCAATGATTGCCTAAATTAATAACAAGAAAAATATGGCCAAACGCTAAGGAAACTAAACCCAATAATCAAAGCTGACGTCACACATAACGACCTAATAAATCTCTTATAACACGATAATAATTCCGTACATAATTCTCTTAAACACACGAACATGCAACCAACATGTCCGAAAGATGACTTAATAAGGCCTAATAAAATTATTCCGACGCACGAAAAGCAAACACTAGCGAGAGCGAAAGTCAAATACCCCACAATTTACTGTTTCAAAATTTTGATAACTTCATCTCACATAATAATAGTGCAGAGGAAATTACGACCACCAATCACGTGCGTCAGTTTAAACAGCCCGCGTTTGAAATTCGAACGCTACGCTCAAACGACAACTGACCTCCGACGTAGTCAGACGTGTGTTTAGTCAGTAATTTGATGATAATTTGCAAAATGAGAACGTGTGCGGTTTCGAGAGAGGAGGATTTGATTTTTTTTCGCTGAATTTTCATATTAAAATGTCGCTGAACCCTGGGGTGAAAGTACTTGAGCGGATAATTGAATATTTTAGCAGGAAAGGTAATAGAGGGTTCATGAATATAAAAACGCTGTTTTCAGGGCATCCGGCTAACCATCCCTGATTTTCATTGCGGTTTATAACTGCCTGTTGGTCGTTCAACTTTCGCTTTTACAGCTCTTTCATTTTATAGCTTTGTAGGCAGAGCAAATGTTTGTTATTTTTAATAGGGGTAACCCTATTAATATTTTTATCTAAAACATGGTCCTTGAATTTTGCACGTTTAATCATGAATAAAATGATAGTGTTGATGGTTTTAATTTCATTATCTTTAATTGCCCTTGAGCCACTGCTCCTACCTAGCTCAAAGGCTCTAGCTAACCCTAGAGACTGAAATAGGTGTTTCTAACAAATAAGAATGCCAAAGTGTTTGTTTCTTGCTTTCCACACCTCAACTGCTAGAGGTCTACCGATTAAAAAAATTGCTACTATACGTATGTCATCGACTGAATTATAAAATAACAAGACTTTATGGACATCTATATTAATAATTTCGTCAAGGGGTACGGTAGACTCGATCGAAACATTACCTGAATAACAAAACATAAAAAAATATCGATTTCGAGTCGACAACATATATCCGCAAAATTCGGATTACGGAGATTATTTCGTTTTATTAATTCATTAAATTTTGAGTAATGACACTGACGGACAAACCGCAGTCGACATTTTGAGTAGACAATATATTATCTCTCAGATACGTCTCGCCAATCAACACGTTGTCGCGTCAAAAAAGTACATTATTCCGACCATACCTATATGTGTACCAGTAACTCATGACAAAAAAAAAGTAAAACAAATAATGATTTTTGGTATTGTTGTCATGTCATCTGTCAAGTGACATTACGTTTGTTTGTTTACATTTGTTATTTTCATGAAATCTTTAGTAAAAAGTGAAAGAATGACTAAGAAACCACCGCGGTTATAATCCAGAAGCACTGTTTATAATGTGTACTGATAAATCTGTAAAGAAGAAGGTGTAGCTTACATGCAATTTTCGATTTTAGACCGCGTGCTTAGCTTGCGTTGACTGGTTAGTATGAGTCGCTAAAGTTGATACTTTGTTTCATAATATCCATTTATATGAGTTTATCATATGTATATATATATTGCGTAACATATAACTTTGGCTTATTACAGGGGCGTGTACTAATACTATGCGACGAATTATTGCAGAAGGCTGATGAAGAAGGCAGTAGCCTTGGTGTCAGATTCACATGAGCCGCCTAAAGACGTTTGACTTGCCTTATGTGACGATCACTACCATAGTCAATGCGCTAAACGAACTGGGTTACCAATCACAAAGCGAATAACCATTTCTTTCATTTTTGTTGTGTAAATAAAGTACTTATATTATAGATTGGGTTTATCTTAATTTATTTTATACTTTTGTCTACTTTTTTTTTTACAGCTTTTGCCCGCGACTTCATTTCCGTTCCCGGGGGATTTCCGGGACGAAAACTACCCAATGTCCTTTCTTGGGTCCCAGACTATATGATTCATATTCATATTCTTTATTGCACACGAACAAGAAAACAAAAATACATAATGGTAGCAAATAAAATAATCATGTACAAAGGCGAGCTTAACCCATAAATGAGTTTTCTTCCAGCAAACCATAATTTGGTAGAGAAATTTTGCAGTGGAGGATATACTCATGTGCAAGACAATACATTTTCTTAATCATATAGAACTACAATATATACATAAATAAATACAATAAATAAATACATATACATATCAATCAATAGACAGGAAATGTTCTCTTATTCCCTTCTTGAACACTTCTAAGGAAATACTATCCCGCAAAGTGTGCGGAAGTGCATTCCAAAGACGCACAGCACGAACAGTAAATGAACCATCACACCTACTTGAAGAGTGGGAAGGGAAACGAAGTAGAAGAGATGAAGTTTAACGACAAGGTTTACCTCTAGGTAGGTACAAGAAACTCAAAGCGTTCCCAAAGATACGAAGGAGCCTTAGAATTATGGAGAATAGAGAAGAGAAATGAAAGAGTGTGACAATCTCGACGCTGCCGAATAGGTAGCCACTTCAGCCGCTTCCGAAATTCCCACACATGATCGTACTTTCGAAGACCAAAGATGAAACGGATACACAAATTCTGCAGACGTTCGAGCTTATTTAGTTGTTCTTCAGTCGCATCGAGGAAACAAACATCAGCATAATCTAAAAGTGGCAGTAGAAGAGACTGAGCAAGAGTAATTTTGGTTTGAAGAGGCAGGAACTTCTGAAGACGCTTAAGAGATCTATACGAGCAAAACACCCTCCGACTTACTTCAGCAATGTGAACATATGATGTACCGAATCTTTTTCAATCGTCTCATCGGCTCATAGAAAAATACAAGTAATCAAACATCACTGTTGAATAAACTGCACAAATTATCACCTATGTCTTATTCTGATTAATAATAACTAATAAGACATAGGCGATAATTCTGCAATATTCTGTAAAGTTTCATCAAAATCCGTTCAGTAGTAAATGCGTTAAAGACAAACAAAAATACATACAAATATTTCCTCTTTATAATATTATTAAAAGAACATAGGCCCGATTTAATTGCCAGAATTTTTAAACTTAAATTGGAGGAACTTTTAGATGACATTACAAGGAAACATATTTTTGGAATACCGAGTGCGTGGTTTTACCCCATTGAATTTCAGAAACGTGGGCTTCCACATGCTCATATGCTTATTAATCTAAGAAATGGTAAACCAAGGTCATCAGAAGATTATGATAAATTTGTGTGTGCAGAAATACCTGATCCAGATAAAGACCAGGAATTATTCCAGACTGTGTCAAAAAATATGAGTGAGTTACATACGACCAAGTTGTCGAGAAAATCCCCGGCCTACTTAAAATTTACGAGAGTTGTGACGCTGTGGTTGAGGACGATCATAATGTTTAAGTTAGTTGATTTAAAATAAAAATTATTTATGTAAAACTATTGCAGTTTTTATTTACTATATTTATTAAACACAATGACCAAAGCTATACGAATCTATGCCTTGCTTGCCTTTAATATTCCTTAAGAACTAATAACTACAGAAATATCTACCTACATTTTGTATCTAGAGGTGTAGTATTATGAGTCACATTTCACCCGAGCGAAGCCGGGTTTTCATCTAGTTCTTTAATATTCAAGCATTATATCGATGTTTTACGAGATAATATTAATTAAAAATGTTAACAGCGAGTGACATCTTTAAATTTTTATTAGTGTTGTGACATTTTATTGTGTGTTATATTTTATTACGTTTTGTGTCACAATACGTAATAAAATAATATATAATTGTTCGTAAAAAGCTTATTGATTAGTAATAAAATGATTAAGTAAATATATTGCGTAAAACCAATTAAATAATGACGGGCCTGTTGGTCTAGTGGTTAGTAACCCTGACTGCTAAGCCGGAGGTCGTGGGTTCGATTCCCACACAGGACAAACTTTGTGTGATGAGCACTAATGTTTGTTCTGTGTCTGGGTGTGATTTATCTATAATATGTATGTATTTAAAAATTATATAAGTATGTTTATCAGTTGTCTGGTTACCATAGTACAAGCTCTGCTTAGTTTGGGATCAGATGACCGTGTGTGAGTTGTCCCAAGATATTTATTTATTTTATTTATTTATTTTAATAAACATAACAATAGTAGATGCGTCTTTTAGTTATAGTCTTAGTCTTACAGCCATCTTACAGTCTTAGAAGCTTAGATTCATCGCCCACATTTGCTGTTGATCTACTGAAAGCAAATGTTGAAGCCTGTCGTGTAGAATTTAAATTTAAGCATATTAACCCTGTGGCCGTTGTAAAGGCTTTTAAACAGATTAAAATCAAAGCGACTGAAGATCTTTGGGGCATGTCTACTAATGTTTGTAATTCTATAATTGGAACAATAGCGCCCTATTTAGCGTGTATATTTAATTTATGTATAGATCAAGGGGTTTTTCCGGACTTAATGAAGTACAGCAAAGTTATACCACTTTTCAAATCCGGGGATAGCAAAGACGCTAATAATTATAGACCTGTTTCTGTTTTACCGGTCCTCAGCAAAGTATTTGAAAAAATAATGCTTAATCAAATGCTCAGCCATTTTAACTGCAATAACATCTTACATGACCAACAGTATGGTTTCACCAAAGGACGTTGTACTACTGACGCCGGTGTCACTTTAATCAAACATATATTTAAAGCATGGGAAGAGTCGCAAGATGCTATTGGCATTTTCTGCGACCTCTCCAAGGCATTTGATTGCGTGAGTCATGAAACACTACTTTTGAAACTTGAGCATTACGGGCTCGAAAAATTAGCGCTTAGTTTAGTAAAATCTTATCTTACTGATCGACTGCAACAGGTTCAAATTAATGGTGTGAATTCACTGGGCTCAAAGGTAAAAATAGGGGTACCGCAAGGATCAATATTAGGTCCTTTCCTCTTTTTAGTCTATATAAATGATTTACCAAATTTGCTGGAAAACCAACCTCAAATGGTGTTATTTGCTGATGACACTTCACTGATTTTTAAAGTGAATAGACGTGCACAACACCTTGACGACGTAAATAACGCTATGCTTAAGGTTCATAACTGGTTTACTGTAAATAACTTAGTACTAAATGAAAAAAAAACTAAATGCATAAGATTTACTTTACCCAATGTTAGAAGTACTGAATGTAATATTGTATTGAACAAGGATGTACTTGAATTCGTCGAAAAAACGGTTTTCCTTGGGATAACGCTCGACTCAAAGCTGCAGTGGGGCCCTCACATAACATCTCTTACAGCGCGGTTAAGTTCAGCTGCTTTCGCTGTCAGAAAAATCCGGCAATTAACCGACGTAGATACCGCGAGACTAGTCTATTTTAGCTATTTTCATAGTGTCATGTCTTACGGTATTTTACTTTGGGGACGTGCTGCAGATATAGAGTCCGTATTTGTATTGCAAAAGAGGGCTGTCAGAGCTATATATAATCTCAGCAGCCGCGAATCTCTAAGGGATTTGTTTAAAAGTATTAACATCTTGACGGTACCTTGTCAATATATATACGAAAACATTATGTACGTTCGAAAAAATCTTCATCTTTTTAGTAAAATAAGTGACAGGCATAATTTTAATACCAGAAATAAGAACAAATTGGATCAACCAAGTTTTAGATTGTCAAAAGTCCACACTTCTTTTATGGGGTATTGTGTAAAATGTTATAATAAAATACCACTCGAAATTCTCCATCTAAATGAGAAAAAATTTAAAACATGCATTAAACGCACGTTATGTAACCAAGCATATTATAAGTTAGAAGATTATATCAATGATAAACATGCTTGGCTAAATGCTGGTCCTGCTCCACATAAGCTCACAAATTAGAAATTTTAATCATTGGAAGATAGAAAATGTTTCTTATCCCCTTAATTTTTGACATGAATATTCAAAATCGTTATTATTATTATTGTATACCTATTGGTAATTAAATTTCACTCATTTATATTTATTTAGGTACAGTACAAAACTTTGGTTTGTGTAATTTAGATGCATATTTGAATTTTGTAAATGTGAGTACGATGCAGTAAGATGCAGACTTATTACGATAGTTTTCTACTGGCACAAATAGACATGGTGGTTAGGAGCATTGTCATGCTCGCTCAAAAAGTCTCGCTGATGGTGGCGAGTGCGTTGGATCATTCGGTTCCCTTCAAAATGGTTGAGCTAAATGGTGCTGATGCCACGCGTCATGCTCGTGAACGGGCGCTGTCAGTTGAGATGGGTCATCTCTTAACTGCCATGACTTTTTACTTTTTATTTTATTTTAATTTTGTATTTGTTTATTATTTTGTTACATACACATTGTTTTCACATGTAGAAGCAACAAAAAGAAAATGTAACCAAGATTTTGTAAAACATGATATTTTTAAAAAGAGTGTCCGTGGAGTTTCTTGCCTGTTCTTCTCCATAGAGATCTACGTTTTGGAACAGGCAATTAGCGTCACTTTTCTTTTCTGACTAACCGACCGACTCTTTGACAATTCATAAGTACCTGTAAATGGTCTAAGTGAAATAAATGCTTTGAATTTTGAATTTGAATTTTGAGATGCGTCTTTTAGTTATAGTCTTAGTCTTACAGCCATCTTACAGTCTTAGAAAGATAGAGAATATTATAAATAGTTTCTGAGTGTTATTAGCATTTAAACAGTTATATAAATATATATATTTTAGAATTAATGTTATATTTTAGCATTTATTTTCTGCTTACAAGTACTCTGCCTTTTTGAGAATGTGTCTTAAAACTAATTAGCCGTTCTAGATACTTATATAAAATCATTAAATGATATTTTCATAATTAGATCTTTGCCGCTTTGTCTAGTTTTACGGGTTTTACTTCTACTTAAATACCAGTGTATTTTTTTTTTATCGAACGAATCGGACTCGCACTGGTTTCGTTTTTCTAGATTTTTCAGTCAGTGAAAATATTTCTTTTCTTAAATCGGTTCAAAAGGCATACTTTCATTGAATACTTTATTTGGTGCTCTACTTACTATCTTTAATTTCAGAAGTTTTTCAATGTCTAATAATAATAACCTATCAAAGTTTCAAAATCCGCTCAAATTGCGCAGATTCCTAGAAAACAATTGAAAACCACGCTACCGCAGTGTTAGGCCCGTATTAATAGACGTCACTCAATTCTGAGACGCTCTCAAGTCTCATGCTGTCCTTGTCATTCTAAGGGGAAAAAATAAGGACAGCAATAAATTTGAGAGCGTCTCAGAATTGAGTGACGTCTATTAATACGGGCCTTAGAGTGGGTGATATCGCCCAAAAAGTCTGACTTTCTTTTCGTACGTGACTAAACACACGTTCGCAAATTGATAATGAAAACCAGTGTTAATTACTTAATATCTCATCGTCACTTTCTAGGTTAATGTTTAATATTCACACCAAAATCTGGCTTCCAATTCCACTTCATTTCACACGATATAAATTGTCAAACTCCACCGAATCGCAATGAATGCCGTACAATGCCTTCCAGCAGTTGAAACATGACCTACCTTATCATACATAGCTGGCAATGTAATACTTAGTAGACGATTTCTCGTTATATCAAGTGCGTGGTTAGGTTAATTGATGTCAGAGGCCAAGTAATAATTCTAAGTGTTATAAACAAATAATTATAATGGCGCGAGTTTTGATTCGATATGCACCAATGTTGCTTGGTGTCTACTTGGATGGCGCCAAGAAAGTAATTCCTTAGCTATTTCTTTGGCTGTCAAGGTAATTTTGTATGGTTTTCTTCTTTGTATGGTCTTTTTAATTATGCCCACAATACAACTGTCATTGCATCAGTATTTGTAGATTTATTTATGCATTATGAAACAGTTATGTCGACTTAATTATGGTTGAATACTTTATTAATAGTACACGCAATAGGAACTTTCTTTATACTAATAAATACTAAAGAATACTATTGTTGGATTGAATGTGATTGTTGGATTCTACATAACAAGTTTCTGACTTTAGTCAAACTGTACCTACAGCAAAAAAACACGCTTCTTATTTTTAATAGTATTGAAAATTGCAACTGTCTTCCTATTAGCCAGGTAAAAGTTCTCTTCCGTTATTTTTGGAGTATTAAAGGGTCCCCCCTTTAATACTTTTTAGCTCTAAAAATAACGGTCTTAAAAATGCAGATACATTTTTTGTAAAAAGTATTGTCTAGAAAAAACATGGTGGTTTAGAAAGGAATCTCCTGATTCATCTAGTGCTAGGTTACAATATATGGCCTATCACATGTTGCTGAAGCGGCAGCGGTTTAAGATTCGAATTGATTAAATAAATATTTTGCAGATCTTGTTTTATGGATTGGAAATCATCGAATGACTTCTCCCGCCCTGCGCGGGGCGGGAGAGAGTGTCAGTCCGACTTTTAACGACTAAAACCCACCCTTGTTCCTTCAGTCGCCCTTTATGTTCCGCGGCCGCGGTAACTAAGAACTATTTCGCAGCCCCTCTGTTGCATAACTGAGGTTTCAAACTTTGGCTTTTGCCTAAATACTCATTAAGTTAGCTAACACCAGAACCACCAGAGAAACACTACATAACATCACGCTATGACACATAAGAGTAGAACAATAACCAAACAGCTAGTAACATTCGGTGAACCGTGAATGCCAGCATTATTTGAATCAATGATTATAAATTACTAGAAGTTGTATATAGTTTTTGGCACTACACCCACCCTAAATTCGGACCACTATTCATCGTACGATAATAATTGCATTAGTCACCGAAATGTGTTCGATAATTCTGCCTACTTATGAAAGATGATTATTTTAAGTCGTAACTGAACCTTACATCAAAAAGAATACCTGGAAAAAGTCACGAAGTTAAGACTTACCCGGTTTCAAACCCACGACCTCATAAGCATGAGAGTTGCGACTTAGCCATTAAGTCAACATGATAAATAAATATCATTATCACCAAAACACCTCAACATACAAACAGAACTGGTGATAACCTTTTATTGAACAATAACCTCACAACTATTTACGTTCTGTAATGAATATAAATTGAATTGTAAGCACTTTTTGTTACAATTGTCAATTGCTATCTAAAGGTGTATATTTCACTCACACTTTATTGAGAAGTAGTCATAAGATCAGAATCCAGAATTTGTTTGTCTGTATCAATATTATATTTTTAGACTCCCGCATGTATGTCTATGGGCTTGACTGGCCTTGATGGGCCTTACTGTGACCCTGACTGCTAAGCCGTAGATTGTAGATTCGATTCTTACCCAAAACAAATCTCAGTGTGATGTGATGTTTGTTATGTATAAAAGAATTTTTAAAACTTTTTTTTATGAAATGTGGATATTGAATCGGGTATAATTATAATAAATATCAAGATAATGATAAGCCATATTTATATCTAACTATTGCAAAATTTCGACCTCGTAACTACAACATTGTCCTTTAACAAACAAAGAAAATAGTATCTTCTAAATCTTTACAATACTCGTATAAATTCAGTTCCCCGCTTATCTCACTACTAAGCCTCATCCTAAACGCATCATTGTAAAATAATACTCTCATATGCGTCTCCGCACGCAATCTTTGACACGATGCACGTGCATACATGGACTTCACGACAACATGCTACTTGCAAATAATAATAAGGCTTTAAAACTAAAATATTGGTAGAATAGTTTACTTCGAATAGACCATTTAGGCTCTTATCAATTGCCGAGGAGTTGGTCAGAAAGTTGAAGCGTTTTGCGTTCCAAGTTGTAAGGTAAAGGTTGATTGTCGATAATTATGCGGTTCTGACTTTATCGAATCACATAGTTTAAATTGTCTTCTTTCTCTATCATCATCGTTAGTCTCTAAGCGTCCACTGCTGGACATTTTCCTTAGGTAACTTTTTTACAGCATGTGGTTCTGTGCCGCCTGTAACTAACGGTTTACTCCGACCTTCACAAGGTCATCTGTCCATCTGGTGGAAAGCCGTCTAATGCTATGCTTGCCAATACTGGACCGCCATTCAAAAAGTTTTTTCCCTATTGGCCATTGGTTCTTCGAGGTACGTGCCTAGCCTACTGCCGCTGCAGCTTAAAGACTCGGTGAGCTATGTCGGCAACTTTAACTCTCCTACGGATCTCCTCATTTCTGGTTCGATTTTCCTATTGCAAAGAATTCTTTCACTGTTAATTCGATTCTCAGTGTCAGCAAAAATGTTACTAGGTAGTAAGTAGCCCAGACTACCTACCTTACTAAGCTTTGTTTTCATCGCGAAAAATAAATGATACGTAGTAAGAAATCTATAAGTAACCAATTTGATAATATACTTTGTTAATTTGCACCATTTCATAAATTTAGAGACGTGGCCTACATTTGCAATCAATGTTGGCTAATATCGCTACTGTTTAGTTTAAACCGTACTGTATAAATTATATGTTGTTTACTACATGTCATAGACTTATTCTGAATTTGATCTATGAAAATGTAACGTAGAATATTTTAGATAGTATTGAATTTTCGCGTTCTTAAAGAAAAATATTGCCTATTTTCTTTGACTTAAGATCTCCTTTTATTCTAACACCAAAAACATTCCAAGCCTTTATTATTTTGTATGCAACGTCAATATTGATAACCTAATCACCCAGTTATCCAAGAGACACCAACAAACAAACTTTTGACACTAAATTTGCGCTAGATTCGAGAATTTCCAGCAATTCTCTCCAACATAGGCATAGTGGCCTTGAGATTGAGGAACGCAAGCGAAATCAAATAACGTTATCACAATGTAAGTAGCAAATAGACATATCTCGGAATCGTGATTACGTACTTTTGGAACAGATTCGCGGTGTCAATGTCCTTTTATCAAAGGAAGATACGCCTCGTGGCTGTGACAAAAAATACAGTAAGTGTTTATTAAGACATCTCTTTTTCTCAACGGATGTGAGATAAGAGGATAATTGTTTATTGTGGGATTAAAATTTAACGCTTTGAAGTATTCTTTTGACGATGGCGGGTTGTCTGGCCCTTACAAGTTCAGTGGCTTCTGAATAGCACGTTTGTTGTTAGAAGGAAGATGAGCCAGTTTTTCCTAAATGTCTTTTGATGTTCTATGATTTATTGAATCTTTAGTGTAGTGATAAATATGCTGCTAATAAATTTAAAGCCTACAAAAATAAAGACTCTGATTTTGATTATGCGTTACTTCTTCAAACGTTAGAAAACAGAATTCTGAAACCAATAGCATTATTTTTCTCACTCTTTAGATTTATTAAAAGCTAACCAAAACTTAAATTAAGAGCCTAGTGAAGCAGATTCTAATGTATAATTTCCTTCAATGCATTGTTTTTAAACGAATATCGGATTCTTCGAAAGCAGAAGTGTTCGCTAATGTTATCTATAATCCTAATGGTATTTTGGCTTCCTGCCAGGATCTACTTCGGTTAAAGGAACCAAGCATGCGTTCATTGACAAGTGCATGGACAGTGCCATCCGAACCACGCCCATTGGCGACCTGATTCTAACATGAGTTTTCTACTGTTCAAGACCGGAATGAATAACAACTGAATGATTAGACGTTATTGGCAAGGTTCACCTTACATCATCACCAAAAGTGGATGGGGAACTAGGCCTTTTAATGATTGGTATAAACTATATAAATCATCGACTTAGTTTTTTTCTACTTTTATTCTTAAAATGCTGCGAGGCAATAAGTCTTTTCCGGTAGCAAATGCGCTCTTTATTTTCTATTAGACTATTTTTTAGGTAACCTCAAATGCCTTTGCATTTTAGTAGTCATTCAGATTTTTTTTGCTGCTCTCTTTTCTCTATTTTTTCTTTGCTGAATCCAAAACAGTTGAATCGTCATCCTGAGCTACTTTGACTTCGCAGTTTCCTGGTAGTCGTCAATGTTAAACGTGGCTTTTAAATGTTTCAGTGGTTGGTACAAATTTGACGCATTTATCAAAAAAATCTTGACTTTCAGCTACATTGAGTCCAGCGATTCCTCCACCACATGTTGTAGTGCCACTCTTATGTTGTTTCCTTTTGGCACATGTAATAATTTTGACAATAATGTTTGGGGCCAATGTCCAGCACTAAGCTTCTACGATAATCCTTTACAATACAACTCAACTTAAATTGCGCATTACCCCACATCAGTGGTTTAAAAATGCGGTGACAAATTGGTATACTGCCAATGTTTTTTTTTTATAATGGTTTCGGTCAAGCACCTCTTGCGTAGACATAGAGTCTGCGACATATGCTTGGACTTTTTTCAATTCCTATATTCATATCTACGAATAGCGCTTTGAAATCAGAGCATCTAATAAAAACAATAACGAGTTTTCGCAAACATCTTAATTCTATCTTTGAAATGTTTCAACGCTGAGGAAAAAATACGTTCAATAAGAGATTTTTACTTCTGAGTGCCAGAAAAAATCATTTGTGCAATATTGTTACGTCCAATTTCATTATCATGTTCAGTTTTTCAATGCCATCTATTGTTTTTCTAATTGCTGACGTTTTAAGCCTTACGAATTGTTACATCCCTGATATGTATAGGTTTATGCTGAGACCACATGAAATGCATTGTCATCATTATTTTATTTAGAATACATCTTAGTGTGTAATACGGGGTTCCAGACCCCTCAGTCTGTACTCATTCTCCAAACGGAACGGTTGTCAAATTCGGTCCTATCCATTATTTTAATTAATATAATTAGTTTAAATTAAAATAGTCTTTTTTTTAAAAAGACATCCTTAAGGACTCCCGTAACATTTTGGTGGCAGCGGTGGGATCCGGAAATTCCCAGTGCCCGTTCCGCAGACTCGCGCCGGATCTCTAACTATCGTGAAACATCCTAAAATAAAGAACAAAACTTAATTAAATAAGTGAACTTACCACACACTGTGTTACCTGTGTAAAACTCCTAATCGTAGTTCCGTAACCACACTACGAATCCTGAAACAACTAGTGTTCTAAAAGGAATACGTTATCTTGTGTCAGTGTCCTGCAAAGTGGAAAATAAAATCCGTATCCTGTGAAGTGAAAAATAAAATCTGTGTCCTGCGAAGTAAAAAATAAAATCCCTGTGAAGTGGAAAATAAAACCCGTGTCCTGTGAAGTGGAAAATAAAAATCTGTGTCCTGTGAAAAAAAAAAAAAAATCCGTGTCCTGAAAAAAAAACCGTGTGTTGTGAAGTGAAAATCCGTGTCTTGAAAAAAAAAAGACACTCCAAACCTTCCTACTTTTGAGTGACGGTCACTCATTTCGACGAAATAATCATTCGCCGCATACCGTGCATCGGAATGTCCCGAGTCAGCGTCGCCGTCGCCGTCGCGCTCTTATCGGCCGCCCACGTATTAACAATACAGTGAGTCTTTGGTCATTGTTTTGAATTTTAATATTAGAGTTCCTTTGGCACATGTGCAAAACCTTTTCGCTGTTATTATATGTTGTTATTATATTGAATTAGAGTCCTGAAAATAACTTGGCGAAACTCTTCGCTTCCTTTGTTAGGTTAAAACAATTATGCTAAGTGCCAAAATCGAAGAGCCCTCTTCTGAAAAATCCGAAGAACTCGTAGAACCTAAAGGTAAGTCATCTCGTCAACCTTCGCCATCCTCTAGAAGTACTAGGTCTAAATCAAAAACTATCGAGATGGAGATCAACGCCTTACTTAAGTTCATTAAGCCGTATGACGGAAGCAGGGAGCACCTAAATGCATTTATTATCATGGATTTGCTAATATCTCCTCCCTCGTTCAACCCTGAAACGCTAAACTCACCTGTGTCAGATCCTCTCGCCCTGAACGACGACGATATTCTCCCATTACCTGAAATAGAACCTATCCCTGAATCTTCTGAAGTCCTGAAAGAAGATACTAATAATGACTTACCTGCTATCCCTGGATGCTCGCCGACTCCATACGCTCCAACTGCGACCCCACAGCAACCAGATAATAACCCTGGAATTGTTGATAATCTACTTGATTTATCCGACGATAATTATCCCGCGTTCCTAAAGACAATAGCTCGCAAAGATAAAACGAGCTTCAACACTGTAATCCAAGAACATAACGAAGATATAACTAAATCTAGATATAAAATAATTATTCTACCTACCTCTATAGACCTTGATGAGTCAAATCCATATGTTCAAAATATTATAGATAACATGCCCAACAGTTCGGAGATTATCGGCAAGGAAAGATCTTTGAACTCATTCATTTCATTCGAAAATAAAGACAGAGTATATTATCTCCTCTTTTTCAAAGTTCATCACTTTGACAAATCCGATTATCCCGATATTTACGAGAGCCTTAAAACAATCAGAAACGAACTAATTATCAAATTAGATCTAAATTCAAACCCCGATATCTCTATAACAGATTTTAAAAACCCATTTGATACTTATCAATATATTAAGATATACAATATGCTTCTCTATTTGTTTAATAACAGTAACATAAATATACATATATACAAAGGGTCAATCATATATCCATCCTTGTCTGAAATTCCCAAGATACTTAAGGAAAATCATGACATACCTATCGCTGGACATTTAGGTAGTAATAGAATGCTTAAGCGCATTCAAGAAACCTTTTATTGGAAAAACATGCGGACTGACATTGAGAGTTTCGTCAAGAAATGCGTACAATGTCAGACTAACAAAGCCCTTAGACAAGTAAACCGGGCTCCCATGCAAATAACGAGTACATCGACTCAACCCTTTCAACGCATATCCCTAGATGTAGTCGGTCCACTACCTGAAGCAGGTCCTGCTAAACTAAGATATATACTGACCATCCAAGATGATCTAACGAAGTTCTCTTCTGCTTATCCGATTCGAAGCACTACTGCAGAAGAGACTAGCGAATGTCTTCTTCACTACATATCTATCTTTGGGATCCCAAAAATGATCCTAACAGATCAGGGAACCAATTTTACATCTGATCTATTTCGTAAAACTTGCGAATTCCTTAAAATAAAGAATCTTTGGTCTTCCCCGTATCATCCGCAGACGCAAGGCGCCCTTGAGCGTAGTCACTCTACCCTCAAAGAGTACCTCAGATCCTTCGTAGATGAAGAACAGTCCAACTGGCCCCGATACGTGTATACAGCCATGCTTACCTATAACACCTCCATCCACTCAACAACCAATTTCACACCATACGAACTAATGTTCGGAAGCAAACCCATAATCCCAAATTCAATTTATGACGAAGCCCCAGGTGCTACTTACCCTGACTATGTCCGTATGCTCCAGAATAGGCTGAAATATTGTAGAGATAAAGCTCTCGACTCCATAAGAAAATCCAAGGAGTCATCTAAAACCTATTATGACACTCGCACTCGCCCTGCGAAATACAAAGTTGGCGATTATGTGTACATAAAAAATCATCTGCGAATGCGCAAGGCACTTTCACCACTGTGGAAAGGGCCCTACAAGGTGGTTAAGATTAATGGTAACAACACACTTACCTTACTTATTAATCGACGTCATGTCACCCACCATTACGACCAAGTAAAACTGGCAGAAGTAACCCTGTAATAAAAATAAAAAATAAAACATATATCTCTCTCTCGGGTCGGTCCCTCATGTCTGAGGATCGTGGTCAGCACTAGGGTTGCACCTGGAGCGGATGATCTGCCTCCACCGGTTTCTGTCCAGCGCTTCTCTTGCAATGGTGTAAAATTTGTCTGACGCCGAGTCTTTTAATTGATCGGCCCATCTTGTTGGTGAACGACCGCGCGATCTTTTGCCTTCGGTGTTCCCAACCACAATCAATTTTTCCAGATTCTCGTCCCCTCTGCGCACTGTGTGGCCAAAATATGACAAGATACGTTGACGGCATAAGGAGGACAACCGAGTTGTTATTCGGAGTTGAGCCAGGATCGATGCATTGGTGCGTTTTGCTGTCCAAGGTATCCTCAGCATTCTTCTCCAACACCACATTTCAAAAGCATCAATCCTCTGTCTCTCTCGGGCCAAAATTGTCCACGATTCCACTCCATACAAGAAAATAGGGAATACCAGGGCTCGTATCAATCTGGTCTTGGTTTTGATACCTATTCCTCTCTTCTTCCAGATGTTGTTAAGCCGGGACATAGCATCTTTTGCCATCCCGATCCTCCTTTTGATCTCTGGGACACAGCTGCCGTCATTGTTGATTTGGGAACCCAAGTATATGTAGTGGTCGACGTTCTCAATGCCAGGAATGTTGCAGAGGGCATTTGATAGCTTTCCGGCTCGATCAACTACCATCACTTTAGTTTTGGCTCTGTTTACTGCTAGACCGATTTTGCCACTTTCTGTTTCAAGTCTCCTAAATAGCTCATTCATATCTTCCATGGAAGTTGCCAGGAGGATGGTGTCGTCCGCGTACCGAAGATTTGATAATCTTTTGCCACCTATAGGGAAACCTTTCTCCCAGTCTTCCATGGTTTTTCGAATGATATGCTCTCCGTATATGTTGAAAAGTGCAGGGGACAAGATGCAACCCTGTCTCACTCCTTTTTTAGCCTGGAACATATTAGAGCATTCCGTGCCTATTCTGATAAATGAGCGGTTTTCAGTGTACAGACTCTGAATTAAGGCAACGAGGTGTTCCGGAGCTCCCATTTCGAGTAGCACATTCCACAGTTTATCCCATTGCACGCAGTCAAAGGCCTTTGTATAGTCAATAAAGCATAGTATGACGGGGTTGTTAAATTCCCTGCTTTTTTCGATGACTTGGCGAACGTTCAGTATTTGTTCCCGCGTCCCTCTGCCTTTTACAAATCCTGCCTGCTCTTCGGGTATCTGTCGGCTTAAAAAGTATTTCAGACGTTGATTTATTACATGGAGAAGGATCTTACTTGCATGAGATATTAACGCAATTGTCCTGTAATTTCCGCAGTCTTTGGAAGAACCCTTCTTATGCAACGGTATGAACACCGATTCTGTCCAGTCTTTTGGCCATCGTCCAGTACTCCAAATGGTATTGCAGAGTTCGGTGATGGCCTTTGTGCCTCGCTCACCAAGGTTTTTTAATATTTCGGCAGTGATTGCGTCCTTACCCGGGGATTTGTTGCACTTAAGAGCTTTGATGGCATGCTCAATTTCTGACGCGAGGATGTCAGGTTCTTCTGTCGCCCATGTAATGCTAGCGTTAATTGGTTCTCCCGTGTCATATAACGGTCATTCTCCGATTCGGCGTTATTTGCCTAATTACCGTAACCATTTTTATTTTTCACTGATTTACCTTAAACTCATTAAAATATGAAACTAGTAAAAAATACGAATTCAATAATAAATGAGGCATGTTTTAATTACTGGTAGTTTTCTAGTTATTGAGACTTAAAAAAATTATGAGTACGGTAATTAGAAAAGTTTAATATCTTATGCCACGGTAATTAGAAAACACTGTCAATTTTAAGTAAAATGTGATATAATATAATAAAAATAACACACATTAATAATTTGTATACATCTATTTATATAAAATGAATCCCTATTTCCCTTTATCACCTTTGGACCGATTTCACTAATTCTTTGTTGTGTTTGTTATTGTTTGGAGAAGATACAAAATTAAAAATTAAAAGGGTACTTTAGAGTAGTGTAGGTTAGAGTAGGGTAGAGTGGGATATAGTAGGGTAGGCTAGAGCAGGCTAGAGTGGGATATAGTAGGGTAGGCTGGAGTAGGCTAGAGTATGGTATAGTAGGAGTGAAGCCGCGGGTTCATTTTCGCGTTATTTTCATACAGATAATTTACATTTTTAAATATAGATATAAAAAAACAAAAACATGTAAGAATATAAAAAACAGTAGCCCAACGGCATCGGGAACAGGGTCCCAGCTACCGGTGATCAGGGCTTCAGAGAGAAGAACTTCCTAACGATGCGAGCCGTGTCCAAAAGCTTCTGAATAAAGTCCTAGATCCAGCCATCTGACGAGAGCCTCCTTGGGTGTTGGTCGAGACTCTTGGCTATTAAACCATTGGCAGAAACAACTATCGGCACATGACCGTTGAGTCCACATTCAACATGTCAACAATATCGCAAGCCAAGTCGATACTTAATTTTTATTATCTTTCTCGATCTTCACAAGGTTCTTGTCACGCGGGACCGTTAAGTCAACGAGCATTGCGCGCCGCTCCAATCAATCCACCACCACTATATCAAGCTTGTTTGCTACAACAGTCCTTTCAGTGATGATGTATCGACCCCAGTACAATGTGACATTGCCATCTTCAGATTATACGAGGCCGTATCTCAGAGCAAGATGCTGATTGATAATCCTGGCTACTAGGTTGTGCCCATTCAAGTCCTCTTTGTTAGCAAGACGAGAATAATCAGAGATAGTGTGTCGAATCGTTCTCCCGTCAGGTGACACGCCCGACATAAGTCAACCGTACCATCTTTCACAATAAATTCCCGACAATTATTCGTCATGATAACCTCATCCATAATTGTACAGACAAAACCTTCGGTTTCCCCAAATAGGTCACCAAATTGTAGCTACTAAACTGACACTAAAAAGTCTACATCGGGCCCATGCAGGGCCCGGAAAAGCCGCCCGTGTAGCGCCTTACTCTGCCATACTTCCTCACGATCCTTTGCCTCAAGCACTACAAGTTTGCGCCAGTTCTCTTTAGTTAAGGAGAGCGGAGTGAGGTTCTTGACCACAGTGACCACATCTCGGATTCTCGGTGCTGACGTAAGGAACCACGTCAGCTTTAAGGAAATATTCCTGGAGATACAACCTCCGGGTCTCGCGGTTGAGGAGAGACTTAGCATTAAGAAAGCCTCGTCCTCCACATATCCGCGGGATTATATATATATCCCGCGGATATGCCTCATCAACTCATCACTGATGATCGCGGGTGATGCTCAAGCGCGCTTTGCATGTAGATTGACTTCTGTACCCATCTATTTTGAGGCTACAGTTAATAAATAAGAATTAATTTTTCATACAACGGTAATTATAAACATACGGTAATTAGTATACGGTAATTAGAAAACGATAGATTTTCTTAAAAATTTCGGAAACCAACAAAATATGCAAATACTAGCTTATTACAACGTACGGAGGCCAAAGTACTGCCTCGATTTACATGATCAACTTAGGTCTAACTTAAAAAATCAAATTTATATAATGTGAAACGGTAATTAGAAAAGTTTGTAACCAAGGTTACGGTAATTATATACAAGAGCGCTTTATTAGCGGTACACTAACGTTAGAGACGTGCAACTGCTGATGTTTCGCGGTACACATGGAGGAGACGAGACGCATTCGGAAGTGGTGTGCCAAATACTGTTTTTTAGGGGTGTGCACTCGAGAACAGAATATGTCACGGTAATTATAACTTTCCATCGGACATCCGATAATTTAATGATAATTATTTATAGACTGGTTCTAGTGAGTCAATATTTTACTATGCGATACACGTTGTTTAACACCATTTAAAATGTTGAATAGATCAAAGTAAACCTGTAAGTCATAAAAATTACAAGTAAGTTTTAACATTAAGACAGTGTGCGGACACGTTACGGTAATTAGAGAACAGAGGTTTTTGAACTTAGATTAAATTAATTTAGTCTTAAATACTTTAAACAGAAGCCTGTGTTTTTGTTTATGGCTAGATAGGGATGCTATCTAACATATAAAAAATATTGGATGATTGAATATGATAAAAGTACGGATTATTCAAGCCCGGACACGTAAAATTTGCTTTTCGGAGAATGGCCGATAACTCCGCGCAATAGTTCTTCCAGCGGTCTAACACTTGAGCCACATTTGTAAGTAAACGCCCGTTTTTGTCTTCAATGGCGCAGGTTCTCGGCTTTCGTGTTCCAGACAGCTCTTTTACTTTCTGAAAAAGGTATCTGGATTCGTTTTTCATTGCGTGCTGTTCAAGTTCGAGGCAGATTTCGTTTATGTGGTTTTCATAATCTCTCCGACAGCTTAGTTGGACTTGACGGCTCAATTCTGCGTACCGTTGTTGATCTTCAGTTGAAGATATGCCGTTCTCCTTTAGCTCACGCCTCTCAAGGATGATTTGAGCTGTCTCAGGTGTGATGAAATCCTTCATGGCGGGTTTTTTCAGCTGATTTATTCTAGCTGATTCCTCTATCTTCGCTTTGAAGTATTCCCATTTACGGTCACTATCTGTCATGCCATCTGGAAAGTCTCCCATTCTTTGTCGAAAACTATCTCTGAAGCCAATGAAGTTTAAACTTTGCATATTCGGAGCTACTTTGGGTTTTTGTATATTCTTTAGCCGTAGTTGAACTGTTGCTACAAGAAGCTGATGGTCGGAGCCACAATCAGCACCGGGAAAAGTAGTGGCGTTCGTCACTGCGCTTCTCCATCGTGTTCCTATCAGTACGTAGTCAATTTGATTCCTATATCTGTCGCCAGGCGATATCCAGGTGTACAATCTACGGATAGGGTGTTTAAAGCAGGTGTTGGTGATGGTGAAATTTTCTTCACAGCAGAACTGCATCAGACGGTCGCCTCTATCATTTCGCTCTCCGATTCCATATTTACCCGCAACACGACGTAGGTGGTCATCTTCTTTGGTATCTCCAACTTTGGCATTAAAGTCCCCCAAGATGATCGTAACTTCTCGTTTTGGGAGTTCTTTGAGTACTGCGGTCAGCGCATCGTAGAAACCTTCCACTGCTTCTTCAGTTGACTGTGCTGTGGGGGCATATACCTGCACGATGTTGAGCCTGCACGGGATAGTGTTCATTTTGAGTGTAATTATTCGATCGTTTACCGGATTGTATCCTACAACACACTTGTTTAGTGACGCCGGTACGATGAAAGCCACTCCCTTGCTGCTATCGTCTTCTGGACCAGAAAAATACACTGTACTCCCGAGGTCAGATGTATAGTGGCCCCGACCTTTCCAGTGTGTTTCGCTCAGCCCTAGCAGGTGAATGTTCTTCCTCTGCATTTCGTTTTCTACAATTCGTAGTTTGCCAGGTTGATTAAGACCGCGCACATTCCACGTTCCGATGCGATGGGGACGACGAATCGACTTGTAGGTGTTGTCATCAGTAGCTGAATTTCCATGCGGTGCCTGACGAGCCGCACTCGCATGGCCGGTAGCACATTTCACACCACCTCTCCCGGAAAGATGGCGCCGGGCGTCAGCCGGATCACCAGACATACTATTTTCTGTTCTTCCTTTCATGCTGACTCTCTTGGGAATATAGAAGCAGTGGTTTCCCGTTGCCTTCTGCCCCAGTTATTTTAGGAGTTATTTGAACTCCAAGGTCGCTGCGGCCTCTTCGATCGGTTGCCCGACCGGTGGTATGGTTATACCGCCATTGCTCGGTCGCCAGAGCCTCGTCCGTTGTCTAGCAGGGAGCACCGCGCCGGCCATGTAAGCCACCGCCGTTAGCTATTCGTACGAACCACCAACGCGAGCAGGTGAGGTTGACAATTGGGGTCGGCGAAGATCTTAGAGCCGTTCTCCCCCTTACTCCCCAAAACATATATATATATATATATATATATATATATATATATATATTATTTAGACATAAATTAGACTTACCTTAAAATTATCCTAAACTTACCTTAGACTTACCTTAGGTTATTTTTACAGTTCGGCTCAAGGCCAACCTAACCAGAGTTTCATCGAGCCAATCAACTCTAGTTCCGGACTCTACTTTGATTATTTAGGAAAACTAAGAATAAATAATATTGAGCTTAACATAGTGATGCCTGTAGATGTATCTCACTTCAAACCGCATATAGATAATATTGAATCAGCTCTTTCGGTCACTAAAGAATTATGTAAACAAACCAGAATTATAGAAATTATTCCGACTTGTCACAATAACCTTAAACCATTAACAGTCCGTTTCCAAGATATGAGTAGAGAATTGACAACAATCTCACATCTAATTGATAATAGAAGCAAGCGTTCCGCCTGGATCGGTGGTGGAGGAACAATTTTGAAAAAGATATTTGGCACCCTAGACGAAGACGATGGCTTACAATACGACGAAGCCATTAAGACCTTACAACTAAATGAAAAGAAATTAGCTTCATTAGTAAAAGAAAATGTATTGGTAACCACCTCCGTATTAAGCCAATACAATGCCACTTTAAATAAAATAAAAGAAAACGAGATATATACCACGGAAGCTATTGACAAGCTTTCAGTAAATATTAAAAACATTACTAAAATCACAAATAGTTTACAAATACAAGCAAATGTCAATGAAGTTATTAATGCACTTGAGACATCAATACTTACTCTATCTTTTCAATTAGAAGACATCATTAACGCTATTCTATTCAGCAGTCAAAACATCTTACACCCTGCAATAGCAACCCCCGCGCAACTCCACAAAGAGCTTGCCGATAACTATAGATACCTACCCAGTGACCTTGAGCTGCCTGTATCTTTAGATATTAAGTCCATACATATTATTTTAAGTATTTCTAAGCTAGTTTGTTTTTATACTAATAATAAGGTAATATTTGTAATGCAAGTGCCAATGGTTAAAACTCAGGAATACGTGTTATTTCATAACATCGCATTACCAACGCCACACAATACTTCAAACCCAAATACTTTTAGTCTAATCTTACCTGATAATAAATACATAGCAATGACCAAAGACAAATCCTTCTACTGTGTCTTCAATAGTTTAGAAATCTGTAAAGCAGTGTCTCCCGGAAATTATATTTGTGATATTGAAAATGTATACTCTACCGATGCAAAATCTACATGTGAAAGCGAACTCCTTGCAAAAGTAATTAATGTGAAACCCACTCAATGTCATACAAAAGTCCTCATTGGAGAGGTAAATATCTGGAAACCCTTAGTCAATAATAGGTGGATCTTTGTACAATCAAGACCTAACAAAATATCTATAGATTGTTTAAATAACAGATTACAAGAAACTACTGTCTCAGGTACAGGGATACTTACTATCCCCAAACATTGCATTGTTTATTGTAAATCCACCACGCTTATAGCTAAACATAACACTTTTAATCTAACCTCGCCAATCAGACATTTTCCAGATTTTAACCTAATTAATGACTCTTGTTGTGCTATAAATACAGTGTATGAAAATGCCAGTAATGTACTCCCTGTGAAACTAAATAACATAGACCTAGATGATTTACATACTGATTATAATAATAAGATAAAATCTATTTTAAATAACCTTGAACCTATAGTGCACCCGCCAACTCCACATATTGTAACATATGGGACACACTATTCTATTACAACACTGGCAATTGTAATCTTTATACTTGTATTTCTTAATTACCTAGTTTATAAGAAAATTTGTCAACAATATCGCCGTTTCCGTAGAAATAGAATAACCAATTGTAAAACCTCATCTCAGCCTGAACCTGTGTTAGAAATGATTGATATACAACCAGATTTAGAAACAACGCCTAATACAAGTAATGTCGCTCCACTTAGAATTACAATTTAACCAAGACTTTGAACCAACCCCAAAGTCTCGTCTTAAAGGGGGAGGTGTTACATCCCTGATATGTATAGGTTTATGCTGAGACCACATGAAATGCATTGTCATCATTATTTTATTTAGAATACATCTTAGTGTGTAATACGGGGTTCCAGACCCCTCAGTCTGTACTCATTCTCCAAACGGAACGGTTGTCAAATTCGGTCCTATCCATTATTTTAA
This sequence comes from Athetis lepigone, assembly GCA_033675125.1. Lineage (NCBI taxonomy): Eukaryota > Metazoa > Arthropoda > Insecta > Lepidoptera > Noctuidae > Athetis > Athetis lepigone. The sequence goes on along the minus strand of CM066216.1, from coordinate 14,410,847 downwards.
TTAATATAATTAGTTTAAATTAAAATAGTCTTTTTTTTAAAAAGACATCCTTAAGGACTCCCGTAACATTTTGTTCATTTTTTAACCGACTTCTAAAAAAAGGAGGAGGTTCTCAATTCGGATGTTTTTATGTTTTTTTTTTATGTTTGTTCGCGCATATCTCCGTCGTTTGCCAACCGATCTGAACAATTCTTTTTTGTTTGAAAGGGTAGACTTCCCAAACGGTCCCATTGTCATCAGGTCCAGGATCTGATGATGGTATCATGCCGAAATCGAGGGAACTCCTCAATTTTTATAGATAAACGTACGTTTTTTTTTTAAAGTTACTCTAAAACGTAGTTGGGACTCTAATTAAAAAGTAAAAAATAAAAAACTTTTTCCGAAAAAAAGATAACCGACTTCAAAAACTAAAAGCTCAAAAATAACTATTTCGGAAGTCGGTGGCAAGGCAACACAATTCGACCGGTAGAAGAGAAGCCACCGACTTCCGAAATAGTTATTTTTGAGCTTTTAGTTTTTGAAGTCAGTTATCTTTTTTTTGGAAAAAGTTTTTTTTTGTACGCGTGTACAACTGGTCACATTCGTAGTACGAAATAAAAAATATATCGTTAGCAGGCTTAATACGTCCGAAACACAGCGTTTGCTAAAACATTACACTCCTCTTTCTAATATAAATAAAAGCTTAATTTTTTTAATACTTCTGAATATATCTATTAACTTCTTCAAGTTCAGTTGTACTACATTCCGAACATTATTCCAGTGCCAATTTGTTTCAAATTCAACAACCTACGCTACATCTGCTAATAGTTAAAGACTTAGAAAAATTTGTATGTATGTACAGTGAATGCGTCATAACCAGACATAAACATCGGACCACTCAATTTTCCAATATTATTCGAAGCTAGGATAACAATGGTTTTGATGAGCTATTTGCTTTAAAGTCTATTTTCAAAATTGTGAAATATTTTTAAGACGTTGAACCTAGCATAAACGTCTTATGAGTATACGTATCTGGAAGATATTTCGGAATATATGATGGGCCTGTTTTTAATGTTGTTATAAAAATAATACTGGTTTCTGCCCCTAAATTGGTTTTCGAAGAAAGAAAGTCTAGGCTTACAAGTCCTTAAAGTTAAAGGTCATAGCTCATTACAGCCACCCGGCAGCCACTCCGCATCGACTCGCCTTATAACCGAGGCGATACGGTGACGGTACGGAGTTGATATAGTGAGCACATGCCCATACAAGTCCATATAAAGAATACTAGGCGGTGTGGAGTGGCTGCCGGGTGGCTGTAATGAGCTACCTTTATATCACTGTTGGAGAATAACATAACTGGACAATAGAGTAACTTACTGATACTGAAAGACTTTTTGTAATCAGATCAGTACTTCAGAGATTATCATTGACAATTGAAATATCAGTAGATGACGACATCAACAAAACTATAGAAGGAACACAATCGAAATTTGCAAAACGAAATCTCACAAAGCTTTGCCTGATGAAACCACTTACCGACCGCTAATCACGTACTGACAGGCGATTTCTTAATTTGCTGATCGGCAGCCATATGGGAGTTAAAGGAGGTTAATCATCCCATTTGTAGCAGCTGCCAAACATAATATGGATGATTGATGAGTCGATTGACAGGTTCGAAAAGAGGCCGTAAAAACTTGGTAGTCAGAATCTTCCATGAAATATACAAAATATTTTTTGTATATTCAGGTTTAGCCTGGGCCTCTCATGAGAGTTTAATATTGACTGTGAAGACAATGGTGTTTTTATAGTCAGTCTATCATTATAAATATGGAAAATATTCAAGGAAAAAATATTTAGCAAAGGGTAGCTGGCAGCAACTGTAAGTGTTAGTTGGAACCTTGGGAGAGAGGCCTACGACCATTAATTGACTGACATAATTATCCTAAATGAAGATTATTCTTTTCTTGATGACTCCGTTTGACTCCTACTGCACTGAATTCTTAAAATAGCCTGATACAGAAAGTGTAATTGACTTCGAGTACGGTTTGTAATTTAGTCTGTACGTTCATAATCGTAAACTCTGTGGAATTCATAACAACCATGAAGATGATCTACAATAAAAAAACTGGCGCATTTATTTTATAGTTGAGTCATATGGATTATTTCACTCACCATGTAAACCTTTCTCTTCTATTAGTCTTGTTATTGTTAGAATTATTTTTATACTAAAATTCATAGTCGGCGGGCTATTCACCTTTTTGGCAAGGCCGTCTGTCGACAGAGACGGCGCTATTAGAGCGTTATTCTGTTAGAGTGAGACGAATGGACTGCTGAAAGTGTTGCCGGCATGATTTATTCTCAATAGCAACACTTCAACAGGTGCGTAACCCGTTGCGTTATGTTATTTCGATTCCATGCCAAAATGTGTATTTATAGTTGTGTGTCGCGAAAATATATCATTATCAGTGAACCTTTTATCTGCGTCTTTGATGTCGAGAATGTGTGCTAAGATAATGGCTGCTCTTGCGGTATCTATTAATATAAAATGGTTAACTCACTGACTGGTTGACTGACTGTTGATATATCAACTGGAACCGCTGGTCCTAGAGACATGAAACTTGCAGGGTGTGTTCTTTGTAATAGGATTTTTGGAAATTCCAACCCCTGAGAGGTAAAAAGGTTTTGGTACTTCCATACCCTTTTTACCTCTCTAGGACTCTCGACATACATGCGGGGGAAGCTGCCTGCGAAAGCTAGTCCCATATATTTGCTATTCTACTCCGTTTAGCATCTGTTACTGAACGTTTATTGTTACAATTCATTCAGGAGTTATTTCTTATCGGTTTCGTAGTATTGGGCTTTAATATTTTGACATGTTTACAAATTCGTTTCCGCTTCAAAGAAGTTTTCTGTTTTACGCTTTTTCAAGTTCATGGTCATCGTAATTACGTCTGTTTTTACACGTGGCACCTCCGATGGTGAGAACAAACATTTATGATATGAATTTAAAATTATCACCACACTTGGTTAATTGATGCATGGTCATAGAACTTTATGAAGATAATTAACATGATCTATGAGACTTTTAGATTATATAATTACGTTTCCCATATTTTTTTAAGTCGTGTTTAGTTTAAATGAAAATCTTGTAGGGACACATAGTGTAGGTATACGTTGAATTGATCTAGTTTTTTTTTAAATAAGGTCATATTTTGGCCTTTAGCTGCATTTATTTGGATGGCATACTGTTGGTTACAATATGAACGATTACTGGTTTTGCAATAACTACAAAAAAATGTCCATTTACTAATTTTATTTGTTTGTTCCAGGTAAGTTCGTAAGCAGTACAGATCTTTAAGAGAAAACTTTCAGTAAGTGGAAAATTCTCAAATAAAAATAATCACAAACGATAAAGTGCTTGTTTTAACATTTGATCTTCACTGTCACGTATATTTTAGTATTATAGCGAAAAAAATATTTGAAACGCGCGAAGTACCAGAATAAAATGTTCCTTTAAAATTTATGTTTTAGAAAGATAATATATTTATTAAAATAATGACATGAACTTTTTAGATGAGCCATTTTTATCAATGTTATTTTTGTGCCTCGTTAATATGAAATTTATTTTTGCTGGTTGATGTCTACTTAAAGCCTTTCCCGCCTTATTATAAAACGGTGGCAGCATATGCCACTGAACCCCAAAAACTATTCCACTTCAACCCCAAGACTATTGATTTATTAACTTAATTTTAATACTTAAAATCGTTTTGGGGTTTAAAGTGGAATGAAATGTACGATAGAGCAATAGACCTTAACACATAAAGAGTTATTTTTGCTTGCATGATCTCAAAATATCGACTGCGTTATTCAATACTGAGTTTTCACTGAATAATTTTGGTAAAAGATGAGTATATATTTTAAAGCTTGATTGAGTTTCATTAACCTTGAAAGCAGTATGTTTACTTTAAACTAAATTTCAAAATACTTTAAGAAATGGGTTTACTTATAAATAATATAAATCTTAGTTCAATTAACCTATTTCGATATACTCGCTGTTGCTAAAACATAGGGTGTTTGTATTATGTTTATCAACTTTTAGAGGAATAAATTCTAAGCATATGGGTGTTGAGTCTAGTGGGGTACTGGCCTAGACTATAGTAGCTGTCGGTTTTTTTTTTTAATATATATTTGGTAATTAGTAACTAGAACCTAAATGCATGGTTATACTAAAGTTAAAAAGTGTTAAAAAAATAACTTTTACTTTATCGGTTTGAGTGGAGATCAAAAGCTGACATAAAGCAAAATTTTTAATAAGTTTATTTTTAAAAGGGAATTAATTTTTATTATTATCTCTTATTTTTTTAACATGAGTAAAGAGTAAAAATATTGTTTTTATGTATCGGGCATAAACAGTATTACTTATATACAATTTAATCCGCATGTTTTAATACTATCCCTCATGTTTGTTCATTATCAATTATCAAGCTATTTCTATGTCAACATAATTAATTTAATAAAGGGCAAAACTAAAATAAACTGAAAAAAACACAAATAACAGTCAATTGTTTAAAATATGAAACATAGTTAGCGTCAATTTATTTTGTCACGTGTCCAAACTGTGCCTAAATTCTTCAATTGTCAGACCACACACCTATTTACTTAAGGCGACGATAATTGTGCACTAAAAAGACTTCGACTTTTTTTTACAAACGACTTTTTTTGCAATACTAGCTTTGAAACGGATGTTGAAAAAGTAGGTGATAATTTTATATGTGAATTGAAACTACGTTAAGCGAATTTTTTTCAATTTGCTTGTGTTATTTTCTCTCACCTACTTAGGCGTGTCTAAGTATGTGTGCTTGTATAAAATTGCTGTTTTTTATTTAGTACAAATAAATCGACGACGATAACAGTATATTAAAAATATAAAAGTTTGTGATGATGGATGTATTGGACGTTTGTTACTATTCCACTTAAAAACTACAGAACAAAGTTTGGTGAAACATTTTGAGTAATATAGTTTAAAGATCAAAATAACTGACATCATAACATCACACTATGATCCACGAGAACGGGGCAGCAACCAAAGAACTGATTTGAAGGCAAGTGAATGCCTTGATCCCTTTCACATACACAATTTTCTAGAACTTGCAATATTATTTTTTAAATTACTAGGAAACGTTTACGTGACTGTCTTATGACTATCTTATATTGCTAATAGATAGTTTTTACCGAAAAAGCAAGATGCAATTTGCTTTCTGTTTGATCTCTAGCTCCGCTACTTGAAGTCTGACAGGAACAGAATTTGATACTTCGCCTTAACAGACAGCAGAAAATTGGCATTTGACCAAGACACAGAGCAATAAAAATATTTAAATTGAGTTGAGTGATGTAGATATAAATATATATGTTTGTCTAGTGTAACAGTGTAAAAATAATTCAATTGCTAGAAATAAAGCTTATCTTTACCTTTTATCGATTTATATGAAAATAAAAATACATGTATATGCGAATGTATGGGCTCTTTAGGGATCTATATACAGGGTGGAAAGCTTGAATGAAGAATGGGCCCTGGATGAACACTACCTACTTTAAGTCGTCGAGATAGATTATTTTGTCTAAAGGTAAGGTAAAAAATAAAAATTAAGGTATGTTTATACCTTAGTTATTATTTATTGAAAAAACAACATCCTGTACTTTTATGACGTTAAACGATAGGGTCATTTATAAGTATCAAATCTTTCAAACAAGCACGGTAAATTAAATTGAAGGAAAATTTTACTTTACTTTGGAAATTAAAGGGCGAACTTGACCGTCGATATTTTCTCTCAATTGAAATAAAATTCTTAAGATTTATAGTTTTCCTTTAATTTTTAACCATGTCTGTTAAAGAGATTTGGTCCTTATTATGAATACAATCTAGTTGTCAAATCAAGCGTTCATTATTGACGTATTTGTACAAAAATAGGTACGCTCCCAATGAAGATAATTATTGTAGGACTGTATAAATTGACAATAATTACCTAACAATTTATACAATTATAATTATGTCTTGTCACAGAGTTGGTACAGAAGGATCATTGTGTACAATGACATGAAAACAGGAAGCTAATTCAACTGTTTTCTGAATTTATAATATTAATATTAAAGGTACTTTAAACCTTCAAACAGACGTGATTCGAGATACAATAGAAAGATAATAGCAGCCCGACAGCCGGCTGTCGGTTGGTCCGTGGAAGGTTATAATGTGAAAGGAATCGTGATTATCCGAAAAAAACTGTTGTCCTAAGGAAGTCTCCCCTTTTTTCTCTGTTCTTTGAAATCTATATATTACAACTGTATATACTTATCTAATGCACTACAATAATCTATTCATATAGGTACTACAACTTTTTCACTGCTCATAACAAAAATAAGTCCTGGGGTGAGAATTAAACTCATCAATTATTTTGTCTCTACTTACTCTTGTATGATACAGACAAACATTTTGCTGTGTTTTATAAAGCTTTCATAGGAGTTTAAACCTTCTGAGAATCTTGTACAGTGGTACTAGCGGTTGATAAATCGCGATCCGGCCTGTGCACCGCAGTGCAATTGTGTCACCTAATTGTTTGCTTGTCGCTTGCGCTTAAACCATGGAGTCGCCTTGTTTGCATATTAATTTAAGTTGCAGGCTAAAAAAGTATATTGTTAAAAAATAACTAAACAAGTTAGTTGAACAGTATGATTTTTTTTGGGCTTGCGTTTAAATAACGAAATTAAGTTTTTTAACTGTAGTAAATAGTTTCTAGCTTCTTTCTTCGTATAAAGTAAAGATCCATCTATATTTATTAAGAGATTTAGTTTGTTTGTAGTATGTAATATCTGGTAGTACACGTCCAATTACCAAAAATATTTCACTGGTCCAGAGTTTTTCTATTACCGAGTGCCATAGCCAAAGTATTGTGTTTGTAGCATTTACTTGGTTTTAAATTTTTCATTGAGTCCCTGACGGAATCACGGTTAGATGCTTTTAACCCTGAATTTTAGGCCAGTTCACAAAGCATCTTCCTACCTTAATATTTAGTTCTCGTAAACCAAAAAAAAAATGTATAACAAAAAGCGACTCCACCCTTATTTCCAATGTTTAGTACGATCGGTATACGATTCGAGTCGACCGCATGTTTGCGGCTGATCGCTCTACTAACGATATGCGATTGGCGAGATACCGCGTTTTGAAAAGTTTTTGAGATAGGTGCCTACAAATTAAAAAAATCGAACTACTCGATTTGAAAAGCACGTAAAGCTCTTGATTCCCGTGGTTAATTTTACATATTTGACAGTTGTTACTGGCAGTCTGAATAGGCGAGACGACAAAAAAAAAGTAATTAGTCCGTCAGATAGATTGTCAAAAATTTTTGGACACGTATTTTTTCTTTTTTTTCGTAAACGAAGAATGACGACGATACAGTGCGTTGAAGATACGCATGACGTCACGATCTTATACAATTTTTGCAGGACGGTGACGTCAAAAGCACCCTCTCCGGAACTTTGTTGCTCTTTATCTTTGTATTTTTTTTATTAATTTGATCAAACAAAAAATACGTGTCCCGTATTTTTGGCCGATCTATCAGACGGACTAAACGGAATGCCATTTAATGGGGTCGTCATCCTTATTCTGTCAGACTGACTATGTCCAAATAAGGTGTATCGCTGCACTCAGTGATTGGGTTGGTTGATAGGTCGTCGTTCTATGTAAAAGACTGGTATGCCAGTGTACTAGTACCCCAACATTACTGGGAAAAGGCTAGGGAGAAAACGAGCTTTTTGTAAAAATCTCATTGTGATAGAATTTAATGAAATTAGTTTTAGGTGAGGATGAATTAAAAAAAAAGCCTTTTGGTGCCTGCCTGCAGCCTGTTTATCAAAGTCACACTTACTTGCCAACCACTAGCAAAACCTTGTGCTTAAAAGTCATACTGGTCCAAACATTGAGCCATCAAGACATGTGTAATGAAATGTATACCCTCAATTAAAGTGAATACGATACAAATTGCAACCAAGGTTGGGACGTCAGTTTTAATTAATAAACACAATTATATCAATCAGTGCAACGTATCACGAAATCTAGATCATAAACATAAAGTACCAACAAATTGCTGTTTTATTATGTTTATTACGTTTTTGATGGGATTTCGTAATTCTATTAATGTTTTATTATTATTCTGGGAAATTTAATACATTAATAATCTTCTATGAGTATTTTGTAGCTTCCTAGAAAGGGATATATGGTCATAGACTTTTAATTGGCCTTAGTTTTAGTAATCTGTTTTTTTTTATTTTCTGTTATTAGCTGTAAGTTTTCCTAATAAAATAAAATAAAATAAAATGGAAATTGTGTTGAATCACTTTTAATATTGTTGGGATGACCTCGCCTCACCATACTATTCCAAGCTGCATTTCCCTGCTGTCTTGGATCCCGCAACGAAATAAGACAGAAAAATATATAAACAAGTACATTTCGCGCAGGTGGCAGAAAATTATTTAGACCTACTTACACAACACGTACCTAAACAGATTTAGCGCTGAACAGATTCAGATTATCACTGCATCCCTGTCAAATAGTTTGAAGTAGAAAAAGACAGGACGATGTTTAAACTAAGTCTAGCACTAAACTTAGTGCAAAAGGGCCTAAATCTATAGCCACTAAGTAAAGATTTACATTGATAATTTTAATGATGATGATGAGAGAAATTAAATTCCAAATTGCTCAGTACCATTATATTTATTTAGCACAGTTTAAGGACCAAGTAATATCGAAGCTTTTGGTTACTTGATCTCCTGTCAAAAACATGATTTCGAAGTTAATCATAGCTTTCTATCTACATCTATGAAATTATAATCTGTCTGATTGGACGATATACCAACGCACAACCCAAACCGCTGGTCCTTTAAAGACATGAAACTTGGTGGGTGTGTTCTCTTCTCTATAATGAGTAGATATCCTCGAATTAAGGATTTTCGAAATTCGACCCCGAAAGAGTAAAATAGAGGATCAAAGTTTCGACATTCGTGCGGGCGAAGTCTTGGGTGGAAGCTAGTTCCTTATAAAACACCTACGGAAGCAAAGCAATAACCGAAGCTATTGGAAAACCACTGAGAAGGCTAGTAATTATGTAAAATACTCCGATCATTAACCTACAAATTGAAATCGACACCATGATAATAACTCTCAGATTTCCTTGACATGTCGTCAGGCTGCTATTTACGTATCGGCTATCGAACCACTGTTGATTGTCGACTCCGCCCAGTTGAGCACATAATTAATGTCCTAAAGACCCCTTTTGACACCATAAAGTAATTTGTACCGATTTGTAAGCAAATTGACAACAAATTGACCTGTTTGGCGAAAGCTTTACTACTCAGTACTTGTTTTTCCCTTATAAAGTGAGGGTACTTAGTTAATTTCAGAGCTTTTTGCCCTTTTGTGGTGAGACGTGGAAGGAATTTTAAGTGGTTCAGTTTGTATGGAGTACAGCGCGTGGTAAAGAAACCGGCGAAGTGTGAGTCGGAATAAATGGCAGAAAAATCACATTGCTATACGGTAGCCCCACTATTTATGGTGGCAATAAAAAAAACATTATCTGAAAATTTCAACTGTTTAGCAGTCATGGGCAGTACAACACGCCCTGGTGACAGACGGACAGCAGATAAAATCTTAGTAATAGAGTCCTGAATTTATCCTTTGGGTACGGAACCCTAAAAAAATACAGGACTAGACACTTTAAAAAATATTAAAGTATTTTCTTCGACGTATTATTCCAATCACTGTGAAATTTTCATGCTATTTATAAATGCAAAAAACTGTCTTCTCGCATATTAGTTCTACTTCTATCAGCCGTTTTCAGCGTCGTAAGAATGAGAAGAGCGGTACGCAAAATTCAGCTCTATTCAGCTATGTCCATAGAAAACAACAATTTTAAGTATTCTTTTTAGTTTCTTCTAAATCTAATTCGATCGTCGAACAAATAGATGCACATATCAATTATCTAAAGAACATTTTGTATCGGTCAATGTATCTTAAGTATTGCAATTTGATTCTAGCGGTTTTTAGTTTGGGTGAAACCGGGTCATTGTGGTTACTTATTTGGTGAGGTACAAGCTGTAAACTCTAGGACCGAAATACTGTCATAAGTACTAGCGATACTCGCGGTTTCATCTGAGTTTATGATAAGTATACCAAAAACCATAAGGTAGCATGAAACCAGCATTAAGACTGCTGGTCCAGGCGCTTTAAAAATCCACCAATAGGATTGTATAAAATCTTGCTCACTAAATTCTATTCGTGGATTTTTTACTCGCTCACCGCTCCGCTACTCGTTCCATTTCTGTGGACGAATGATATAGCTTTAAATCAATGAATTAATATTTTGTATATCTTTTTTCAAAGGATAATAACTAGCTTTAACCTGATTAAATATCCATAGAGTTGTGTGTAAAAAAAGAGCCATACAAATATTTGTCCCGTATCCTATACGAACAACTATCACCCAAAAAAAAAACGAAAATTTCAACACGCTCACGCTCCTAACTTAAATCACATCCACTAAACATTACAAGTATGCGGTTATGTATGAATAATATTTGATCAATAATATCAATTTACACGCCACAGTAATGACAACTGTATTTACGATGTTTGCAATTGCATACACTATACAGGCTGTTTTAAGTGGCCATCCTTGCTTGATAAATGAATTGTGATTATAGAAGCAAGGTATTATGTTAAATGTAGTATATACTGCATTATCTATACTAATATTATAAATGGGAAAGTGTGTCTGTCTGTCTGTCTGTCATACAGACAGACAGACGGTCTTTCTCTCACGGCAAAACGGAGCGACGAATTGACGTGATTTTTTAAGTGGAGTTAGTTAAAGGGATGGAGAGTAACATAGGATACTTTTTGTCTCTTTTTAACGCGAGGGAAGCCGCGGGCAAAAGCTAGTATGAAATAAATTAAATAAATATAATAATCAAGAATAATAGCATATTGAGGAAATTAAATATATTTAATTTCCTTGGCTGGCAAACTAACTGACGGCCCACCTCTGAGAAGTGGTCATTGTCACTTATAGACATTTGCCATAGCAGAGATCTGCCACGCTATCGTTGATGCGTTGCCATCTTAGAGAGTCTCATGTGCCAGTAATTATAAAGGCTTCCATTTTCTTCAAACTGGAACGCTGTGACGTTGCTTTGCGGAAGAAATTATATAAAAAAATAATACGGCATTTAATAAACGAAATATATTTTATTAGATTGAAAGACAAACAAGACGTCGACATACCTCTGTTAAGTGGTCACTGCCACTTATAGGCATATGCCGTAGCAGAGATCTGCCATGCCATCGTAGATGTGTTACCATCCCAGAAAGTCTCCAAGTGTCAGTAATTACAATGGCATCCATATTCTTTCAAACCAGGTTATTTAGACACTGTTTTGCGGCAGAAATTATATTAAAAAATAAATAATGCGGTATACATTACAAAAATATAAGTTATTTTATGTATTTGCCCTGCAGTGGGACAGTCAAAGGCTGGTATTATTAGATACATAGAAACCGGACAAATGCGAGCCGCAGTCACAATTAGGGTGGGATACAATAAAATAATAAAATAAAATAAATTTACGTTTCTTGGATGGGTATGGGGACACACTTTATTTAGTTCTTAATTTAATATAAAAACAAATAATACCAATATTTATCTATATATATAAAACGCTTCCGTTACTGAGTGACTGACAGACAACGCACAGCCAAAACTACTGGTCGTAGAGAGCTAAAATTTGGCATGTGTGTTTGTTGGGGGGTGTAGGCGCGCACTAAGAGAGGATTTTTGGAAATTTCCTCCCAAAGGGGAGAAAAGGGGGATAAACTGTTTTTTTTTATTTCTCAATGGATTCACTTAAAACTTTGCATGTAGGTTCCACCAGTGAAGCAACTGAGCACTGCGAGAGGATTTTTGGGAATTCCCCCGATGGGGAAGAAAAGCGGGGTAAACTTTTTTTTTATTTCTTTATGGATTCACTTAGAACTTTGCATGTAGGTTCCACCAGTGATGCAACTGAGCACTGCGAGAGGATTTTTGGAAGTTCCCCCCATGGGGGAGAAAAGGGGGGAAATTGTTTTTTTGTATTTCTTTATAGATTCACTTAAAACTTTGCATGTAGGTTCTACCAGTGATGCGACTGAGCACTGCGAGAGAATTTTTGGAAATTCATGGGGGAGGAGAGGGGGGGAAATTTAATGTTTTTAAATCTTTATGGACTCACTTAAAACTTTGTAACTAGGTTCCTATAAGTGCCCATTACTGGGCAAAGGCTTCTTCTCACGTAGAGAAGGTTAGAGCATTAAAAATCACTTGCTTGCTCAAGGCGGATTGCTGATTTCAAACTTATAATTTGAAATTTAGGTTTCCTTACGATGTTTTCTTCACCGCCTGTCAGTGGTGTCGAAATACTATTAGAAAGCACATAAAACTCGGAAAAAGTCACATTGGTACTTTCTAGGAGGGGCGGGCCTTAACACACCATGGCGCGTATAACAACAAATACTAAAAAACAGAATAAAACAAAAAAATAGGGGGCTACCATACAAAAAAACATACTGTAATTACATACATTTATCATTGTTTGCCAAACACACAGATTATAGCAACAACACCTAGGTAACTCAGACAGCACATCAAGTTACCCATCATTCTCATCATCTCCCTAGCCTATTCCCAACTATGTTGGGGTTGGCTTCCAACCTAACCGGATTCAGCTGGGTATCAGTGTTTTACGTGAAGTGACTGCCTATCAGACCTCCGCAACCCAGTAACTGGGCGACACGATACCCCTTGGTCAGACTGGTCAGACGTAACGACTGTCAAAGTTCCACGAACGACAACCGGGACCAACGGCTTTACGTGCTTTCCGAGGCACGGGATTTCAGTGAAGTTCAAGATAGACTTTAGAAAGTATATATGAATTTGGTACTTGCCCGGATTCGAACCCACAACCTCTTACACGAGAGGCGGGCATCTTATCCACAGGACCCATCATCCTTTGTCAGATAATAATTAATAATATGCTACTGTGTGTTCGCATTTCTCTAATACCAAATGATCTTCAATTTGAATTTAAGCGCTTACTATTTAATCTAATAGTTTGCTATGCGATGACGATAAATAAATCACAAGGGCAATCTTTCAAAGTCACAGGTGTTGATTTAAGAGCAGATTGCTTTCTCACTCGCTTGCTCACGTGTCAGCTCTCCCTCTAACCTCTTCATACTGGAAAATAGTGAAAAAACTAAATATATTGTGTACCTGGAATCCTGTAAGACCTCTTCCATATATCTATCAGCTAATAATAAACAGCCAGTGCTGGACATAGGCCTGCCTAAAGACATCTCCACGATAGTCAGTCCTGTGCTAAATGGTGTCAGCGACGTTATAGAGGACCGTCTAAGCGTCGCGTCGTGTCGTTTACATCCTGTATAATTCTTATTATTATTTTGGGCTGTGATTTTGTTATTTTTACCTTTTCTAAATCTGTATGTGTACTGTAATATTATAAAAAGAGACAATTTGATGTTTTAAACGTTTGTCAACGTGATAACTAAGTGAAAAACCCAAATGCCAGCAGTCATTATTTCACGCGGACGAAGTCGCGGGCAAAAGCTAGTTAGCTATAAAATACTGTAATTTATTTCAATATTAATATCAAATAAATAATTTGAATCTTAATTAATACCTATGTACAAACAGAGTCCTATTGTCTCCGTATATACAATTAATTATTATTATTGTCACCTCTGGTATGTCGTTATGTTGTGTCATAAATATCAGAGTATTCATAAATTACGGCAATAAAATGCAGATTCTGATTCGTTAATGAGATTCAGGCCGCTGATGGCGGGCGGATGGACAAACCGATATCGCTACAGAGGAGGTAGTGCTATTGTCTTTGTAAGCGAGTTGCATTTAAGCATAGCTCCTCCTCCGTAAAGTGACGCTATGGCCCGGCACCCTTTGTTTTTAAGTCATCGGCAAGGAAAGGGATTCTTCGGCATTCCCCGATGCAAGCGCACACTGTCGGAAACTATGCCTTAGCATGCTGCATCATAAACCACTGAACAGATTTGAATGAAATTTGGAACCCGAGAAAGGACATAGGATAGTTTGTGTCCCGAAAATCCCTCAGGAACGCGGACGAAGTCGCGGGCAAAAGCTAGTTGACTACAATGCTTTTATCACATAAAATCCTCAGCCGTGCCGACGCCGATAATGAGCCGTTAGTTACCCTTTAGGTATGGAACATGAAAAAGAGCTAATTATAAGAAAGACAAGTAACAGTTTCCAATTTTATCTCTATAAAGTAGCAAACGCTACATCTCTCGTCAATACATAGTATAAAACAAAGGCGGTCCCCTCTATCTGTACCTATGCATGCTTAAATCTTTAGAACTACGCAACGGATTTTGATGCGGTTTTTTAACCGACTTCTAAAAAAGGAGGAGGTTCTCAATTCGGAAGTTTGTATGTTTTTTTTTATGTTTGTTCGCGCATATCTCCGTCGTTTGCCAACCGATTTGAACAATTCTTTTTTTGTTTGAAAGGGTAGACTTCCCAAATGGTCTGATGATGGTATCATGCCGAAATCGAGGAAACTCCTTCATTTTTATAGAAAAACGTACATTTTTTTTAAAGTTACTCTAAAACGTAGTTGGGACTCTAACTAAAAAGTAAAAAATAAAAAACTTTTTCAAAAAAAAAGATAACCGACTTCAAAAACTAAAAGCTCAAAAATAACTATTTCGGAAGTCGGTGGCAAGGCAACACAATTCGACCGGCAGAAGAGAAGCCACCGACTTCCAAAATAGTTATTTTTGAGCTTTTAGTTTTTGAAGTCGGTTATCTTTTTTTGAAAAAGTTTTTTAATCGACAGATTGAATCAAGTAAGTGAAAAAAGCCGGGATTTTTAAAGTTTTGTAAGATCCGTGCGAAGCTAGTAATTTATAATACTCTGATATTTACGACACAAGATACCTTTATACCTACAAGAGGTATGTAATAGTAATTAATTTTATATTATTATAATATTATGCGAAACAATAGGATACTGTTGGTACATAGGTATTAATTCATATTCTAATAAATGACTGTATTTTATAGGTAATAAATTTTATTTTTATGTATTGTTTATCGTGTTAGGTGCAGTAAGAAGTTTTCTGTTTTTTTTATTATTTCAAAAGCGTGTCTTATTAGATTCTGGCTTGTTCTTCTACATGGGAACCTATCGTTTGAAACTAATACCTAGCATAAGCTTCTTGCCTGAGCTAATCATAGACAAAAAAACATGAAAATTAAAAACAAATATGTAAGAATGTAGTGGATACACCGAACTCGGTACCATCTCATACTTGTAACAAATAAATAATTTTGATTCTGATTTAATTTCTATACACGAATTAAGAACCTCTTTTTGAAGTCTAAGGAAAGTGTTATATAAATTACACTGAATTTCGACAATATTCATAAACGCTGCAACATACAGCACGCACGCACGTGCGGCGCGGTTTTTTGGGCACTGCCAACGGTTTGTGCTAACAATTATTATTGTGTATTTTACACCATTAACCAATACATGAAAGACCAAATTTCTATAAAATCTCTGCCATCATTTGTCATCAATAAATATGTAGTTAGGCAATTGAGTTGCTTATTTCATGACGTCATAAGGTGAAATTACCATACAAAATCTATGTGAGAATCTCGTTTTGACAGGTCATAAAAAGTACATCAATTGATGATGGTGTACAATACCGCATTATTGAATTTATGCTTTTCAGCGTGTAAAGTCGCGCGGCACACAGCAGCTTGGCCCGCGGCATGTGTGTAGCCAGCCTTAAGAAATACAGATTTCTAAAATAAAAAGGTTTACTACCTATGCATCTTCTGTCTCATTTAAAATAAAACAACAAACAAGGTCAGAATTAACAAGTGACGTTGAAGAGGGAGGCGACGCGAATTGCTTAATACATCGTATTGTGAATGAGAATACACATATTCTTATAGTAGAGTTTGTGGTGAACGAGTCGTGGGTACAAGGTAGTAAAGAAATTATTCCTACTTTATTAGAAATCATTTCTTTACTAGCTTAATATTTTTTTTTTTGGGTGCTTAAGAATTCATCAAATGACTTCCCCCCTAGGCGGGTCGGGAGGGCATGTCAGACCGTTACTGACTAAAACCCATCCTTGTTCCTTCGGTTGCCCTTTATTATAACTATAACTATTAGAACTATTCCGCAACCCCGGCGAGCATTGGCCCTAGAGGGCCCCGTCACGTGCCGACTGCTCACGGTTTTGTTGGTATAATAGTCAAAGATTCTCGGGAGCACGATGATGAAGCTTCGTGTAAGTAAGTGTATAGGTTTTTAATCGCACCCACAATATAGTAAAAACTCTAATTGAATGGTGGTTAGTTACCCTGACCTGGTTCGTAGGTTCGATTCCCACCTAGGACAAACCTTTGTGTGAAGAGCGAATTGTTTTGTTTGGTGTAATTTTTTTTTTTTTTTTATTATAATTCACAAAACTGATATACAATCACACGAGTAATCAAACAAAGTAATAGTTTTACATTCTTAAGATTGATATCTACTAGATGTGAATCCTGCATGCACACTTTGGGTAGTATTTTTACATAGCTACAAACAAAACTAAATTTAAATTAAAAAAAACAAGTACATAGATGATTACTACACTATATTATTTATTAAGTCTTTAAGTTTAATTTTTACTGAGGCCACAGAACCAGCAAACACATCTATTTCACTGCGCATGGAGTTGGCAAGTGAAAGCATGCGACGTAAAGGTGAAAAATGACCAATATTAGTTCGACTATGAGGAAGAATGAAAGAATGAATGAATTTATCATATGTATGCACTTTAAAGTATGTATATTCAATTATCGGGTTACCATATCAGTTTAGAATCAAAATGACCACAGATTGCATGGCAGTGACATGGGAAGAGGTTATACTCGACTTACATAAATTTTTCTCTCCTTTCCACAACAGTCGGGTATACCAGTCACAGATGATTACAGCCTCTTTAGTTCTCCTAACTCGATATTTATTTATAGTCAGCCCACTGAGTATAACGACTGTCTATTTATTTTCCTATCCTCGCCCACTTTATTGTCAATTTATTGTCACCGTAACTGACTGGAGTTAATGCGAATTGACACTGAGTTAAAAATGGTGGACCGATGAAGCAAGACTAATTTTGTTAGGCTTTAGTCATTGGTTGTGGATTTAAAAATAGCTTTTGTCTGGAGAGATCAGTCATGTTATAATTTATTGTTAGCTTCTGTATAGTGTAAAACAAACTCACTCAAATGTACTATTTAAGAATATACATCTTACAAACAAACAAACTTCACGTTTGGTGATTGACTAACCAAAATTATTATTAAATAAACGAACATTATTTCTTTATTAAGAATTTGCTAGTAATGCTTGAAATGTTTTTAAACCAGATGACAATTTCTACAAAACAAATATCCTACTGGCCGTCAAATTGTTCGGCATTACTTTTAAATAATTGAAATATATAAATAAAAATTCTTCACCAGCTATGAATACTTACCATGATCAAATAATTATAATTCAACACAATAATTGAATATATATTTTTCAATACAATTAATCTGCCTTTAAAAGGAGATCAAGATGAAATTATGACCCGAGTTCCTCTCGGAAGGCTTAATAAGAATTAATTCATTTTCTATTAATATCTCTTATATACAATAAAGTTTTTCACACCCTTTTAGTAATATATCGTGAAGTTCTGGCAGATTGTTCAATGCTATATTCGGTAGTAACACTCCTTACCGACAGCTTGGTAACAACGATTAGAGTTTATACTAAAATGACTGAATATACGATTATTTAAAAAACAAATTAAATAAAATTAACTACCTGACACCCACGTTTTACACACATATTTGGTTACTATTCTGCTACCTTGAGTCGTAGCGTATATTATTGTCTATCAGGCTATCATTTACAGTTAGGTTAGGTTAGAATAGAAAATAATTTCCCCGACTACTTGGTTATTTACGTAATGAATAAATATAACATTTATATTAATAAATAATACATACTTACCGTGTCAAAAAAATAATAATAACCAGCCTATTACTGTCCCACTGCAGGGCAATGGCCACTTCTCATACCGAGAAGGCACGCTTACTCAAGGCGGATTGGGGTTTCCGGACTTATATTTACGACAAGTCCAGGTTTCTTCACGATGTTTTTCCGATGTCTGTTATCAAATATTTATCACTTCAAAAAATAAAAATAAATTAAGCCAAAATCTGAAGCTCTAACAAAGAACACAAATAATATTCCCACAACCAAAGAAACAAATGAAAACTAGACCAATTCCAAATACAGTCAGAAATTAGGTCGGAACAAACGACAGACAAACCATCCATCTTCTACTAATCACTGTAAAAAATCAAATTAAAATATTGTTCTTAGTAAGAACAGATGGAGCATTTCCAAACATAATCCGAAGTAATCCGTACTGTAATATCCTTGTGTGAAGATGTAGAATCGCAAAAACGTATTGACAATGTGTAGAGATGGGCAAAAGGCTAAGTTGATTTCGTTTTTAAGATGTTAATAATGAAGAGATAAAACATATTTGTGACTAAAAAAGGTAAAAAAGGATAAATAAAGAAGAAAGAAATAAGTCATAAGGCAATGGTTGACAAATGCCTTGAAAGAGTGCTTCACAACCCCAAGTAAAATAGGGCAGGGACAGGGCGATGATGATGATAATATTTACATTGCAGCCAATAAAATAAAAAATGCAATGAAACCTCTACCTGTCTTTAAGAGCAATTCCATATTGTATCTTTTCTACATTCCACATCTTATCTACCTTAAACTTATACATTATTTTTTACGTCATTCATTCATTTAGCGAGAAATATTACCAATTCTAAACAACGTTGTCAATTACTTGGCAACATGTTGCGATATACTTACCGAACTCTAACTACATATAATCCTCAATAATACATATTACAATCCACAGTTAAACTACTGCAGTCAACTGTCACATGTAGTTAATCTCAGATTGAAACGATCGCGGTAAGCTTTGATTGTTGCGCCCGCGCAAAGCTCTGTCAGATGTTATGATTGGTAGCAGTTTTTTGCTCGCCCTTACAATGGTGAACAAGGCATGAGAGCATGGAGATACATAATTTCTTAATTTTTTAAAACTTGTTTACCTCCCATTCCCTCTTTCAACCCTTTTTTTACGAATGGGAAATCATCAAATGACTTCGCCCACCCTGGACGAGGCGGGAGGGAGTGTCAGACTTTTACTGGCTAAAACTCACTCTTGTTCCTTCGGTTGCCCCTCATGTTCCGGGGCCGCGGTAACTATTAGAACTATTACGCAACCCTTTCTTTCTTAGACGAGTGTGGACGCACATTGCGAATTGTGATTGATGTAGCCCATGATTCGTTTGTCATGCGAAAAACGTTTTAATTTTAATTCTTTACTTTTAGTTAAGTACCTTAACAAACGGAGTAAAGGTAGGTTGTAGTAAGACCTTCGTGCCTATTGGCCTAGCTCTGTACTGTCTCCTACTTGACACTGTTGATACATAGGGAAGTGGATATTATTGTATTCTTACTCCTCCGTTGTTCTTTTCGCTAGTAAGCTTTTCTAAGCTTTTCTGGTGGACTCCACTGTTAATTCTGGCTTTCAGCAGTTGCAATGGTAGAAATTAGCATGACGGAATCGACCCACAAAAAACACATGACCGGCCTAGTCACACTTAGGCTGCCTGTCCACCAATAGTATTGCATAAAATCCCCGCTCGCGAGATTCTATTCGTGGATTTTTGACTCACTCACCGTTCCGCTGCCTCTTCACTCCTATGAACAGGCAGCCTTAAGCTTGACTGCAAAATACTCGTATTTTTTTCATCCGCTATCGACTTACAACTTATTCCCTACACGATTCAAGCCGCATTTTAATATCCCGACTGGTTATTGGTTATACGCTAATATGGTTTGCCATTTCAAGGCGCTAATTACTGGGCGTAAGTAAAAAATATTACTGCATATTATTAGTTGTAGTAATAGCAGTAAAACAGGAACTTGTAGAGCATTTTGTAATGTAAGCCGATGATTTTGTGATGTCAATGCTTAGGATTATTGATCTTGATTGGGTAATTTGTTTTTATTGAGGCGTGTAAGTATGTTTTAATCAGTCTACGTGGGTATAAGATCACCTATATAATAGGGATGACGACAGCATTAAAAAAAAATGGCATTCTGTTTAGTCCGTCTGATAGATCGGCCGAAAATACGGGACACGTATTTTTTGCTTGATCAAATTAATAAAAAAATACAAAGATAAAAAGCAACAAAGTTCCGGAGTGGGGGCTTTTGACGTCACCGTCCTGCAAAATATGTATCTGATCGTGACGTCATGCGCAACTTCAACGCACTGTATCTTCGTCATTCTTCGTTTACGAGAAAAAAGAAAAAATACGTGTCCAAAATTTCTTGATTATCTATCTGACGGACTAATTACTTTTTTTTGTCGTCTCGCCTATTATGCACGGCTTTACTTTGATTAGTATTCGTATTTTTGGACCTGTCTTGTATTGTGTATGAAATATTTTCCTGTTTCGTACTTTAAAGATTGCTTTTTATTGTAGTTAGTTTTCAGATTTTAGCTTTGTTTACTTTATTAAGCTTTAGAAATTTAGCCTCGTTGATACAGTGGTCGCTAGAACGACTGGTGAGTATTAGTGTCAGGGTTAGTTTCCCAGTATTTTTGAGTATTCCATTATAGTTGTTTACAAATCTTGAGTACCTATTAAAATTTATGGTATGTCACCCTGCTTTCATCTACGAGTAGCTTAACACATTTCACATTTTATCCCGTCACTATGATCCAAAAAAAATAAATATGAAATTGATGTTTATTTTGTAAATTGGTAAAAATTACACTTTTACGTGTCATTTGTGTTTCAAAAGCCGCAAATAAACGTTAGTATTAAAGAAAATACAAATTCTAAGCACCCACTACATAAAACCGAAAGTCTTCTTTGCTAAGACATAAGCACCTTGTTACATACATAAGCAAATAAGTTTGTACTACATAATCATAATCCTTTTAAAGTGCTTTTACTAGTAGTGCTTAAGTATTTCGACACATTAAGCTGTACAAGAAATATCTAAGATATATAATAAATAGAGATTTCTGTTGTACAGGTATGTGATTTAGTATTAAAAATATTATGGTTTGAATATCGTCGTGCGTTCGTAACTTTGTTTATTAATTTATTAATTAACACTTTATGCACAAACGTACAAAAGCGGTCTTAATGCCCTAGGAATTTTCTACTAATCGACCATCGGTGGCCAACCAAATTTAAATGCGGCCCCCATACTAGGAACACTTATTTTTAACATTACGTACGGAACCATCCATAAGATAGAGCCGCCTACTAACTTTTTAAAATAAATCTAACATTTATAAAATCTAATAAATATTAGGAAGACTATTTAACAATATTCCCTTTTCCCTTCAAAACTCTAAAAACATCAAACAACATCTCTTTTCATCGACGGTTTTGGGCGACTCTTTTAAAATTTTTGTAATGTTTATTTCTATGACTAATACATGAATAAATAAATAATAATAAATAACCAAAGACACAAGTTATCTAAACATGTAATAATCACCATAACAACCACAGTCCTTATTTAGGCGCGCGCGCCGGCTATAAGCGCTCCAATTATCGTGTCATTAACACGTCGCGCCGATTGACGCCGATATATTCATTCGAGCTCGTTTAGATATAACTGATGGATATTAGCTAGATTATATATTGTATGTATATATGGTATTTGTAGGAGATTTGCTGTAGTGTGGAGAATGATATGTATGTACCTTTTGGGTTCTGTACGCGAGGGGTCCGGATTAGAGCTTATTGCTATGCCTTTTTTGACCCTCAGTCCGTCTGTTTTCCAACAGGCTGTGTCTTATAAACTGTAATACGTACGAAGTTTAAATTTTCAGTTAGAAATATGGCACAGTTGGCACTGTGATTTTTTAATAAAGTCAGTAAAAAAAGTCGATTACACTTATTACCTTAATAAACACGAGGGAATATTTTGTATTGTTTTTGTTTATAACCAAGAGTTAATTTTAACTTGCTTTTACATTAAATCCGTATTTCATTTCATGCAGTACTCAATAATTTGGGATTTAAAAAAATGGGAATGATAAACAGCTTTTGTTACTACCCGCATACTATATTATATACAAACCACAAAGCCCTCCAAAGAAATATAATAATAATAATACCAGATTATTTCTTATTTGTCCCACAGCAGTGTAAAGACCTCTTCTCGAACAGAGAAGGCACGAGCATTGATCACCACGCTTGCTCAAGGCGGATTGACGATTTCGGACTCATCTATACTTCTATACTATTATTATAAAGAGGTATTATCTTTGGAACTCATGATCCAATTCTAATTTTTTTTACTGGTAGAAAGCTACATTATTCCTGAGTGCTATAGGCTATATAATATCACGCTATGTCCCACGGGAGCGAGGCAGTAACCTAATACCTAACGTAACGCGGGTGAAACCGCGAGGAGCAGCTAGTATTAACCAAAGAAACATAAAACAAAAAAAGTAAATATTACATTTATAAAAACCAGGATACTCAACTCACTTATTAATAAAAAACATCTTCAAAACAAAATGGTAAAGATAAACACTCACATCGCGTGTACACATAAGGAAATGACTCGGGAATCGAACGGGACACTCTTAATTGCACCGATTGATTGACACTGAACCATCTTGATAAAACCGTTTAGTTTGTCCTTTTTATGGGACATTCATTACACATCTTCAGTCATTATCGACTTGTAGTTTGTGCTAAACTTAGTAAGGGAATAGTTAATTGCATTAGTTATTGCGAGGGATGTAACTGTGCTTTCTGTAGTTGATTTTATTAAGTTCTTTTAAGGAAATAAGAGTCTATGAAAAAAATTAGAATTCGAGGAATCGGTCTTACTTGTTTCCTCCGCTAATTTGATTAGGGTGCTGAAAGTGCATACAATGGCTGAAACCTATACTAATATTATAAAGCAAACGAGTTTGTTTGTCTGAAAACGCTAATTTCAAAAATACTGGTTCGAATAAAGAAAACTTTAAATGTTGAATAGTCCACTAATCAAAAAAGGATTTAGCGTAACATCACGTTGAGCCTACGTGAGCGGAGCAGTGAAAGCGGGTTAAACCACGAGGAGAGAGAGCCTTCAAAAAGTCCTTAGACGTGATTAGAAACTATTGCTAGATACTACCAATACTAACTGTAAAATTGATAGACTTTCAAATAAAAAAAACGGTACAGTGCGACAGACAGACAGATACACAGACACACACATAGCAGGCAGTCTTATAAGTAACGTTCATCAGGGGTTAAAAACACGACCTGTCATCCCGCCAAAACGGCGTCAAAACAGAAACTTTCCCACCAAAACACAGCACAACCAGGAAATACAGACCCTAATAATAATGTGTAATTGAACACAATAACAAATTAACAAATAACATGTATGAATAACATTGGAATTTAAACAAACTGCCATTAAGTGGGGCGAGCAACGCACGCTTCTATTTCAGTTTCGTTGTGCAATCATCGATAGTGTCACGTATCTGGGCTGAAAGTGGCAGAGTTTTGGGGGATTGGAGAAGAATTTGAGAGCAGGAGAAGAATTTGAGAGCAGGAGAAGAATTTGAGAGGAGAGGAAAGATGGATGGATTGTGTGAGTGTGAAGGGGAAAGGAGTGATTAGTACGGTTGACTGGACGATGTAGAAGATTAGATCGTGTTGTGCCGACCTCTAGTAGCAGGGAAGTGAAGTTAAAGGGTGGGATAAGGGTAGGAAGAAGGAGAAGAATTTGAGCTTAGAGGAAGATGGATAACTGATTTTCGAAATTTATAAAGACCAGTCTTTTACTGTCTTACTGCATAGAAATAATAATAAACCCTTAATCAAGGCGGATTGGTGATTACGATCTTATGTTCAATACAAATTTTAGGTTTCTTTTGCATTGGCTCTTGGGGGATTGGTGATTTAGAACTTAAATTTGATTCAAGAGGAAGGTTTACGACATTATACTAAGGAAAAGTCAAGATTTCTAATGATTTGTCAAACCTATATATTATGAAGTTGGGGCGGATCATTAGTATTGTATAAATCTTTTATTGCCAGTAAATCCTGTAAACAAGCAAACAAAATGCAATCATCTGCAAGTCCATAACGAGGCGCCATTAGACCAATTATGTAAATGTAGGATGTAAATAATATGACAATTATGTCCTACATATTATTTGCCTAATGAATCGACAGAGCGTGTATCCGACACGTGTTTAAGGGGCAGCGCACAGTGGAGCAAACCGCTGATTTATTGACCTGCTGTATACCGCGGTTTCACCCGCTCATTACTCACTGCTGCTGCTTGATAGATCATAGTGTGACTTTATATAGCCTAGCGTGGTATTATTGTAATACTTTTCGACAAATAGGCACATCTTTAGGCTCACTAAAGAAAAAGAAGAAATCGGTTAAGTACATTTCAATTTTATTCGTTACAAAGATACAAAAATACAACTCTTTCCTATTTATCAATATATGTTTATATTGTTTCAGATATAAACTAAATAAATTCTCTCTAATATCATAAATCCGAAAGCAACTCTCTCCTGTCTCTTAAAATTTCACGGCTAAACTATTAAACAAATTTTCATGTAAATATTAGGCTTGATTCCCAAAAAACGCTTAGTTCTTCCGCATCCTTATTCAAAACAGTATATCCAAATAAATATTATAAAGCTGAAGAGTTTTTTTGTTTGATTGTCGCGCTAATATTAAGAACAACTGATTCGAAATAAAAAATGTTAGTGCTGGGTAGTTATTTTATCAAGAAAGCTTAGGCTATAACACCACGCTATGTCCTCTGGGAGCAAACAGTAACCAAAAACACGGATGAAACTTAGGATTATGGGACATCCCGAAAAGGTTGAAAAAAAAAGAAAATCGTTTTAAGACCCAGACTATTTATTATTATTATTTATAATTGTTTTCTTGCACCTTCTATGTTCTATCTCTGCATCACACTAAGGTAGGCTGGTAGAAAATGCTTTAGGCATTAAGTCCGCCTATGTACTGTGTTCGTACATTAACTTCAATCTATACTTCTATACTAGTCTATACTAATATTATAAAGAGGTAAAATTTGTAAGTTTGTAAGTTTGTAGGTTTGTAAGTTTGTATGTAGGGGGTAATCTCTGGAACTACTGGTCCGATTTGAAAAAATCTTTCAGTGTTAGATACACCATTTATCGAGGAATGCTATAGGGTACATACCATCACGTTACGACCCACGGGAGCGGAGCAGTAACGAAAAATGCGGGTGAAACTGCAGGGGACAGCTAGTAAATAAATAAATTATGAGCCTGAAACAGCACGTTAACTTAGCATAGTCGCCACAAATCGGCGCCAACTACAACAGCTTAAGTCCCTTATCATGTTATTATCTAAGCAAATTACTGCACTACCATATAATTGGCCCATCGATCATATTGACTGGTGTCACTATAATTGTTATGCTAAGCTTCCGTATGTAAATAGATTTTGTATAAGTGTATAATATGGGTGACAGAGGGTGGTATAATCTTGAGTTATGATGGCATTATTGCAAATAGTTTATGATTTAGTCATTGCAGTTTATTGTTATGTTGTGATCGGATGCGTCAACTAAAAGCATTAAAGATTAATAGACTACACTATTTAATTATTAATGGGTAACCTCCGGGGTTTCATTCGCTTTATGTTAGGTCTTCGTTTACTGCTCTTTCCCCGTGGCTTATAGCTTGAAGTTATGTGAACTATAAGTTACTCTGATGTTGAAGCTGTATCATTGTAAAATTTCAACAAAGTTCGTTCAGTAGTTTTTGCGTAAAAGAGCATCTAATAAACATCTATCATCCTCACAAACTTTTACATTAATAATATTCGTAGGATACAATACTATGTACTTTTCCCAATATTCTATTGGTAAGATTGCCCAAAATTCTATGTTATTTTTAACATTTATTTGGTATGTAATATCTATTTAGTATCTATTCTATGGCCCAGTGGATAAGGCGTCCGCCCGTGTGACATTTTCAATGAGGGTTTTTGCATATGAGAAATCCGCTAGATGGCAATACGTAGGCGTCAGGTCCAACTGCAGCATGATTGGTGAATTTTTGACATATCTGTCAATGTCATGCCGTTTTATCGACAGATATGGCAAAATTCACCAATCAAAAAACCCTCATTCATCTGTACTTTCTAAAGTTTATCTTGGACATCACTGACATCCCGTGCCTCGGAAAGCACGTAAAACTGTTGGTCCCGGTTGACATTCGTAGAATTTTGACAGTCATCTGACTGAAGCAGTAAAATCTAACCAGTCTAACCAAGAGGTAACGTATCGCCCAGTTACTGGGTTGTGGAGGTCTGATATGCAGTCGCTACACGTAAACCACTGGTATCTAGCTGAATCTAAAGCTGAATCGGTTTAGGCTGGCAGCTGACCCCAACGTATTTGAAAAAAGGCTAGGGAGATGAAAATATTTAGTATCTATTCTAATTTTTTTGTCACCTGTTTTACGGCTATGGCCTGCTCACTGCCACTTCACGTTTCGTATTTCAATTTGCTACATCCACCAGTTTTGCTCTTTGCCGGATCACCTCGTTTCAATCTCCTTCAGATCTTGTATACAGCTTGTTACAAGCCCTTGTCACATATATCATACAAACCACAATAAATCGATGGCTATTAAATTAACATAAAGGACTAGAAATTGTTTCAATAAGCATTGCAAATGAATGAACAACCGATGCCTTTGTAAATAAGACCACATTGATTGTACAATCGATTTATTTTATTGATAAAATCTATCGTGTTTTCAAAGATTATGATTGTTAAGTTATTAATGTGGTAGTTGAATAATTAAGTTGTTAATTTTGAAATTTATGGGAAGAGGAATTGTTTTATGATGTAATTTATCTCCTATGTTTCATATTAGTATGAGTAGTCATGTTTTGTTCGTACTAGTCGTATTTTATGTCCCATAATATAAAAATTGCTGTAAATAAGAAAATAACAATATATGTGACAATATAACTTATCGTTTAGCCAAAAGAGAGACCGAACCATCTTAATCGTGCAAAGCGTGCATATTTTAATCAATAAGTAATTATAATTCCACTATACACAATTTTGCAGAGAGGCTAATTCAGGTCCCTGATATCTAGGCTCTAAAATGTCGTGATGGCCCAGTGGATATGGCGCCCGCCTCTCGTGTAAGAGATTGTGGGTTCGAATCCGGGCAAGTACCAATGTGACTTTTTCAATTCATTTGTACTTTCTAAAGTCTATCTTAGACATCGCTAACATCCCGTGCCTCGGAAAGCACGTAAAGCCGTTGGTCCCGGTTGTCATGCGAAGAACTTTGACAGTCGTTACTGGTTAGTCAGAAACTCAGACCAGTTTTACCAAGAGGTATCGTGTCGCCCAGTTACTGGGTTGTGGAGGTCAGATAGGCAGTCGCTCCACGTAAAACACCGGTATCGAGCTGAATCCGGTTAGGCTGGCAGCCGACCCCAACACGGTTGGGAAAAAGGCTAGGGAGATGATGATGATGATATCTAGGCTCTAAAATCGATCTATGACACTCTTAATCTAGAAAAAGACTTTGAATCACAAATATTGAAATTATGAGTTGTAACACCGCCCGCCGTGTTTTGAAAAGCACGTACTTAAAGCGGTTGATCTCGGCTGTAATTCGTAGAGCTTTGACAGTCGCTGCGGCTAATGAGTTATCTATTGCCATTTTCAGTAACTTATCTATGCCTGGATTTATCCTTAAGCATATTCTTTTTTACACACACAATAAAAATAGATATAAATAAATAGCAAAAATTTACCCATAATTGAGTTGTTGATTTAGCTACATATGAAAGAATTTTGTTACATTATGTTTAAGTTAAATCCATACTAATATTATAAATGGGAAAGTGTGTCTGTCTGTCTGTCTGTTTGTCTTTCTTTCACGGCAAAACGGAGCGACGAATTGACGTGATTTTTAAGTGGAGATAGTTGAAGGGATGGAGAGTAACATAGGCTACTTTTTGTCTCTTTCTAACGCGAGCGAAGCTGCGGGCAGAAGCTAGTATCAATATAAAGCAACCGAATCTACTGGTTGAAAATGGCTTGAATTTCACAATTTCTCAATCGTAGAAAGACTTATAAATATAATATGCAATATGACTGCGAAGGTCTCCTCTTTGTGAAGGGATCTCCGTCAGATCCTCGTCAGTGAATCAGCAGGGTGTACCACGTGCAGGTGAGGTTGGCTTCGACTCTGGAGGTGATGGTAAGATGAAGGCGATGATGGCCGCTGTCACTTGTCAATTTGACAGTTGTATTAATCTGACAGATGTTTGTCTGACACGGCATCTATGTCAAACATCTAACTGTTACTGATTGGATGGCTTAAATGTATGTAAGACAAGTTAAAGTGAACATAATACGTAAATAGGGATAATCAATCATTCTAGTTTTTATTTGCTTAAAAACTGACATCTTTGAATTATTATTATATCTATCTTTACATAGACGAATAGATATAAATCTAGATCAGCTACTTGTTTTTCTATTCTATAATCTCAGAAATAGGTACCTACTTAAATACGTGACACTATAGATCATTTATGACACATATACTTTGTTGATAGACAGACAGATTGATTGATTGATAGATACTCTACTTATTGATATAAAAAGGCATTTTATTTGTTTAAACCGTAATTCGAGACACAATAGAAAGACAATAGCAGCTCGACAGCCGGCTGTCGCTTCGTCGTTGAAAGGTTAATAAAAAAGGCCACCTTTTATTATTGTGTTTTTCGATTTTATAGAAATATATTATTATATAATAATGTTAATAATTATTTAATTGCTTTATGTTTTGTTTCAGGTAAGTACCTATAATCTCAAGGCAGCTGTTTTAGATTTCGTAAGTTCTTTTATTTATCGTCGAAAATTATATTGCGTTGTTATCGTAACAATGTGTGTAATAAAAACTTTTTTGTTATTTGTTCGCCAATTCTCATGGAACTTAGGTTAGGAGGGACTGGTAGTGTACGGCATTCATTAGGCGCCTAGATATAGAGTATAGATCTGTAAAAAAAAGTGGTTGTACTATCAGCTCTCTAAATTATGTTGAACATCACTAACAACACTGGTGAAAGAAAACATCTTGAGGAACCAGGTTTCCTATACTTTATATTAAATCCAAAATAGCAAATTCGCCTTGACAAAGCATGGTGATCAATGCTCGTGCCTTCTTTGTATGAAAAGACGCATTTGTTCTGCTCTACGCTTAAAGCCTGATTTTATAAATCCAGTTGTTTTATTAAGAACTCCTCAAAAGTTTAACGAACCAATAAAGAACCAGTTAAAATCTGAACATTACATCACCGGCTAACAACTTCATCATATTCTGTCATCACTTTACACCGTTTGTCTTCATTTCATGCCCAAACACGTGTATTTAATGCCTTTCCCGTGATATAAACACGTGTATTTAGCCGTGATACAAAGGCGCCGCGTCAATTTTTACCCTTTACGTCGAAAATGATATCGCCTCAATCAAGTGTGAGGCGCCGAAATAAGCGATTGATTAAAAATGTAGGAAAAATTGATTGTTTTGATGAGAGTTAGTAGAAAACTTGAAATTAATAATGCAGATGTAAGACATTAATATTTACTTATTGTAATAAAGCTGCAGTCTTTTGTTTGTTTATGTATCCCGCCCTCGCTAGCTCGCTTAGCTTCTTCCAACACGGATTTTTAAAGGGACGCTCTACCACTTCTAATTTGATCCTTTTTAATGATTTCATTACTGATGCTATGGACAATGGTAAGCAGGTCGATGTGGTTTACACCGACTATAGCAAGGCATTTGATCGGATCGACCAAGACACTCTGATAAAGAAACTAGGCTTCATGGGGATCCGTGGGGACCTCTTAAGATGGTTCTCTTCATATATTAATAACAGGTCACAGGCAGTGGCTCTTAACAATTATATGTCTAGTTGGGTAAATGTGCCTAGTGGTGTGCCTCAGGGTTCGTTACTTGGTCCTTTCTTATTCGTCATTTATGTGAACGACATCGATCAGTGCTTACTTTCTTCTAAATTGCTATGCTTTGCTGATGACATGAAAATCTTTGCCACCATTTCGACGCCCGATGATAGACTAGCATTTCAGGCTGATTTGCACCGGCTAGAAGAGTACTGTCAGGCTAATAAGCTTGACCTGAACCCATCGAAGTGTTCGGTGATAACTTACACTAGAAAACGTGCAATCATAGCTAATAGTTATACTCTGGCCGGTCAGATCTTGCCAAGATGCAACACCATTCGCGACTTGGGCGTCCATCAGGATAGTAAGTTAATTTTTGACTTACATATCGATGCAATTGTAAAAAAAGCCTCTAAGCTGCTTGGGTTCATTATTCGTCTCTCTAAATGCTTCACAGATGCTAAAACTCTAAAAATTTTATATTGCACTTTTGTTAGAAGTCATCTAGAGTACGCGTCTCAGATTTGGAACCCACGTTATCATAAATACATAGACCGCATTGAAAACATCCAGAGACGTTTCAAATATCTTTGTTTCCATCAAAAGGTTCCATATCATTCAACAGATTATCTTAATCTCTGTAAGAAATATCATCTGTTGCCACTGGTAGATCGTCGTAAAATCGCTGACTGTCTGTTTTTGCTCAAAATTTTCAACAACAATATTGATAGCCCTGACCTTTTATCAAAATTTTATTTTAATGTGCCAAACAAGACACTTCGTTTTAATCCACCCTTACGTGTTCCTCACACGTCTTCTCATTATAGGCGGAACAGTTACATCGTGCGTGCAAGCAGTAATTTCAATGAAATATGCAAGGAATTTAATTTGGATCCATTCGCAACTAGTGTGAAATCGGCCAGAAGGTGCTTAAGCCTTAAATTTTTCAAGTAGCATTAGGTTTTTTTTTTCTTTTTTGATTAATTTATTACTTTCTTGTGCAAAAACCATAGTTATTTGAGTGCAAACAAGATTTTAGTGTATGGTGACTATACGTGAGGACTTGTTATTGGCTTTGTAGTGACTATTGTTTTCTTTCTGTATTGGTTTTATTAGCTGTAAGTCCTCCATGTAATAATTAAATAAATAAATAAATAAATAAATAAATAAATAAATATACTAATATTATAAAAGCTGAGTTGGTTTGGTAACGCGCTGATCTCAGAAAGTATTGGTTAGAATTGTATAAACCTTTTTGTGTTGAATCGTCCATTTATCTAGAAAGGCTATTTAACATCACGCTACTACCTACGGGATGGAGTAGTAATCAAATATGCGGGAGAAACCGCGAAGGAGAACTAGTAGCACACACTAACATATAAAACATTCTTTGAAAAAAAAACGATATGCGCGCGTCTATTGCCTTAGAATTGGATAAAGACAGTATAATAACACCATCAAACCTACACGTTCAATTAAAGAAATTACACATATTTAATTTTAATTTCATTATCAATTCTTCATTACCATGGTAATTTTACTCCCTTACAAATTAAAATTATGTTCACTAATACGTTTAACAGAATCTCTGTCTGTCAAAATTAATGCGGCTTACCCATTACGTAATTTGTCATTTTTTGGACCATCTCCAAAATGAACGCTCCTAAAGGATTTTGTGACTAAAGTGGCGTTTTATTATAAAATTTTCACAAATTATCTGAATATAAAGTGGGCTTGTTAATCTGTCACATATATTTCTGCAATTCTGGAACACGTTAACAAGGCAACGAAAAATTTGTGACACATGACGTACATACAAAATGATTTCCCGTTGATACACACATTGTCGCATTGGGCATTTATTTCTACTAACTTTTGATTAAGTATTTGTTCACGTAAATGTAGGGTTTTGCGGGTACGAAATTGTTGATTAAAATCCAGCCTATGTTCTTTTTTGAGGTCCAAGCTTACTCTGAACTTTTATCGAAATCTGTGCAGAGGTTGAGTATGAAACATTTCATAAAAAAACTTACTCTCTATGGCTATGCCTGTTACGATAACACGGAATATATTCTTCCTTGTTTTTCAAATGTTTCTTTTTGTTATTCCAATTATCACGATGTATTATCAAGGTATGCCCGCCGGGGTGCACACGCGTTTTTGGTTACTGCTCTGCTTCCGTAGGTCGTAGCATAATTTTACATAGCCTAAAGCTTTCCATGATAAATGGGCTATTTAACACAAAAAAAAAATTGAATTCGGATCAATTGTTCTTGAGATTCAACGAAACAAACTCTTCAGCTTCATAATATTAATATAAATAATATAATACCAGTAAACTGTCAGCACCATACACACAAACATCGACTAATAAAGCATTTGACACGTCCAAACGAAGGAAGCATTTTCATTACATTGACATAAACACCAATATTCCTCTATTAACTTCAACATTACTATAAAAGCTATAAATCCCGCTTTCCCAAGCGAAACCTCAGCCACGATAAGACAAAGCTGTGCCAAATCGCAATTAAATTAATTTAGCATTGCTTCGTAGAAATAATTTAATTAATTCGCGGACTTAATGGCCGATCGGCCGCATCAACTGTTAATGGGAGCCTTGCATGCATTCGCGGAAGCTTATCACATTGCAGGCCGGTTCAGTGGGCAAGTGTAGATGAGGCCTAAGGTCCGGATTTCACCACAGCGGAGATGTGAAATGAAATTATTATTTATATCCTACTAGCATAATGAACTTATGCAATAGGATATTAAAATCACTTTTACACGTCATATTTGTTTATGAACTAACTTTAGTTGGCATTTCCAAACTGACTATGTTTGAGAAGAAA
The DNA here is from genome assembly GCA_033675125.1 of Athetis lepigone. Lineage (NCBI taxonomy): Eukaryota > Metazoa > Arthropoda > Insecta > Lepidoptera > Noctuidae > Athetis > Athetis lepigone. The sequence goes on along the minus strand of CM066216.1, from coordinate 14,377,722 downwards.
TGCCGAAATAAACTCAGAGACTATCGTCTCTTTTGAAGTAAATACAATAAAATGTATTCAAAATTTTTGGCGGACGCCCTATTAATTCTGGCTTTTAGGAGTTGCAGTGGTTGGAAGGTAGAGTGGCGACATTATAAAAAAAAAAACAATATAAAACTATATTTATTCGATTCTATATATTTTATATTTTCGTTTCAAATGTAAAAATAACGCAAGCCGATTGGCTCCACATGACATTTACGCATTTCTCCGCTTTGGTGTAGACGTGGCCTAAAGTCGTGTACTTAATATCGTTTTGGAGAAGTAATGATTGATGAAGCTGTTATGTTTACGGATATAAGGATGATGGACATGACTGAGTGACACGTAAAAGTTCAATTAAGATGGCAACTTTTATCGAACAGTTAAAAAGCCATAGTAGGCTTGAATGCGGAATTAAGTTAAAAAACTGCGATCATACTACGGATTAAATTATTCATAAAACGGGCCATTAATACAATTAGACATTAATTAATATTTGAAATCAAATATTAAATGATTTAAGCAAATAATAATAATAATCATTTATTTCGGAAAAATTCCATATATCACAAATTGAATTCAAAAACAATCTTAAAATATTTAAATAAAAATAAATAATAATAATAAGATAACAATATAAAATAAATATGAAACGGCAAGACCTTACGAGCCATGGGAGCTAGCTACTTAACTGCATGCAGTCGTATCCAGCGCCCCAGTATCGGAGAGTCCCACCGGTCAGCCACCGTCCTCAAAATGATATAAAATAAGAAATAAGTAATTATTATGACTTCAAAAATAACGATGTCCAGATTCAATTTACATTATTTAGAACATTGTACATGGGATCAGACAGAAGGTATCTGTTAGACATAACAACAAACAAATAATCGAATTAATGCCTGGATTCTAATATAGAAATTCAAAAAATTGTGTTAACATTAAAAGTGAAGAAAGCTTTTACACGAATTTGTTTACCTTTTATTTTCACTCGAAACCCTAGGGCAGGCATAGGTCGCAATATTTTTTCTAATTACTTATCGTCCTGTTAACCAAATCGTTTTTCTCAAATCATTCTTCACTCAATAAATCCATGTGATTTTTCTATGCTAGCCCTCCATGATCCCTGAATTCGTTTCGGCATTGGTTCCCTAAGGTCAGAGTTAGATAAAAACAAAGTCCTATATCTAATAGTGATTTTAATGTTCTACTTATTTTGAATTGTAATTTCATTTGCTCTTCCTCTCCTTCCTTCCAATTTTAGCCACTATTATTGCGTCCCTCCTCAACACGTGACTTCAAAATAATAAATTCCCTTTCAATATTTCTGTCATCGGTCCTTCCTTTCTCTAAAATACCAGCTTCCCAGTTTAAATTACAATAAATTGGCGGAATCCTCAGCCTATGAGCATAACTTTGAAAGTACAGTTTAATTCAATGGCGCTTTAATAAACATGGCAGTCCGGTATCGAAGTATCGGCGTGGCTTAATTTACAATGCTCTGCACAGACCGGCGACTCTCCGAGAAAGCGACAACTTACCAAGTATTAGATTTCATCCGAATAATTTATTGTATTGGGTGTTGGCTTTCTTCTGAGTGTGGTAAAAACTGTATCTTTTTTCTTTATTAAAACATTATACGCTAGAAAGAAGATCAGGTAAGTTTCAAATTGTTAATCCAAAAAAAACTTTAGCCTGATCTAGAATTATACTCGATTGCTGGGTCACACATACCGTGAACTATAACTACGGGCTGCTTTTTCTTAGTAGTCATAAAACTTACATTCCTTTTTAAGTTTTTTTCTCAATTTAGTCACCACTATGAAATGACAGTGTCTGGTTGATGACGGTTCTTCAGTATCGTGGTTACGTACTCAAAATACTTGGTACAAATATCTGATAGTGATAGAATTTTTTGTCTTGTACGCTTATCTAATCGGCCCTAGTCAACCAGCACAACTGCTGATTCTATTTCTACACCAATCGTGTCGTCAAAGCCGTGTCTAAATTAGAGAAACCTTTTTGGAGAATTTATAGTCTGGTTGTTTCTGAATATAAGGTTATGTATGTTACAGGAAAAGAAAGAAAGAAAGACAATTTATTCGCGCAATGTGCGCTACAAATAAAAACCTTATATACTACAACCTTAAAACTAAATACAGCTTAGTAGTGTAGCGTCGTAATAGTAGCTGGCAAAGGAATACTCACTTTTCCATTGCCAGTTAAAAAAAACGATTACCAGACCAGAAACAAAATCGCCATTCTGAAAAAACCAAATATTAGACAGACTATGCCCATATTATAATTTAAGACCAAGATCTTTAACTTATAAGAAACACCTAAGTTATAATTAACCTTAAACCCAGCCATACATTCTGGGTTAACGGTCCCTCATATATTTGAGGTTAGCACTTTAGAGCTGCAGTGCAGATGTATTGGGTTCAGATTCCGCGATAGGATCGCGTTCCCAGTAACCGTTAATGACTGGGAACTATTCGTGGGGTAGAGGTCCTGGGATATGGTAGTTTCACACCGTGAATTGTATTTGAATTGTATGTTTTGATAGGTAGGAATGGGTATGTAAATGTTTGGCGTATGGCTACACACGCTAATCATTCATACTATAATTGTATATTATTTAATATTTTAAATATAATATTAAAACTTCCAAAATTACTATGTCTAGATTTAAACATTTAGAATGGAAACAAATGGAAGGTGTCTAAAGGACTACATTTAAGGATTTTAATATCGAAGATAAAAAAAAATAAGTTGCAACTTTGACACGAAAACTGTTTATCTTTTATTTTCACCACTTAAGTTAGAGCTTCAAGAAGAAACTACGGTAGATAAACTGTCATTTAGGTACTTATATTTGTATTATAAATCTATTCTAAAATTATAAAGAGGTAGAGTTTGTGAGTGATTAGAGAGTATAATCTCTGGAACTAGGTATTGAATCGATTTTGGAAATTCTTTTACAAATAGAAGGTCACGGTGTTTGTGAGTGTCACACGGAAGCACAGCGCGATCCAAAACCCTAACATACCGCTGGTAAAGCACAAATATTAAAATCAGTATAACTATTGAGGAATGTGCATGTATTGTTTAATAATTTTAACATCAATAAAGTAAATCTCTAGCTAACATTAACAATTTTGTTAAAATATAAGCTGTGCTCAATAACATTGCATTTACGACCAAAAATCCAAAGCGTTAAAGGACCTTTCTGTTTGACCGTTCTTGTTATTACCATTGCAGGTATACCTTATCGTTAAAAACTCATAAAAATAAGAGTACCTAAGTAGACCAGCTGATACTAGGAAACAATGCCCTTATCGAATGTTTTACCGTATATACACAGTTCCCCATTGCAAGGGAAAACCGTTTGCTTTACTTATAATACTTTCCCAGAAAATAACAGGAGTATTGAAGGAAATAACTCGAAAACTCAGAGCAAAAGGTGGTCCAGCTTGAATGGAACTGGGCTTATATGTCTGAAGCATACTGAAAGAACTATGGGCCCGCAGAGCTTTAAATTGCAAGCAAGACCGGGCTAAGGCAGACCACGATTAACATGGCGGGACTGAGGATCGCTTTCTTATGGTTGTGCATATAAAAGAAACAAACAAATAGTCTTTATTTAATTCTTCCAAAATATTTGCTCGAACGTCCAAATATATTAAACATACAACTTTTACAGTACTTCTTCATCCTTCTCTAATCTTAATTTACTTAAGATCGGCGCAACACGTTTCTCTCTTCCGTTTATGTTGCAAAAAAACATACCTCAAAACGTAATATACCTTCAAACTGCTTTAACAACTAGAAGCAACTGTCATAGTGACAATGAAACCATCACAGTGCAATCAACCTGTCTACCTCCATGAATCACTCCTTTTGCTTTCTTATCATTCTTCACACAATCTATCATCTTTTCTTAAGTATTTCTCTTCCCCTCCATCCCGCAAAAATTTTTATTTTGGTGAGTGGGAAATCATCTAATGACTGCTCCCTTCCTGGGTGCGGCGGAAGGGCGTGTCAGACTCTTACTGACTAAAACCCACTCATGTTCCTTCGATTGCCCTTTATGGTCCAGGGTCACGGTAACTATTATAAACATTCCGCAACATCCCTCTACATTCCTCTTCAGTACTACCTTTACAAAATATACCTATTATATGTACAAAATGGTAAACTAACTGACTAGTTTACTGGATGATATATCATATCATAGTGTTCTTTGTGAAGAGTAATAATCTATTAAGAAAGGATTTTTGGAAATTCCAGCCTTAAATGGGATGGAAGTATCGACATCCATCCACGCTGGCGAAACGCGACAAAACTATTATAATTTCTAAAAACATTAAATAAATTAATAATCACCTGCACAATTGAATTCTCTCCAGTTGCACTCCTTATGTAAATCCCTGGTCCATCATATCTAAGATCTGGTAGCACAGTCTGCGCTAACTCCATCATTACGGACTGCCCACGAGATTAAAAGATTGCATAATTTAACTACTCAATTGAACCACCTTTATCGACAAGGTGTTGTATTGAGGACAACAGATAGATTGGAGCTTTGTTGGATGTTATCTGGTGTAAACATTGAATTAGACTAGTAATACTTGTGACCTGTTCTGAAACATGGATTGTGGATTCTAGGGTGCTATTTTGCTATTAATTTTTTATCCAATTAAATAAGAATATCAGCATATTATCCCACTGCAGGGCAAATTACTACGCTTACTCAAGACGGATTGGCTTTAATTATAAGGCCAGGTTTCCTAAACTTATTTCTTTCAGCATTGTCAGTTACTTCGGAAATAAACGTTGAAATCAATTGAAACAGTGATCCATATTCGTACATACGACCTTATGTATGTAGTATCAGTGAAGATAATTTAACTAACCCAAAACAATATGCAAGGACCTATTATCAGAAGTGGGATGATGCAGACCAATATTAGTAACGTTAGCATTTCTTCACGTGACATGTTTACATCTGCAAGGCTACTAGAACCGGGGTTGCGGAATGTGTATAGTAGTCACCGTGACCCTGGAACATAAAGGGCAATCGAAGGAACATGAGTGGGTTTTAGTCAGTAAGAGTCTGACACGCCCTCCCGCCGCACCCAGGACGGAAGCATTCATTGGATGATTTCCCACTCACCAAAAAAAAAAAAAACGGCTACTAGAAATTCTTAACATGTTGCAAAACTTGAGAATTCTGCTAGAGGTGCTATAACCGGCCCTTTAAAATTTGATTGATTAATGAATTCGTCAAAACAAAATCAAAGCCAATTAGCAAAATAGCTAGTCGATTGCTATTCGCGTCTACCCATTCGAAAACAGTAACATATTAATCACGATCACTGTCCACGTTTACATTGCACCAATTGGTTTTACTTAGACTGATAAATAGCCTATAGCTGTCCTCGGAGCGGGTTTGCAATTTATTACTAAATGCACGAGTTTTCATGCAGTTGCGCTCCTTCCTACACGAAGCAAGTTGTTACACGATTCCACTCCCATATGGTGAAGTTATTGGACTTTCCCTAATATTATCATACACTTAGGCAAAACACGAAGGGTGTGGAATTATCAACATAAATCCGCGGGCAGGTGAATAAGGCTGCCTGTTTACAGTAGCGAAGGGAGGCAGCGGAGCGGTTAGCGAGTTAAGCATCTACCAATAGAATTGCATAAAACCCACGCTCGCGAGATTCAATTGGTGGAATTTTGACCCGCTCAACGCTACGCTCCCTCACTCCGCTCCTATGGACAGGCAGCCTAAGACGCAGTTTGTAAGCTGGCTACTGGATTAGTGTTCCTGTGTTAAATTCTTGCACAGAAGCCGGGTCTAGTTGATCATTTATGAAGTTTTAAATAAGAAATACATTACCATTATAAAATTGAAACTACAAATACGGCACACATGCGGCATAATATTATGATACTTTATCGGGAATCTTCAAAAAGTAACTTGTGACGTTGTAAGGAAGCTCTCTCAGCCTCTCAGTAACTAGCTTTCGCCCGCGGCTTCGCCCGTGTAGATGTCGAACGTCCATTCACTTTTTACCCCATTCCAAAAATCTTTTCTTAGGGGCTAGAACACATCCTCTAAGTTTAATGTCCCTAATGTTCTTAGCGATTGCGATGAGCGGTGCGATTTGTGGTGTGCGTTGATTATCAACAAACATTTTATATTTTTTTATGTATACATTCTCATCCGCGCCATCTTTCAGCCAATTAATAATGACCCACATCGACCATCTCAAGCCCAATAACTCACAAACCACTTCGCAGCTAATTCGAAAAGCTAATTCCACCGAAACTTATGGCCGACCTAGAGACTTTACACCGCAGTCACGACCAGCTAACAAGACCTCTTCGTCACAATTAGCTCCTAAGATGTTCTTCATTAACGCAATTCCTGACCTTGGTGGTTGTAACTTACCCTGGTTTAAACACAGCTTTCCTTAGCTTAACATGGTTATTTACCTAAAACTAATTTCTGTTAATTGGTTGAGACTAATGAGAACATCGTTTTGTTAATCCATATTGGTAGAACAGGGAGTACTGGATAATTTTGTATTAATTGGATGAATAAGAAATGAGGAGTTGGAAGAAAATGGTTGACGATTTTCTTTGTGTGCTGGTTTATTTGAAAAACACTGAATAAGTAAATAATAAAGTTGTAAATAACTACTATGCTTTAAGTATGTATGATCGCACTCAACTCGCTGTGCCTCTTAATTTCACCTGGATATTTATGATCCTTTTATGGGATGTTTATGTTAATACTTAATTCCTATTCGAGATTCATAGCATTTCTGGTTGACTACTGGTGATTTAGGCTTTCAGGGGTTATAGTGATAAGTCTAGTATGTCCTTGTCCTTAAACAAAAATAAATCACACTCACACTTTTTTCTAATCAATCCAAGCCAGTATTATAAAATACATTAATGTTTCCTGCGGTTTCACCTGCATTTTAACAAACAACCTCTTCGACTTTATAATATTAGTATAGATTCAAAACTAAATCTGCTACACTACACCATAACCAATAATCCGATTATGGCAAACTAGCTTTTGACCGCGACTGTGTCCGCGTTGAATAAAAGTTCCCGTTCCCGAGGGATTTCCGGGATGAAAACTATCCTATGCCCTTTCTCGGGTCCTAAACTATATCTGTACCTTTCTTTCAAATCGGTTCAGTGGTTTAGGCGTGAAGAAGAGACAGACAGACAGACTTACTTTCGCATTTATAATTACTAGCTTTTGCCCGCGACTTCGTCCGCGTGGAAAAGAGTTCTCGTTCCCGGGGGATTTCCGGGATGAAAACTATCCTAAGTCCTTTCTCGGGTCCCAGACTATATCTGTACCAAATTTCATTCAAATCGGTACAGTGGTTTAGGCGTGAAGAAGAGACAGACAGACAGAGTTACTTCCGCATTTATAATATTAGTACGGAAGTACGGATACGGATAGTATGGATCTTAGTACAAATTATTCTTGAACCGTTAGGGAGCACATAAATATAATACACATTCATTCACGTGAACAGAATCGCGACCAACAGCTATATCTAATTTCTCCTCTTCCGTACAACAGTTGGTACGTCTATCCCGTCAAGAATCATTACCAACACCCGGAGAAGGCGTGAAGCCGCCTCTTATAGACCCCCGACGATCAGCGCTTAATTACTTAATGTAACAGCATCCTACATCTATTAAGTGCAACTCAAGAAGAGCTGATGCGTAGCTCTTCCTTATTTATGAGCTCCCACTACTGATTTCAGTTGTTTTTGATGTTTTGTTTTGTGACCGTTATGAACTGTGGTTCTGAAATCGGCCCTTGTTCGTTGAGATCTTTTCAGCAGTTGAAAAGATTTATTTTCATTTAATTTTTGAAGTGAAAACTTCTTTAGCGGCGTTGAGCACTTTTTCTGTAATGGGTATAAAATCTTAAACTCGCGTCAGGACACGTGACCTGATCGAAAAAGCGTAGGACGGATGGATAGTAGACAGCTATAATCAAGTTTTCACTTCTGCCGGCACTCCCGGAGTGCAATCCGTCTTTTTTTTCTTTATATTTGTGTTGACAGTAGAATCTCCCTTAACCTTTCGACAGCCAACAACGTCAGCGCTACAGTCGGCTGTCGCGCTGCTATTGTTTTTTTGTTGTGTCTCGAATCACGTGTATTCAAAGATTTAATGTGGTATACAAATACTAAAATGGGTCCTGTTTATGATAGATAAGTTTTATTTACTTCTAGTGCCCACGACACGACCCTATGCTATATAGCGCCGAAAAGATGCACCTACCATGCTATCAGCTTAATGCCTGCGGCATTAAGTCCGCCAATGTACCGTTGTGCATAAAGTATAAATAAAAAAATAATAAAAGAATAACTTTTAACTTACTTAAAAAAAATCAACGCGATGTTTTGTATTGTCAAGTCTTAATAATAATTCAAATATGAATGTGTGTGTATGTGTGTTTGTGTGTGTGTGTGTTGTTGTATGACGCAGCGGCAATATAATCTAGATTAGAAAATAACAGAAAACCGGGAAACCTAAATATCGCTTTCCATTTAAATGTCCAACTTCCATTCAATGTAATCATTATTAAGTTTTCAATTTCTCTCAATAGCTACCTGTAACGTTACAACAAATTGAAATCATTATATTCTATGATCCAATTAAGATCTTAATGTTTTATCTTACTTGTAATAGTTAACTTATAAATGATACTGTAATTGCGCACGAGTGTTATTCAATAAATGATTGGCGGAAACCATAGAACTATAAAAGGGAATAGAAGTTACGTATACATATTTTATTTTCTACTAGACTAGTTTTCACATGCGGCTTCGCCCACGTATATGTCGATACTTTCATCCCCTATTTTACACCTCTGGATTGGAAGTTTCAAAAATTCTTTCTTAGTGGATACCTACTCTTTACAAAGAACACACGCTGCGAGTTTCATGCCTCCAGACCAATAGTTTGGGCTGTGCGTGGATATATCCACAGTCAGACAGTTTACCATTAATATGTATAGGTGTGTTGCGGAATGTTTATAATAGTTACCGTGACCCTAGAACATAAAGGGCAATCGAAGGAACATGAGTGGGTTTTAGTCAGTAAGAGTCTGACACGCCCTCCCACCGCACCCAGTACGGAAGCAGTCATTGGATGATTTCCCACTCACCAAAAAAAAAATATGTATAGGTGTCTCGAGTTCTTGGTTACTGCTCCGCTTCCGTGGGTCGTAGCGTAATGTAATATAACATATAGCTTTCCTCAATAATTGGGCTATTCAGCTCAAATTTTTCAATTTAGACCCAGTAGATAGGCGCAAGATCGATGCTTATAAAAATCTTTGGAGAAGCCTTCATCCAACAGTGGTCTTTCGGCTGATGATGAGATCCTGAGAATAGTACGTTAAACGAACCAAACAAACTCTTTAGCTTAATAATATCAGTTTACAAGTATAGATTATTTAATACTAGCTTCTGCCCGCGGCTTCGCTCGCGTTAGAAAGAGACAAAAAGTAGCCTATGTTACTCTCCATCCCTTCAACTATCTCCACTTAAAAAATCACGTCAATTCGTCGCTCCGTTTTGCCGTGAAAGAAAGACAAACAGACAGACAGACAGACAGACACACTTTCCCATTTATAATATTAGTATGGATTTATATCTTTAACCATATCTATCTTTTCCATACTCTATGACGGAAATAGATAATCATATAGAAATGTGATTGGCTGTTAACTTTGAATGCTTTCGTAATTTTTAATAGCGTTAAATTTATTAATTGCGCGATGGCGGATTTTTCTCTAGCAATTAATAATATAAGGTTCGATTGGAAACATTTTTTCTCGCAATTATGTGAAAAGTTACCAAGTAGGGTTTCTATTGAAATGTCACCTTTGATTAGTCTATTAAATTCCAAGTAGGATACAAGTATTTAACCTTCTAATCTGTAGTTAATATTTTTTATGACTATGCTTTTGCTTACGGCCTCATCAGTGTGAAAGTTGGTTGTCGTGTTTTTAACACCCTTTTATTTCGCTCGTAATATTATAAAAAGACATTTTTGTTTGTTTATTTAAACGCGCTAATTTCTAGAACTACAAGTAAGATTGGAAAAAAATATTTTTGTGTACCATTACCTCTCAGTGCTGATTAACTTGAGCATACGCTTGTAATAGAACATCGATCATTCGCTCTTTTGTTATTTGTTACAATTTGATTGTAGGAACCAACGAGCGTTTGTGTGTAACATTTTATGCTATGCAATGCTACATGTAGCATTCGTACAAATGTTAATTTTTAAGTTACAACGTAATGATTGCGCAAATACACAAGGGTATACTCACCTTTAGGAACAATAGCACAGATTATATAATCGTAGGTATATTATAAATGTAAGAAATATTACAAATCGCAAGCTCAATCCAATACTGTCACTATCAAAAATTTTGCTAAATCGTCTTTTTAATACCATCTGATGGGAAAGACGGAAGTGTGCCTAATCGCGCTCACACTAGTTTAAAACTGCAACTAAAGAAAATAAAATGAAATAATTAAGCTAGAAATAATTACATAATATAAACCCATAACTGAAATATTCACATCCAAAACCATTTTCTAACTAAACAAGCAGTAGGGGCTTAAAACGCTACTAATGTGTTAAGAGCAGTAAATCGCGGCGCGCGCGCATCAAAGATGGCGGCTGCAGATAGCATTCATTACCGCTTGTTACTTGTTTATAGTATCAGCTTTATGTATCTAGAGCGCAGTGGATGTCGAGCTCAGGAAGTGTTGCTTGAGGAGAAAGCTTAATTGTTTAGTTTGTTAATTATTTTAATATTATTTTTAGGGTTCTTTACGCAAAGTGAAAATTCGAGGAACAGCTAGTGCATCATAAACCAGTCTAGCTAACATTTATATGTAAACTAGCTATTGCCCGCGGCTTCGCTCGCGTTAAAAAGAGACACAATGTAGCCTATGTTACTCTCCATCCCTTCAACTATCTCCACTTAAAGAATTACGTCAATTCGTCGCTCCGTTTTGCCGTGAAAGAAAGACAAACATACAGACAGACAGACAGACACACTTTCCCATTTATAATATTAGTATGGATAATTATCCTAGAGGTCATAATATCCGTATGTAAAAGTAGACTTTCAAAGGATTTTAACTAGTACTAGCTGTCCCCCGCGGTTTCACCCGCGTTATATTATGTCTTTGATTACTGCTCCGCTCCTAAATGTCCTAGCGTGATGTTATGTAGTCTATGTGTTATTCTGATATATAAACTACATCACTGTAAAGTTTTATCAAAGTCTGTTCAGTAGTTTTTGCGTGAAAGAATAACAAACAAACAGACATACATCCACATACATACAAACTTTCACATTTCATTTTATAATATTATATTAGGATTATGTGTACTAAAACACCATTAAATTATAACTTTAGTAGGAAACTAAATCGTTAAGTTAAACTTAATTTGCAAACACACGTTCCCGAGAAAGATGTAACTTGTCATGCATGTATGTTTATGTGAGCTAAGCTACGAAACTGCTGTAACTTCCGCCAGCGCCCCACCGCTAACTTACAAGTTAAACATTACTTATTTATCGTTATAAGCCGATTTACACGTTTTAAAACTAACTTAATGTTTAAGCTAAAGTAACATTGCGCCCCGCGGAGACGCACGCTGATTTAATTATAAATGAGTTATTTATATTGGATTAGTTCATTGATTGCCGTTAGACATAATTATTAGAATTAGATGAATATAACAGTATTTTCCGTGTGAGTTAAGCAAGTTTTCTTATAACAAATACGATGCATAATAATTATATGTATTAGACATAATTGTAAATAATGAACATTTCCTAACTGAAGTTATGGCAATATAAATAGGCGGAAATTGTAAATATTGAATCGATATGTACTGTCTAATTACAATAATTAAAAACACTATTAACTAAGTAAAATTAAACCGCCAAGTGCGAGTCGGAATTGCGTACCGAGGGATTATTCCACATTTCTATTCCGTATAGACCTTTGGAAGTCTATACCTACTTGCAAAAGGTGACTAAAAAATAGGTGTATTCCTGCTGTTCCCATTGACGTTGTCCCCGTGTTATGGGGACGACAGGAATATTACCAAAATTTCCTTTCTGTTGTCCCCCATAGCCGCGTTCTCATTAAAATTGTAGTCTACTTCGTATGTATAGAGATTTGTCATCATTCCTAATTATAATCTTAACCGTTTCCAAATTTTATTGCGATATTAGAGTTGACAAATTTCATGATTTTTGATGGAAGTATCCTAAATGTTTTGATTTTCTTGTTAATCATTAACGGCCATAACTTTTGATAGCATCGACTCGAACACACACACACAGCCTTGAACGAGATCCTAGTTTATTTTTCCCTTTTAAGTATGTGTTTTTAGGGCTGTGTAACTCAAAGTAACATACAAATCGTATTATTAAAGTAACTCTTTACTATTTACACATAAACATTACCTATAAAACTTTCAATTATCATTTTCAGTCGCGCGTAAAATCGTCTTGACAGGCCGCCATTGTAAGATGGCGCCCGATTGAAAAGATAACGTGGACTAGGGATTTAATAACATTTAGTCTGAAAGTATTTACGTCTAGAAGTCACTGCTCGTTAAAATATAAGCTTAAGATAATTTGAAGTGTTGGGTATATTAATTGGAGATTGGAATGAAGGAATTATAATTATTACTAGGTTTTTCCAATAATCCTTTTTAGTAAAGAATACACCCTGCAAGTTTCATAACTGTACGAACAGTGGTTTGGGCTGTTTGTTGATATATCTACAATCAGTCAGTCAGTTTACCATTTTATAAATATACTAGCGACCCGCCCCAGCTTCGCACGGGTGTTACAAATCTTTGAAAATCCCGGCTTTCCTCTACTGTAAAATGCATGTATTATACATAATATATATACCTTTCTTAAGAATCACTCATCTATAAAAAAAAACTGTTGTGTAGTTTTAAAGATCTAGCATACATAGGGACAGACAGACGGCGGATAGCGACTTTGTTTTATACTATGTAGTGATGACTATAATATTATAAGATGCTGAAACTGGTTTAATAAACTTGTAAGGCAATTGTTTGGGTTTGTGGGAAAACCGCAAAACCTTATTATCGTAGACAAAGGATTTTTTTTATTTACTTAGTTTTAGATTAGAGTGTGGACCGGACAGAGACAAGCAGGAAGACACAAGAGACATCCAAATGATTATGTTCTTCCTTTAACCGTACGAAATCGTAAAAAGCTGGTACAAACTGTTAATATCTTCATTACAAGAAACTTTCCATCTATAAACCAGTGCAATAAAATCGCAATGCAACTTTCAACTTCCATAAGAGTCTAAACACCCTTTAAACGGAAATAAAACTCCACTATAACCTAACAGCCTATACTTGAGCCAAATTCGATATAGAATACAGGTAAACAAACCAATATAGGGTTATCACAACTCACTTTTTACAAATCTTCTATTATTAACATGATTATCGCCTTTTTCACGCTAAGTATTTATTAAGAAATTCTATTGCAGCATATTTCACTAAAATCACTCAAATAGCATGCATATTACGTCATAATTTCGAAAAACCAAGCAACGGTTTGTTTACCTATATTCTTTATCGAATTTGGCTCAACTATAGGTATTAAACACAAAATAAATCACTACAATTTTCTAACACCACGAAGGCGGTATTTCACAAGGACATAAATACGATATTGCAGTTGAAAAATCCGTGCTAATGCAGACATAACCCGGAGGCGGGTCATATATCGTGGTAGTAATACTCTAAGAGCCGACTTACGGTTTGAGTTATGAGAATCATCTGTTAGATGACTGTTAGCCTAAGGGATAGGTGGTATTGTCTGGTAAAGCACTAAGGAAAGTCATTGATCACGATTGGTTAGATTTGTGGTATAAAGTAGCATTAGGTGGTTGTTTTGCTGTGTATGTAAATTAGATGTATGATGGGATAATGAGCGGTGAAAAAGGTGAGCTAATTTCCTTAACCTTTCGACGACCAAGCGACAGCCGGCTGTCGCACTGCTGCTGCTTGTCTTTATATTGTGTGTTGAATCAGGTATGTTCAAACGTTTAAAATGTAAAGAATAAAACCGAAAAGCGAAGACTTCCTTACGACTGATATTTTGGGAACTAGAAATCCCAATTTCTGAATTGAGATGCAAATATATTTTACTCTAGATCTCTTTTTAACCCCTGTCGGAAAAAGAGGGGTGTTATAAGTTTGACCGTGATGTATCTGTCTGTCTGTTTGTGGCACCGTCGCTCTTAAACGAGTCGTCCGGTTTCGATGCGGTTCTATTTGAAAGTACGTCATCTGGCGATGGTTCTTAGACGACGTTTTATTAAAATCAACTCTTTTGTTTGCTGAAATCGCCATCTTAATAACCACGGGTGCCTGTTTTTTTTTAATTCTAACATATACGACTTGTTGCATTATTCTCCCATTGTAGCAGAAGATTCAATAAGGTGCATTTAAAGCTAAAATTATCAGGTTTTGAATTTAGTATTTTAGACATGAACCTTAAATGGTAATCCATTATTTCGCAGACCAACAAATAAATAACATTACCTATTTTAGAAGTAAAGTTACGGCAAACAATTTCCTTTCATAATAATGAAAGAAAAGCCATCTCTTTGGCGTTGTAAAGCTCTAACTTGTAACCTAGTTAATTCTATATCGGTATTAACTGTCGAGACCGTATTATGTATACCGGGCATTCCGATCTATACGATCTGCTTAGCTTGTTATGCGGTAAGGACTAAGGACTATATATAAAAATACTAGCTTCTGCCCGCGGCTTCGCTCGCGTTAGAAAGAGACAAAAAGTAGCCTATGTTACTCTCTATCCCTTCAACTGTCTCCACTTAAAAAATCACGTCAATTCGTCGCTCCGTTTTGCCGTGAAAGAAAGACAAACAAACAGACAGACAGACACACTTTCCCATTTATAATATTAGTATGGATAGGAGAGTACTAAATTCGTAATTAACTAGTCTTTACCCCCGATATCGTTTGCGTGGAATATGAAGTCAAAGTGCCCGGCCTATTGGTCTTGTGGTTAGTAACCCTGACTGCTAAGCCGAAGGTCGTGAGTTCGATCCTCACCTAGGCCAAACTTTGTGTGAAGAGATTGTTTGTTCTGTATCTGGGTGTGAGTTATCTATAATATGTATATATGAAGTATATAAGTATGTTTTTCAGTTAACAATAGTAGCTTGTAGCTACCATAGTAGGGATCGCGTTTTACCCAAAATACTCTTCAGATTTATAATATTAGTCTAAATATATATCTTCACAGATAATAGGGTACCTTCGTCCACTTTTCCCTCGAATTTCGGCAGATTAATATGTAGCTATTAGCGCCAAACAGTAGCTGTTAAGTTAAAATTATCTTTCGAGTGTTTAGCCCACTCTGGAGCACTCAACACCCCATCGAAAAGAACAGCTATAACAATTTTGATACTTTTGTATTTTTGTTTTAGTTTATTTTATGAAGAGTTCAAAATATATTTATGTATAATTTTTAAATGTGCACAGAAATCTTAATATCTTTTTAAGCGTATTGAGCGCGAATAGAACAGCATTTAATAATTAGTTAATTACGCTATAATCAAATGCGAAATAGAGAAATAATGCAGAAAGCATAATTATTATTTAATTAATACGGACTGCCATTGCTACTTACTACTGTTGAGCCTTTAAGAAGTGTATTCAATGCACTTTTGTATACATAAAACTAATCATAACAATGATAAGATTTTTATCTTGACAAGCATGAATGTTTAAACTGTTATATATCTGATAAATTTACAACGCGGAAGTACTGAAAATAAATGTCAATGTAACTGATATGCAGTTCATTGCACTTTTCAAAAGCAAAGAATCTAGATAAGTTTATCTTTAATAAATACCTCTTTGGAATTACGAAATCTTGAAGTTTTAATCAATGAATCGCATGGCTGTAAAATAAAAAAGTCTCGATACCGCTTTTAATCAAATCGGATAAGCTCTTTAGAATAGCCATATATGTTGAAGATATAAAAGTGCACAAAATGTTCTTTACCCATACCCGTATGCCTCTATTTTTATTAGTATTGCCTCATTCAAACCATGGAAAGGTATCGGCAAAGACCCTATTTTTTTCTTATTTACTTAATCCGATTGGTTATGGGGTAGTCTGTTATTAAAAAAAATCTAAAAATAACATCTGGGACTAAGATCCAGAACCTCACACTTGCACTTACGACCACACAAACAATATAAAAAATATAACATTACTAAAATATTTTAGTCTCAGTTTAATTTTTAAAAGTATCAACTACATTTCGTCGCAGTAGTCGGCCTGCGCCCGCGCACTAAAGCACGTGCCTTTAATATAAACTACGGAACCGACTAAATTAAATAATTCATAAATTAATTATAGACTTTAACGCGTATTACAAATATTATTACAACTTACACCTTTTTAATTGTGTAGTGGTGATAAATGTGCTACCTTGCTACTGGAACCGAAATAAGTATATTAAGAAACAACTTTATTTATACTATAAATCTACACTTTATGTATAATATAATTAAGATAGATTTTTGTGACCTTTTCAAACCGATTTTATTCAATTTTAATAGTTTTAGTTTATTGGCAGTCGTTACGGGTAGACAGAAACCAGAAAGTCTAACCAGTCTAACTTGCCGGGGTTGCGGAATGTTTATAATAGTTACCGTGACCCTGGAACATAAAGGGCAAACGAAGGAACATGAGTGGGTTTTAGTCAGTAAAAGTCTGACACGCCCTCCCGCCGCACCCAGGATGGGAGCAGTCATTAGATGATTTCCCACTCACCAAAAAAAAAACAGTCTAACCTAGGGGTATCGTGTCGCCAAAATAGTGTTGTGAAGGTCTTATAGGCAGGTTGCGAAATGTTTATAATAGTTACCGTGACCCCGGAACATAAAGGGCAACCGAAAGAACTTGAGTGGGTTTTAGTCAGTAAATGTCTGACACGCCCTCCCGCCGCCCCCAGGACGGGAGCAGTCATTGGATAATTTCCCACTCCCCAAAAAAAAAGATCTTTTAGGCAGTCGCTTTAAGTATAACACAGATATCCAGCTGAATCCGATTAGGCTGGAAGCCGACCCCACCAAGTTGGAAAAAAGCTAGGGAGATTATGAAATTGTATGAAACTTAACCAAAGTTGGTGCTTTTTTATATTATCCACTCAAATATGAAACGCTATAAGTATCATTCAACAAAATGATTAATTTTGAATACTCATTTCGTTCACGACCCAATAGATACTACGTCTGCCGTTCATGTATGTAGTTTTGGGGTCGATACCGGCGAGTGGAAATATTAGACTAGTAAAACCGACTATATTCTCGTTAGATATTATACCAGTCATATACAGACCAGCAGATAAACCTACTCTAAATAAGAAACAAGTCTTAGCAGAAAATATCAATATTGATCTATCCCACCATCATTTGTTTCAATAGGCAACTTGACACTTCATCAATTTCTCTCAACCCTCATAATCATAATCGGTATAAACTTTCTAACTCCTCGTTAAATTTAACCGTTAAGCTAAACAAGCATTTGATCTGCTTGGCAGCTGCAAAATTCTAGATTATACAAAGTTCTGTTACGGATGATAACTGCGTCGAAATTGAGTACCAAAGAAGAGAAAAATTCTCGTTAGAGTTCGTATTTTTTGAAAACCAATTAAATTATCGTTGAAATTTGATGCCCAAAAAATAGGCGTTCAAACGGAAATACTCTACTAAAGAACAGTTGGAGTTGACGATCGGCTTGCGTGCAGCTGACGTACTATTGCGATGCAGTAACCGTGCAGTTTTCGCTTAGCTTTTTGCAATCCAAGCTCTGTCGACATGCAGCCAGTTGGTAGTTTCGATACAATGAATGTTACAATGAGTGTTAATAGCTTAAGACGATACAGGACGTAAATTGATTCAAAGCTTACGTTTGGGACTCGTCGAGCTTCATTGCTCGCTTATCTGGCGGACTCCACTTTTGAATCTAGCTTTCAGGAGTTGCAGTGGTTGGTAATAGTGTGGAGCCGTGGAGTTATTAGCCCTTTTCATTTTCATTAGACATTTTCAACGAATTTTGTCCTTGATATCACTAAAATTACTTAAATGGTTGCCCATTCGGCAAAGAAGAAATATGCGTGCGTTGACAACGCTTTACTCCTTGCTCAACTCTTCCTCCTCACCTTCTTATCTATTGTCTCATTTCCAATATCTATGCTCTTCGCACGCTAGAAATCTACGGTCTTCTAACAACCTTCTCTTGCTTTGTCCTTCCCATTCTTCCGACTTTGTTCACTCTTCCTTTAACATTCAGGCCATTCTTCTCTGGAATGCGCTTCCTCTTGATATCAGGACGGCGACTAGCCGTTACGCATTCAAGCGGAAACTCAAAGCTCATTTACAGCTCAATTAGGTAGAGTACTCTCATAACCATCTTTCTTGAAATATATATATATATATATATATATTTATTTATTTATGTATATATATATATTAGATATATATTTAAATGCATAATATATATTTGCTTATTTATTTTAGTACGTATAATATGTATTTTTATTGATTTGTAATTTTTGTAATAATTAACATCTGTTTTTTACTTTATATTTGCACCTGCCATCATATATCTGCACTACCGATGGTTGACTGGTAGAGAATGCCTAAGGCATTAAGTCCGCCTCTGTACATGAATTTTGTGCATAAAGTGTAAAAAAATAAATAAAATTACTGTGGCAAAATATTGTGACGAAAACCTGCACATTTTACAAGCTTTTATTTAAGTTGCAACGTTCATATGCTGTAAATCCGAGACTGGAATCGTCATTTCGACACCTTGACCAACGCTAATGCTTTCTCTAGATGAGAAAAGACTGGGAGAGTAAGCTTGTGACTAAACATAAATTAAATGCACACTGCAATTATGCAGTTTACACAATATAATCCGTCTGTCCGCCTCACCGCCCTAATAACATTAATTGTTGAATAAATAACATTAAAATATAACTATATTGAATCCGGCGCCTGTTATTTACATTGTGAAAACAATAACACTCCATTCTTAGTAGTGTAGTGCCCAATGCTATAATAAAATGTTTCCCGTAACTATAGTGCTGTGCCTGCTGACCTAAATCGATATCGATATGTTCTATCGCGTAATTTTAGTCTAGGGGCGGTAATTTCATTGTGCTATCGTGGAATTGTCAAATGTAGACAATAACGTATAAGGACAGATCTACCTGCTATGTATGCAAAGATATTGTTCGAGAATGCCCAGTTTCTTGCCCATTCTTCTTCAAACGAAACTACCTATAATAGACGACTGGTTTTTTTTTTGTCTCAAAGGCCCTTTTTAATGACCTAATGCAAAGAAAACAATTGATTGACTTGTCTTTGCAGTAAACTATAAATAATATACCTATCTTCTTGTTAGTTACTTTTGGCATAACGAACCAAACAGTAAACTTCAAAATGGCAAACTTTTTTATACGTTTTGTACGTTTGAAATATAATTGTTTTTTTTTTGTTCGATTAAATTTTAAGTCGATCATGTTGAAATAGCTAGATGTAATTAAATGGTTTTTTTACATGTTATTCACCTGAGTGACATCGTCCAGATAAACAAATTTTATAGTTTCCTAACCCCATCTAGAATTAATTAACTAATCTGGGTGAGATTGCCTAAGTATACTGTTAGATTGGAGGATTTAGTACATTCGTCATAAACCATTTTATCACCACATTTTTAGAAACTACTATTAACACACCCAACAGAATAATAAAGTCATTACATTTATATGAACACATAATATACATTGCAATCGTTAAGAAGTATTGAAAATCAGCGCCTTGCACTCAATTGAAATTGAAAGTACTCATAAATAACGTAAACGCTTTTACGATTTAGTGTAAATATATAAAAACTGTAGGTATTACTCATTTAAAACAGAAATGTTCAATCGAAGTGGAAATAAAATGCATAATCGAAAGTGATGACGTGATCGTTCGAAGATGAATTAATTTTATGCTTCTGATACCTATTTTTGATCACTGGTTCGCTTATGAGATTAAAGTCACATAAGTCAGTTGTCATTTGTTTTTTTTCTTACGTTGATTATTTAAGTAAATAGGAATTATCTTATATATCAAAAAGTAAATTGTAAAATCATCTTTTGAAAATCGAACTTCGACATTCGTTAGAATAAACCATTCTGGGACAAACAGTTTTGCCATTTTATCAACATTAAGTCTAAATACGTCTAGTGCTTGAAAAGATCACTTCTTACAAACAAACAATCTCTCAATATAGATTGCAAGATTGGCTTACAAAACAAACACCCAAACTCTGGAATTCATAACATTAACAAGATGATAAAAGAAATATTAGCCAAACCGTATTTGCAGTGATTATTGTGAGAATCGTCGACTTCGACAGATTTATCGATATTTATTTGCACAGCACTGTTTCTTTTGATGCAAAGAAAGATTCGATATTTGAAATTCATTTTTCGTTTATTTTTAATCTGATTCATAATTCGAATGTAAGTAACGACCATGTTTGTTTGAACGTCCATAAATATTAGTGGATTTTCCCGGAGATATTTATACTTTTTTGAGAAAAATCCTTCATAAGTTATAATTATAATATTAAGTTATAGTATTATGCTAACTGAAAAAATATTTTTCAGACGAACAGTCAAAGAGAAAACTATTTTTAAGAGAGAGACGGAATCTCCTATACTTACATATAAAAAAAAACAATGATGATATTTTTTTTAAGATTTAATTTAAACTATAGTTTCTGTTTTATTAGGTGTTAAGGCTGAAGTCTTTTATGATTCCATAAATAAATGTATAAGTAAAATTAATAAAAAAGATTTGAAAAAATCATAACGAAACAAGTTATTAACTTCGCTATACAGACTATGGTTTCAAGTTAACACCCATATTTTTAACAACTCAACAATACAATCTAAGGCTTACTCACAATTTCATGAATGGGTGGTTATTACGTTAACAGTTACAAACCGTCAACTCATCTCGACTGCGTTGGCGTACGAATGACCGCCATTATTTCATTCCTGAATGAAATGCGACACCTGCATTCAAGATAATAGATCGCTATTTCAACACCTACGAAAATTATCTTATTACTTCCTTGATTGGCTAAAGCCGTGCCCTGACTAGATTGGGAATTTGAGCGATCGTTCTTCTACCATTCGGTCTTTCGGGCAGCCGTTCTGCCCGAAAGACCGAATGGTATTCAATTTTATTATTATAGGAGTTATGTATTTGGTGTTAAGTGTAATACTAATTCTTTTTTTAAAACATTACGAGGTAAGGCAAATATGTCTATTTTATTTAACAAATTGTTCGTTATATATTTTTACTAATCTGAGGAGAGGCGCCCGTTCACCCGCATTTGTACGACTGCTGGTCGTAGCAAAGAGTGGGTGAGCGCGTACCTCTCGTCTTACTACAGTTCTGGGCACGATGTAAAATATATTATTCACAAGTTCTGGGCAATCAAACTTGTTATGTAATAAAAGTCACACGACTAATGTTCTTCGTTTAAAAGGCGAACGTTCTTCGCTCAAACGGCGAACGTTCTTCAATCAAACGGCGAACGTTCTTCACGCAAACGACGAACGTTTTCGGTCAAACGATCCACTTCCTTTTGTCAATCAACTATTAACCAATAAATACAGTAATAATGCACCTGTCATATTATCCCTGTTTTAAGCGTTAAGTCTGCCTTTGCACCTTAGTGCGTGAAGTTTCAATAAATATATCACAAGACATTTATGTTTTATCCACTGTTATGAGAACGTCACTAATATTACTATTGTACAGCACTAGTGGAGCTCTAGTTGTCTATGTCGTCTATGCCCAACCTCATGCATGGCGTCTTGTGTCTTAGAATAAGGTCTTGCTGTAATTTAAATATTAAACAACCAGTCTCGACAACCACGCGTCTTATTTATGCACCTGAACACTACATGGTGTCAGAATTCGGGTTCGCAATTCGCAGTCTTCGTCAAAAAGAACAAATAAGTCTATTTGTAGTCAGTCAAGAAAGTCATAATGGCGTCGGCGTCGTCTCAAGAAAATTTAAAACCAAAGAAGATTTCAGGTATGTCCGGTCCGCAGCCTATGATCATGAGTGGCAATTTAGCCCAACAATGGAAAAAATGGGTGCAGTCGTTTAAACTATATGTACGTGCGTCTGGATTCGACGAGGAAAGCGACGCTAGAAAAGTTGCCCTGTTTCTCCACGTGATAGGTGAAAAAGGAATAGACATATTTAACACATTTAACAAAAACGAGGATAACGTTAAATATGAAGAGCTCATTGAAATGTTCCAAAATCATTTCGCCCCGAAAGCTAATCTTACTTATGAGTGTCACAATTTCTTTACATATAAGCAAAGTGATGATGAAACACTGGATGACTTTGCATGTGCTTTAAAATTAAAATCACAAAACTGTGAGCTTGGTCAGTTACAAGAGAGATTAATTAAAATTATGTTTATATGTAATATGCATCAAAAATATAATTACATTAGAGAAAAATTATTACTGGAAGATAAGTTAGATCTGGATAAAGCCCTAGCGATGGCTAAAGCAATGCTTACGTCTAGGTACCACACAGATCAACTGGCGGCAGAACAAAGTTCAGTCCTATACAATAAAAGTCAAAGGTCGAGATCAAGGTCCAAATCCAGAAGTCAACAAGGTCATGGTCAACAGTCAAAGGAAGTATGTACAAGGTGTGGCCAGGTGCATCGCCATAAGTGTCCAGCAATAAGTGCTAAGTGTAAAAAGTGTGATAAAATTGGTCATTATGCTGTGTGTTGTAGGTCAGTGAAGTCAAGGTCCGTCAAGTATGTACAGTCAAATAGTGATGAACAGCAACAGTCTGAACAACAAGAGTTGTTTGTTGGTCATATAAAATCATCAGAGGTGTCAAATGAATGGACAATTATTTTAAAAATAAATAGAATAAATATTAGCTGTATCATTGATACAGGTAGTGATGTAAACATTATGTCAAAAAGTATTTATGAGTCACTTAATTTAAAAAAGTCATTAACACCAACTAATATAAAAATTAAGTCATATACTGGCAATAGTCTAGAAGTGTTAGGTCAACAAAATTTGAATTGTCAATTCCAAATAAATGATTGTTATATGTCAAAAGAAATAATTTTTATAATTGCTAATGTTAAGTCTCCAACTGTGCTAGGTAAGGCTACTTGCTCAGAAATTGGTCTAATTAAAAGAGTTTTTTGTGTTGATACTGTAAGTGATGTCAGTCAACTAAATAACCCTAATCAGTCAATGTCAAGTCAAATATTAAGTCCAAATGTCACAAGTCAGTCACAGTCTTTGTCAAGTCACTCACAGTCATTGTCTAATCAGTCATTGTCAAGTCAGTCACAAAATATAGATTTAAATAATCTTATTGAAAGTAATAATTCTGTATTTACCGGTCTTGGTTGTCTTCCTGGTGAGTTTCAGATAAGTATAAATTCTGATGTGCAGCCTAAAGTCGATGCTCCAAGGAAAGTACCATTTGCGTTACACAATAGACTTCATGAAGAGCTTGAGAAGATGGAGAAAATGGATGTCATAACCAAGGTCACAGAGCCGACTGAGTGGGTGAGTTCTTTGATTTTAGTCGAAAAGAAGAATGGTCAATTAAGGGTATGTCTAGACCCCCGTAATTTGAATCAGGCTATCAATAGGACACATTATCCTATTCCTTCAGTAGACATGGTCCGTGCCAAGGTAGCAGGAGCAAGATTTTACTCTACCTTGGACGCAAGCAGTGGATTTTGGATGTGCAGATTAAGTGAGAAGAGTTCTTACCTCACAACATTCAATACTCCCTTTGGTCGATACCGTTTTAAGCGTCTTCCATACGGTGTGAACTGTGCTCCTGAATATTTTCATAGAATGATGACTGAAATGTTTGGTGACATACCAGGAGTAGCAGTGTACAGTGATGATATTTTAGTCAGCGGGTTAACATTAAACCAACATAATGAGCGTCTTAAGCAAGTCTTTGAAAGAGCTAAGGAATACCATGTCAAATTTAATAAAGAAAAATGTTCATTTGCCAAGGAGAGTGTCAAGTATCTGGGACATATTTTTTCAGTTAAGGGAATCACAGCTGATCCAGATAAAGTCAGAGCAATTAAAGAAATGTCATCTCCTACTTGTCTAAAAGATCTACAAAGATTTTTAGGTATGCTTAACTATTTGGGTCCTTTTATAAAAAACATGGCAGGCGAAACTGAAATACTTCGTCAATTACTAAAAAAGTCTTCTGATTGGCAGTGGACTGCCAACCATGAAAAGATATTTTGTCGTCTTAAGCAATTAATATGTCAAGTTCCTGTGTTGTCTCATTTTAATGTGCATGATCCTATTGTTCTACAGACAGATGCTAGTAGCACTGCTGTTGGCGCGGTGTTGTTACAAAATCAACATCCAGTATATTATGCTTCAAAAACTTTAACAGAATCACAGCAAAGAATGGCTCAGATAGAAAAAGAACTCTATGCAATAGTGTTCGCTTGTGTCAAGTTCCATCAATTTATATATGGACAAGTTGTAACAGTAGAGACAGATCATGCTCCATTAATAACTTTGTTTAAAAAACCGTTAGTCGAGGTCCCAACACGTCTTCAAAGAATGATGTTGAAAATACAAGCTTATAGTCTAAATGTAATTTACAAGAAAGGTATTCATATGTACATAGCTGATACTTTGTCAAGGGCACCTTTATCTGAAACAAGTGCAGATGAATTAGATGATGATATCATTGTTCATGTAAATCTATTAATTAAGTCATTACCAGTCTCTTCAGAACGTCTTCAGTGGTTGATTAAAGGTACTAATGAAGATGAAAGCTTACAAATATTAAAATCATATTGTAAAAAAGGATGGCCATCAAGTAAAGCTCAAGTTCACAAAGATTTGCATGAATATTGGCAATATAGATTTGATTTACATACTGAAAATGATTTAATATTTAGAAGTAACAGTATAGTAATACCTAAAAAATTGAGGTCAGATATTTTAAAAATAATACACAGTGGTCATCTGGGAGTTGAAAGATCAAAAGCGTTTGCTAGAGGACATGTTTTTTGGCCATTCATGTCTACAGATATTAAAAATATTGTACAATCATGTCATACTTGTTTGTCACATAGGAGTTCAAATACTCCAGAACCACTTCTTCCTCATAATGTTGCATTATTACCATGGGAAAAAGTTGGTATTGATTTTATGGATTATAAATCTAAAAAATACATTGTAGTACAAGACTATTACTCTAATTATATTGAATTAATGCTATTGGCTAGTACTAACGCCAAAACAGTAATTGTTTGTCTTAAAAGCATTTTTAGTAGACACGGTATCCCAGTTGAATTGTTCTCAGACAATGGGCCACCATTTAATTCTGCAGAGTTTAAAAATTTTATTTATGAATGGGGAATACATCATAATACGTCAAGTCCCTACGTACCTAGGTCTAATGGGTTGGTAGAGTCAGCAGTAAAGATATGTAAAAATTTACTTACCAAGTCAGATGAGTCAGGAACAGATCCATATCTTGCTTTGCTTCAGTTCAGGAACACACCTAGAGGAAATCTACCATCTCCAGCACAATTATTAATGTCTCGTTCTCTTAGAACACAATTACCAACAGTCACAAAGAACTTGAAACCAAGAATAGTGAAATTTGAAGAATATGTAATAGCTAAGGAAGAAAATAAAAATAAGATGAAAGAATACTATGACAGAAAGACTAAACCTTTACCAGAACTACATGAAGGAGAAAAAGTATATTTTAAGAAAATTCCAAATACTCCATGGATCACAGGCACAGTAAGGTCTAAGTGTGATCAGCCTAGGTCTTATACAGTAGAAGGTTCAGATGGATTCATAGGAAGAAGAAACAGACAGCATATTTTGAAGATTCCAGCAACATCTGAAGCTGTATCTCAAGATGTGTTACAAAAGAGTCCAAATATTAAGCCATCTCCAAAGTCACATAGAGTCTCACCACACACTGAAGAACGCACAGCTTCAGGTGAAAACCGCTCTAGGTTTGGAAGAGTTATAAGACCACCAAGACGGCTAGATTTGTAGTTATAAAATAAAAAGGTTTATTTAAGTTGCTAATTATCTGTTTATAATTTTGTTAAGCAATGACTGAAAGTCTGATAAATTAGTTATGTCGATCATAGTTAAGAAGTCAATAATAGTAAAGATTAATTTGTCAAAGTTAACTAATTTGTAAAAGTCGAGTCATTAAAGGTTAATAAGTAATTTTTGTAAGTAATGTTAATTTTGTACAAGTTATAATAATCGGCTTTTTCTAAATAAGGAGGATGTTATGAGAACGTCACTAATATTACTATTGTACAGCACTAGTGGAGCTCTAGTTGTCTATGTCGTCTATGCCCAACCTCATGCATGGCGTCTTGTGTCTTAGAATAAGGTCTTGCTGTAATTTAAATATTAAACAACCAGTCTCGACAACCACGCGTCTTATTTATGCACCTGAACACTACATCCACCACTTTAGTCAACAGATCTATTGAAACCTGTATGAAGTAGCAGTTCGAATCCTTCTACACATTCCTGGTTTTGGAATACAAGGTAATTTAATAAAGTAGTCGTAACTCGGTAAGGCGAGAAGCGGTACATTTCAATGACGAGTCGGCTACGTTAACCTACAAGTATTCAGAGCTCTAGAATAAATAATATTTAATATATTCACAGGATCATTGACGTAGGATTAGTTTACTTTGACCGGCACAGGGTTGTCACGAAGGCCCCAAAAATTTTTAATGGTTAATTTTTTAGTTGTTTTAAATTCTTTTCGAGAAAATAGGCATTTCTTTTTTGTTTCAATGGTGGTTGATTTTCTCATTTTTTTACTAATTTACATCAACTGAAAAAAAAGTACATAGAAAAAAAAAGTTATTAAGAGCTAAATTTTAGCTTAGTCAGACGATAAGTATTGCCATCCAACGTGGAAATACTCCAGGTGCATTCCCGCTGTCCCCATTAACTCTGTCCCCATTATGGGGACAACAGGAATTCATAAAAAATATTTCCCGCTGTCCCCATTGACGATCTCATGCACTTTACCAGTTGAAAGCAATGCGATAATTTAGTCATTTGTTTTGTATAATTTGTAAAATTACAGTGTTTATTTAGAAGGTCAAAGTATCTGTAATTTATAAACTTGTTAGTTTATATGTGACTGTAAGAAAACTATTAACTTAAGTGTTATGTGCTGTAATTGGCGGAAATCTTTACGACTGTACATAAATTTATAGTTTATTATTATTTCAAAATATATTATTTATGACAACCTGCTGCGTTATTACGTTGCTTTTAATTGAAAATTAACTACAACACATTATTTTATTTATTAATTTATCACTTGCTGCCACGCCTTCGCTACGTGGTCTTAAATGTGACGGACATAAAATACCTATTGAATAATACAACTCACAAGATTTTTAACACTATGAAAACACAAACAACCAGGCTTAGAACCGATAACTATATCTAATAATATGTCATGTGCAGGAATCGAACCCGCAATATGCAACACAGCAATCAACCCTACCGACAAGACATTGGTTAAGACGGGCGGACAAACAGACAGAAATACAATCTAAAAAACAAAACCCAATAAACAACTTTTGTGGTACTGTCAACCCTGTAAGGACATACAAGAGGTGACAAGTTCACAATTTAAATTATATCCTTAAAACATCTGATTAGTTCGGTGCGGCACAAAGAAAGGAACCAACATAAATAACACAAAATATTATACAGGCATCTGTAGTGAAAGATCTTTATTTATTAAGATGTTAACTGTGATACAAGCAATTTATGAAGTCGGGACCTCTGCCCATTACGGAGATAATGATATGGGATTTAACGTGTTCTTTTTTGTAATATTATGGTGTGACAACCCTATTTTGTGTTGGGTTTCCGATAATTTTGATATTTTGAGCAGCTCTTATCAATTTGTGCATCTTGACGATGCTCTAGGGTTCTAAAAAGCAACTGTAGGGGTTTCGTAAAAGTACTGGTAATAATGATAAAGAAACCTAGCATGGCTAATGTTACAAAAAGTTGGATAAGAAAAGTAAATAAAAATTCATACACATATAGGTAATACGAACACGCACAATGGCCCAATTAGGAGGCTAAGTGCGAACAAGCCCAGCGAAACTAAAAAAAAACTACGTAATACGAAATGCAAATCATCATCCCATCACCGTTACTCCTTAGTAAGACTGATTACCAGACTTTCTAGCTTTCGACTACGCGTTAACGACTGACATGGATCCATGAGTTAGAACCGGGACCAATAGCATAACGTACTCTTTGATATGCTTTGAATTCCAAGTTGTATAACTGTACATTTTGTTAAAACAACCGTCAGTAAATAAAAAAGATAAGGCAAAATAGTTTATTATTTCAGAAATATTTTTTGGTAATATTCATTTTATATATCTTTTACGGTTTGTTTAAATTTAATCTACAATACTATTTTTAAGCGATGTTTATTACCAAATTTTTGATAAAGAACAATCTTAAACATCTAAGAGACCCACTTTATCAACAAACCGACACAGTTAAGCCACCCATTTGCATGTATTTAAAGCTAAAACATGAAAAATAATATTAAAAAACCTACGAAGCCATTTCTCAGTTGTTAATATTGTGGACGGGAAAATGTGTTGCAACAATTATTATAATTCCTAAGGGGACAAGGAACTATCAGGGATTTATCTAAAAAGCGTTTGTCTCGATTCCCTAGCCGTATCTCCCACTAACGAGTAACAAAATGGGAATTTATTGTTAGGAAAGCCATTTGTACTAGTGACCAATTTGTTTTAACATATTTTGCCGGCAAAACTTCGCGAATGAAACAGGAGAGCAAAGTTTTTTGTTTGTATTTCTGTCAAACTCAATTTGAAAAAGGTCTGTTTTTTATTAACCAACTGTGCAGTTGTAATAAATCAATGTGTAACCTGTCGATCATCGTTAAATAAAATATCGATTTTAT
This sequence comes from Athetis lepigone, assembly GCA_033675125.1. Taxonomy (NCBI): domain Eukaryota; kingdom Metazoa; phylum Arthropoda; class Insecta; order Lepidoptera; family Noctuidae; genus Athetis; species Athetis lepigone. The sequence goes on along the minus strand of CM066216.1, from coordinate 14,348,411 downwards.
CAGTAATCGATAAAAAACGAAATGACAAAGCGAAAAATTAGGCTCATAACAAACGGTCAAGATTGAAATAGTGATGTTTTGACAACATTTTAATAACTACATCACAAATTGTTTGAGAAAAAATAACATAAAAGTTCTCAATATGAATACCACCAAGAATATACTCAACAAAAATATTTGTTCAAAATTACTCGCAATTTTAAACTTCATTTAAAATCGAATGCTTATAAAAGAAGATGAATGATGATCGATGCAAGCGAACCCGCGGTGCGGTCGCTAGTTCAATACAAACATGTCATTTTAAATTACCCGATCGATTCTTTGTAGACATTTTTATTGGGTTGCAATAATTTAATGTATCACTTAACGAGAATTTAATATTTATAGCCGACATCTTGGTGTGAGGTTATAGTTTTGTTCAAATAAATATTAAACCTATATCGGTCTTGGATTTTTAGTTTTATTTGTATGCTATTTAAATTGTATACGTCAATTGAAGGTGATTTACATAACCTACAAATCAGATAGGTACTAATAAATTACTCGTGTCATTTACATTGAGATTAAAAAGAGCTTTTTTTATTGACTGTTCTCATCTAATGATGTTTAAAATGTAGGTATATTTCATTCAATTTAAGAGCATCATACGTATCTGTTACATTTTATTAATTTATGACAAACTAGTGGTCGCCCGCGGCTCCGCCCGCGTGGATGTTAATATTTTTCCTGAATTTCCTTTGCTATAAACCTCACGGAGCCCGAGACCTTTCCAACGAATGCACAACCGTGGAAATCGGTTCGTGCGTTCTGGAGTTATAGCGTCAGGAAGGAAAACCCGACTTATTTTTATATAGTAGATATACCGAATGTGTATAGTCCAGGAATTTGGTTTAGTGACTGGCCGCGTCAGAGGCTTGTGTCCAGCTGGCTTGTGACAGCTCCAAATTGTTAATGATGATAATAAATTCACAAATTAATAAAAATGAAAAGTATGGATTAGAATTTTCAGCCAGTGATTTATATTAAAATCTGTCAAAACAGCAAACACTTGATAAACTAATGTACTAATTAACTATCAATAACAACAAAACATCCGTCTATTATTACAAAAAAAACTATACTAACAAACACTTACCACCTACAACACGACACAGAAAGACGACAAACGTCAACAAAAAAAAAAGCGAAACGTCAAGCTTTCATAAGCAATTGAAGTTGGCCCGACCGTGAAAAGGGACACTTGTGTGGGGCCCTATTAAATACAGATTTGACAGCCGTGACGGGGACTGTCAGCTCGTTTCATAATAATTGGACGTGAGTGACAGCCCTTAGTTGATTGATACTGGTGACTTCTGTCCCTTTGATTTTATTAATTCTGATTTGTTTTTTTTTTATAAGGTCATTTATTTTGTTAGCTTTTGTTACGGGGTTTGAAGTCGACGAGTAAAGTAGATTTCTTTCAGTGTAGAGTTTGATTTTCAGATATTACCTCATACAAACAAAAAAAAAATTCAAAAGTACTTTATATGTTTTAGATATTAGTGAAAATAAAGAGTATAGAATAGTAGAATATTTTTTTTTCTTGAGAAATTAACATTGGATGTGAGGATTATTCCTAAGTGTCCCTTTTGTTTTTTGTTTTTTTTTTTAATAAAAACATTTGTTCTGACTTAGATAGCAGCTGTAGATATTTAGATGTGACTTTCGAATCTTAGATTAATTTTTACAATATTTTACTTATGTTGTTTTTTTTTTGTTGTTAGATACCATATTGAATGTGATACTGCCGCTATATGTATACTATGCCGTAGCATACGTCAAATATAATTTTTTCGTTCAGAAATGAATTAAAAGTAACGTTTTATTATAGTTCAGCTATAAAAAAACATCACCAAATCTCAAATCAAACACAAATAGATATTCTAATCCACTACCGGCATCATAGTTATATTAATAAAAGCATAGCAGCGAGTAGCCGTAGTAAGTTACTAGTCGTAAACGCTTTACGTATTTCGATAAATTCTACCGTTTTCGTTCGATGGATTGTATTAGTTGTTTGTATAATAAGTAAGTCGTGATGGCCTAGTGGTTAAGGCGCCCGCCTCTCATGCAAGAGGTTGCGGGTTCGAATCCGGGCAAGTACCAATGTGACTTGTTCAATTCATATGTACTTTCTAAAGTTTATCTTAGACATCACAGACATTGGTGAAGGAAAACATCGTGAGGAAACCTGGACTTGTAGTTAATATAAGTCCGAAATCGCCAACCCGTCTTGAGCGAGCGTGGTGATCAATGCTCGTGCCTTCTCTGTATGAGAAGAGGCCTTTGCCCAGTAGTGGGACAGTTATAGGCTGTTATTATTATAATAAGTGATAACACGTTATTGTTTTCTATAATAACGTTGTGGGCAGATCTGTGAAGAATTTATTTCCGACTAACTTCTGACCACGGTTTTGTGTTTTTATATTTCGGTTAAGCTAGAGTTAACAAGCTAACTCCGTAACAAATATCGACCAAATTGATTCTTTGGTTTCGATGTGAAAGCGTAACAGACAGACAGAAAGACTGACAGTTACTGTCACTTTTGTAATATTACAGTTTACGATAGAATAGAATCCAAAATGAAAAAGAAAATACAATGAAAATTACTATAGTTAAAGTACAATAAAAGAAACTTGCCATAAATACTTACATCTGCAATAGATATGTAGTACAAATCGTAGAGTATTAATAGGCCTAAAGTATGAATGTACAATTTCCCTACAAATACACCCAACAATATACACACAATCAATAAGCCGAAAGTATAGCCTGAAATAAAAAACTATTATTAAAATTATAACCTACATCATATCAGCTATAAAGCTTTACACTGTGTTCACAAACGTACATAAAGTAGAAATCTATTTCAATCCACATTTCCAGGCACTTATTCTAAATAAGCAATAACAACTTCTATAACCAGTAAATCCTATAAATTAACAAGAATATAAAACGTTATTTATGGGACACTTATCGAGTGTTACCAGTTGCAGCTACAAGCCAATAACGGATCCCATGCAAAATTAATTTCATTAGAAATGTTTAGTATTTATGGTTCAACTTTACAAAAAAAAACATTACTTAACAAAAATGGCGTTGTTAAGTCTGAGTTCCAAAATTGCTATCACAATTTCAATTTATATTTTTTAAATTAATTAATTAATTTTTAACACTTTCTTTTTTTGCTATACAGAAGTGTAGATCTGAGCTATATAGGAATACAGCATGGAGGACCATGAATATTCAGCTTTTCTCATTGAAGCTGTAATTTAATAATTGTATTTTAGTAGGTACCTACATATCGTCAAACTGATTGACAGTTAGCGCCAAGACTATAAGGTATATTCCTGTTGTCCCCATTAACTCTGTCCCCATCTTGGGTTCAATAGGAACTAATAAAAAAATCCTTCCTGATGTCCCCATTCACATTTCGATTCGTTCTTGCTGATCGAACACGCATTCGGCAAGGTCGTGAAATAAAACAAAATCTGTTTTGGAGAAAGTTCTTTATTACTATTAAACTAAACAGGCAGGTGTATCGGCTACTTTACAGTGACCTTTTTATAGATACTAGTGACCCGCCCCAGTTTCGCACGGATTTGATTGATCTTTGCAAATCGGTAATCGATAAATCTTCTATTACCTATATGCTAATATTTTACTAGCTTCTGCCCGCGGCTTCGCTCACGTTAGAAAGAGACAAAAAGTAGCCTATGTTACTCTCCATCCCTTCAACTATCTCCACTTAAAAAATCACGTCAATCCGTCGCTCCGTTTTGCCGTGAAAGAAAGACAAACAGACAGACAGACAGACAGACACACTTTCCCATTTATAATATTAGTATGGATACTAGCTTTTGCCCGCGACTTCGTCGCCGTGGAATAATAATTCCCGTTCCCGGGGGATTTCCGGGATGAAAACTATCCTATGTCCTTTCTCGGGTCCCAGACTATATCTGTACCTAATTTCATTCAAATCGGTTCAGTGGTTTAGGCGTGAAGAAGAGACAGACAGACAGACAGACAGAAAGACAGACGGACAGAGTTACTTTCGCATTTATAATATTAAGTACGGATTTAAAATCCATTCTCTTGAATCACTTTACCTGTAAAAAAACCTCTGCAACTTCATCAACATCCGTTGAGTATGTACAAACAGACAGCTGAAAGCAACTCTGTTATTATTCTATGTAATGAAACCGAGTCTTATTTACGACCAGCGGGGTTATTACCTATGAAACAGCAATCAGCAATATTTGCGCAGTGATCGCACGGTCATCGCGCGATTGTCAAAAAAATCGTATTATGTATGAACCGATTGCTAATCGCTCGCTGATTGTTCGAATGCACTTATTGCTACGATGACGATAAAGTAGCAATCGCTGGAACTAATTAAATATCACCGTTAACAAAAAAAAACTTAACTTTGCTCTTAAAAACCATATTAAATACGAAACCACCAAACGAAAAATGCATAGTTTAGTTAACTGATTGCTCCACAGAGGCAGCCCTATCGCTAGATTGCTATTGGACTTGACGTATTTTGAATTGACGTTTATATTGCTAAATTATCGCAATTTGACATTTATATTGCTAAATTATCGCGATCGCTCGGCTTCTGCAAGATACGTAATCCCAGTGCCGATCACCAAGAAAACAACCAATCCCTGTATTTAAACTAAAAGCAGTAAATAAATGGTCACGTATCAAATAAATATTATAATACGAATCAATTATTTTGATGTCTCAATGTTCTCGATCATAATACCTACTACAGGGACATAAAACTGTAAATCGTAAAATTTTAATTGCCTTATTGCTTACGGTCAGATTACTTAGAAGTATTAAATCTCTGGGAAATGAAAGTGAGTATTTGTTATTTTATTATAAATATAGAAACATGTAAAAAAAACCTCCGAATCCACCGATTTATTAACTTGGACTGCTGCTGACAAAAGAGTTGATAAGTTCAAAACAACTAGATTTAGATTACCTACTCATTAAAAAATAAACCACATCCAAATAGGTTTACCCGTTTGAGCTGTGGTGCAGACACAAACAGACAGTTATACACACAAAGCAGTCACACTTAATAAAACCTCTTTATTACGTCAAGGGTCAAAAAAATACAGCTGTTATGAATTGCATCGGCGTGAAATATGAAAATCATAGTTAAAGATATATTTATTTCTAACTAGCTGTCCCCCGCGGTTTCACCCGCGTTATATCATATTTTTGGTTACTAAAAAAGTAGATAAAAAGTATTCGATGTTCGTCCCCTGGTCCTAAGCTACCTCCCACCAATTTTCAGCCAAATCGGATCTGCCGTTCTTGAGTTATAAAATGTGTAACTAACACGAATTTCTTTTATATGGTATAGATTGTAATATCACATGTTTTGTAGCCTAATAATTAACTTCATAAAATAAAAGTCAATTACTCTCCACATCTGCTACTTCTGCGGAGCGAGCGCGCCTGCTAGCTGTGGGCAGGTGGGAGTCGGGTCTTTGGCTTCAGGCACTACCGTCGTCGAACATTGGCACTTTGTTCGACGACACGACTTTCCGCCTCGCTGCTTCACTCCGTTTAGGGGCTGCCTGTTGTTCTCCGCATCGCTGTCACTGTGGGGAAGCTGTCAACGGCCTCGGACACCATGGTTTGTCGTGCAGCCGTAGCGCGGGCCGTATAGCGCGGCACGCGAATATTAATGACATCATTCGACGTGCTCTTGTTGCCGTCGGCGTTACAGCTGTATTAGAACCCAACGGTTTGGCACGCGACGATGGCAAGAGACCGGACGGTATGTCTTTATTCCCATGGAAGATGGGTAGGCCTTTAGTGTGGGACGCTACCTGTGTCGATACTCTTGCGCCATCCCACCTTCCTAGTACGGCGTGCTGTGCCGGTGCTGCCGCCTCGGCTGCGGAAAACCTCAAGCGGCGGAAGTATAGTAACCTTATTGGTAACTATATTTTTGAGCCGTTTGGGGTTGAAACCCTCGGGCCGTGGGGTCCGAGTGCCCACCTTTTATTTAAAGAACTATCAAAAAGACTGGTTGACTCTTCCCGTGACCCAAAGGCTGGCTATTATTTTGGCCAGAGACTTAGCATTGCCATCCAACGTGGCAATGCTGCCAGCCTTTTGGGCACTTTACCGGTTGACAGCGATGCGGAGGAGTTTTTTGATGCTATCATATTTTAATTGTAGTGTTTTTCCTTTTTATTTAAGTATAGTAATTTAGTTTGTAAATATAGTAATTTGCTTATTTATTTGGTTTTCAAATGTAACAATTAACTCTCAAATAAGCTGCAATTTATTTATTGATATTATCTTGTAACTTAGTAAATTTACTTCATAAAATAACAAAAGTCTCATATCTTATTAAGAATACACAGATCGTGTCATATCTCTTTCTTACCTAATTCTTTTATAGTACGATATGTCACGATGTAATGAGCGTACACCTTCAACCTTTTACTAGTAAATGACGTTCAAGAGTCATCATCATCATCTCCCTAGCCTTTTCCCAACCGTGTTGGGGTCGGCTGCCAGCCTAACCGGATTCAGCTGGATACTGGTGTTTTACGTGGAGCGACTGCCTATCTGACCTCCACAACCCAGTAACAGGGCGACACGATACCTCTTGGTTAGGTTGGTCAGTGGTCAGAGTTTCTGGCTAACCAGTAACGACTGTCAAAGTTCTTCGAATGACAACCGGGACCAACGGCTTTCCGTGCTTTCTGAGGCACGGGATGTCAGTGGTGTCTAAGATAAACTTAAGAAAGTACATAATGAATTGAAAAAGTCACATTGGTACTTGCCCGGGTTTGAACCCACAACCTTTTACACGAGAGGCGGGCGCCATATCCACTGGGCCATCACGACAAATGACGTTCAAGAGTATTTTTAAAAAATCCAAATCCAAAAAGGTTGTGGGCCAACGCCTGCCGGGGTTGCAGAATGTTTATTATAGTTACCGTGACCCTGGAACATAAAGGGCAATCGAAGGAACATGAGTGGGTTTTAGTCAGTAAGAGTCTGACACGCCCTCCCGCCGCACCCAGGACGGGAGCAGTCATTTGATGATTTCCTACTCACCAAAAAAAAAAAAGTGAATATTTCAACTGTCCTTACCACTGACACGATGACCCAAAAAATTCTGCTAACCTTATCACTAAACTGACCCTGATATTATCTTAATTATTAATTAAACACACAGTTCATTGTATTATTAATTACGGAAATGTTGATAATGTTTTAATATTTACCTCTGCCTTGACCCCTGTGTCAATTCTTATATGGATAACTTTTAATTATGTAATTCTGTGTATGTTATTAGTTCCAAGAGGTATTACATACCCATATATCACGTAATTTGTGCTTTTCAAAAAAATAAGTACTGGCTTATTGTTGTCCCACTAAGGGCAAACACCTCTTCTCGTACAGAGAAGGCCTGAGCAACGATCACCACGCTTGCTGAAGAAGAATTGGCAAATTCAGACTTATATCTAATTGTATATAATTCACTGACTGACTGACATATTGATCTATCAACGCACAGCCCAAACCACTGGACGGATCAGGCTGAAATTTGGCATGAAGGTAGATAACACGACGTAGGCATCCGCTAAGAAAGGATTTGGATATATTGATATAATATATGATATATATAGATGGAAGTTCCGATATTAGCGCAGGCGAAGCTGAGGGCAAAAGCTAGTTAAATATATGATCTGGTTTCCTGACGATAATTTTAGAAAGTACATTTCTTTACGCCCTTTAATAAGTCTGCTACGTGATTGGTGAATTTTGACATATCTGACAATGTCATGTCAAAATTCACCAATCACGTAGCAGATGGACCACAAGCCTACGTATTGCCATCTAGTGGATTTCTCATACGCAAAAACCCTCATTGTCTTATTGAAATTAATTATTATTATCAATTAATTTTAATTGTCAGAGTAAAATTCTTTTTCATAATATTCCACAAAAAAAATCTAAATAAATTACTAAATCGAAACTAAGAATTAAACCCTAACGTAGGTCACATCCTATATTTATTTCCTTTATACAATCGGTGCGTTTATCTAAGGCACCACAAAATACACTTATTTATTTTTTGTTCAAGTAATACAATTAGTTACGACTATAGTAACAATGAACTCGTTTTTTTAGACCTTAAACAGTTAGCAGGAAGTAATATAGATAACCTAGGTATCTAGGTGCTTAAATGCAATCTGAGTAAGCTGGCTTAATTTATGTAACTAATTACTGTGACATGGTTAAGCCTCGCTGTAAATATTAGGGTTCCTTACACTTTTTTTATTTGAAATGAATAGTTCAATCGAACCCCGACTGGTCAAACACTACAAAGTTGTTTCATTTGACTATCAAAATAATTCACTCCCAGGATTAAATAAAATAAGGGTTCCTTTTGTACCATTTTGGTACAGAACCCTTAATAATCGTTAGTCAAAAGTAGGAAAACTCTGATGGTAACTCAGGATTAATGCAGCTGTCTATCATAATAAAAACAAATTGATTAGAATAATTCGTTTCAGAGATTACGTCGTACAAAAAGAAAAAATGCTTCTCATTATTGACCTTTTAACGACACAGCGACAGCCGGCTGTCGGGCTGCTATTTTCTTTCTATTGTGTCTCGAATCACGTGTGTTCGAATTTTTAATATAGATGACTCCTTTTCACACAATTTTACTGGTTGAAAATTAACTTCTAGAATAGAAAGGACAAATATTCCATTAACATCACATTCCCTATATTTTCACCAACACATTCACCCTTACACACATTTCTCGAAATAAATCAAACATTCCAAAATAAATCACCTATTAACACTTTCAACTAATAAATTCGCGTCTAACAAACTCAAGCGCACCTTTAGATTTTCCCAGGAAATCGCGATTAGTGCCGACTGTCACGGTTCTCTCAACCGACGCAGTTGATACAGTATTTCGATTTGCTCCAATCTGACAGGTCAGAGCGGCCGCGGGAATTTGAATATAGAATACTTTTTACCCGACTGCCGAGTGGAGGGTTATGTTTTTCGAGCGTATGTCTGTCTCATTTTTGGCACGACGGGGACAACGGGAACTATTTTCAAATATTTAATTAAAGTACCGCTGTCCCCGTAGGAAGGGGACACGGCGTACGGGGACAACGGGAACAAACCCGCTCTACACCCTAGTCCGTATAACGGATTTCGACATACCCGTAGAAGCTGTCATTGAATTCGGCTCAGTTGTGGGAGTGTCATAGGGTATATCAATAAAAAAATGAGAAATAAAAAAAATAGTAGAAAGAACTGAATAGATTTTTTTTTTTGTATAATACACAGCCAGAATTAAATTATTGAAGCTTGTATGTATGAAAAGTTTGTATGTATGTTGAGGGGTGGACGACGCTGAAGAAAACAACCAGTGTATAACATTTAGACGGGCTAATAACTTAGGACAGTTGCAGGATGTTGTATAAACACTAATTAAAAGAGTGTATTGATTATAATGAATGTAGTTTCTAAATCAATTAATTCAGTATTTTTAGGCGAGGTGCTAATTGAATCGTGATAGCCATTGGCATATTAATAGCTGTGTATATTAAGTCTATGGTTAAATAATATATATATTTTGCCTCACACAAGCTAATTTAGCACCAAACTAGGACATTAGTGAGTAAATCTTATGTTCCATTCTAAGTTGTAACGTACTATACCCTGCGGGTTCGGCTGTACCTAACTCAGTTTACGATGACACTAATGATAATAAGCAAAACGCACTCGGCGGCTCAGGCGAAGACGTCGAGAGTCGCAAGACGACTACCGGCCACCGTAGGCGCGGTTCTGCGGATGGCGAGCGATGGGTAGCTCGCCGCCCGGCTAGGACTAGGACCACGTCGACGGCGCGTTAGTGTTCCACGCGCGCCTCAAAGAGAAGAAGTCAGCACAGAAAGGGGCCCAACAGGGCCAACGCCTGCCGTGGTTGCGGAATGTTTATAATAGTTACCGTGACCCTGGAACATAAAGGGCAATCGAAGGAACATGAGTGGGTTTTAGTCAGTAAGAGTCTGACACGCCCTCCCGCCGCACCCAGGACGGGAGCAGTCATTGGATGATTTCCCACTCACCAAAAAACAAAATGTTTCCTAGAGGGGATTTTTAAGGTGGATTTTGGAAATAAGCCGTAATTTTCAATGACAAGCTCTTTCAATAAGCTGTACTACCAACACCTACCAACGTACTCCTGGTAACTAGATGTCCTCTGCGATCACATCCTCGTTTTTGGTTTCCTCTGCTCTCGTAGGTAGCGTGATTTTACATAACCTCCTCGATAAACGGGAGATCCAATAAGAAAGACCAATAACCAAATTTTTGTAATCTATTGGTTTTAAAAGAGTGTTCATGGAGTTTCTTGCTCGCTCCTCTCCATGGGACCTACTTTTTGGAACGTTTTGGAACCTAGCTTCATTTTTCTGACAGACTGACACCTTGACGATTCAAACAAAAGTACCTGTAAATGGTTTATTTGAATAAAATAGTTTTGAGTTTGAGTTTGAAAAGATTTAAATTTTCAATTTGGACCTGTAGTTTTAAGATTTGCGCGTTCAACCAAATAAACTCTAGCTTTATAATTTTAGTATATAGGAAAAAAAGGTATTTCAATTCTACCGGATTGCTGTGCGTTATTTACGATAATAGGTATTAATTGGAGCAGGATTTGAATATCGATGTGCCAATAAATGTTTTCGGTTGAATCTATTAACATTTAGAGAATAAGGTGAGTGATGCAGTCAGCGGACTATTTAAATAACAAAGAGAACAATAGGGAAATAACTATTATCTTTCACACAAATTTTTCAGTATTTCTCAATAAATGAACGTTAGGAATCTCTAAATAATTATAACTAATAAACGTGAATTTTAAAGACGGGGTTGAAACCCTCTACATCCATGAAACTATAAAACACCTTCATGAAGAGAAAAGTCGTTTAGGCTAAGCTCAAGAACTGCCAGTTCGAATATTTTTTTTATTTAGTGTTGGACAGTCCATATTTTGGTGTGTCGTGACGGCCCAGTGGATAAGGCGCCCGCCTCTCGTGTAAGAGATTGTGGGTTCGAATCCGGGCAAGTACCAATGTGACTTTTTCAATTCATATGTACTTTCTAAAGTTTATCTTAGATATCACTGACATCCCGTGCCTCGAAAAGCACGTAAAGCCGTTGGCCCCGGTTGTCATTCGTAGAACTTTGACAGTCGTTACTGGTTAGCCAGAAACTATGACCAGTCTAACCAAGAGGTATGGTGTCGCCCAGTTACTGGGTTGTGGAGGTCAGGTAGGCAGTCGCTCCACGTAAAACACCGGTACCCAGCTGAATCCGGTTAGGCTGGCAGCCGATCCCAACACGATTGGGAAAGGGCTAGGGAGATGATGATGGACAGTCTATTTGATGGTATTTTCACCTTACAAATATATTTAAAGAAGCAGATACAATCTGCAGATAAAGAAATATTAATGTAGTAAACTACCACCAAATGGGCGCAACGCAAAAATGTTTTATTCAAAACTATAAATTCTGATGAATTAGCTTTAACTGATTTAAAACTAAATTCACATTAATTGTTTAACAATAAAAAGAATTATAGACCAGGTGCTTACATAATGTTTAATGTGTATAATTTAACATTTATTTTACATTAATTAATTGATAATAAATCAGTGGCACGACAACAAGAGATTAACAAAATGAAATTGAATGTTGTGGTGTTATTTGCTTGTTTTAGTATACATATAGTAAAAATGTAAACGTTGACATTTATTAATGCATAACTTTCAGTTAGTAAGTAAAGTAACAGTTCAGTAGGTAAAAGTACCAATAAAAGAACCAAGATAAGCATTGAAAATTTTAAAAGCTATGGTAGTGTGTATTCATAGAAACGAACATATTTAATTGTCTCAAAGCACTAGCTAAAGTGATGCGGAACGTTTGTATAGTGTTGTATCCCAATTCTGTCGATATAATGACACTATTGACTATTCTTACTACACTATAGCTGATTAGTCACTAAGTCTAGTGACCCTGACTGCTAAGCTAAAGGTCGTGGAAACTATTCCCATCTAGGACAAATTGCATGATGCATGACGCCTTTTTACCTACGAGAACAACGCGTTTTAATTTCGTATGAACTGACTCCCAATTTTTCATGAAGTACTTACATTGTAAGAAATATAAAAAGTCTTAAATTACTGCTCCGTCTTGAGCAAGCGTGGTGATCAATGCTCGTGCCTTCTTTGTATGAGAAGTGGCCTCTGTACTATAAAAGGAGAATAAAAGGCCAGTATTGTTTTTTAAAACCCACGACTACATTCCAAAAAGAGTTTCATACTTAGTCTTCGTCAAGACTTCACCCTATCTGACATTCTGTCAGCAAGTGCTACTCACTCAACGCACTGTCTGACGCAGAACGCATGCGCATATAAAAATTATACCAGCTCAGCGTTAATATGTTAGCACAACCCACACTCAATTTACATAATTTAATCATTTTCACCGCAAAAAATATTCAGTAATGAATAAATTATCGATTCATAAAAATATTTACAAATCTATATGATAATAATTTAGTCAAAATCTTCCCAATCGCAACATTAGTGATGGGACAACAAAGGATCGAATAATATCAAGTGTCGATAAAGTTCGTCCTACGCGTGCCCGCGAAATTTTATATGACGCGTAAATACAACTAATTGTGAGTCATCTGGCGTTCACGATTATAAACGACATTTTGTCTCGGCTTCGTGCTAAAATAGATCCAACGGTTCTATTCTTATCAAACCGACACTGTAACTGTCCTAGACATCTACTAATCGCACTGTCATGTAATAAACTCTTGGATTAGTGTTGGGAATTATTTCACGTTGATAATTATGCTAACATTAGATTAGATACTCAAAATGCCTTTATTAAAACCGCACACTTGTGGTTTACCAAAACATAAACCTGTTGCCTTTTAATTCATAACAGCAATTGTACGTAAGTCATAAATCACTAACTTCCCGGTTTGCGGTAAAAACCAATAAATATACCACATGTCAGAAGATAATACAGTCATCACATCACACAATACAATCGCAAGGAAATCAATTGTTTTACAGTTACGTACACGTGACGAAATCTTGTACAAACAGTAACCGTTCCGGTTTTATCGATATTTACGTTCGCGTACGTCACTATAGGGTGCCATACGTGCGCGGGAGCACGTCGTCTCGCTGCGAGTGACGTCACGACCGAAATCGCGCGAAAATCTCCGAACAAGGCCGAACATCGACCTCGGAACCTAGTAACTACAGGCTGAGAGAATCGTGAGAGTGTCACGTGCAATCCTTGTGATTTGTCTGCGGACTTATTGCAATGTGATTCATACAGTTTGAGTGGCTGTCAGATGATAATGTATTTCTAATCGTGACGGGAATGTTTATTATTATTGCATTAGAGCAACCGTTACTTAACTAAATTTTAATTTTAATTAATCAAAACATAATTGATGCCAATCTAAAAATAAATATTGCTATTGGTCTTCAGATTTCAATGAAATATTTCTTTTAATTTCATAGCAAAAAAAAAACATATCTATGACCATATCTCATTTTTAAATTAAACTATAAACAATATTGGCACTTCAATTAAGTTTGCGACATGAAACATACCGCTAACAAAGATTTATTCTAGACAAAAGTTTCCAGGGTCAAATATTTTCATTGCCGAATAAGTTATTGAGTTTTAAACTATCCAGTATTGGGTGATTTATGTGAACAATTGAAGAGCTACTATAAGAAATTGATAGTTGGTTTCAATTTGCGGTCTAGCTATCGCAGTCAATAAACATAAATCAATTAACGCCGTCCATTAGCGGTTTGATGAGGACAATCTCGTAAAAACTGTCGCGACAATGTCAAAAGAATATCGGGCAAAGTTTTATAGGTTTCAGCGCTTTGGAAGTGATTCATGTGTCTACATAGTTTTATGTGGACACACTATAAATGTAACACGCGAACATAAAAATGACATCAAAATTAACGCTCTGATGTAACTTTTTAATGTGGCACGTTAACCTTGGTTAATTTCCTATATTGCTAATTCTAAATCTAAAAACTATAGCAATTGACAATCGCGCTGCTGATTACTTTGCCAAACTTAAGTATAAGACTAGTACGGAAATAGCCAGTACGGTGACGCCATAAGATCTAACATATCCTAATAATGTTCAACGTTATTTAATAGCACTGGTATTAATTAAGAATGATACGTAACAGTCACGCCTCCCGACTCCAAAGGGTAATACAGAAGTGATAATTACGAAAGAATCTATTAAACATTGGTACCTTTCCAGCTTTCTACTCAAGCCCGCTATTAAACCAACCGCTTCCCACTTTCTTACAACTAATTAAGGACCATAAACCTGCTACAGTCCATATTTTCTCAGTCAGGCACATCATTTACTATCTAAAATGTCCCAACACCCATAGATACGGGAGTTATAATCTCTGATCCCAATGACAAACTACTTAATAAAGCATCTGCCCAAATATTTTCAGTCATAATCTAATCGACGCTACGGTGGGCCCAAACCGGCCTCAGTACACCTCAATGCTACCAACTTTCTCCGTAATTATTATTTATACCAGCTTTAGTTTTATCTTACACTTTATAATTTCATTACTTGACATGTCTTGATACATTATTGTCTATCTTTGTTGACCTGGCGTTAAGTTTCTTAATGTTTTCGTGTAATGCAATAAAGTTATTGACGTAATTTCTGACGCAGTAAGTTCGGTGACTCAGATTTGCGGGAGCATTGATCGTGTGAATTGGAATAGTTTCAACTATTTTTCTTCTTGAGCTGTCGTTTATATAATATTTTACTTTGACGTCAGTAAATTATGCTCATTGAATACTATTGGCAACCCAAAATGATAAAATATAGAATAGTACCAGCCTAATAATGGCCGACTCTAAGGCATAGGCCTTTTCAGATACATAGCTGGCAATGCTTTGTCAAGGTAGATTCACAATTTCACTTATATTAAATTATGAAACCCTCACCGTGTGATCTCATTCCCTTATCCTTTTACTTCCAAAACCTTAAACAGTTTGGTTCTTTAACGTGACCTGCTGAAATTCACAACCTCACGCATGAGCAGTTGGCGCCTTGAATTCTAGACACTCGACATCTTGCCTGACTTTCGAATAGCATATTTTCCTTCGTAGTAGTTATTCAAATTCCATTTAACCATGCTCATCCTTGCTATCAAAACCCCATAAATTTCCCTTCACCAGGTCAGACACCCAAGGTCAAGGAATGACCTCCTAATTAAATTCTTACAACAATAATCTCTTAACATTTTAACACAACTAATTCCGAAGCCCGACGGATATCTTAAGATAAATGCAGTAAAAATGAGACAGTTACCTTACGTCACAGTAACTGATAAAGTAAGGTGAAGAGGTGACTAGCTGATAAAAACTTACCGTTATATTTACACTGGCTACTTAAGATGCCATAGCAGATTATACAAGGGAAATGAGATCTTGAATCGGGTTTGGCCGTTTGAATCCATTAATCTTGGTATAATTATTAGATTTAATGGCTACTTGATCACTTTAAAGTGTTGGGCAAGCTGATAGAAATATTGTTTGTAAACAACCGGAACACGTTGGGAATTTTGGAATTAAATACGTCTTTAATTTTGTATATTTTGGACATGCTGATAAAACATACTAACAGATTTGGGAGAAAAATGTGACTTATGTCGCAGTCCACTGCTTTTAGAATGATTATATTATAATTTTCTCAACATGGTTTCCGTTCTAACCAGCTGTAGTATCAGTCTACCATCTTTAGAAGAGTCTAGAAGGTTTGCTTAATTGTCATTGCTTGATAATTAACTAATTATAGAAATAACGACTCTATACATATGAATACATATCATACAATTTGACTAGTGAGGCATTAAAAAAGGTTAAGTAAGGGAATAAACAATAAAAATACTAACACCAGTTAATTTCTACATACAAGTTCAATATAAATTTTGAAATAGTCCATAACACCTAATGCAAATATTAAAATAAATACCTACTTATCTTGTCCGAACGCGTCATTCATTACGTACTTGAAACCTACAATAATGAAAAACACTTGTGCCCGCTTCATCCGAGCGTAAATTAGATAAATAACAGTGATTGCTCCGCTCTTGACACGTCCGCGCTCGTGTGTGGTCATCGCGTGACTGACCGCTATTATTATGCGCATGCGCAACTAGCGCCATCTAGTGAATGTGATCTATGATTATGTTCTTACAATTATCAACTGTGAAATTGTCTTTTATGGTAAGTTTTACGGTGAATCAATGAGGTTTCTTACAACTTTCTCTTCGTTTATTATTTAGAATAGGTTATAGAAATATTTAGTTAATGGATGTTTTATTCATATTTAAAATTTATATCGTTTTTGTGCGTGGATTTGGTGCGTTTGTTTCGTAATACTACAATTTAAAATGTCTCCTCTGCTCAGCTCTTGAACGAAAATATTACAACACTTTTTCAACGGCTTATTGTACTTTTTAATGCGAAGTCATTACAGTAAGCTCTTAGTATCTGGCCCTTATATTAAATCAACGCCGAACTACATTTTATTTTCACTTAACATCGGCTAAAGTGTGTTATTTAGTCGACTAGAGTCGTTTAGCGTCAATCGTATGTATTTAAGGGTGATTTTGTATCAATTTAGTGATTTACACCCGGAGGCAAATTGAATGTAAAGTGACCGAGTAAGCATAAGTTATCGATACCTTGAAATAATGACTACTATCAGATTATAATATTTATTGCAAAACATAAAATTTACTTATTGGTCGTTTTCAGCGGCTTCGGACTACTTTTCAGTTTGGGGTTCAGTTCCCAAAAATCGCTTCTAAGTTCGCTTATAAAACAACAAAACATAAAAATAAACTACGTTTTAAGGGCCTTTTAATTGTCATGAGGATTGGGCGCAAATCCGCGGGCAAGGCCGCCATGCTTGTTTCCAGCCGCACGCAGAACAAATTTTGAAACAGAGCTTCCTCTCTTTTTTTTTCTCATTTATTAAGGACTTTTAAAAATGTCAGTCCATAAGGCTTAACCTTAACTAAGACATGCACACACACACACAAAATTACAGCTATATTAATTATTCCTATTATAAAAGGCTAGCTCATAAAGTTTGAAGGCTTCCTCTCTCTTGTTACCCTATTTTGCTGTGCCCTACAGGGTCCATAACTGATCTCACACAAATTGTAACCATCTTTATATGTACTTATGGTAAAGCAATAAAGGTATTGAGTATTTCAGCAGCTACCCGCACGTGTAGCCTTCATGACAATAAAGAAATGTATGGTACAATAAGTTGCGGGCAGTACGCACGGGCGCGTGGTCCGCATCGGGCGCAAACCAGCAGTACAATTAGAATGGCCCTAAATGTCATGTGTAAAGCTTTAATAGTTTCGGCTATGAGTTGATTATCTCTATACTAGCTTATCTCTATACATGAAGGTAAAATCATTATACAAAGAAACTTTAACATAAAGTCTTAGTTTCTCTTCAGCAATGTCATCTGCCTATCTTAACCACATCTTTGTCCCGCAAACCTGATTTTAGTGTCATAAACTCAAGTAAAAGATTAATTAATCGATAACTATTATCGATATTTAATCTGTAATAATCGACTACTTCCCCTCACTAGCCGTCAATCGCTCTCATTACTATCTTGGCGGCTGCTCAGTGCCGCTCTGTGTCGGCAAATTGCACAAGACACCCCATTCACGGTTATTTAATATTAATTAGCTCTAGTTATCCATAGCCTGTGTTTATCGACAGGGTTACACGACTATTTTTGTTTGAAAATGGATAAGTATGACAAAAAAAACGTTTTGTTTTACTTTTTTTGGTTTAATAAATAACGATAAATAAATTAACGATTTAAGAAGTCGGTATGTTTTAAATAAATATGTTTAGGTAAATATTATAAATTATCTTTAGTTTTCTTGTTGTTTCTAACTAGATATCATACTTAGCTTTAGCCCGCGACTTCTTCCGCGTGGAATAATACTGCCCGTTCCCGGGGGATTTCCGGGATGAAAACTATCCTATGTCCTTTCTCGGGTCCCAGACTATATCTGTACCAAATTTCATTCAAATCGGTTTAGTGGTTTAGGCGTGAAGAAGAGACAGACAGACAGACAGAATTACTTGCGCATTTATAATATTACTAGCTTTTGCCCGCGGCTTCGCTCGCGTTAAAAAGAGACAAAAAGTAGCCTATGTTACTTTCCATCCCTTCAACTATCTCCACTTAAAAAATCACGTCAATTCGACGCTCCGTTTTGCCGTGAAAGAAAGACAAACATATAGACAGACAGACACACTTTTCCATTTATAATTTTAGTATGGATACTACGGATGGTATAGCTTTCAGTTCAACCAATACAATAGAACAACATTATGGTAAAAATCTCTCTTTCTCTCTTTTGTACCAGGTTGACTGCCTTTAGATTACTAAACTGTATCACCTCTAAAAAAATACCTAACTTATTAATTTTTAACCCGCACATAAATATTTTGTTGAACTGTCAGTCTCGTTCAAACTGTCAAACATCCAAGTTTTTCCACATACATATAACTCTTTACACAGAAAAAAAACAAGAAATTCGATCTAAGAAACTAAACAATACTGTGTCGGTTACATTGACCGAGAAATCGTCATTCGGTTATCTTTACAATCCTTTCGACAAAAAACTACAAACAGTATCTTTTTTTAAAGTCGAATTAATATAATTTAAAACGGAATCATAAGTTCTGCGTACTACAGATGTCCGATAATTTAATATTGCATCGTCACCGTATTGATAAACGAACGATAAAAATGAATGACAGAGTTTTGGGTTCTTTAAATATGTATAGGTAATAATAATATATAGAATATATTACAGTAATAAGTTTCCATATAAAATCGCATAAGGTAATAATATTCCATTATAATGCTGCCTGAGCTGTAATTTTTCACCATTACAGCCTTTTATTCAGTTTATTATAGGTATTACTTATAGACGTTGTAAAATTATCCGTACTAATATTATAACTGCGAAAGTAACTCTCTCTCTGTCTGTCTCTTCTTCACGCCTTAACCACTGAACCGATTTGAATGAAATTTGGTACAGATATACTTAGTCTGGGATCCGAGAAATGACATAGGATAGTTTTCATCTCAGAACTCCCCTGGGAACGGAAACTATTAATCACGCGGACGAAGTCAGTTTATTCAAGTAAATTCACTTTCTTTCAAGCACAGATCAAAATTCACCTTCTACCTCAACAAGCTTACATTGACAGCGGCGCCGGCGCATCTGAAGAACGCAGCCCGCCGCGAGCGCCGCCCGTAACGTTAACTAAACACTTTAAATATACATATACCGCTGCCGCGACAAGCAAAGACACACAGACACATGCGTTTCATGGCAAAACTTAAAAATGACTTCAATAATAAGATAACTCCCGTAAACCTACCTTAACAAAGTATAAAAAACTAGTACTCTGGCCGCGACTTGGTTCCCTTGAAAGTCGATTTTCGCAGATAGTATCTTTTTTCTTCAGCTGCCTGAAAATCGCTCATTGCGATCTCAAAAATAAATTTGAAAAATCTCACTGAACTTATTTCAAAATTCTAACCAGCCTCCCTAGACAAGTCGCATAGTAGAATACATAGATAGCGAAAACGAATAGATTGTCAAATGTATGGAATTGACATAAGCTTTTGCTAAACAATTTGACATCTCCATACATTTATTCTACGCTATCGCGACGTGACGTGACGCTATCTATTCTACGATGCCACTTGTCTAGGCCCTCGGGTCTCCAAATGTCATCAAAATCGATTTATCAATGTATCCGTAAAAGCGTAACAGACAGACCGACAGACAGATTTCTATAAGCGTGTTTAATACGTATATAGATAATAAATATTTTTGTACCAAACAAAATAATAGAAAAAAATACATGTCTAATTTAAGAATATTATTGTAGTAGCTTGTTGTCTTTATAATTATATTCGCTGGAGTGTTTAAAATGGCGATTGGGTCATTTTATTTGATTCCAATTTGTGTTGGTAATGTGTGGTCTTAGCAATGAATATTGATGCATTATTTGCAAAGAGCGTGAACTTACGCAGATCAAAAAGTTAAGTTTCTTCATAAATTTCTTGTCTAGTAACGTAAATGCTCCTATTACCGCCAGTTTTAGCTGTCTCAGGATTCACTTAAAAAAAATAGATATAAGCTGTTATGTTAGGGAAGATGTTATAATTTATAATTAATCTTTACAAAGTATTCTTTGCTATTCAGTTCTTAAATTCAATATTCAATAACACAATAGTTACAAAATAATTATTTTATCCAAAAGAGAAGTTGATTCTATTACCGACCCATAGAATGCGGCAAGATTCTATTAGCGATTTTTCTGCTTCTTTTACCGACCCATACGAATTTGTCACTTCTACTATAGTATAAAATAAAATAAAATCGTTTTTAAGGTATTTTATGGTGTTGTTTACTTTGAAGTATATGTAACATTATTGTTTTGTTATAAAATAGTTATTAATATTTACACCAATAATCTATAAGTAAGTAATTATTGGTGTAAATATTCGATGGTGAAACCAATGATGTTTATATACAAGAAATAAATAATATAAAATCATAATATAACAATAGTTATGGTTTCCCTTGTAACGCAGTGTTATCCTTGGTATGCTATGAATAATAGGTTTTTGAAGTTTCGTAAATGCTGGTCTCTTCATTTATAGCTATATAAGCCCAGCTTCTAGTTGGTCAGAGGCATCCCTACTGCTTGCGCTTCTGCTTTCTGCTACAAACAAACTTTAAAGAGATTATAGAATTTAATAAAATATATGAAATATACATAGATAATGCCATGAATTAAACAGGAAAGAAAATTTTATTTTACATTAATGATATGGCCCGTGACTTTTGTCAGAGGCATCCCTACTGCTTGCGCTTCTGCTTTCTGCTACAAACAAACTTTAAAGAGATTATAGAATTTAATAAAATATATGAAATATACATAGATAATGCCATGAATTAAACAGGAAAGAAAATTTTATTTTACATTAATGATATGGCCTGTGACAAAATCTCTCAAAACGTCACATATGCAAGAAATAAGCCAATTTGATCAAAAATGGACATTTTGTTTTTGTGTTAGTACTTCAATATTACCAAAAATATCCTAACAGCTGTGAGTCGGTAATAGAATCAAGTACCTACGAAGGTTACAATATTCTATTAGCGACCAATAAAAATAATAATAAATAGATCGAGTTTGACGCTAAAACTTAAGAAATAGCTATGTCGTTAATAGACCTAACGAAGTAAAATAATTTTAAGAATTGAACAAGAAAAAGTATAATCAAATAAGTTAGTTTCTAATAGATATTATTTTAAAATACTAAACGTTCTCAAAATTTTAACAACGCCATGGGTCGTTATTAGGATCAAGTTTTAAAATTTGGATTCTATTACCGCCTTTTATTAAAACATGATTTTATAACACAAAAACCAATTAAAAGTATTATTTTAAGAATTAGTTTAGAAATCGAATATATGCGTTACAGTTGTAATGTGATAGCAAGAAGACTAATCAATTTTTAGTGCGTTAATTTCCTTAAGCAATATTCAGGTGTAGTTACGTGGCTGGAGGCGCGACACTATGAAACTTGCGTCCGTTTCGGGCGCTTCCCAATTATTGACAAATTATTACTTTCACTGGCTATTTAAACACACAAACTTTGCTCTTTTTGTTATAAAACAAAATTATGTAACTAATTTTTAAGGTATGACTTTTCTGGAACCCTACATTATGTATAATATGAGTGATTTAAAATTAGATCGTTAATAGAGTACACATTTTAGGGGGTCGTTAATAGGAGCTTTTACGTTATATCATCTATACAAATATTACAAAGCTGAAGACTTTGTTTGTTTGGATCAGAATCAGAAAGTGCTGATTTGAAATTGAATATGGGGACAGTTGGTATTTAGTCACTTGGTTGATACTTAGTTAATGTAACTCTCAATACCATAGAAATATAAATAATGAACAACTTTTTTTATTTCTACACTAAAAATCAACAAAATACAGCATCAATCAACAATAATTTGAAGTTACGGACCATCAAAGACATTACTTGGATGAATATTCAGCACTTTGATGTACATTGAGACATCTGACACGACTGACCCTGGTTTATTGCGATTGCAGATTACTGCATAGTAATAAACAAATCCCTATGTACGCTTTTTTTTTCAAAGGTTGGGAAATCATCAAATGACTTCTCCCGTCCTGGGCGGGGCGGGAGAAGTCAGACTTTACTGACCAAAACCCACCCATGTTCCTTCGGGGGCGGCGAGCTTCCCATCGCTCGCCGTCCACAGTCCCGCGCGTACGGTGGCCGGTAGTCATCTTGCTAGATCTTTAAGGGGGATGCTTCAGCCCGCAAAATTCAAATTTTCTTACGTATTTTTGCAATTTGCAGCTCAATAACTGTGTCTCTGTCTCTAGTGTTAAATCCCAAACAGTATTGTTTTAATCTTGATGGCAAGGTTGAGGAAATTTCTAATAATAAAGCAAATCCAAGTCAATGACAATGCGTTTATCTTCACTTTTGATCACCATGTACAAGAAATAAGTTTGAATTCAAAATAAAGAAGATACCAAGAATGGGCAAAAAATCAACAATTGAAATTCATATCAAATTTAAATTAAGTGCTTATTACATATTAGCTTTTGCCCGCGGCTTCGCTCGCGTTAGAAAGAGACAAAAAGTAGCCTATGTTACTCTCCATCCCTTCAACTATCTCCACTTAAAAAATCACGTCAATTCGTCGCTCCGTTTTGCCGTGAAAGAAAGACAAACATACAGACAGACAGACACACTTTCCCATTTATAATATTAATATGGATTACAACCGGACGTTTTTATCTTTTAACCGACACTAATAGCTACAAATACTAATAAAGATATTAAACAAGAATACAATTCACTTCCTTTCAAATACATTATCGACTAGATTCAGATCCTGATAGCACTCACAACTTCGGTCACTTACATCAGACTGTTAATAACAATTAAATTAAACATCCCCCGTAGCTATCTCTTCATCTTATACCATGTAAATATTTCAAAAAGTTCCACTTAGCGTAGCCAAGATTTTGTGAATCTCTGATGGTTGACTGGTTCGTTTATTAGAACTACCTGCATTTTTGAAGGAGCCGATTTATGATTTCTAACTGATCGACTCTTTGGTAATACAAAAATTCCAGTAAATTGAAATAGATGACTAAATGACCTATACACGACAACGATTTATCGCTACGATTTCACTGTGTAGTTCGTTTGTGCAGTTTCATCGAATGTTTGACATAAAATTGATGCAGATATTGTGGTCCTGTGGGGATGGACTTTCGATAAACTGCACAAACCAACTACGCAGACAGATCGTTCAAACGATAAATCGTTGTCGTGTGCTCGGAGCATTAGTATCAAGAACCAATACACTAAAAGATCCATACTCGTCTCACATGAACCTTCTGTTTACCTTTCTTGACACTGAGATGCTGAGATTGCCAAGTACAGATAGTCGGTGCATCTTTATTACAAAATGAAGTCTTGTTTATTTCTGTTTGTGTTAATTACTACAGTTCCTGTTTGGTATCTTTGTTCTATTTTCAGACGTCTAGACCGTGTGTGGAGGTTTGAGTTACTAGAAGATTTATGTTTGTATTAAGACAATCGTTTTTTGCTGATGTTCAAGGGACTAGCGGCTTATTAGAAGTTTCATTAACTAGGCGTTTGATGATCTTCCCCTCTAGACAAGTGGCATTGTTTAATAGATAGCGAAAACGAATAGATTGTCAAATGTATGGAGATGTCAAATTGTTTAGTGAAAGCTTATGTCAATTCCATACATTTGACAATCTATTCGTTTTCGTTATCTATTAAACAATGCCTCTTGACTGTTTACTGTTCTTGACTGATAGTAAAAAAAAACACACTTAGCATTCTAAGAAACCCAAAAACATCAAGCCTTGCCCAACTATATTAAATTCAGCTTCCTGTCTAATCATTACGATCAAAGATCTACGAATGACAACCGTGCCCAACAACTTTACGGGTTGATATTTGACAAGTACATTTTCTTAACAATCCTTACTAATATTATAAATGCGAAAGTAACTCTGTCTGTCTGTCGGTCTGTCTCTCTGTCTGTCTCTTCTTCACGCCTAAACCACTGAACCGATTTGAATGGAATTTGGTACAGATATAGTCTGGGACCCAAGAAAGGACATAGGATAGTTATCATCTCGGAAATCTCCCGGGAGCGAGAGCTATTAATCCACGCGGACGAAGTCGCGGGCAAAAGCTAGTTTCTATATAAAAATGATCTGCAAGTCTCTTCACGAAACCTTACATCAATGAAGCTTAGTTTGTTCCAACAAGTAACCTTTCTTTACGACCCTTTTATATTTTCTAATACAGTAAATAATATCACAATGGTGTAGTAGTCAGAAGACGGTCGTTTAGACTAACGTCTTCACATACTGGTGACTTAATAACCCATTGTAGGAGCGCTATTTTGAGTTCTGAGCTATAAAACTGTTGCATACAAACTTTAAAAGCAATGTATGAGATAAGGGCAAGATTTAATTTTTCAGGTTTAACTGAAGATGTCGTGATGGCCTAGTAGTTAAGGCGCCACACGGGGTTTTCGGGGGTTTGAATCCAAGCAAATACCAATGCGACTTCTTCAATTCATAAGTACTTTCTAAAGTTTATCCTGGACATCACTGACATCTCGTGCCGTTGGTCCCGGTTGTCATTCTTAGAACTTTGACAGTCGTTACGGGTAGTTAGAAGCTAGAAAGTCTGACCAGCCTAACTAAGGAGTATCGTCGCCTATTAACTGGATTGTGGAGGTCTGATAAGCACTTCACGTAAAACACCGACCCCAATATAATTGAGGGTCCACCGTAGGCACGGTTCTACGGATGGCGAGCGATGGGTAGCTCGCCGCCCGGCTAGGACCAGGACCGCGTCGACGGCGTGTTAGTGTTCCACGCGCGCCTCAAAGAGAAGAAGTCAGCACTGGAAGGGGCCCAACAGACCACGCCTGCCGGGGTTGCGGAATGTTTATAATAGTTACAGTGACCCTGTGAACATAAATGGCAACCGAAGGAACATGAGTGGGTTTTAGTCAATAAAAGTCTGACACGCCCTCCCGCCGCACCCAGGACGGGAGCAGTCACTCGATGATTTCCCACTCACCAAAAATAAAAATTTAATTGAGGGTGAATATTATGAACTGAAGATGTAACTCATTGATCTCAATACTATTAAGCATAGAGTTTTAGATCTTAGTACGACTGGCATTTCTTTCTCTAAACTTCGAGACTGGAATAATTCATCAGTAAGATGTGATATGATGATGGAGTTTTAGATCTTACACCCGTATTTATAAACAAGTAAAAGTAGTTACTTGAGTAAAAGTAATTACTTAAGTAACGATTTTTATTCTATAGTTAAGAAATCGTCCGAAGTTAGAACTGTCAAAGGTTAGAATTCTTAGCTAAGTAATAGCCACCATTTCCTTTACTTAGCATTACGTTGAGTCTTTGTTTTGAGGTTGTTTTGTTTAAAAACTGGATCTTCACATAACATTGAAGCGATTTTTACAGTTGTAGACAATAATGGACTTGCTGGTAAAATACTAAGTATCATATTTTTGTATGATGTTTAAAAATAAAACTTTGTCCAAACTTGAGAACTGGGTTCTCCTGTCTACTTTTTGAATCATGCTTCTCATGTTTTAAATTTGCTGAAAAATATTCAAAGTAAAATGAAACACGCGACGGCGCGAGCGCCGCCCGACCCAAACTGTTTTGATTCAGAGTTTTGTAATTTTGTTTACGTAGTACATTACGTACCGGTACTTACAGACCTACAATGCAAGTATAATCTTTCTCAGTAAAAAAACAGGGGTCGGCGGCGGATCCGTGCGCAAAAAAACATTAAGATTTATTAGGGTTACATCATGTCAAGCGTTTTGTTTCTCCAAGCAAACATTCTTGTATACCGGATAAATTTAAATGACATAAATGTATTATTTTAATTATTTAAATGACTTTAATGTTATCGTAAACAAAATATAAAGCAATATCAAAGATATTAATGCAAGATTTTGTCAAAGTAATCTAATTATTAAGTTTGCTTTTTATGTAACTAAACGCATTGACGAAGTGTTGCCATACAGGAGCAACCACTTAGCGGCGGGTGTTACTTGAGCAATTGCTCAAGTAAGTAACGCGCTTTACTCGACTATAGATTAAGATTTTTGAATTAAGAATTCTAACCTCAAGTAATGACTTAATTAAGTAATTACTTAGCAACAAGTAATTACTTCTTTATAAATACGGGTGTAAGTATGTTTAGAATTTCTAACTCAATGTTTGTCTGGGCTTAGAGACTAGAAGATTCATCAGTACGATTTAGAGAGGCGGCTGTTTCATTGGCCTCAGTAGTCAAAAGAGGTCAACATCCAGGTCTTGGTACAAAATCCATGTCAGAGTTAAGTAGGATTGGATTATTTTTAATGGGAATTTCTTAGTAGTGCAGCTGTCTTTACGTATACTTTCTATTAGGCAAACTTAAAGCAAATATTGATAACACTCGGTCATCGCAGTATGTTTTAACCTGTATTAACAGAGTGACCATGCTCTTCAATCCAAGATCTAAGTGATAATGATATAAATATTTATACTAATTAACAATCACCATAACTTTCATTTTCACACGTATCTGTTACAACATTTTACGCCGCGGTAAAACTAACGTCAAAGCGCCGCTCACACCGAAACCGGTTCAGTAGTTTCGAGGATTAACGAATACAAAGATGATTGACAAATATTACTCACAGTTAGGTTTGAAGGCAAATATTTATTTCAAAACGGAACTGCCGGTTATACCGCCGCGGTTTAGTTCATACGTTAACGAATGTAAATCACATTGTCATTCATTAATCATATTGCTTTCTCGAAAACAAGAAATACGTCTGAAGTTAAAATCTTACTGTTTCAACCTTTCAACGACCAAGCGACAGCCGGCTGTCGCGCTGCAATTGTCTTTTTATTGTGTCTCAAATCACGTGTGTCCGAAGTTTTAAACTTAAATGGCTTATCAAAAAATACAAATTCAACGCAAAATGTTTTTTTTTCTAGATATGAAATCGAGAAATCAATCATTAAACTTGGGTTACTATATCTACTTACCATATTTAACTTTATTTTTTGGTGGAAAATCATAACCATATAAAACACATTAAATAAATAAAACAGCAAATACGTGAAGCGATTTCGAAATATGACCCAGATGGTGAATTCGTAGTATGTATGTGAGCAAAAGTCATGGGACTATTGGCTCATGACATAAATTATACAAAGCATTCTTATGTTAAATTATTCCCCATACAGGTCTTGACCTTAACATATTTTTCATTTTCCCCATTTAAAGCCACCATATTTACGGAGAACATTTGAAACGCGTTGAATTTGTTACTGGCAACATTAGAACCATGAATAGTGTTGTCATGCAAATAGCAAACTATTAAGATCGCCATTTTAGTCGACTCAATGAGTGTGGAACACATTTTATTTACACTCAAGATTATCTCGCTTTTAAAGGTCTGAGAGATGTACCGATTTGTTTTTAGTCGATTGTGTAAAATGACAGTTATCGTTTTTCATAATGAGCTCTTTCAAGAGTAAATGTCTCGGTGTGTACTTCCTCATAGTAAATGTGCTTTTGGTATTTATTATAAGGAAACGTTTAGAAACTTAGGCTTGTTACACAAGTAAAACGCGTTAGGCCTAGTTAAGGTTTTTGTACAGCTGTCCCTGTTTACTACTAACATTAATGAGAGATCGTAAATAGCGCCTAGTAACAAATAATAATGCCCTCAATTCACTTTCTTTTTCAGTATGATGGACTATTTGTTCATTCATTCACTCCATAACGAAGTTGAAAGTCTAACGATGCAGCTAAATGTGTTAGAATTATAAATAATTTAGATATTCTAGTTTTTCAATACTATGTGGGCAATGAATTTACAAGGGAATATTTCGATAGTGGAAAATGAAGCTTCTTGGCGGTCAATAAAGTTTCTAAGTCATGCAATGAAGTGTTAAAAATGTGCAATGATGTCTCTTTAATGTTCAATGGAGCTTCTAGGATATGCAGTGAGGTTTTAAGAATGAGCAATGAAGTTTTTAAATGTGTTTCTCAGTCCTTCGCTGTTACTTTCTGATGATTTTCATTGCCAAGACAGTTACATCGTTTCACCGGGACTCGTCGAGCTTCATAGCTCGGCACTTTTCTGGTGGACTCCACTATTACAGTTGCAGTGTATGTAAATTGTGTGGTGGGATTGACCCAAAGAAAATACAGCTTCTAGGATAAGAAATAAACTAACTTGGATCTTAGAATTGTTTGTTGCTGTATTAGCCGTCTGGCAGGATAAGAAATGAACTTACTAGGATGTTAGAATAGGGCTGGATGACGCCACCATAAAAAAAGGCATTCTGTTTAGTCCGTCTTGTAGATCGGCCAAAAATACGGGGCACGTATTTTTTTATTCATCAAAATAATAAAAAAATACAAAGATAAAGAGCAACAAAGTTCTGGAGTGGGGGCATAGTGGGGGCTTTTGACGCGACCGTAATGCAAAAATTGTATCTGATCGTGACGTCACGCTCAACTTCAACGCACTTTATCTTCGTCATTTTTCGTTTACGAGAAAAAAGAAAAAATACGTGTCTAAATTTTTTTAGTAATCTCAATGACGGACTAATTACTTTTTTTTCGTCGTCTCGCCTATTGTTTGTTTCTGTATTAGCCGTTTGGCAGTTGTGAATTCGTCCTTAGATCATTTTGGGTCGTCGCCTCTTGACAACGGGATCCTCCTAGTCGCGTCCCCGACAATCAAAGATCTTTAAACGACCGTGAATAAATGTTTTCTAACTTATATTAGCGTAAGTGCTGATGGTGGAAAAGATATTGTGTTTATTGCGTTTTACCGTTTTTAAATGGCTTGATATTTCTTATAGTACTTTCAGGTTTTATAGGTACCGTATTTTTGTTCGTTGCCCATTTCTTAGGCAAGCGTTTTTTTACCATAAGCCTGAAGAAAATCTAAATTTAATTAGGCTGATGGTAAAAACACATTACCCTTCTTTGCGTCGCGCAGTCGGGTAAATAGTTTCACGCTTAAATTTCACTCTAAACTAGGGGAAATAAATCCGCTGAACAACATATTTATTTTTGCGGAACTTAAAAATATGTTTGGATCCGACGCATCGTTTTCACGCTAAAAATTAATTAATGAAATATGATGTATGGTCGGATTTGATCTACGTACAAAATTCTTTCAATAAAAACTTTCACTATTAAATATTTGTGATAAACTTAATTCATTTTAGATTAAGTAGAGTTAAGCTACTGCATATTTGGTTTACATCACCAAAGAGTTTTAATTACTACTATAAGTTTAATGTCTTTGACTTAATATTATCATCATCAGCCGATAGACAAAAGGTCCTTCACCACCCGCCATGTCTTTGACTAATCACTAACTAACACTAACTAATCTGTGTGTCTGTTTGTCCGCAGCGATACTTCAGCGTGCGACGTACAAGGTCGGCCTCCTGACGATCCAGGGGGTGTCTACCTGCCTCTACCTCTGTATGGATGCTTGCGGGTTCCAGTACGCTCATGTGAGTATACGTCACCATGTACAGTCTTCATTTTTGCTTTCAGGTCATTGTTTTTATCATCCTTGTCATCTATTGCTATTGAACTGGCCCAAGAAAGAAAATTGTCAGTAACCCCTTTTCTGAATTTAACCTTTCAACGACCAACCGACAGCCGGCAGTCGGGCTGCTATTGTCTTTCTATTGTGTCTTAAATCACGTGTGTACGAAGGGTTAAATCATTACTTTGTAAGCTGACATTTTCTCGAGCAAGACGGCCCAATTACAGAGGATTTCAGGCGTAAAGAGCGTCACTACGCAAAGATTGCGTGCTCATATAATAATAGGCATAAGAGATGAGGCATTTTAGCTTTGTCTCTAGTCTAACGGTCTCTTTAACCTTCCGACGACCAAGCGACAGCCGGCTGTCAGGCTGCTATTATCTTTCTATTTTGTCTCGAATCACGTGTGTTCGAAGATTAAAGCAGTGATGACCAAATAAAATCATATGGGTCGTCGGATTCCTCACAACCCATATAGCAAAAATTCCCCTTTTGAAATTTTTAAAACCGCGTACAACATAACCCCTAAGCTTATTTTAAAATCTACAGCGTCGACAGCGTAAACGGCGTAAAAATTATTAAAACAATAACACATGTTAGAAACTAATTGAAGCATTACAAATCCTACCAGACGCGGAATCAAAATATCCAAGTTTTTGTTGATAGATTATCAAAACAAACGATGTTTCCCTCAGCGCGGCATGGCCATCGCTTGTCGTCGCTTGCGCAACACCGTGGCCTGTTAGTGTTGCCAGCTGGTAGCAAATTGCGGGCATTAGAGGGCCCCACATGTGGTAGAAAATGGTTGGGTTATTCATGTGGAAGTGCAAATTATTAGTTTGAAGTACTGTTTTATGATGCTTTTAATGTCAGGTAACAGCAGTTAGGTCGGTTATGCTGTATTAAAATTCAGGTAAAAATATTTTCGTTTTCAAAAAAACCGTAATCTCAGTTCACAAACTAGGTTAATATACTTGCGGAAGACTTGCAGCTAAACTGAGCATCAGTAGCCTGAGAAAGGACACAAGTTACTTTTCATCTCAAAAAGAAACAGGCGTCAGCAAGTAATTAATTGAACTGCAAGTAATTTAACAGCAAAATAATCCGCATTACTTAATAACAAAGACAAGCGTGTTCCGCAACCATTCAGCATTATTCTTGCAACACCATAATTAAAACATCAGGCAAGTCTGGCAACATCATTAATAACAACTCCATAACCTGATCAGCGCCATCTACCGTTAAGTAGCACTAATTACGTTTATAGCTCAGGAAATTAAACAAAATGGTTCCGATCTTAAAGCAAGATTTGTTTCTAACTAAGATTGGGGTAATAAGATTAATTATAAGAGGTATTTATGGGGAAAGGGGAAATTAATTAGTCATGAAGCTAATCATTGGAGCAATTCGATAAATTGTGTAAAGATTTGTATTAA
This sequence comes from Athetis lepigone, assembly GCA_033675125.1. Classification (NCBI taxonomy): domain Eukaryota; kingdom Metazoa; phylum Arthropoda; class Insecta; order Lepidoptera; family Noctuidae; genus Athetis; species Athetis lepigone. The sequence goes on along the minus strand of CM066216.1, from coordinate 14,316,949 downwards.
TGTATTTATTGCGATGGCATGTTAATGGCTTTAATGCTTCATGTTTTTGAGTGCTCTAATTTAGTTTGTTTCGATCGTGATTTAGTGAATTATAAGTTAAACTCTTTTAAACATAATTAGGCAATGTAACTTTGAAAGCGTCAAGCTTTTTAATTTTTATTTGATTGTTATTGTGGTTCGATACGTACGTAAAGGGTTTCAGAAAGTAAGTATTTATTACTAGCATCATTGGTATTTATTTTTGCCCCTTGCGGTTTTACCCTCGCTTTGGTTACTAGCGTGATGTTATAAAGCCAATAGCCTTTCTCGATTATTAGACCAACATAAAAAATATTAAGTATTGAAGAATATAGATAATGTATGACTCAATTGTGTTTCTGTCCGTGCTGTTTTAGGTAGACATTGGTGCTGATTCTCTTGTTCACAAACTTAACTAAATTTACGTTAAATGTATCTAATAAAATTAATGTCTCTTTCCATTTCTTAAAGAAAAGGACAGAAGATACATTTTAGTTTAATCCTGTCAAATTAGACAGCGCCTAAAGAAAATTGACGTATATTTAGACGCCATGATTTTAAATCTCGTCTAAATTATCTATGGATGGAGTGTCTAAATTTGACAGGACTTAACTAATGTTTTATCTTTTGTCCTTTTCTTAATTAAATGGAAAGAGAAAGATGCACTTAACTTAAATTTACGTTAGTTTGTGAATAAGAGAATCGGCACCATTGTAAAAATCGCAGATACAAAGAGTGTGTGTTAATATAGACCCATAAATGTTAAGGGTTAAGCTCGCCATTGTACATAGGTTTTTATTTTAGTTTTGCTGATGTGTGTACTTTATTTTTTATGTGCAATAAAGAATATGAATATGAAGAAATGATAAAAAGTACTTATTAATGAAGAGAGGTAATGATTTTAATACAAATTTATACCTAGACTGTCGGTATTTTAATCTCTTTACTCAACAATTCTATAAACCGTATCGCCTTTTTCTAGGCGATAGAAAATGCCTATAAACGTTAGGAAATAAGAAAGCTCGTTAATTCGTTTACCTACTTGTAATCGGAGACGGCGCCGAAAGAAACACGGGAAAGTGCATTTTATTTATTTAATTATCCAGTAACGAACTTTTGAACTGGTTTCTATTACTGTAGTTTTCACAACTGGTTAACTGTTAGTTAACTGTTAATTATAAATTAATAAAAGCGTTTAGGATTAACTAGCAAAGTTTCTCGACTTTAGCTTAGAAGTACTCCACTCCTCTGAACTGTAATTAAAATTATATAATAACAAGCTGTCCCCCGCGGATTTACCTACTTTATTATACGTCAATTACCAAAATTAGACAAATCAGTTATTTTATCGTTTATTAACCTTTCAACGACCAAGCGTCAGCCGGCTGTCGGGCTGCTATTGTGTCTGGAATCACGTGTGTTCGAAGGCTTAAATAAACTTGGATTAAGTCATTATTCTAGTCTAATTTTATGTCGTAATGAAGTTTTAAGTTGAAGTTGTACTTTAATTATAATTATCCGGTTCCAGGAGTACATTTACAACGCTTTACGAGCTTCTTTAAGCTGCTGTCCGACAAATATACAATTTGATGTTGTCCAGGAAATTAGATGGCTACAGAGATTAACAGTCAAATTTATTTTTTGCGTTTAGACTTGTTCGTTTGTATATGTAGGTCAATAAAACCTGAAAGTAAAATCCCACCTGTAATCTCATTTAAAAATAAACTTTTCGACGACCAAGCGACAGCCGGCTGTCACGCTGCTTTTGTCTTTCTATTGTGTCTCGAATCGTGTGATCACATGTGTTCGAAGGTTTAATATCAAAGAAAGATTACTATCTACAAATGTTAAGGCGGCTAAACAACAAAGCACCTCTATAGTTACTTTCACCTGCTCCAGGATAGCGATCGATCATACATTGATCGATAGATCGATAAAAATCCTTTTCATGAACATATTTATTGACTTCACACAAAACTTTTGCTTAAATATTTGGGATAATGAATGACGCCTACATCAGTAACTGATAAAAAAGATTGAAAGCCTTATTTCCTAAGTAATAAGATTCGAAGTGGTTTGAGATTTTTTTATAACTTTTTGAGTTGTATGAGTTTTTGTATCAATACTAAAGGGCTATTGTTAATTGAAATGTTTCGACGTCTGATCTATTTAGTCAGGAGGTGGTTTTGTCAGTGGGTGGCATTTTGAATGCATTGTAGGTGTTTTTGTAATACAGTGACACTGTTGGTTTGTACGTAATTTTTAAGTTGTATGAAGCCATAAATGACATTATTTTCGATGTTACTTTTACGTATGAATGAACAGTATGTTCGGTTCCAAATATGGAGCGGATATTAAATTTAATGGCTCTTTTAAATGGACAAATATGAATATCTATCTCCTAAAAATGCATTCTTTTTTGTAACAAGGTTGGTAATAGTAAAATTATGTTAAGCCGAGAAAAATGGCTCAAAAATTATAAATAATTCCACCATAAACTAGTATTTATTTTATTTTTAAGAGACGTTGAAACTGGCTAAATTCTATTTAGAGAAAGACAATCTGTCGACTTGTTAAAACATATATATGTAAATCGCCAAAATGATGTGCAAGATAACTTACTTTTTGTTATTGTGAAATTAGGCAAAACAATATGACAGATATTTCTCCTAACAAATCTTCGTACAACTCAAAAACAGTTAAGTACTGAGAAATGATCATAAATTTTGTAAACGACCGTATCCGTGTTTTACTAAATTGTTGCCTTCATAGTGGATTAATGTTTTAATACTTAAGTTTTTACTTTAATGGCAACCCCAATGTGTCAAGGGAAATAGTGAAATATATTAATTTTATTTTATTCGGAAAGCTAAACTACAAAATTGTGATTGCATGGGTAAGAAAATAAAGCCTAATTAATTAGTCTGATTAGACAGCAGTAATAACTGAAAGTGTTAGTAAATATTTATTAAGTCTTTGTTAGCAGTTAATAGAGAGCACAGAGAAAGTCACGCTCTAATCTGTATCACTATTATTATTATTATTTAATAGGATAAAATAACCCCCAACCCAACAATTGAAATATCTACAAAACTTACACTCACACTCTTCACACGATATTAATGACACATAATCATCGAGTGCCAAACATTTCACTCTGTAAGTTATTGACGGGTAAATCGTTAAACGTCATCTGTCACAATTTGCACATTTTTCACTTTTGCCCCTTTTCATGGGGAGCGACAAGTCAATATGGCTGACTAATGACAAATGATTTGTTTTTCGACGACTTTTGTTTGACTGGATGCGTATTGGTTTGGCTATAATTATGGTTAAAGGTTTTGTGGCACAATTACATTTAGCAACTTATAACTTATTGCGAAGATACAGATTGTTATTAAAAATACACGCTGTTTAGAACAGAACATTTCTCATGAAAATAATTAATTACCCATCCCATTCCCATTTCTCGAACCATTGTCAAATTTTCAAACGTCACTTCAACAGTTACTGATCATTCAAAAAGGAGTCGCTTTGAAAAATGGAACGAGATTTAAAAATCGAACGCGATACCCGCTAATCAAGGAGGCGAGGACATTTTAGAATACAGCCTTGTTTGTCAAAAGCGAAGCGGAACTGTGGAATTTTATAAAGAATAGATCTCAATAATCTAATAAAATAACAGCCCTTAATGGTGCCCAAAGAAGAAAAAAAAATAGCCCAGTCATTTTAGGTTTTATCTACGGAAAAATTCCTAGTGGACTGAATTTTTGCATACACCTTTATGACATTGATATCGTGCCGGCTAAAAAGTTATAAAGGTCAAAAGGTCACGAAAATCAGTATTTTGACCTATTGGTCGGAGGTCAATAGAGATCATCATGAAATTGTATGTCGTGAAATAATCTACGTCATAAGGTACATTAGAACATATTGTATTCTATGACCCATCACACTATGAACCACGAGAGAAAAACAACAGATAACGTTGGAGTAACCGCGTAAGAAAATTTATCCGCTAACTCTCTACAAGCGATTCCAGCCTTAGCACAACACCCAATTTAAATTGAACAATAAAGGATACGAATAGCTAATCGATAGCTCATTTTTCTACTCGACTAACGCCCGGGTGATCCCATTAAGGAGGCGCAACACTAACATAGGGCGCGATAAGGATGTAGTGACACCATTAATCAGCGAGTTCTCGATTCATTAACGCAAGCGGCGAGCATCGATTTGTCATAGGGATGTGCGTTAGATACGGGGCAAATTGTTTTTGGTGCGATAGCTCTGTTTGTCTATGATGGAGTGGGGAGGGAATTTGTTGCACTTAGGGATGCAAGAAATATATGAAGAAAAATATTGCTAGAGATTTGTTTCGGTAGGAGCGTGTGATGGATTGTTTGTTTACGGAGTTACTTATGATTTTGCTGGAAAATACAGTTTGAAAGAAAATGTTTTTCATCAAGGACAGAATGTTTGTTCGCTCTATTAAACCCTCAAAAAGGCAAGGTTTTGATAAAATTTCAATCTGAATATCTCAAAAATACCTTTTTATACTAATCAATAAGCAACATATAAAAAAATTGACGTTTGACTATTTAAAAAATGTAATTTACATTTGTCTAATTTAAACTAGGTATAACAAAGACGTAAAAAAAATAAGCTTGACGTAAAGACTCGTTTAAGGGTTAAACTTTTCACCATAAGTTTTTTTTTCTGTCTACTACCTTTATTTATCTATGCCTACTTTTATATCTGTGGAAACTTGTAATTGGCCTTATTAATGTTATTTCCAACCGAACTACTGTACTTAATCAGCTGTAAGTTTTCCTAAAATTTGTAAAATAAATAAAATAAATAAACTCGCCTTTGCCAATAATATATTTTAAATGGCAAATGTGTGTTTAATGCCAATAAAAAATAAACATACATTCAGATGTCCTCACTCACTGATGTTGTCTAAAATATAACATTACCGGCGGAAAGAACGAAGAAGCGTCTTAAAATGAAATTCTTCAACTTGAACTTCAAAATTAATTTCAACCTGAGCAATTTTTAATTTACAATGCCGCTGTTTAATTGCCCTTAACCTTTAAAAGCCCCTTTAAACCCTTGAATGTACGGAACGCCAAGCATTCCCCTAGGGATCGAATTTAAAGTGCCCGTCTTTACGAGTGGAAACAGAAAGATAATGTAAAAATTGGATAAGAAACCTCTTAAGCGTGTTTAATTAGATGTTGAGTGTTATTAGGTGGAGTAATTAGGTGCTTCCGTCATTAAGTGCGTCCCTGATGTTTTGGTTTATGATTTGGGGGTGCTCTTCCACTTTGACTGACTTGCTAGTGGTTGGTTAGTGACCCTGAATGCTAATCCTGAAGTTGTCGTCGGGATAAATCATATAATGTAGTGTCTGCCGAGTTTATGATCAGAAGACCGTGTGTGAGTTGTCCCAAGTTATTTATTTATTGGGATCTTTAAATTTAGGACGTTGGAAATTGGTGATTTAGTTAGCTAAAAATATTAGCCAAAGTTTAAGTATAAATTTGCAAGAATTAGACAAATTGAATGATGTAGGAATTGTCATATCTGCCCGTGCTACAAATATAATCAAGCTCTTTCAAACTTTTAACAGAATCGTTAAATCCTAGGTTCAAATAGATTGGGAATGTTTATGCTGATAAACACATTAAGCTCAGTCGAGTAAAAAAGAACAGTTAAAAAGTTTAATCCAACACTTAAAGTAATCGTAGAAATAAAGGCTACAAAGCTAACACTGAGACCTAATAGAAATAACTGAAATGCCATCCGGAATTGCGAGACTATCTCAATAGCAATTTATATTCACTAAGCCAAAGTTAAAGGGTATTTTGTGTAATATAAAAGTTTCTACAATGCCTAAAACGTTTCTAGGAATTCGGGACTAGGTATTTAGATTTAACTCAGGTTTAAGGATCTCAGGTCATTCACATAAGTAGTTCAGAAAAGGTTAGGCAGATCAGAAAATTAAATTAAACAAAATGGTAACCAATATCTAATTAGTCGCCCATGCCCATATTCAATATTCACATAGTCTGTCAAAGGAGATTGGGCAAAAATGTATGGAGCTTGGTCCAAATTTCCACCACCAAAAAGAACTATGGCATATGATGGAACACTGCGTACTGAATCATTATAAGAAGACAGCAACCAAAAATATTTACTCAGTAAAAAGTTATGACCCCATGAAAACTTGCAATTTAAAACCTTATTACGCTTCTTTATTTCACTATATCTATATTTATTATACTATAACTACTCTATTTATTTGGGTGCATGACATTTCGTTGTAATTCACACGTTATTCTAGTTGATTTAAGCTATAAGACGTCAAAATAAAAACCTAGTAGGTACTTCGTTGCGTCTTAAAAATCAAACCCTATCATGTGAACGAAGTCTAACTCTATCATGATCAAAGGAAAGGTCTTATACCTATAAAATATTTCACAATAGTTTTATTTATTTACGTATCAATGTGGGGTCGGTCCTAAAAAGAGTACATCTCAAATGTTTTCATCCACAATAACATTATCCAGATTCGCAGCTGAAAGTAGAACTGTGGGGTTGTGTCTCGCCCATCCACAGCAACCCACTGTTCGCATTCTAGAAAGACAAGAACTGTCATCATCATCTCCCTAGCCTTTTTCCCAACCGTGTTGGGGTCGGCTGCCAGCCTAACCGGATTCAGCTAGATACCGGTGTTTTACGTGGAGCGACTGCCTATCTGACCTTCACAACCCAGTAACTGGGCCACCCGATACCTCTTGGTTAGACTGGTCAGAGTTTCTGGCTAACCAGTAACGACTGTCTAAGTTCTACGAATGGCAACCGGGACCAACGGCTTTACGTGCTTTCCGATGCACGGGATGTCAGTGATGTCCAAGATAAACTTTAGAAAGTACATATGAATTGAAAAAGTCACATAGGTACTTGCCCGGATTCGAACCCACAACCTCTTACACACGAGGCGGGCGCCCTATCCACTGGGCCATCACGACACACTGTACACACACTGACAAGAACTGTAGTAGTACGAAATGATTTCACGACTACGGATCATTACAAACGGGTAGTATTCTAATCTTGCACATGTGTGTCGGGATTGTATTCTTGCGTGTAACAACATAACATTTTCAGGTTCAATGCCAAAATCAACTATTTCACTAAATGCTTCATCTCTTGCTACTTCAATCTGATACACGCTACGCTGACGTTATCATTGTACACTTTGCAGACGATTTAAACGCATTACAGGTCAGAGGGAATGCGTTTTTACTACTTTAAATATGGCTTTGTGCGAAAAGAATAAACGGTTAAATAATTAAAAGTCGTATTTTTAAAACAGTCATAACTTTTTTCTGAGTAAATATTTTTTTTTCGGCTAGTACTCAAAATTGTATGGTATTAAGCCGTCTTTAAGCTTACATAGCCCCCAACAGTGGTGGAAATTTGGACCACTTCTGCTCATTGTCATTTCTTTTCAATTAAATTCTAAACTACGGAAGCGAACCTTCACTAAAATGTACATACGAAAACGACCATCCCGATAATATATCAAATGTATGTCCAACTTTCACGCTACCGAATCCAAAATTAATTGGAGACCAATAGAATGTTTTGATACCTATTAAAACAAACGATATGAACGAAGCGAGAAGCATCCATCATTCATTCATATCTAGCGGTAACTTTCTCGCTGACTGACAAAGCGACGAAGCGGGAAGAACGGGAATTCAGTGGCTTGTAATCAGGTGGATTTTATTAACAAAAAGAATGTACGTATCTTAAGGGATTAATCTCCGAGCTAAGTGTACAATATTTTCCGTTTATTTATAAGTCAAGTCTTACCTAAAGATGACAAGACACTGCCTGCGATCACTAGAAAAGTAAAAAAAAATGCTACGGAAATGTATTGTTCTGGCTTCATAAGTAAATATCTGTAATTGGCAGTCAGCCTACTATTCTCGATCTGTTTGTTTTTCAGCTATAAGTCTTCCATAAGCAATTACTAAAGTTGATGCCAAAGCAACTGTTGTCAACAGTTGTCTTTGGCATAGAAAGTTTTGGATCTTATGCAAAAACATTTATCCACTCTACGAATTTCTTCTAAATATGTGTACATTTACAAATATATTTAAACTCACATAAGGAACTAGACTCCAATAGATATTTGTCCTAAGCGAAAATCGAAATCGCGACTCGCAATCTTAGCACAGCATTTGATCCCTCAGCCACTGCACCTACCGTGCCCTCAATGTGTATATTAATATAGCAAATGATACTAATTTCAGTTCACAAGCCGCCAACTTATGTTAACTTCAGCTTCTAATCCAATTAAAGATACTGACCGTGAGAGTCATTAGCCAGTCAGGATTATAGCTGCATATCAAACCTGTCTAACTATTTCCTTCTTGGTCGGTTCCAACCATTTTGAATGGATTATGACATGAATAGACGATAGATATTACGACTGCCATAATGACAGTTTGAAATGCTATTGCGTAAACGATTGCGGCGTTTGATGAGTTTAGCATATCTGTTTTAGTTGATTTTCCTGATTTTAATTCAGAAATTATGTCAATGATTATATTTTTTTAGTAAAGACGGTAATTGAAAATGTGGATTGTTGTATTAAACATTTGTATTATAAGTAGAAAACCAGAAACATGAAGAATTTCGGCAAAGCGTTTCGGGGTCCCTCAAGGGATTGTAATAAGTCCCATTCACACTACAAATAATCTCCAAAATATGGTTGCCTTATTATGAATTATTTAATATAAACAAACTACCAGTATTTTTTCGATACTTCCAGTTCCACTTCCAGTTCCACTATCAAGTTTGCATTGTCACCCTAACCTGTTCCCATGTATATTTATTTGGGAATATTCGATGGCATCCAGTCTAGCCAGATGCCATTCATATAATATTACTCCACAAAATTAATAACAATTACCTAATAATTTTAATAAAAGTGCAGTGCTTTGCAAGCGTCCGCCATCTTATAACCGGAAATAAGTAATAATAAGTCCATCACCGTCTGTTTTGTAACTTTTTAATTTATTACCTGTCATGCAATGCAACATTCCATCCATACAGCCTTGTACGGTCTCTCTATGCATTATTAAAATATTTGTAATTATGCAAGAAGTCTTTAGCTTCAAATCATTATGTTAAGATAGTATTAAGCAAAATGTACTTCACAATAATGTTTCAAAACTTTTTTTTATTAATCATTTGAGATTAAATCAACAGTTTTTGAGATTTTAAAGCAAGTAATTTAATTTTACAAAATAATGACATTTTCTGAGACAAGCATCAAGATTATGCAGACACCTTATCTGATACATAATCTGAATTAAAGTTACAATTAATTTAAGCGATCGACGTTTTTGAAAACTAAAGTGTCGTTTAAACAGTTTAAGAGGCAAATTGCGACCGAGACCTGGGGCAGTAAGCCAAGAATTTATGACTCCATTACAGGACACAAAATGAACCGACTAAAACGGACAATAGGCACCGCTTAACAAAATAAAGCGTTCTCAGATAATGACTAGAAGAGTATTAATAACCCGCTTAGAAGATAGCAACACCGAAAAGCCTTTTTTAAAAAGAAGTTTAAACTAGTTCCAATTTTAAATTCGGACTAAAGGGTTTTGCCGCGCCACAGGCGCCGCTCGTGTTGTCATCACAAAAAATCCAAGGACAGCAGAAAAAAGTGTAAAACGGACCACAAAATAGACATATTTTATTCTTGAATTAACGACCCCATTGTGTGTTTTCGTTGTAATTTTTATTTACGATTGTTTACCCTATTTTATGTTTTAATATGACGCCATATTTATGGCTGTTTGATTCTTTCTGTTGGAATTTGAGTTTTTCTTAGGGGATGTTTTAATTTATTGGGTAGTTTGTATCGACATTTTGATGCGGCTGGGTTGTTTTAAAACTCTTTTAAGTGCTGAAGATTCCTTCTGATAGGCACTTTTTTCTCAGCAGTATATCAAACAATATTTATTGGAACTACGTTATAAATATCTCTGTTGTTAGTAATTTTTATTGGTATTTATTATTAAATATTTACATGCTCGTATAGAAGCATAAAATTATATGAATCGTTAAGCATTTTAACTACAATAGACGGAATTAAAAAAAACACGGATTCCATTTTCAAGTGTTGTTTACTTCGGCGTTCGGAAACACATTCAAAACATTTCACACGCCGTTCATGTTGTTCTATGTTCCTAATTTGAATAAAAAATTAAATAGTTCAAAACATGGCGGCGTCTAAACTAGATCACACGGTGTCTGGCTACGCTCGTAAATAATTAAGAAATAGCTTGTTTTAAATAAAACCACCAAAAACCTGTGTACATATCGACAATCACATATTTTACTGCTATTTTAGTATCCATGGAATTTCCGAAAGGACGACTAGGGGCGGTTTACGAGTCCAAGTAGATTGGGAGATTATAATTCGATATAAATTTAATAATGATTAATAATGATATCGACTTTTGGAGTATCGAATTAGATTTCGATGTTGAGTACCGTGGAGCTGCTTGATTACAAATTATTTGAAACGGGTCGGTTATTGTTAATCTGTGGTGAAAGCACAGGAGTTATATAGAGAAGAGTTGTGACTGCAAAAAATATTATTATACTTTGCAACTTATATGTCTACAATAATATTAACACAAGATAAAATTTGATTGCCTCTTGCCTTCTTTGTTTGAGAAAAGCTCTTTGCCTTGCATTGGGACTTGGGACTGTAATAAGCTTGTACATTATTATTAGTGTGAATTGCAAATTATCAATAACGTGTTGCATTAACCTCGCAATGTTTATTTTCTCATTAGGTTGGTAGGTGATACGCAATTCTCAGTAGGTGTGACATTATTTGTTTACCGTGAAACATCTCACATTGTGGTTAGCAAACACAATGACATCGCAAAGACATAAAAAAGAGATTTAATTTACTGCAGTTACATGCGTTTATGCGGCAATAAAAATCTAGTACTAAAATTATGTGGGGGATTAATTTGGCGCACTCTCTGCCTCCACTTTCTAAAATACGCATCAAGGTGTCCCTGAAAATATGATTTAGATTAAAAGCGGGCGTCGGCTAGGTGATTTGTAACCTTTTGAATGTATCCGTAGATTAAGTTGCTAAAGATAGATAATAGGCATGGGTCGTCGATGCATATTGAATGTGACAGAATTCAATTGTTATTTACCAAGTTTTCCACGGATATAAATATATTATTTAAATAGCTCATTATTATAGACATAACATACAACTTCTTCTTCTTCTTCCTGCCCTTATCCCATTTTACTTGGGGTCGGCACCACATGTATTTTCTTCCATACCAACATGTCACCCGTCATGCTATCACTTACACCTTTCTCCTTCATATTATACATTCCATCCATTTTTTCTTCGGTCTTCCTCTCCTCTTCCAACCCTCTACATTATACACTCAATTTTCGAAACATTACATTAGTTCTAACATCTATGTAACCAGAAAATAAACTTGTTAAACGTCTCCACACATTCCTGTTCTCTCATAGCAACCCAATATGGGAGTTCTTAAATCCCAATAAACCGGAGATGTTAGTGACGACAATGAAGTAACGGCTCGTAAAATCTTTATCTCTTCATTCCCTTTATATCCCCTTTATTTATACCCTTTGTTTTAACGTGAACAATCAATATAAACCGTTTGGCTAAGAGTTCCAATCGTAATGGCTTTCCAGTGAACGTTCATTCAAAGTGTAAAATCGATTTTGAATTAGTCGATTCTGTCATTTGGGGTATTTATTTATTATCTATGTTTTGTTCTGTATAATGTCACAATTTTTTTTGTAATATTCATATTTAGAAATTTAGACGTGTTGGCCCAGTGTTTAAGGCACCTGCCGTTCATGTAACATGTTATGAGTTCGAATCCGGGCAAGTACAATAGTGACTTTTTCAATTGATATGTACTTTCTAAAGTTTCTCTTCGACTTCACTGACACTCCTTGGAAAGCACGTAAGCTGTTGGTCCCGGTTGTTATTCGTAGAACTTTAACAGTCGTTACAAGCAGTCACATGCATGAAAATCTGACCAGTTAAGAAAATGAATATCGTGTCGCCCAGTAATTGGGTTGTGGAAATCTGATAGGTAGTCGCCTCACGTAAAACAATAGTATCCAGCCAAGTCCGGTTAGTCTGGCAACAATAATTTACAGTTAAAAACAGCAGTCATAAGGTAACCTATTTACAAGATATCTGAAAGCTGATGCAATATTTTTTAGGAATGCCATAAACAGTCCGTCACTTGTGACCAAAAAGCTAATAGTACCTTTTGACAATAACGAACTTTAGTTCATAGGAACCGGGCATTAGTCGATTACCAGTATAGAACATTCCCGCCCTATTATTAGAAATATAATACGCGATAAAATTTATAAAGTGATCATTATATCTTCAATAAGAGTCGATAAATCCAAAATGTCGTATTATAGGATGTTCATCGTTTTGATAAATTAGGTTAACTGGTCGTGATCGATGGCTGATTTTATTTTTATGAGTTTTTTAATGGTCTCTAATATTGGTATTATAAGTTCTCTTGTTTGTTTATTATTTCAAAGATTTTTAAAGCGATTTTATCTTCGATTTTTTATGACCGCGTGACGCAGGTAAGCCTGGGTAATATAACACTAAGTACTTATTTTGATGGAATCTTTGGATCGATGTGATATTTTTTTATATCTTCTGTACTTATTCAAGTGAATGGTACTTAATTATAAATAGTAATTCAATGAAAAATAAAGTTTCAAAGCATTTTGTATTGTTGACCGAACTACTTTTGTAACTTTAAGATTTTCAGCTCGTAACTGTCCCTTGCTAAATTAAAAACAATAATTTCAATATTGTATAATCCTCCTTGAAAAGTCTTTCATAACCTACTTACGTTTTTAAAATGCGACTAGCTTTCCAAAACAACAATAAAACCGCTAAAATACGGCAAACATAAAAGTCCACAAAAATAAGAATTAGTCCACAAAGGAATCTCGTACATAAATACAGATTATAATATTGAAACGACATTTCGCCCGCAAGTCTCGATTCTCGACTTGATGAATAATTCAAAGGTCTCGAGACTTGCAAAAACTTTTTGTTAAAACGAAACCTATCATTAAATATTATTAGCCTCATAATAATTATGTTAACAAAACGTCATTAGCGTTTTTAATTTATTTAAAACAAATTAGTAGACATGCAAATGTCAGTGAAGGTACATACCTATTTAAAAAAAAAAACTCACGATCTATGGTAGGATTAGCTTTGGTCTAGGTATTGTTTTTGACATTTCATTACCTTTTTAAAATATGGAACGTTGGTTTTAAAATAAATAGGTAATATCTAGGTTGAAAAACTTGCAGCTAAATAGCTGCAAGTTACCACAACAAGGGTACAAAAATTCTAACTTAGTTTATATACTTATACATTTATTTTATTACAACTAAGTAATCACATGAACGAATTTGTTTTTTTTTTTCAAGAACGCGTGTAATTATACAGACTTTTTAGTGCTAATCAACGCCAGCTGAAAGCATTGAAGCTCTGTAGTTTCTTTTTGTGACGTTAGAGGCGATTAGAACTAAGCTATGAACTGAAAATCCGACTCCGAAAGGGGTGAAATACGGACACTTAGACATAAAAAATATTATGAAAAAGAATAGGAGATACTAATTGGTCCTAATTCCTTAGAGTCGTTAAGAAAACAGAAAAAGCTAAAACAATAAAAGAAAGGACCAATCGAGCTAATTTTGCGTTGTAAATCAACCCAATCGAAGACACTATCTAATTCAGGTTAAAACAAATTAATAAAAAGAACAGAATCAAGTCCCGCAGATCTTCTTTGACCGAAAATTAAGAATTAACCACTTAAGGATAAAACACACAATAAAGTGATTCATTCTGCAGAACTCCAGTGGTCTACGATAGTCTATTCCAAAAAATATGAGTGCAATTTTAAAAACTGCAAGGCAGAAACACGTCATTAAATTTTATTAAAAGCGCCGCCATCGCATAAATTAACACTAGATTCACAGACGACAGGTTAGACTTAATAAAAAAGCTCTAGTTTTCGAGTTGACGGAATCCCATCAAAATACCTGGTTGTGTAGTATTTCAACCGCATCCATCTTGTTTTAAAGATCGCGATTATCGATTTCGAGGAATCGACTAACGATTGCTGGCAACCCTACGATGTGTCACGTTCGTTAGTTTTTTGAAAACCGACCATCGCTAATTAGGAATTGTTTTTTGTTTTTTAAACTTTGATGGTTTGTCTAACCTTGATATAAGTTATGAGAATTAATAGTTATCCTGTTTCTAACTAAATTCTTGTTTATTCTACGAAAGCCTTTATATTTGCCAATAATGGCTCCTAAACATGTCTCTTCCCGTACAAATATCGGTAAATTCAGCGGCTGCATTCATGAAACTATCTACATACCGCGAATGCATCGCGAGGCGCGCATTCACTTGACTGACATTCGATTATTGAATTTGCATTCTAAGTATAAATTGTTGATGTTTATTTTAAATACAAATGCGGGGACATTATGTTGTGTAGTCAACCTCTTTGGCCTATTAGATAGTTTATGTGAGTATTAAAGAAGCAGGTTGCTTAGGAAGAATAATGTTATAATACCTTTGCCCATGGCCCGGTGGTCTAGCGATGAGAATACCACCTGTCTTATTATATTAGCAACGTATTATTTTAGCAACTAGGAGGCTTGACAAAATATTGATTCTTTTAGGTTCGTTTAGTAATGCAACATGTTACAAAGGGCCACTAGATAATTTGATACTGAACGCATTGTCAGAGGAACAATATCATTTAACTCAATGAACTTCGAAATTTGAATAACCAAGCACTGGCGACCTGCCAATGATGTCATCTGACATTTGTTTCAACAATCCGGTATTTGACACCATCATCAATTGACGTACTTTTTATGAGATGTCAAAACGCAATTATTCTCATAGACTTTGTATGCCAATACCAGCTTGTGACGTCACAAGCTAGCAACCCTATTCACTAACTATTTATTGATTTTAAAGCAATCAAAAATCCAATTTTACAGTAAATTAAAAACAAATCCGATGCTTAGGACTAATAAAAAGTAAGGTTTTAAAAAAAATATGTCTTAGATTTTTATCGGTTAATTGTGTCAAATACCGTATTAATGGCGCTTACCCTCAATATGAATAACTTATGCATGACAGTTACAGTATGATCATGTTGCGGAATGTTTATAATACATAGTTACCGTGACCCTGGAACATAAAGGGCAATCGAAGGAACATGAGTGGGTTTTAGTCAGTAAGAGTCTGACACGCCCTCCCGCCGCACCCAGGACGAGAGCAGTCATTGGAAGATTTCCCACTCACCAAAAAAAAAACAGTATGATCATTGACCAACATTTAGTAAATTATGACTTAATGTGTGACTAAGTGCGCCATTGAAGTTAAGGTTCTATGATTATTCATGACTTTCACATCTAGGTACCATATATTATGCGTGAAACACAGTGTGTGTCTACGTGCGCTTATTTTCAGACAAACTGTCATCCCGTATTTTACCCGGTAGGGGGTGTTTTATCAAAAACTGCTGCTCAGTTCGCCTCTACGACTATATGAAGAAACTGCTGTACTATTTTGTTGCTTCCGTAGTTTCGGCTGTTAATACCAACATAAAGCTTGTCCCTTTATAAGCATGTATGAACTAGCTACCCGGTACGGTTCACGCACCTTAGGTCGGTTGCAACTTTATGCAAAACTTCCAATATCTAAGATAAATCGACCGAAATTATGATTTCAACTAGCTTTCTGTCGCAGTTTCACCCACATCTTTGGTTACTACTCCGCTCCCTTAGGACGTAGCGCTATGTTATTTAACTTATAGCCTCCTTCGATAAATGGCCAGTAGTTTCTGAGATTACCACGTTCAACAAATCAAACTCAAATAATATTAGTAAAGACTTCGATAAATGAAATCTTCGCTCAGTTCAGTCTCAATTTCCTACAAATTTCCCTAGAGATACAGACGTTAAACACATAAATACTGACTGATGCTTTAAGCTTTAAATAAGCATTGACATAATAATAGTGGGATCTTAAGACGCTACTAATAGTTTTACGACCACTACTTATCTTAAATTAACTCGTTGGGTTAATAATGCTGCTTTAATTACTTAACTGAGATTCGTTGAGGAGCTATGGCTTATAGTTTTATGCCAAGTTAAATAAATGTTAGTTAACAAGCTTCAGGTGAGCATTATTAGGGTTATGGTCTATGCACATTTATTTAGATAAGTTCGCGTTTCGCTAAACGATTCAGTTCTCCTTAATACGCCGAAAACTGAACGGACGCGTACGCGTTTCTTGCAAAATTATTGTTTTGTATGGACATAAAATCTTGAGGTTTTAATATGAGACGCAATCAGCCTCGAGCAAGCGTAGTGATCAATGCTCATGTGTTATCTGTGTAAGAATAGGGCCCTGCGCAGACGACAGACTATCCGTGACGCACTTTTTAGTCTGTGAAAATAGAACCTATGCAATTATATGCAGTAACGCACACGACGCGCAAAAAGTCTTAGTTCTCTTAGTTCAAACTTTTTGTGCGCCGCAGACTCGATCGCACAAAAAGTGTGCCGTCTGCGCAGGGCCTAAGTCTTTGCCATGCGTATCTCTTGGGCAATGGCGTCATCCCTCTTCTACCAAACTTCTTCCTTCTAACATCTTTCTTTGGCTACTAATGCCCTACAAACGAAGCTATTTGGCCCATATATCTGGCAAGTATTCAACAAACACGGTAGGCCCAGTTTCACTTTAACTTGTCTATGTTTATTCTAACTTATTTTTTAACTTTAGGGCTGACAGTCCACATTTATTGGTCTTGAAACTTTCCCTCTTTAGTCCTATTCTATATTATTTTGATATTGTTTTTGTGTTCTTAAATTCATTTAGCGACGACTAGCAGCAGTTCAGTTGAATATCAGCGTTTTATATGAATCGGTTTAAAGTATATCTTGCTATATTTTAATTAGCTATCTTATTCTGATTCTGACGACAATTAATTACCGTATGTGCTGGCCTATTTATATTAAAAAAAACTAATAAAGAACGAAAACATATACCTAATCGGACTATATTATATTGAACGTACTGTTAAATTAGCACAAATTTAACAGTAAACTTAGAAGTTAACTTAAGAATTATTCATCAAAGCCAAAAATACTCATCTAACCGAACCGCGTAATCGAAATCCCTTTTAACTGTCACTTTACTAAAAAGGTTTAACGCAAAAGTTGTTTCAAAACACGGTTGGCACCCCTGTATAAATCTGTCCCGGCTAGACTACCGTAATTGACATATTTATTGCAGAATAAATAACTCTTGAGACGCGTAAATTAGGATTCAGAGCTTTCTAATTTAGCTTTACAGTGCCATCTACTGTTATCCGATTTCAGACGTTTTCTTACGGTGTTCGGTATCATTGTTTTTTTGGAACATGTTTGTGGGTGGTTTTTTGGTGTTTACGTGATTATTTTTTATTTTTCTTTTTTTTATCTACCTGCTTATGGTAAAAGTACGCGGGTAATGTATTCGTCTTCCGCGCGATATTTCACAATATCGGTAATGTTCGTGTATTAGATAAAGCTTTTATATCTCTTCATCTTCTAAGCTAAGACACAAGAAATATAATTGACAAATTATACAGATTGAAAGATTGTTCGTTAACTTGTTAGATATGTGACTCAAAACTTAAATCTATAGAAACTAATATTAAACTATGTAAACTTTGAGTATAGCTGTTAATTTTCTATTAAATTAATTAATTCAAAGAAAAAAGAGGTTGTTAGTAAAAAAAAATTTTTGCCCGTTCCTAGAGGAAGGCTTTATAACATCTCGCCTCGACTTACGATAGCGAAGCAGAAATCAAAGATGTACTTATTTGACTGTTGGCTAGTTGAAAATAAAAGCAGGATCGAGGATCTCTTAGGACCATAAAAGGAGGTAGTGGGTTGTCGAGAAGCCTCCCTTTTGAAAAGCGCCGTCACAAATAAAACAACTGTCAATCCAATGTTGCCAACACCCTAATAACCTACATAGTAGGAGTGGGGACACGGTTAGGTTCAATAAAAAAAATAAAACCATAGATTTTATTTTATTGCTTTGTAAGTGACATACGAAAGAACATGTCAAAAAGGACACTAAAATTTAATTTCGTCATATTATATCCTTTACAAGGAACGAATCGACGTATCTTCTTTAGCGATTGTTTCTGGTCCATAAAGATCGTTCGCGATAACCCTATCTTTGCTAGTGTCGTGTCGCCTATTCACAATCGATAGTCGATCATCGGTATCGATAAATTCACGATCGTAAAATGTTTGACCCTCGAGGTTGGCACGATTTATCGATTAGAAAATGTATGTAAATATTATGAGTATCGATATTTACATGTTGCAGGGAATCATTGAATTAGAATAATCTTGTTAGTCTTGTTTGAAAGCGCGTAACTTAAGTTTGAAATATTAAATGGCATGCATGCATGCATGTATTATGCATGGTTTCACATAAACTTGCTGGAAGAAACTTACCTTTATTCAGTCACTTTGAATAACTTACGAATCTTTTCATAAACGGACAGCAAGTAAAGTTATCAAGCAATGACGTTTTACTTTACGACTAAAATGTGTACAGAAAGTGCGCTATATTTACTACTAATGTAAGTGTATTTTTATGACTTTTTCATACGGTCCGCATCGCAATAAACTTGACTACACTAGAGGATGCAACTTAATGTTATCGTAACTTGCAACTGTCTTTTAATAAAAACTTATAGCTTAGCCACACTGACTGCCTTAATTTTCTCTTACAAAGCTTTCCATTTTAATTTATCTTATCTATAAACTTTATCGATATTTAACTTTATCGATAACCAAATTGCTTACGATCAATCTCTAGAGTCCTTATCTATCCCACTTCTCACACCATTTGGCCTATGAACCAATTCTTTAAACGAATCCTGTTACTATTATTGGGAATTGGTCCCAATAGCGATAAGATAGCATATATTATGACGGTTACCACGTAGGTGCGATTTAATTGATAATAACGTGTGCCACCTGCCTTAATTAAACTATTAGTAACGGTTAATATTTATCTGTGGTTGATAGTGGTGTGATTAAGGATAAAGCGTTTTTTAATTAATTCCGGTATTAGAGGTTCCTTATTTAAATATTTACAAGTTAAGTATCCAATAGAAAATAGAGAATTCTCTCCTCACCTCTCTGCCATCGAAGTGTACCTACTACTATAAGTATAAGTTACCATCATTCAAGTCTCCGGGCTGTTACTATGAATTTATAAGCAAAAACAACAGATACTTTCATCGACCTAGGAACCACACCTAGGCCTCCACACTAAGTTATTAGAACAGACTATATTAGGATAATAATATAATATATCTCTACAAGTAAAATTCCAAAACTCTCCTAATACAAATTATGTTCGTTCTCTGTAATGGCCACCGATAACTTTCAAAGCTCATAATTAAAAGCCGTAGGCCAGTTTTACATGTAATTATATGTCTTTTACTATTAACAGTTAAATAGTAACCGCATACGGTGCATAGACGATATTATATTAATATCATCCAGTAAAGCTTGGGGGTAAATGGCGACCTCTAGCGGTCTATTATGAGGTTACAATGTTTCTATGCTGCCAACTTCACGGTTGGCGCGCCAATGTGGCTGTAAATTGGCGGGAATATTTGGCGCGGATTTTGAACGCCATTTTGTGGTAATCATTTACGCTATGATAAAGTAGAGCGACTAGAGGATAAATAAATAAATATCTTGGGACACGGCCATCTGATCCCAAACTGGGCTGAGTCTGTACAATGGTATTCAGACAAGTGATAAACACACTTTTGCTTTTTACATATTACCAATATTATGACAAATAAATTACACCCAGACAGAATAAACAGTAAAGCTAATCAGACTAAGATTTTTCTTAAAGGGGATTTGAAACCACTGTGGTAGTGGAGTAGTGGTTTAGCAAGCTCACCAACCAATAGACCAACAAACATTGGCTAGCCGTCAACGTATCAAGATTAAATTAAAACGACATCGAACGGAACATTTCTCTTTTTACTATAATAAACAATAACACACCATTACCACATTATATCTTATTACGTACCTACTTAATTATTACTTAGCACACACCTCCAGGAACTTACAACGCCATGGGTGGTATAAAGTACACAGCAAACGCATTATTTAATACGATTCATTCAAACAGATTACATTCCATTGCGTATTTAGTACGAGATCACCAGCTAATCAGTTATGCGGCCCCCGCTTCCTATATCAAACAGGTTGGTAATTGTCGAGTGCGCCAGTAAAATTTAATGTGGACCATTTGTTTAGTTAACCACGCTGAGATTTAAATGTGTTGTGTTGTGAGCAGTTACTAAACGTAACTGTCTATGAAGTATTTATAACACGGTTACAGGAGCTTTCGTTTAGTTACATGTGTAACCCAGTTTGTGTGACAATAGGGCAGCTGCTGGTAAAATATGACTAGGAAGTCCTAATATGACTTTTGTTTGGTAAAATTCTTTGACTATAACTAAGCTGCAGACCTATGTGTTTCCTGTAATTCCCGATAAGATTTCCATTTACTGTTAAAACCAATCTAGTTTGGTTGAAAGATGTCTCCTTAAATATAAAAAGATATACTTTTTTATGGTAACCAACGGTTAGTAGAGACAACTGAAGCTAAAAACCTGGCACAATAGTTTATTTTTAGGACGTAGAATAGGTAATACTAGTGATTTAGGGAAATTTAAGCGTTGACGAAGTAAATCAGCGGAAGGAATTTGGTATAACAATTGACGGGCAAAGCCGCGGAAAACATCTTGTATGTTTTCAATAAAATTTTCAATATTCGCGAACTTATAATCAATTTGAATGATAGGCTCTATGTCGATAACTTTCGGGCTAATAACGGTACGGAATCTAATTTCAACCAAGGATTGGTACTTACTAACGCGATAGCTTTTTTTATCCAAACAATTTTATTACGCACAACTACAACGTCAACGCAGTAAAGCAAGTAACGCCCAGGAAACCAGAAGTTTCTACTACACGTCTAAAGAAAGGAAAGTGCGTAAAAAATGATTTATCTGCACAAGAACATCGTCTGTAATTGAATACGCATATTCATAAACTATTAGATACCTGTCTAGTAGGAGTGTCGTGTCAACCTGTAACATGTTGGAAAAGTAATCGAATGCGCAATACCGGTACCCGGTATGTCATGAAGCAAAATATTACCTGAACATCTAGTTCACAAGATGACTTAGCCGTGATAGCCATCTCTCCATAAACTAAGCTATGGGAACACCATTTACTAAAGAACTTCCGATAGGACAAATTGCTAACACCATAAATTTATGGGCCAATAATTTTCACCCACCGGCCACAGTAACCCGCAAACCATCGCAGATTGAATTTAATGTCCTCGATATTATGTGTCTTGGGACAATTTAAGAGGCATTAGTGCACCCCACAGCGATTCACTTATACATATTTATGAATAAAACAACCAATTTGTGTTGCGTCGTGCACCCGGCGCAACCATAACGGCACTACAACCGCGGGGTAATACGGTTATCATAAAAGGATAGCCCCAATTTGTTGAAATTGTCAAACCAATACCTTGTACGCGCCGCTTTGTGTTCGCTCCGCTCGTAAAAGGGACTTTATAGCGGATTTATTTAGTAATAAATTGTGTTCTGATAGCATAATTGTAGAGTATGGTCACTGATTCTTAAATCAATAAACAATGTAAATGTGGCTCTATTCCAACCAGTGGTCACGGTAGCAAAGCTGACCTCAATTGCGACAAGCTCTGGAACACACACCAGCAACCCCCTTTAGTTACGCCTACTTTGACAACTAATCGCATCTTTTTCATTGTTTCAGAAGGATCTCTCGGACGATTGTGTGTTCGAGGAACATATGGAGGAGAACAACTACAATACATACTCGCGGTTACGCAACGGGAAGAAAACCTTCTTGGCGCTAGACAACAGGGGGAGAGCGAGGCGAACGCAGATCCCCATGAGTCGGCCGCTGGGCAACCTGTCGCCCTACGCGCTGTCGCTGACGAGGCGGTGGGAGGGCCCCAAGCAGACGCATTGCCCGCCGCGACGGCATCGCGGCAAGCTGAAGCGGCCTCCGCCGCGACACAGAAACTGCCACATACGCCTCCAGAAAGCGAACTTGAGGCATAAGAGGAAGCACAAGAAGGCTAACAATCCCAAGAAAAAGCAGCGGCATCCGAAGACGAGGAGAAAACACGAGAACGGGACGACGACCACGACCGAAGTGACGTGGGACGAGTCGACCATGTCGACCATGTCTACTACGGACGCCGAGTTTTTTCGGTCGGCGACCGCGCAGGAGGCGGTCGCACGCGCGTAAGTCGGGCGCTGGTCGCGGTCGGGGCAGCCGTCGCGCTCGCACACTAGCACCGTTCCACACTTACACGTGCAAGAATCTCTGTATCATTCCTATTTAGTGCCGTTCCGTTGATACGCGGAACGGCTCGTGAAATATTACGACATAGTAGCATTGCTCTCTTTACGAATGGCGCTCCAATTTAACTATCGAGAAAGTTGAAACCCGTGACGCGTTCAAAACGAATGTTTGTCGAAACTTGAACTTCGTTCTTCCTTTACTAGTGGTAAGTACGAAACATAATACTCAATGTTGAGTGGCGCTGTTGCCGTTAAAGTCTATAGATACATGTTAACAATAAAACAAATGATATTATTCTACCAAAGCTACTGAAATTATCTATCTCAATTTATATTCCTAGTTCGCTTTAAAACGTAGGTTTATCGGCAAGATTCCAGATGTTAGTTACTGTTACTTATCAAGAAATTAACGTAGATGTTAAATTAACTTTATTCGATGATGACTAAAACATTGATTGTTTTTGACGTCGAGATTATCGTTTGGTAAGGTGGAACTGTGTTAGGAGAAGGCAAAAGATTCCTGTCAATTAAAATTTAGCCTAAATACTTATCGTTTCGGAATCACTCTCTCAGACGCTTCATCCTTGTTTTCAATGTTAATTTCTAATATTTCATTAATTGGACTATCTTTAAAAACCTATTAAGTAGCATTCGTGTAATATGTTTCTTTAATTACTCTTAAGTTATTTGTTAATGGATGTGATTGGAGACCGTTGGGCTCCGATACGAACAACATTCGTCCAGCCAGATATCTTAAATGCTCGTAATTTTCCACATTTACAAAGTGCTCTAAAAGCTTAGGTATTCAAATTAAGAAATTAACACTCTATTTCTTTCAAACATAAAAAAAATCGTAAACGCGACTTTTAGTGTATTATCATCGAAATTAAAACGTCATCGGCCATCAGTATTTGCATCCTAATGCTTCAATAACACGAAGAGAAGAAATTCCGAAACGTTTTTGTACTTAGATACGTGTGTTGAGGTGTAATTTCATAAGAAATTGACTGAAAATTGGACTGAGTAATGTAGTTTATGTTGGTTTCGGCCTAGGCTATGATAGGATTATGTAGTGCGGCGGACGGCATCCTTCTGTATTTTATTTTAAGTTGTATTCGAGCGTTGGAAGCGAACGGCCATGTATTTGGTGTCTAAGAAATTCTAAACAACATTATAATGTCCCAAAAGCCAGGTTTCTGGTGACACCACACCCCGCGGGTTAGGACTGAACCAGAACTGGTAAATATCAAAAAACGAATAAAAAATAAATAATTGCGCAAGATACATGCCCGGTCGTTTCGACTCGTCCAGAAATGTAGTGATAAACATTAACGACGACGAAGTGACTATTAGTAAGTAGTTCTAAAACGTGTATCTAATTTGTAAATTTATTTATTTTCCATAGAGAAAGTGGTATTTTGTTAACGTTTTAGTTGATGGTTTTTATTCTCTCGTCCCCTTTAGTTCCAACCGAAATTAGATGTGTAGGATATCATACGCTTGTATTTTTAGTGAGCCAATATTATTTGTATTATATTTTTAAGTCCGTTCGGTAACAATATATGCTTTGTATGCAGTTTTGTATAGTGTGTAATGGATGCAATTGCAAATATTGTGATTGAATGGATTTGACACGATTACATTCTCTTTAGTGATGTCCCTCGCATTCTGAATATGTGCAGATTTTGTAGCAGATGTATCTTGGACTTTGTCAGTGAACATTTTTTATATGTGCAACATTATGGAATTTTAATCGTTTGAAAAACGAAATCCTCGGACCGGCGACCGCCCCCCGATCGCTCTCGTCCTCACCCTCGATTTTGCGGCATAATCGCGTGCGAATCCAACTAATGAATTTTCTTAATATAACATTTGTTTTTTTTTTCTTTTGAAGAAAATGTTATTGGTTTTTTCTAAAACCAATAACATTTTCTTCACTTTTAAAGTTTTCGTAAAGTCAATATTCTTCTTAAACCTGTACTTATTTCTCCTTCCAATTGCAATTAAAAAAATTACAGTTAATTTTTTCATGATAATTATTTCCTTTTCCCTGTCTGTTTGGGCCTGTGTAACATTAATTTAGTATGAAATAAGTGTTCGATGACAAAGTTATTCAGGATTTTTTTTTGTGAATATATGCAGCAAGCTTTATGAATGTACCTACGTATGTTATACGAATGATATTTTGAATTTATTTATATGTATGTATAATATTTTAGGAACCACATGAAAGCGACATGGAATACGTACATAACGAAGCATTTACTCATCTTATAAACATTTTTTTATAAATAAATAAAATAATTACGATCGTACCAATTCCTTGTCGTTTTCCTTAAAGTCAATAAATTATTCGATTATCGGATTCGTTAAACTTGACTCGTTATTGTAAATGAATACCAATCGATCTTTATGTTAGGGTAGAAGCAGTATTTCGGCATTGTAAAAAATGGTTCTCCGTTACAGTATCTAGTTTTTGTAGTTTTTATATTGAATAGAGATTGTAAGAAACTTCAGACATGTCAATAATTGGTTTTATTTCTTCCTGTAATGTCACTGGCAAGCTATAAAGGTGCCGTGTTTACAAACTCTTTCGTCTCGCTGTACAAAAAAAATTGACACATGATGACAGTTCTTTTTTTTCTAGTTATACCAGATAAGAGTCATATTCAGCCTATTAAGTAGTAAAATATAAATAAATATAATTTATCAGTCTGCTATAATAAATTATGCGAGAAACCGTGAGTTTGCTTAACAATGTGCCGAAGATGGTGTAAAAATATGAGTGTTACGTTAATTTAATGCCCATGTGCCATAATATATAGGTACCTACTGCCCTTTGGGTTAGCCTACCGATTCAATGAACACTGTTAATTTTTTGCTATACTCAAGAACATAATGTAAGAAATTAGGGGGTTATCCACCACACAATAATGGACAATATTATATAAATGTAGATAAAAAAAATCTTTTTCCTAACGTGGTGTAAAAACCCCTTGTTTCTCGAAAATTATAATTATGTAAGAATGTCAAGAGGAGTCAAACAGTATTACTTATTTAATTTCGATACCTTTTTACAATAATTAAATACATTTAAAATGTTCGTATTTGCTTAGTGCATTTATATAATGTGCAATTAAAACATTAAATTCTGAATAATTTAAACGTTTTTGAATGTAAAAATAAAATGTCTTTAGATGTTTTTTCTAAAGTAGAATTTAAAAATTTTACCTATTTACCTACTTAGTACTACCAAAAGAAAGATTGATGGAAACTTTTAGACAATAACTTTTTACAGCCTCTTATACCGACAAATAAATAAAAATGATTCTATAACCTCTGAGTTTTCTTTGCCACTACCCAACGAAGCAAACGTTTAGGAACTACGCACAATTATTCAACTCATCAACTTTCCGCATCTGGTTAGCTTTCGTACAAAAGCGACATAAGCTGAATAGAGCAGAATAAGTTTGTGCGTAGTCTCCCAAAAGCTTCATATAGTAAGTATTCTTTTTAGGAACTGTCATAGATACCAAGAAGGTCTGACCAAATAGGTACTTACGATCTCAATCTATCAATTAGCCTCTATTACAAAAACTCTGATGTAGGTCGATACGTCTGTCTGTCAGCATACCTACTATCCATACTTCCACACTACTTAATACTACAAAATGCGAAAGTAACTGTCTGTCTGCCTGACTGTCTGCCTGTCTGCCTGTTTGTCTATCTGTCTTCTTCTCGCCTAAACCACTAAACCGACTTGATTGGAATTTGGTACAGATATAGTCTGGGACCCCTGAAAGGAGAGTTTTCATTCCAGAAATCCCGGAAACGGGAACGGAAACTATTAAGTCGCGGGCAAAAGCTAGTATCTCATAAATCGTAATAGAACTTAGACAGTTGAATTGATCATAGAGTGAAAACCATGAAACTCTATCGACGAAACGTTCGCGTAGTACCCTCAGTTTTGTATCAGCCAGCCATCAGCTGCACTGCACCCCATAGACAGTGGCACTCACTCATACAAAACTAAGAGTATAACACGTATACTTCGCCAACAGAGTTCTTTCAACGACCAACGACAGTCAGCTGTTGGGCTGCTATTGGCTTTTTATTGTGTCTCAAATCACGTGCGTTCAAAGGTTTAGTATTGTTACGCCTTCCTGGATAGACAGTGACAAGGCGCGCAATGCCACTAATATGGTGGTAGCTACGCCCCTCGTCACTTAGCCGTACCTTCTACGCAAAGCACTCGGTGATGGCTTCAATTCAATTCACCCTTTCGCGTCGTCTCGGCGTCGCTTCATCTTTCTGGGACTCTGACCCTTATGATTAGCTATTCATGGTGTCTTACCTAATCATTTAAATTGGCTATCCATAAATGATGTCACAGTAATGTAATTTCATTATTTTTTTTTTCAAAATTCAAAGCATTTATTTCACTTAGACCATTTACAGGTACTTATGAATTGTCAAAAAGTCGGTCGGTCAGTCAGAAAAGAAAAGTGACGCTAATTGCCTGTTCCAAAACGTAGACGTAGATCTCTATGGAGAAGAACAGGCAAGAAACTCCACGGACACTCTTTAAAAAAAAAACATTTATTACAAAATCTTGGTTACATTTTCTTTTTGTTGCTTCTACATGTGAAAACAATGTATGTAACAAAATAAACAAATACAAAATTAAAATAAAAAGTCATGGCAATTAAGAGATGACCCATCTCAAGTGACAGCGCCCGTTCACGAGCATGACCAGCATGCCAGATGATCAGCACCATTTAGCTCAACCATTTTGAAGGGAACCGAATGATCCAACGCACTCGCCACCATCAGCGAGACTTTTTGAGCGAGCATGACAATGCTCCTAACCGCCATGTCTATTTGTGTCAGTAGAGAACTATCGTAATAAATCACTGCATCGTACTCACATTTACAAAAATTCAAATATGCATCTAAATTACACAAACCAAAGTTTTGTACTGTAAATAGGGCCCTCGCCCACGGGCGACTTTTTGTAGCGATGCAGTCGCGATGCTCTCGCGCGTAGCATCGATACAGACGCGAAGCAGTCGCTAGCTGTGTGCCCGCGCCCACGGGACCAGATTCAGTCGCGATGCAAACGCGATTCGGTCGCGATGCAAACGCGATTCGGTCGCGATGCAGTTACGATACAAAAATACCTTGCATCAGTACAGTTGCAAGATGGACTCCGTTGAGGCAACATTAGTCACGTTGTCTTTGGTGCTGCTTTTACGTAAGCAGCCGAAGCGTAGGCAACGGAAGCAGCGTCAATATTGGATGCATCCATTTAATACCCAGAGATTACTTTGTGGACATCATGTAACAACATTCAAACAACTCAAAAATTATGATCTTAAATTCAAAGTAGCGCGACGCCGTCGCGCGTTTGTATCGATACAATCGCGATGCAGTAGCGCGTTCCAAATGCGACTAACATGCGTTAGAAGTGATGCAGTCGCGCGTTTGCTAAACGCGCGTCTGCATCGCTACAAAAAGTCGCCGTGGGCGAGGGCCCATGGGTGAAATATATTTACCTATGAAAATAATCATAATAACAATCTTGAATATTCATGTCAAAAATTAAGGGGACAAGAAAAATTTTCTATCTTCCAATGATTAAAATTTCTAATTTTGGAAATAATGCTTTTAAATTACCTATATAAAACTAAAGTTTTAACTCTTCCCCTTAGGTACGCGTTTTGCGTGGTTAAGTTGCTTTACATTTGTGAAGAATTTCGCACTTCATTTTTTCTTTTAAATTTTTCCTAAAATAATAATGAACTATTTTTATCTAAGATTTTTAAAATATAAAATGGTATGTTTTATTGTGTTACAAGATAATTACTAATAATAGAATAAAACTAAATTATATAATTTAAACATAATATGTACAAAACTTAAAAATATAAAATTGTTCCCACTTTCATGTCACATGGCATGCTTCGTTGACATAATTTATGGATGGGCCGTAACTCCAACGTATCGAATATTTTGATTGTTCGGCTGAAGAACCATTCTTTTGTTCGTAACAAATGGAAAATCTAAAAGACTCATGTACCTTTTACCTATAGTTTCAATATGGCATAGATAGCGAATGGTATTAAGTCATAATAAACACATATGCATATATCTATCTCTCTATCATCATCTCCCTAGCCTTTTTCCCAATCGTGTTGGGGTCGGCTGCCAGGCTAACCGGATTCAGCTGGATACCGGTGTTTTACGTGGAGCGACTGCCTACCTGACCTCCACAACCCAGTAACTGGGCGACACGATACCTCTTGGTTAGACTGGTCATAGTTTCTGGCTAACCAGTAACGACTGTCAAAGTTCTACGAATGACAACCGGGACCAACAGCTTTACGTGCTTTCCGAGGCACGGGATGTCAGTGATGTCTAAGATAAACTTTAGAAAGAACATATGAATTGAAAAAGTCACATTGGTACTTGCCCGGATTCGAACCCACAACCTCTTACACGAGAGGCGGGCGCCTTATCCACTGGGCCATCACGACACTATGTCTCTATATAGATAAGTCATTATATAAAATGGTAAACTGTCTAGGTACTGTCTGACTGGGACATTTTTATATCAACGAACTGGCAAACCCGCTCTGGTCCTAGAGGCATGACATGACACTTGGAGTTGGAGGATGAGTTCTTTGTAAAGAGTAAGTAAGTAGGTATTCACTAATTTATTTTTATTAGAAACTACAACCCTAAAAGAGTAAAAGAGGGAATGGAAGAATTTTCAACAATCACACGGACGAAGCCGCGAGCGATAGCTAGTAAGTAGGTATATGTACATAAAAAATGTAAACAAGGAGGTGACATAAAATAACAAAAAAAATCGGACAAATGGGAGTCAGAGTCGCACACCACAGTGTGCCACAGTAGTAGTTTAATATCAAAAATATAGATTATTTACATATGTTTTTAAACATTGTGTGCCAACCTTGTTTGGTAAGGCAAGGTATTCGTGATGGCTATTTTTAGATCTTAGTAAGTAAACGTAAATTTCGACTTCGCTAACAAGTCTTCGGTAGTATAGTGGTAAGTATCCCCGCCTGTCACGCGGGAGACCGGGGTTCGATTCCCCGCCGGAGAGAATCTTTTTGTATCTTTTTTTGCTTGGACTTTGTACTTAGACTGCATAATGTCAACCCCTTTCTAAGTTTATTAGTTTTTAGACAATGACTAAAAAATAAGTTGAAATATGTGTCAATATTATTTCATAATAATTGTTTACTTCCTGAAAATAATTATTTAGGCTTTAAACTAGAGTTTATACCTAATACAAATGGGTAGGAAAGAATGGTAGAAACTGTAGAAATTAGAATCATCTTATTTTCGTATTTTCTTTCTATGCTTTTGCTTCTTGAAGAAGCCTTCTTCCCTTGCAACTAAGGGTAGTTTAGATCTGTAGACGTTCTCTAGAAACTTTGGTGATCATATTATTTTTCATTACGACGAGACGGGTTGTTAATCAAGCATGAAGTAAAATAATGTGAGTCGAATGTATTGGTCTCTTATTTCTCACCGCAAAATAGAATTCTGAATTGCCAATAGAATGGTCTGTCTAAGAACGAAATGAATGAAATACCTACGCATGCAGTCAATGGAACGCGCCCGGCAACAGCCATTGATCGTTCGTGTTACTTTTTTATAAAGTTGGCAGCACTACGTACTTACTGACGTACCAGTGGCCAATGATAATACGTGTGAAAGAGTCCGATATAGTCCTTATCAGAAGAAGAGTGAAAGAGAAAGGTAGTAAACCGTAGTCACGTGGACCAACTACCAAATTATTTGTAGTTATTCCACCTCCTCTATTGCTCTAAAAATAAGGTTTAATATTGAGTGTTACAGATGCTTGAGATATTGGTTGCATAGTCACATCGCGTTCATCTTGGTGGCGTCACTGCATATCGAATGAAGGACGCTCGCTCGCTTCGCCGCTCGATGCTTCATTCGATCGCCATTTTGTAAAGGTGCTCCAACTCGTAATACTTTTGATTCGATTCAGGCCTAATCGTTCTCGTCGATTCAATAACCATCTGATTTTCGGCGGCAAATTGACTATCAATATAGTATCGATACAATTACAAAATGAAGAAATGTTCTTCGGTTGTGTGGAGGTTTTTTGACCGATTAGAAGATAATAAAAGATGCGTTGCAGTGTTGTGTAAATTATGTGAAACTCAATACAAATATTTCGGAAATACGACAAATCTTAGGGCTCATTTAATAAACAAACATCCTATACAGTGGGAGCTCTCGCAGAATGGAACATTGGACGAAAGCCATTTCAGAATTGAAGATGATGATACGACACAATCGACATCTACGCCTAAACGAAGGAAATATACGCCGAGGGCTCGCAAAGACAAAAACGTACGTTATTCAGTATCAGTTAATAAGGAAGAATCAACAGGAACGGGTGCTATGCCTAAAATCGAAATACAACGGGTACCTATATTGTTATAACTAGGTTATAGTCTCTTTATCAGTTATCATTGAAACCGAGTCCGCTATCGACAAATAATTATTATCGAATACCGGGCATCGGAAAAACAATGAGTGACGTTGCGCTCGTTATTGATAAAAATTCAACTAATCGATTCGATATAAGGGATCGATAATGTCAATGACGTAACTGATAATCGATTTTTGTTTGTTGTGTTGATGTAAACTTTGTAATTTTGCATGAGCTTCTAAAATATTTTTGTTTATTCGTGAAGGGTTTTGTAAGATTCATTCAAGGTGTACCTATTAAAAGTACTGTGGTGAGGTTTTATCTGTTTGATTCTGTCAATAAGCTCAGCGTGTTTTAAGGTTATGACGCTACTTCATGTTTACAAGTTTTGTTTGGTAGAAACAATGAACTGAAAAGTTATCTTTCAGCCAATAGCAAGATAACTAGAGATGCGAAATGTAGCTCACTGAAAAGAAAAGAGAGATATAGCTCTTTTGATCAAAAGAGCTATATCACTCTTTTAGCTCTTTAGCTCACCGAATAGCTCTTTTAACTCTTGAGCTCAATTGATTTACTAGCGAGCTACAGCTCAAATTGAGCCGCGCTACTTTACGCAAATCAAACGAGACAAATCGTTAAATGGCTCCTTATAATTTTTCTAGATCTTTAGCTCACTTAACTTATTGCGACCTACAGATAAAATTAGATTCATTGGGTTGTTTTGTTCTTATTACAAATAAATAAAATTATGTAAGCCAATGATTTTCCTTCATACTTGAACAGGCTTAGGACTGTCAATCTAAATGAATAAATATTTGAAAAATTAGTTTCACTCGCTCGCAAAGCCACAGAGCGTATACAGAGTCAAGAGCTAAATGAGCTAGTGAGCTATTCCGTGAACGACTGAGCGACTGAGAGCTAGATTGTAATTATAGAGCTAGTTCAATTTTATCTCTCATTCGCGAGCTACCCATGTCTAAAGATAACACGGCACGGAAACCTACTAGTTTTCATTGATTGTAATTGGCTTAGTTCTAAAGTTATTCGATAAAACGAACTAATTATTGATTTTGAAAGGCATAATGTCATTTTGAATGACATTATACCTTCAAACCTTTTTGGAAATTATGCTGCCTATTTCAAAGTAAAAAATTTATTATGTAGTTTTCACTTGTCCTTTTTTGTGGCTTTTCTAGGTACCATGGGTACCATACGAAGTTCTTTTGAATTCTTTAGTACTTGCCTCTCTTAGGTTCAGGTTGGTGTTGCACTATGAACATTATTGCAGCAGCAGAAGCAGATAAAAAGTAAAAAATATAATATAGAACCACTGTATCTATTCCTAATTAGAGTGGGCATTTTACTAATCTTTAATAAGTGGTACTTGTTTTTAGCAAAATTGCTTTTGCCCGCGACTTTGTCCGCATAGAATAAAAAAGTAGATGAAACTATCCTATGTTTCTTCTTCTTTCTTGGGTCCCAGACTATAACTGTACTAAATTTTATTCAAATCAGTTCAGTGGTTTAGGCATGAAGAAGAGACAGACGGACAGAGTTACTTTCGCATTAATTTATAATATTGCCATATAAATCACATTCCATGGCTAAAAGACTTACATTAGTTATAAAAGTTTGGTGATATACACCTTAAGATTAAAGAAAAGCATCGAATAATTCTTTTAGTTAACAATCTCTTTATTTTCAGGTTGACGTCTTAGAAAACACAGATTCTGAAAACGATAGGGAAGAAGGGAATGACGCCACAATAAACTTGGTCCGTCAAATGCACGCTGGGACCAACACAGACGAGGAATGGTTGGAGGAAGATCCATACCAAATCACACACATAGAAACATACGAGCCTAAACGCAAGAAAATGAAATACAGAAAAATTAAACGTGAAGTAGCCTCACCTACAGGTTTACCTGGGTTTTACGTTGCACCCAAAGCTGAAAAGACTGTCTTCTATGAAGATTCACAAAAAAAAGACGAATACTCAGTATTTGGAGAGTATGTTGCAAATAAACTGAGAAAGTTTAAAATGCCAAGAACGAGGGGCAATTTACAGCAAATGATTACAACTATTTTGTGGCAAGCTGAATATGGAATGTATGATAATGCTGACGCTGTGAAAAGAGTTCTTTTGTATTCCATTCAGAATCCTGAACCAGAACCGGAACCTTCCGTAACCGTAGACTTTGAATCCGAAATACAAACAGTTCAGGCGGAAGAAATTATAGAACATAGAGAAGATCCTATTCAAAGTAATGAAGAAGGTTTAGGAGTCATTAATTAATGGACTAATATTTAATAACTAGGATAAATTCAGTTACATATTATTATATTGTAATAAAGCTTTTAAAAAGTCATTGTCTTGGCATTATTTTTATTTATGGCTGTTGTAAAAAGGGTAGTTTTATAGTCATGATAAAAGTTAATTGATGTTAAAATTTGGACAGTATTTTCATACAAAAACCATCACACTTCAAGTTTTTAACTATAAATATTTGTCAATTTGTTGACATTTTAATAGCCTCATTATACAAATATACAGAAACATTTAAATCAGTCAATAAGGTGATAGGTACATAATTTTTTGTAAATTTCACAAATGCATTAACTATTCAAAAAGTTGGCAGTTGGTACATAGTACAATCTCTTTAATTTGAATAATTTTCAAATCACATAGAATATTACACTTTATGTTCATAGCAGTAAAGCTCTAAGTTATACCGACAATAAACAGCTCAATTGATGTCGGACGTACTACAAATTTCTTTGCACCTTAAAGGTGAACGCAGACTTGGCCGCACCGCATGCGCCGCAGTCTTTGCCTTCGAATTCTTTCTATGAAGTTCTATGCCACCTCGCACACCTACCCGCGTCGCAGTTGCCGCAGACCCTGAAACGACAACAAAGAAAATGCGATGACTGCGGCGCGTGCGGTGCGGCCAAGTCTGAGTTCACCTTAAGTCTCAGTCATCATTGGATGATTTCCCACTCACCAAAAAAAAAAAAAGTCTCCTAGAGTAAAGTTTGATATTCAATGTCCAAAAATCCTCTTGCCGAGCCTATACATATAGCGCCAAATATGACGTTAGCTGGTTTTAATCGCTACTGGCTGAAAATGCTGCTCCGCTACGACTGCTACCGTACACCTGGGGAAGGATGGCTTCGAGTGAAGAAAGCTCGCATCATGCCATAAAAGTAAGTACCTTTAAGGAAAAAACCTGTGTAAAAGGCATCTTTATTTTTATTACTAAAATAAAGTTGCCTTTTACACAGGTAGAGTGCATAATATTAGTACAAGTACTATCGACAAAATTGAATCATGAATGACCCATTTCAACGACAAATCGTTTGAAGCTGTCAAAATAATAAGACTAGACGTGTGACATTTTTAATACATATTTACGCGATTGTCGACCTAATTGTATTTGAATGTCTGTAGGAAAATAAGCTTATGCTGGGTCATGATTCCATTGGGTCGATTGTACATACTTAAGTTTGAAAATATACCTACTGGCACTATGATTACTTATATGAACGGCTAGCTATCCCCCGCGGTTTCATTTGCGTTATCTTATGTTTTGGTTACCGCTCCGCTCCCGTAGATCATAGCGTGATGTTACGTAACCTGTGTCTTATTTTGACGTATAATAAGTTTCATCAAGATCCGTTCAGAAGTTTTTGCGTGAAATTGTATTAAACATTCACACACACGCATACGTTTCACGTAATCCATACTAATATTATAAATGGGAAAGTGTGTCTGTCTGTATGTTTGTCTTTCTTTCACGGCAAAACGGAGCGACGAATTGACGTTATTTTGACGTGACAACGTCTTAAATTAGGTTGCGGCTGGGAGTCACTTATGAAAAAGTGTAACGCTCGGTAACGTTACGATGAGTCACCGAACGAGAGAGAGGCCCGCCGAATGCCTTGCGTCTCTCTCCCACTCAACTATGATCGGTAAAAGACGTTGTCACGTAAAATCTTCGCCCGTAAAACCGACTTTACAGGCAACCATTTTTTTTTAAGTGGAGATAGTTGAAGGGATGGATAGTAACATAGGCTACTTTTTGTCTCTTTATGCCTGTCCTGCCTTGCGCCTATTGTTTTGACGTACAAATTATCACAGGTCCAGATACCTAACTATTTACGTAAAGAAAGTTTCATCAACTCTATGCGTGGTACGTAACGTGACCGAACCTACGCATCTGTAAATCACGTGAAAATTCGTAGAGAAACATCGTTTTGGGCTATTTATATTCAGGCAATCGGAGTCATCGCACTAATAATGTTTTTGTTGCAGACTAAAACAATATCTAGGATTGTAAAAACTTTTTAATATAAAACGTTAAATAATAATAAGTTACCTTTACCTAGGCTAAATGATTTTACAAATAAGTAAATTCTAACTAACTTAAAAGGAAATGTTATAGAAAAATGTATGATGCACAGCTTTAATTTCGCTAGAATTTAAATGAAGAAGGAATGCTAAATGCAGTACCGTCCTCCTAAAATATCCAAGACACTGGGTGGGTGTGATGGCAGGGCAGTCGCTACATGAGAAACACTGGTATTCCGCTGTATCTGATGAGACTGGAAGACGACACTGACGAAATTGGGAAAAGGCTAAGGAGATGATGATACCCAGACGAAGATACAGACTAAAATGTAATGTTTCTCCAAGGTCCAATCTATTTCATGATATGCAACAAACGAGCAGACTTTCGCATTTATAATAAGTATTAATTTACCAATGAAAACTGCTGGGGCATTATCGCGGTCTATCTGCGATGACCATTAATGAATAGGCTGTTTATGAATTGCTTAGATCAGAGTGCGAATGACGTTACCAGAGACAAATAGATGGTGTGAAACAGGGGTATTAAACCTTTTTTAAACGATTTTTAGCATGGACTCGTACATATTTGTATTGTATCAAATCTTGCGACGGCTTTTTCGACCAATTCCACTTGACAGAGTCTTATAAGACTTTACATACTTACATATTGAGTTACCCTGACAAAGAGACAATGAATCATTTTGATATTTTGAATGGGTCTGATAATGGCCGAGATAGCCGACACGGTTGGCGAAACAGTCATTTCAGCAGCGATGAATGTTACAGCCTTGCAGGGGCAATTTCCGAACTACAAATATTTGTATGACCAGTGATCGATGTTTGTCTGTGTGAGTTTTTATAAACCCACGATACTGGAGAACAGTTTTTCAAAAGAAGAGTAGAGATAAAAGAGGGAATCCCACAACACAAGGGTTGGTAACCACTGGTGTAAAGAATTTGGGTCGGCTGTTCAACTCTGAGTGCAACCAGGATGCAACTTAATTGTGCAATAAATAGATGGAATGGTGCGGTGGTATAAGGTAATTTAGATGGGTTAACAGCTGTTAAACTATACTAATTGTGGACGGCTGTCTTTGAGTTTCGCGCCAAAGTGATGTAGAGATATCACCGGTTTCATTACAATTGGTTGTGCTGTGATTGTGGGCTAAATAGACGGTGAATAAGGTCTTATTACTTGAACCTATACATCTCAGGCCAGTTCTGGATCTAGGGGGAGCACACAGGGCAGGAATCCAGGAGAGATTTCTCATGGAGGAAAAAGTACATTCGATTTCGAAAATGTAATTATTTTATGTAAGTCTACCTTTTCCCCTTTTGGGGTTTTTTTGGGCTGAAAAGTGGAACAAACCATTTCAGAGGCTGCCAAAACCATAATTAAAATAAATAAAATAATCCATGCGGAAATCTCATTGACTTGAAAGAGTTATTATACATCGTAAGCCATTCTCGAAAAATTTTAGTATGTATAGGTATTTTGTTATTTTTTTAAGTAATTTAAACGCTGGAGAGAAGAGAGAGGCCGCAAGTTTTTCTCTCGGTTTGAAAAATATTTAGATCCGGTACTTCGCTAAGCCAGTAATAGTGCTTACCTTACCAAGAGATTTAAAGATTTAGTTTAATGTCTTTTAACATTGCAAAGTACTTACTACGTTTGTAATATTTAAAAATACCTATGTTACATGACTACAAGCACCCATGCACCCTGTTGCCTAATAGATTGAATGTACAGATAGATATCTGGCAACGAGCGTGAAGTATTGAGTTCGATTCCTAAGCCAGAGTTGTTGACTGAAAGAAAGGTCTGGTTGTATTACGATTGTGATTTTTCGTAAAGGTCAAGGTGCTTATTTTATAACTGGAAACCCAGAAAAGTTTAATTTCCTGCAATTACAAACTTCCAAAATTCAGTAAGAATGCTCGTAAACCTTACCATGTATTACATAACCCTTATCTTATTAAGTTTAAGGTTTATTTTAGCTCGCGTTTTGTATATTTAATTTGGATAGGTCGCGCGCATGCGTAACTTGACTTTTCGTACCGTCTCTTTTGGATTATACGTTTATCTCGCTCGCACACGTCAATCCACCGTTCTACCAACATGGCCACGTTAAGCCGTACTTCGACTAAATTATTAAGAAAAATACAGTTTTCACCTGCTATTACGCGTAGTTTTAGTAATGTAAGAAGTGATAATTCGTTAAAAAAGGTGTTGACGACCTGTGTGTGCGTTGTGGGCGGTAGTGTGGCGTTTTATGCCGTAAATAAATATGGGAGGAAGAACACAGTTTACGCTCTCAAGGCGAAGGTTAGTCATATTTTGATCTATTATTCATAGATTTCTGCACTAATCGATCCACTACAACGTGCAATCATACCGTTTCTATAATATCTTATAGTCTATATCTAATTGCAGGTTAGTTTATGTCATAATTGCTAAAAACTACGCAAAATCGGGAGGTTGTTTATAAATAGCACTACCGAAATTTGACATTAGTGCGAACGTTCCGAAATACGCAATAGTCAGGTTTTTGGAGGTCAAACAAGTTTAGCAAAATTATCTTATCATCTTGTTATTAAATATTGAATAGTTAGGTATATTTGTCATTTGAATCATGTAACATGTTGTTGTTATTTAATTCTACTGAGGTTTTTTTTTTATTCGTTACTTAGGTACCTATTTGGTGAAACATTGTTGTCAGCTGATTGGTCCAATGTCAATGCTACACATTACACAAATCAGTTAGGTAATTTGATAGCAGTTTTCATGTTTTCTTTTTTTGCATTTTTAAATTCGCGAGTCATGGTAATACGAAGTCCTACCCGATCTTTCTGCAAGGTACCTACCTACTGATACCTTGGGGTATTATCAATATTGCTGAAAATTCCTTGTAAACAAAATTATCTACTTACATTGAACTCCTCTTGTGGTATATTTGCCAAGGAGCTAATGAGTACTTTCTGGGCGTACTACCTATAACCGGTGCAAGCAGGAAAACATTTGCGACATACCTAATAGGATAATTCTGAATTGTCGGGGCGTGTGTAAATATAACTAGTAACCTACACCTAATGCTTTTTTTAAACGTTGACCCTTATTAGGAATTTGTCTTATGTCGTGGGTGCAAACAGAAACTCACATACATCAACGACCAAACTTCGAGCAAATACCTGTAGATCATACAAATATTTACCCCGTACGTGAATCGAACCCGCGACACGCAGCGCAGCCCTTAACCATTTGTGTCGTCGACAAAAGTATTAACATAAGCTCACCTACAGGATAATGGTTAGGTAGTTATATTTTAAATGCATTTCACATATCTAAACAGTCATACTATAAAATATGCAAAATGATAACTGCATTGAAGCTATGCTCTAGTTCGTAAGGCCCTCCTTTACATGTCCCTTATATTATCTACTAGCTTTTGCCCGCGGCTTCGCTCGCGTTAAAAAGAGACAAAAAGTAGCCTATGTTACTCTCCATCCCTTCAACTATCTCCACTTAAAAAATCACGTCAATTCGCCGCTCCGTTTTGCCGTGAAAGAAAGACAAACATACAGACAGACAGACACACTTTCCCATTTATAATATTAGTATGGAAGTATGGATGTAGCGAGCAACTCTTCATTCAGGTTTCGGTAAAACTATCATTTGGGCGAATGTTCTTCGGTCATAGAATGAGTTCGGTTCGGGCAATAGTTACCACGATTTTTCGAAAAAAGGTTCGTAATTCAACCGTCTTGTAATCGTAATCGCACGATTATTATTTGATCTCTAGTCTTCACAGGTCCAGTTTTAGATTTATAGGATACTTTCTAGATTGGTATTATCTAAAACTCTATGGAAGAAGAATACTAATAGACGGAGACAATAAACTGGCAATGGTACTGAATC
The DNA here is from genome assembly GCA_033675125.1 of Athetis lepigone. Lineage (NCBI taxonomy): Eukaryota > Metazoa > Arthropoda > Insecta > Lepidoptera > Noctuidae > Athetis > Athetis lepigone. Next base: position 14,277,506 of record CM066216.1, on the reverse strand, counting down.
TTGCGAAATGTCTCGTGTCTCATAATACACATAATAGGGATGACAACAACATTAAAAAAATTACATTCTATTTAGTCCGTCTGAAAGAGCAACAAAGTACCGAGGTGGGGGGCTTTTGACGTCACTGTCTTGTAAAAATTGCATCAGATCGTGACGTCTCGCGTAACTTTAACGCACTGTATCGTCGTCATTTTTCGTTTACGAGAAAAAAGAAAAAATAAGTATGTGTCAAATTTTTTTTGATAATTTAACTGACGGACTAATTACTTTTTTTTCGTCGTCTCGCCTATTATTAACTTTCCAGTAAAAAATAATGAAATATCACACAATATGAAACAGTCTGACTTCATTAAACAAGCATCCTATCACACATTTGTCGCACAGTTTTACACCCTTAAAACTATACTAAACGGTGATGATAAATACCTCAAAATTCCAAACTTTCGATACTAATGGAATCGATTAATATCAACCATCGCCATGAGAACTCGGTAGGCGAGTTTGAAGTTATTTTTTTACTTGAAACACGTGTTTAACGAGTTAATGAGTTCCTGGGGTGGTGAGTGTTAAATAAGACAGGAGAATAATTGCTGTCATCGTTTAATGGACCCCCTGTGTAAGAGTGTTTTTTAGGGTTCTGTACTTCGAAAGAAAGAAACCTTTGTATTTGAGCACTTCGATGTTCGTCAGTCTCTCAGTTTCCTTATCTTTAGGAGGTAGGAAGTAAATAAAGGTATCAAATTGAAATAAATAATATAATATTCTAGTCAGCAATCCACTGAAGTGGAGAATAAAACATAGTCTAAATCTTTAGGGCTCTAATTGGTCTCTCTGGTCGCGCCACTAACAAAATGTATACAGGTGTATGTAGGGTAGGAGGCGGATTTAGAGACGAAAGCTTCGTCGGAAGATCCCTCATCGGCGCTCCTCTGACCCTCTTTTTTTTCCACTCTTTACCGCCCTACTATTGGGAAAAGGCCTCCCCAAGTCCAAAGTATTTAAAACTACAACTACTAACAAAAAATATTTTGATAGCAATCGATCGTGATACTGCTCAAAAAATGGCGATTTTTGATTTCTTTAGTACTCCAATGATTGTTGGTCCTTAGTCCTGTAGATTTTTTTTTATATTAATTCCATGCGGGCGCCCTCTTGCGACCTGGCGCCATAGGCATAACTATGCCTATTTAGCCTTGGGGATAATCCGCCACTGATGTAGGGTATTTCACTTGTCAGCTTGGTTGTGCATGTGCAACCAAGTTGACACCACTCGACGCAGCTGCCCCAACACTGGAAGAATAGACACCATAGAATGTAGTCGCTATACACATAACTCATGCTTATTGCTATTTTGTATGTGTATTTTTTTTAGCGCAATAAAGAATAGTCGAAACCCGCCTTGCCAAAAAGGAAAAATAGATCGTGCTTTATTCCCCCGTGCATTTAGTAACTGCTTAGCTCCCGCAAAGCGTTGATTGACACAATATGATTCCTCATGAATTAGGCTCTCATGTCCAGAAGCAATTATTCCAATTGCAGTTTAAACAAACAAAAATAAACTCATGTGAGTACTGGTGTGTTTATTGTTCATTTTTTAAAGATCTGGAATGATGCAAATCAGATTACTTGCTATGTCCACTTCACAAGTTCCATTTAAATTCCAAGTATGGTTAAACCTCAAAACACTTCATAACAAATAGCCCAAGTGTAGAACAACTTAATATACAATGGCTACTCAAATGCTACTTTGTAAACAGTTTCCTACTACCAAAACAAGCTCAAAACATGTCCTTATTGAGGATGACGACAAATCGCATACATTTACTTAGAGAGAATCGTCCACACCACCACATTCTGATTTTGTATCTTGTAGCTCTGTATGGACTATAATGTGGCCTACAGACGAGCTAGTACAATATTTTTGAACGGAAATTAGAATATTTACGAACAGACTATAAATATGACAACCTGGGTGGCGGAATAGTTATAACAGTTACCGTGACCCGGGAACATAAAGGGCAAACGAAGGAACATGAGTGGGTTTTAGTCAGTAAAAGTCTGACACGAAGGACGGGAGAAGTCATTTGATGATTTCCCACTCCCCAAAAAACATATATAATTATGACAACCTGTCAGGAGCTCGTAAAGTGCTATGATTGTTTTTTTTTTCATAAATGCCGTACCAAAGACCTCGTAGATAAATAAATAAATATCTTGGGACATCTCACTCACAGCCATTCGATCCCCAGCTATAGGCAGAAAATGTGTTAAGTTAACCAGACAAGGATATTCGTACTTATATAATTTGTAAATACATACATATTATAAACTAGCTTTCGCCCGCGGCTTCGCCTGCGTGGATGTCGTACTTCTGTCCTCTATTTTAACCCTGAAGGTGTTAAATGATTAGTGGTTATTTACTCTTCACAAAGAATAAACCTTCCAAGTTTCATGTCTGTGAGTTGTTCATTAGTCAGTGAGTTTAATATTATACAGCAGGGGTGGCCAACCGGTCGATCGCGATCGACCTGTCGATCGCGACTGCTAGTCCAGTCGATCGTAGCCAGGCAAAAAATTTAATATTTGTTCAGGTTTGTAGTTGGCAATTTCCAACTACAAACCTGATTATGATAAACTTGTGCAAAATGCTCAGGCGCAATGCTCACAATAATATACAAGACCGATATAGTAAATCTAACGAAACCATCTCAATTGTGATGTAAACAGAACCTAAAAATATATGATTGTGTATTAAACTACGCTGTTTCATTTATGATTTCAAGAAGTAGGTATGTGTTTGGTAGATCGCACAGCGTTTCCTTAGTAAAAAGTAGAACTTAGGTCTACTCAAGTTGGCCACCCCTGTTATACAGGGTGTCCCACGGCTATGCCACATGGAGGGAAAGTACCTTAAATCTTGTAGATACAACATTTTACTGAAAGAAGACATTATTTGAATTTTAAAAACAATTTAAATTGCATTCATAGATTTTTCAATAATTAAATGGTTGGGCCGGGAATCGAACTTGTTCCTCGAGAAAAAATAATCACTCTGTAGTTTTATCATACCGATCGAAAGGTTTTATCATAAGGATAATTTTTTGCTAAATAACATAGTGTCACAAATAAAAGGAAGACCGTTAATTTTACCATTTGATGTAAAATTTTGTTCTGAAAAGTTAAAAGCTTACATTGCCGTAAGGACATACAATTGACAATCATAACTACTTATTACTAATTAATCTACCCACTTGAGTAGTACGCATCATTTAAATAAATAAATATCAACCACAACAAGACCGAAAAACTGTCAGGGAACGAAATAATCAAAAGTTAGCACTTTGTATTCAAGAAGAAGGGACTAGTTTGTAGCATTTGAAAAATTGACTAATTTTGTATTAAAAATGTTAAAATTCATGGTCTTTCTTTTACTTTGGACACTATGTTATTTAGCAAAAAATAATCCTTGCGACGAAGTCTTTCGATCTGTAGAATAAAACTACAGGCTTATTAATTTTCTCGAGTAACAGGTTCGATTCCCGGTTCAACTATGTAATTATTTAAATATCTATGAATGTAGTTTAAAATGTTTTCAAAATTCAAATAATGTCTTCTTTCAGTAAAATGCTCTATCTACAATATTTAAGGTACTTTCCCTCCATGTGGCATTGCCGTGGGACACCCTGTATATGTAATTATATACCGCAGTTTCACCCGCGTTATGTTTATTCATTATATCATTTAAGGAAAGGAACATTTTTTCCCCGTTCGGTCAAATATTTCATTGCTGCTCGGCTCCTATGTGTCTTAGCGTTACGTTATATAGCCTACAACCTGCCCGGAAGTATGGATTACAATCGTACCAAGTTTGGTTTAAATCCCTTCAGTAGTTTTTAACCCATGCGTGCATATACAGACAGACAGACAAAAAATTTACTAATTGCATTTTTGGCATCAGTATCGATCACCAATCATCCTCCAATAAAAATTTTGAATATATATTTGTCACCGGAAAATAACAAGATCCGTAAGTTTATCAATTTACTAGGAAATTTATAAACTTTCGTAGGATTCTAAACGGGAGATAAATTGTAATATTTTACGTCCACGTTTTCGTAAATTGATAAACTTACTGAACTCACTCGTAAATTAATAAGTAAGCAGTAACCAAACGCTACGCGCAATCTGATTGGTTGACTGTCACGTGACACTTCTCCTTCCTCGCGGCCGCCATTGTTCGCCACGGAACATAAATAAACCAGTTTGCTTGTGCGTTTTTATTAGTTTTAAATGTTGAACTGTGTTGCAACTAAAAAAAAAACTCAACTCACTACATCCGTGCCAGAGAGGAACCAGGCATTGTTGCTTCCAATTTATAGTTTGCCAAGTCTGATTATACCAGTATCTGGACACAAGCATTGCCACTATGAACATTGACCAATCAGAGAGCAGTGTGTTATTTTACGTATTTCAAAGATGCGTATAATTAAAAGAGCTTCTGTGATTGGTCAAACCGTTTAAAATCTTACGAATAGATAACCGTTAGTTTATAAATTTACCGTATGACGTCGGAAATTGATAAATTTACGAAAATGTTAACGTAAAATATTACAATTTATCTCCCGTTTAGAATCCTACGGAAGTTTATAAACTTCCTAGTAGATTGATAAACTTACGGATCTTGCTATTTTCCGGTGACATATTCAATGTACAGAATTGACCTCTCTACAGTTTTATTATAAGTATAGAAGATAAATGACATTCAGGCACAGAACAAACAATGATGATCTTCACACGAAGTTTGTCCTGGTGTTAATCGAACCCACGACCTCCGGCTTAGCACAGGATCAACACGCCCGTCTATATTTTTCACTCCTGCCTCCTCGTCCCTCCGTGTGCCTAAAACTTTCACGATACTAAAGCGTTTCAGCCGCTGAGTTTCGCCTGCTCTAGTCGAAACAGGGCAAAACGGAGCGACGAATTGACGTGATTTTTTAAGTGGAGATAGTTGATGGGATGGAGAGTAACATAGGCTACTTTTAGTCTCTTTCTAACGCGAGCGAAGCCGCGGGCAAAAGCTAGTACTTTTTAAAGCTACATTAAGGGGTTGCGGAATGTTTATAACGCCATGTCCTACGTGGACGACTCAACGCGAACGCGATTGCGAAACGATCCGATGCGAATTTAATAAGATGCGGAGCGATGCGGCTACTCTGTCCTACGTGCGCGCGAACCGTCCCCTCCGCGCGCAAAAATATGGCCGACGCGTCCACTTCGCGCGAAAATATCAAGCCAACTGATCGCGTTCGCTTCATTTCGCGCCGCTCCGCACCGCACCCCACGTGCGTTTGGTCACGTAGGCAACTTCAATAGGTTTCGAATGTTTGTTGTTTTCGCGCCGCGCCGCGCCGCTTCGCGTTCGCGTCTAGATCGCTCACGCAGGACACCGCGTTAGTTACCGTGACCCTGGAACATAAAGGGCAATCGAAGGAACAACCCACTCGGGTTTTAGTCAGTAAGAGTCTGACACGCCCTCCCGCCGCACCCAGGACGGGAGCATTCATTGGATGATATCCCACTCACAAAAAAAAAACCTACATTAAGCCTAAGGGTTAGGCGTGTGTATTTGAGCCTTTAACTTCACTTACTTGTTTGTCAAGTAGGTACATTTAAGTATTTTATTTATTAGTTAGTTTAAGATTGTGTTGGATGGGACTATAGTTGCAAAACTTCTAAAAAATTCGAAATAATTCCGGAATACTTCTGGGAAAGTTTCTTTAAATTAGAATTATTCAAAATGAATTTAAATTTAGAATTTGTATTTTTTTGCAAAATATTTTTATATTTTTTTAAATATCGAATGGAATTTTGCATCGACCGTCGATCGCCGCCGCCTGACTGTGTGCACGAAGGCGATGGCGGTGCGGGGTGCGGTAAGAGGGGAGATGCTCCCCCCCCGGAGAAGTTTTCAGAAAGATTCATACCCCGCAATCGAAAGTTTCCGCGGAATGTTTCGCCCGAATTATTCAATAAGAGTAAACGTGTTTATTTTTTGTGTGGTGGGTGAATTAATTATTTTTCAGTGGCGCATAAGTTAGTAAAATATAAATGTTTATTTTATTATAAATCTGATCGATTAAGTATATTTGTTAATATTTTTATAAAAAAATAAAAATCCCTTTTACAACAGGATTTTTATTTTTAACCGACTTCAAAAAAAAAGTAGGTTCTCTGTTCGACCTGTATGTATGTATGTATGTTTGTCCGCGATTATCTCGCGTTTGGCTAAACCGATTTTGATGCGGTTTTCAGCAAAGTGTTTTTGTTTTTATGTAGGTTATATCGAAGTCGAATGCTATTTATCAAAATGTTAGTTGTGGAATAAAAAACCAGGCCGAGCATATTTGATTTGTTTTTTGAAAAAGGGTTACCTATGTTTTTGGTTAGTTTGTATATAGCTCTGCTGTTCGCATCGCTAAGTATTCGCGAGTCACATAGATAGGTATTACTAAATAAAGGAAAACCTAATAAATAAACTCAAAAACTATTGTGTCGCTTTCAGAAATTTCACTATTGGAAAGCTACTACCTACTAATATTATAATGCGGAGGAGTTTGTTTGTTTAAACGCGCTAATTTCAGGAACTACTGATCCGATTAGAGAAATTCTTTGTTTTTTAAAGTCCTTTTATAGAGGAAGGTATTAGGCTATATAACATTACGCTGCGGCTGCGACCAATAGGAGCGAAGCGTCAGTGAGAAATGTTGCAAAAACGGGGAAAATTATTCACATTTGAGGACTTTTGTTGCGTGCGCTGCATAAACGGTTTACGGGGGGCTAAGAAGTAACCAAAGGAAATTAAACGCGGATAAAACCGCGGGGGACAGCTAGTAGGCTATATTCCCCATGAACCCATTAGAGGTAACTGCTGTACTCGATTGAGTACAGCATTATTCCGAAGTGTAAATGACAGATCTTGTAAATTTTAGGTGATACACCTTATTATTTTACTTCATTACGCTGTACTCAATGGGTCAGAGCCCGTACGTCCCCTAAGATTCGCACCCTGTGCCCATTCGTCCCCTGGAACTTTTGAGGGGCCTATTCGCCCCCTGAAGAATATTTATTTTAATTTATTCTTCTAATATAAGTACATGTATATAGTCCTGGTACAGTCGCGCAGAAAAGGGTAAAATAAAAATATAATAATTCCTTAAATATCATGTTTAAGTATTTCAAATAAGATTAAGTTTAATAAAATGCCTCTAGGCTCTAGGCATAAAGTCAGTCTTCAAAATAATTAATCGATTCGTCGATCGATCGTTTTCTATTCACCACTTCACGTTACTGCGCGCCTAGTACTTTGCATTGATTAAGGTGATCTTGTGAGAAAATTAAGGAATACAGTGAATTTTAAATTTTCGTACATGACTACTTCACGTTACTGCGCGCCTAGTACTTTGAATTGATTAAGGTGATCTTGTGAGAAAATTAAAAACACAGTGAATTTTAGATTTTCGTACATGACTACTTCACGTTACTGCGCGCCTAGTACTTTTGTTCTCTTAAGTTTTCAATCATTAATACCCGTTTTTTAACAAGCCATTCGTAAAGAGACAATATTACATCGTAAGCCTATCGACAGGTTACATTATTATCATGACGGATTATCATTCATCGTAGCTCTTTTTTCAATGATCTGTTATGATTTATTAAATTAATTGCGTTAATAAACTGTTCACAAGTGTACTATGTTAACCGTTTTTAGGTAAAATATAGGTGATTTTATCTCAGGGGACCAATAGGCACCTGAATAGGTGCCGAATCTTTAACTTATATTGTGTATATATTAGAGGAGACGAACGGGTACCTTAAAAATAATATTTTTATTAAAATATTAATTGGTCCCCTACCAGGAGACCAACGGGCACCTATATAGGGGCCGAATCCACAACTTTAATGCTGGGGGACAAATCTTAGGGGACGTACGGGCTCTGACCCTACTCAATCGAGTACAGTGGCTTTTAATGGATTAATACAATTTCACCGGGGTTTTTTTTTGGCAGTTGAAATATTCCCAAAGTTTCAGAATATTTCGGAATACTTCCGAAGTATTCGACGGGAATGTTTCGGAATTTTTCCCGCCAGCATCTATAGATGGGACAACAAACTTGCGATGGTAAATAAGATTTCAGTTACAAATAGCCTGTATTACAGTTATATTTGTGGCGAATATCGGAATAATGAATGAATATATGGCTCTGTATATAGATCTGTAATTTTAATATATCACAATTTATTAGGAATTTATATGCAAACATAAAATAAACACTTTCAATCCTATGTATGTTTAGTCTTAAAAGGAGGTTCTTACGATTGAAATGTGTTATTTACAAGTTTATGTACAGTATTTTGTGTTTACATGACTATATTGTCAGTTTATATGCTGCTTACACTAATTCTGCTTACTAAAGTAAGTTAGCGTCATAATTCGAAAACTTATAAACCAACTAGCTTTTGCCCGCGACTTCCACCACGTGGAATAATAGTTCCCGTTCCCGGGGGATTTCCAGGATGTAAACCCCCGGACCGATTTAATTCAAGTCGGTTCAGTGGTTTAGGCGTGAAGAACAGACAGACAGAGTTACTTTCGCATTTATAATATTAGTACGGATTCCAATTCTGGTAATTTTATTTCAATTAGGGACATTCAGGGATCAATGTTAAATTGTCAACCATGTTAGCGAAATAAAAAATAGGATTCCATATCTTGTAAATATAGCTCCAGAAATAATGACACCAAGATTGTGTAAAACATTAAAGTTTTGAATTCGTGAAAATAAAAGATTAAATGCTTTTCTCCACACAATAATTTACTTAATACTCGTATTAATTATTTAGTTTATTGGTCAATATGTATATTAGGCGCAGTTTAAGCCTATATTTTATCTATTTACATACACATGTCTCAATTTAAATCATGAAAGGCTATCCATGTACATGATAACCTGAATAAAAGAGCTAAGCTTTTACAAATAGGTAGATAGCGGTAATTCAGGCTTTGTACAGCCCGCGCTCTCCACTTAGCCTACATATATGACCACTATGAGCAGGAAAATGCTCTATAAACAGTCGAGATAATACCATAGTGGGGTAACCGTGTCAACGACCTTTTGGGGCAACTGTTATCACTTATTTTGTTAATTACAAGATTTACAAAATAAATTTTATTATTAGGGCATGTACAGATAATGTAACACGCATTGAATTTGCAGACCACGTATTTCGCAAGTCTCTACACGCCCTATTAGTTGACAAATAGTAATTAAAAAATAAACACAAATGGCATTAATTTTTTTTTTTGCCAGCATCACGTAATACAGATACTCATAAGACTCCTTGCAGGAAAACCTCTAATGCTTCGACCATATTTTGTAGGAGTTCTAATACTAATAAGTATGAATATAACCTCATTGGATCCTTGATTTATTATTTAACAAGGGTTGGCCTTCTTTCGTTGAAAAAATTAAAAACGCCTTTTGTGTTTATTTTTAATTTCTTATTTTTCACAACGAATAATGGCGTCACCTGTTTTTTTGGGTGTAACGACCAGTTTTGAACGTAAGTTTTAAGATGTGAAAACTCTTTAGTAAGTTTTATTAAATTCGTAAAACCTTTTTGATTGTAAATGTCTGTCTCGGTACCTATAAACAACGGTTTGTTATTACTCGTAGTACAAAAGCACAAAGTAAATAATACTCTATGACTAAAGGTACCAACCGTTTTTGAGTTACGTGTAGGTTCGTGAGGATCAATGGATGGATGTTTGTTCATTTTTCTTACAAAAAGTAATGAACTTATTTTGTTGAAACTTTACAGAAATGAATGGAACAAAATAGAATTTTCTTTATTGTACACCAATAGGACAAAAACAGTAAAGGACAATACCAACAAATATGCAAGAGTACAATAGGCGGCCTTATCGCTAAAAAGCAATTTCTTCCAGACAACCTTTGGATGGAATCAAATTATTTAAAAATGGGTAACGGGTAGTCTAAATGTAAATGTAGCTTATTCATCTTAATAACGAATAGGTAACGTAACTTACATTACTCTGAGACCCGCGGAAGCAGAGCAGTAACCGAAGTTCTGATATAACGCGGGTGAAACTGCGGGAGACAGCTAATATTAGTACAGATTTCGAAGCCAGCATCTCTTTTAAAAGGTTCAGGTAAGAAGAATAGTTAAAGTTCCCATTTAGTATTCTCTGGCACCTTACCACATTCTTTTTTAAAATGCATCCACCAATTGAAATTTACGGGAAATACACAAAAAAAATCGAACAACCTTAAAAAATCACCTCATATTAAGTACCTACTTATTGATCTCTAATATTCTCCAATGTGGTGTCAAAAACGAGCTCGTAAAAAAATCAAGCTTAATTCGCCACCAACTGACACTCGATACTTTATTAACAATGAATGACACAGTTTAAATAAAGGCCATATTGATCGGATCAATCGGTCGCGTTTCGCTCTTTAACTCAGGCCCGCGCATGCGACGATGCAACGATATCTATATCGCGATGACTCGATAGGGATGACTTTTTAAATTACTGGATTCCGATAGAGCGTTGATAAATGATAATTGAATAAATCCGTACCAATATTATACCTAAATGTGAAAGTAACTCTGTCTGTCTGTCTGTCTCTTCTTCACGCTCAAACCACCGAACCGATTTGAATGAAATTTGGTACAGATATTTATTAGGGAATATATCCACGCGGACGAAGTCACGGGCAAAAGATAGTAATGAAATAAATCTGGCTTATTCTTGTCTTAGGCCGTACACAGAAAGAAAGCTGGAAACTTATAAGCGCTTGCCGGCGCTTGTCAGCGCTGGTAATCCGCGCAGGAATATATATGAACACGCGCCGATAAGCACTGAACGGTGCCGACAAGCTTCAACACGCGCTTGTCAGCGCTGGGCGTTGCCATAACAACTGCAAGCAAATTATTCCGACATTTTGCTTAGTCTGCTTCAACCTGCTTCCTTTGTGTAGAACAGACCAGCGCTGACAAGCGCCGGTAAGCGCTTATAAGTTTCCAGCTTTCTTTCTGTATACGGCCTTACTGCAGGGAAAGTGATAATCATCACGCTTCTTCAAAGCGATTTTAAACAAAAGCTAAACAGACGCGGAAAGCTGAGTTGACTACGCGTCTTCATTGAATACAAAATTGTTGTTTTCTATGGCCATAAGCTGAATAGAGTTGAATCGATAAGTTGAGACTGGCAATTGGCTGTGTCATCATCTCCCTAGCCTTTTCCCAACTATGTTGGGGTCAGCTTCCAGCCTAACCGGATTCAGCTGGATACCAGTGATTTACGTGAAGCGACTGCCTATCAGACCCTTACAACCCAGTATATAACTTACTGGGCGACACGATATTTTTGGTTAGACTGGTCAGACTTTCTGGCTTCTGAATACCCGTTACGACTGTTAAAGTTCTACGACTTACCACCGGGACCAACGGCTTTACGTGCTTTCCGAGGCACGGGATGTCAGTGATGTCCAAGATAACTTTAGAAAGTACATATGAATTAAAAAAGTCACATTGGTACTTGCCCGGATTCGAACCCACAACCTCTTACAAAAGAGGCGGGCGCCTTACCCACTGGGCCATCACGACACTGTCTATGAAAATTGGCTGTCTGTCCGATATACTAATATTATTCTTTTCTGTTCTAGCTGTAAGTCTTCCATACATTATTAAATAAATATATAAGCTTTTCCCATTCTTACTGCGCTGAATGTGAACTGTATAAGTTTGACCAAAATCGTTTAGCAAAACGCTAATGGAGACAATGGTGCCGATTCTCTTGTGCACAAACTAACGTAAATTTAAGTTAAGTGCATCTTTCTCTTTCCATTTCTTAAAGAAAAGGTCAGAAGATACATTTTAGTTTGATCCTGTCAAATTAGACAGCGCCTGATGAAAATTGACGTATATTTAGACGCCATGTTTTAAAATTGCGTCTTAATTATCTATGGAGTGTCTAAATTTGACAGGACTTAACTAATATTTGATCTTCTGTCCTTTTCTTAATTAAACGGAAAGAGAAAGATGCACTTAACTAAAATTTACGTTAGTTTGTGCACAAGAGAATCGGCACCATTGCCACTTGTTTAGCATAACAGTGCTGGAGCGATTCACCCTTCTCGCGAGTTCTTCAGTGTTCCTGTAAAATAAAAACAATAACAATTAAATAATAAGTACACAATTCGCTACTCATTGACGTATCTATTTAAAAGTACCGGCCGGGCGGTCGGCGCCGGCTTTATCCGCAAATCCTGTCATTATGCCTGCGCAAACGCAGATATTGCTGCGAAGTATAATTAACATCGATAAACGCTTTATCATGTCGATTAAGAGAAAGTGTGTGAATTTGAGGGGTTTTTGTAATAAATCTTTTTTAAGATTAATGCTTTTGTTGTTGGCTGGTGACCACACAATGGGCTGCTGTAGTCGGACAGGAGTTTGTACTGTTTTTGTTAATACTCCTTTCGCTTAAATGCTAGTTTCAATTTATTTATTTGACTACATTTTATTGTCTACAGAGGTTTTCTTTATGTATTTAAGAATCTAAGATTACTGTTAGACCTAGCACCTATTAAATAAAATAACGTTAAGTAACAAGTCTTGCTGGAAACAAAACCATATAACAATTGTTGAGAAATGCCGTACAGGGTAAAATTTGCGTAAAAATAACAAAAAAGCTTTCATTTTTTTTACAAAAACTTCATATATTCGAATATAATTATGTAAATACTAAATATATCTCACCATGTTCGTAAACAGGAGGTTCGCAGGTACCAACAAATGGTCCCAAACGACGCAATATTAATTTTTACTTACGGTTTCCATAAACATTTTCTTACACCTCACAACCATCTAAAACAGCACCATTCAAAGCCAAAAATACGGCCATTAAGTTCAAAAAGTTTTGCCCCAACACTAAAATCTGGTAATAATTGCTACGCGGTTTAAGCAAATCCTTTTCATCGTACCACTCATACGCACCTCATAATATGACAGGCGTGGCTTATACAGCGTTTATTTCATCTTATTGGTCATTAATGGCCGACTGTTGCCGTGTTCGGGGTTCTTAACGTGTATTTGGAGAATTGGCGCCGTATTTATCGCGTATTATGACAAGGTTGTCAGCTGAATCGTTGAACAGCTAAGAGTGTTGCTCGGAATTTTTTATATGTTCTGTATTATAAGTATTATCATAACTTTAACACTAGCAGTCCCCAAAATAATTAACGGCTTTTGTTATACTAGGTGTATTTTTGGTATTGCGCAACCTGCTAGGAGATGATTCTACTCATAAAAACAAACAACTTTTATTATGGAACCAACTCTGAAATCTCGAAAAAATATCAGCTAATTCTAACAAAAGTTTAATATCTACAAACAAAAGTTAAATCCCGACCATACTGTATGAAATAGCTGATACCATTGCCCGGGGCTAAAGACACTACGGGGCTATTGTAACTAATTTAAAGATTATTCTATTAAAAACCCTTTAATAACGAAGTTGTCAAAAATCTTCGAACACACGGGTTTCGAGACACAATTAAAAGACAATAGCAGTGCGACAGCTGGGTGTCGCTTCGTCGAATGGTTAATTAGTTACCATAGCCCCGTAGTCGCTTTAACCCCGGGGCACCTTATTTTTTTTTTTTACGAAATTTCAGAGTTGCTTCCATAATAAAAGTTGTTTGTTTACATGGGTAAAATTATCTCCTAGCGGATCGTGCAGGGCCAAAAATACACCTAGTAGACTTTGTTTGAATATCAGTTATCGAGTACGAAGAAAAGAGAGCCTAACCAATGACTTTATACCTCTTTTTTCCAATTCTACTACTATCTATGGTTTAGTGTTAACTACATACATATACATATTGGCGATCTCATCAAGTTACTCTCGTATTTATAATATTGGTTTGTAAACAGAATACCAATGTAGTAATGTCGCTTAATCACAAATCTAATTTTCCTTTCTCGGAACCAACAACCTTCTACTTTTCCCGTCCAAGAAAAACCCTGATGCGTTTAACAAAAGATTTCCTGATAACTTTTACCTACATATAGGTTACATACACAGTATACCATACAGCTAGATTACTGCCTAAGTGACAACAGGAAAGTCTTGAAATAAATATCATTTGTCACACTAATAAATAATTCAGTTCAAATGCTTCTGCGGTGACCTAACCCAGATCAAACTGATCGGCGTACAAATTGATTGAATGAACTAAAACAATACTGTGACACTATGAACACGAACTAGGTAGGTAAGTACAGAAGGTTGACATCACACAACTAGTCAAGGTCTTAAGTCTGCTTTGCAATAGTCGTTTAATCTTTTGACGTGTATCGTAAAATTTTTGACACATTTCACGTACAAAAACTGTCAAAGTTGTCAAATATCTGATCTATGGCTGGTCATTGAGACATGTTTGCAATAACAGACTTGAACTCCAGGTTTGCAGTTTTGCAGCTTCAAATGTTCGGGTACCAAAACGGGGCTCCCGGATAGAGCGGCAGTTTTAGGGCGTGCTGACATCAAGTATGATTAAAAAAAAAACCCTTACATTACAAACGCCTTGTATACAGAAGGGTTTTTTTCGAAGAGGTTAGCTCGCTGTCGACTTGCAAGATAAAGGCGCCACACAGGTTTTAAGGAGTTTTTATCGTCCCATTCAAGAAAAATGCCAAACATATTTGTGAGATTTTTTATGATATAGTTCTGTTTCTATTCAAGTTTGTGCCCCGATTGAAAAAATAGTAGGTTCAGCTTCATAGCCATAGTCATGTACTGCTCTGCTTGTCGAACTAAGTATGTAAAATTTTGTCAGAACATTTAAAACATTGGCCAAGTAAGTTTGATCTTCAATGTAAACTGAAGATTCCAGAAAAAAATGACAATAATAAAAAGAATTTAATATATCCTTGTTTGGATCTTACCTTCTTTACTAACCTGTGTTACTACCCGCCGGCGCCGTTTCATGATTCATGGTCTATCGAACAAAGTTTCTGTAGGATTTCCTATTAAAACAAAATGTGACGAAAATGGTAATTTTTAGCATTGTTCTATTGTTATTGGTGATTTGTGGGCTTAGGAATAGTAATGAGGTTATTTTTGATTTTGGCATTTTATCTAAATTTTATGAATCCTTGATTTAGATTTACATGTCTGCATCAGATATGTAATACATATTTGTATGATTCATGAAGTTATATTTATGTAAAAAATCGATTTTTAAAAAATAACCTTCTGCTAGGAACTTTATCCATGTGGGAATATAATAGGAATATAAGTGTTTAAACTTGAACAACCCAAATTACCTTTTACTTAGAATACTAATAAAAATACAAATACTTTTTATTCGATTCATTTCCTGTAATCTAACTCATCACTCTGCGTGTATCTTAATGCCAATCTTATTAAATCACAATCAACGTCCAATTTATAACAATCAAGCCTTATCAGAACTCGGAAGATTCTGTCATAACTTCATGACACATTACATCTAGATCTGGGACCCAATTCTCGTTTCCTTCGAAATGATCTCGAAGTAGAGATTACGATTCGAACCCTATCTCGACAAAAAAATTTCGAAACACGAAGTCTTTTTCTCGAATGCTGTATTCTCGGCAGGCATCGAAATAAAATTCGAATGAACATAGATTAAACAGATATTTACTGCGAATGAATGTTGATTTAAGGTGTACAATGTTGCCATTGTGAACAAAATATGCTGCGTGAGACGTTCCATTTCACAAAAAGTCGTCATAAGTTACAATAAAACAATTCTCTTTGCACTCAACATTTTAGAGATATCATTGTAAATGCTAGTGATTATAATTAACTACGAAATAACATACGGTTCCTTACTTTTACCTACTTTTCGTAAAGAAATATTAACATGTTCCCATTCTAAAATCGTGTAACGGAACACATTGACAAAAAAATGGTTGTTTTGTTTTTGTCTGTGATTACAATGTTTGTTTGTGTTGAATTTCAAACGTGTACGGTGTAGTCTGTAAATTTTGAATATCTCTTCTTCGTTAGATAACAATTAATTTAAATAATGAGCTTAAAAAAAAACTACCCCTCGCCGCAACAAAAACAATTACTAGTTCAACTCGTGGAAGCCGACCCGGAATTACGAAGTGGAAAATTTACTGCTTCTTTTACAAAAAAAGGTAGTGAAATAAGGTGGAAGGAAATAGAAGAAAAATTAAATGCCTTAAATGGCGCAAAAAAAACTTGGGAGGCTTGAGTTCCGGTAATATATTTTTATTTAAACCTGTAATGTCGAATGTGAGATGACGTCTCGAACGGTGCTGACCACTCGAAGCTCTTCGAGCGGGCAGCGTTCGAAAAGCGTCTCATTCGACATTGCCAGAATAGCATAACTTCATTTGCACTCGAAAAAAGTTCGAATTCGAACTTTTTTTCGAATTCGTGTTTAATTCGAGTGCACGAGAATTGCCTCCCTGATGGTAGTCACGTACACAATAACGAATTCAAACCATATCATAGAACAAATATCATCACAGACCACCATATTGGCACTCTGTGGTCTAATTTCAATCATTTCTATATAATCAACACTTAGTATTGCTTCTATGACTGACCACAGTCAAGAATAGGCAGTGGGATTGTCCCCAAGCCTTTACTTTACATCCTAGATGCGTCATATGTCACAATTTGACGCATTTTCGTCACGTACGTCAGGCCTCCGACTTTGGCTGGAATTGTTATCATAGTCCTAATACAAATCATGAAGTGAAACCATTCATTTATGAGTCAGCTACGTAAAATGGGTTGAAATCGTGGGCGATGGTTTATTAAGTTATCACTAAGCAATATTGCATAGTTCCCTAATAGATTACCGACTTACGTATAGTCTTACTTCAATGTCTCTGGTTGCACGCTAATCAGTACCCTTGGGCTTTCGACAATTGGATAGGAAAGATTAGAAATGTCAATGATATTTATGGGAATGACAATTAAATATTATGTAACGAATATCTATGTGGTCTAAAATTCCCGAGTCGTAACACCTCATTTTAACGTGGTTGACATTATGAGAATAGATGGAAATGTGTTGATGAGAAGATATGCTCGCTATAAGTTACAGATTTCGATGGCTTTGGTGCTGACGATAAATGAATTTGTATTGCCACATAATAATTGGAAGTAATCTAAATACAGCAAACCAGAGAGCAGTACCTACGATGAAAAAGAAACCTAATATTACAATAACATAGGTCTTACTTCAGTATAGAACACAAAGAAAAAAACCAATCCAACAGCACCGTGTTCGATACTGCGAACACCGCACCTACAAAGTGTTCTAGCGAAATCGTATACACATGAAGTTTTTTTTCTTTCTATGAGAAAGTTGTACATCAAACGTTTTGTTTTGTAGCAGACGAGACCCATGTTTCTTAGTCGACTACTTTTTTCTTGTCGAAGTAACACAATCCACTGTGTCGCACTAAACTGTCCCGAGTTCTTACTATTGGCTCGTGATATACTGCATTTACTCCTGCTCCGGTCGGTTTTAGTGTTGGACGAACTTTATTTATAGTCTGGGACTATTACTTATTTTTTAAAGTAATGACATGTATCTCTAACCTATACTGCTTAAAAAAAGATACATTTGTTTTCGCATCCTTTACTCACGTCTACTGGATTCCCCTTGTAATATTTTTTATTGTTTATCGGTTCTTGGAAAACATTTCATCATTTAGTCATGTATTCTTTATACTGATATTTATTCCTACATCCATCATAGTCCAAGTTTGTTCTCAACAAGTCGAACGTAACAAATTCTCGAAAACTTATCACGCATCATTTCTCACGACTGCCATTCATCAGAAAGCCAACAGGAACAAATGGTAGGGCACACCGGCTCGCCGTAACAAAACACTTGAATGGCGCGCGATAATATCAAACTCACGATTAAAAGTAAATCAGTCGATGCTATTCAACGGTTTAGCCCTAAATTGTAGCAACCCCCTATAAACGGGACCATATCATTGTCTGAAGCCCATTAAGTAAAGGGTGTTTCGGGGAAGGGACCACCTGCATCGCCATTGATCCAGTTCCAAATACCTTCAAATACTTCCAAATATTGGTCAGTGTATCACAAGTATTTTTTGTCAACCTTTATCATAGTCGTTGTTTAGTGATATAATGAGATAATTTGTTGTCGAATCCTTTTGTAACTTTGTTAGCTACGTGTAAAGAATGGGACGTAGCTTTTGATTATTTATGGAGAAGTAAAGTTCTTGTGATGTTATGGGAGTCGGAATGGGATGTGGTAAAAAAAGGAGTTAGCGCCTTTTTATCCACATTATCATACACTGTATTAAGTATCTGAAGTTATGAATGGACAACCAACGTTTTATTTGAGTTACTTAATATTGTAATTCTACTTATAACAATAGCTATTCAAATAGATGAGGGAGCATACTATATTAGGTAACTACCAAACCCGTCAAGTGTGAATCATGAATCAAAACCGGCCTAGCCCAAAACAATAATGAATTGCGGCTAAGTGGCAAAAAATTAAAAGATATTTTTTAAGCACTTGTGAACAATTACTACTTCATATCGATTTGTGACAGCTACGCTATTCAAGTCATAAATACAAAAGAACCGTACGCAGAGGCTAATAAAACTTGATTGAGTTATGATTGGTAATGAACAGCTTTATTATTACTAATTAAAATAGCTATGGGATCAAACAGTTAGATATTGCATAATACAGATGAAATTATTATAATATATAATCTTCTATGACATTATGGCTTGCATCAAAGTACAGCAGTCTTATTCTTAAAAAAATCTGAATTTTGCTGTCGATCACATTTAATTTCAATCTCTCTTTACTTAAATTTGTCGCCTGTAGAAAGAATAGACCAGTTGGTGTAGTATTATTTTCAATGTCCTACACTTATCTAAACCCATCCACATAATAATTCCTTCTTCTATACCTTTTCCATATAGAAATAATTTATTAACTCGGAACAAGAAAATCTCCCGGAACTACTTAAAGCCATGTTGGTCACAATTTCGTCGAAAGTGCTGGAATGGAACGTATTGACAAGTAGTTTACAAATGTTAAGACATTATTCCGTTTTAACGAGATGTGGGAAGGTATGAAGCTGATCTTATGGTCAGACGGGAAAATGCACGATTGTATGTTGATGCTGATTGTGCTAACACACTGATTTCTTACCTCGTAAATTCACTGTGACACCTGTAATGCCTGATTAAGGCTTTGAAACTTCACGTAAGAAGTAACTTGTTGGGAGAAAGATCTCAATATACAGGGTGTCCCACGGCTATGCCACATGGAGGGAAAGTACCTTAAATCTTGTAGATAGAACATTTTACTGAAAGAAGACATTACTTTAATTTTGAAAACAATTTAAATTGCATTCATAGATTTTTAAATAATTAATTGGTTGGGCCGGGAATCGAACTTGTTCCACGAGAAAAAATAATCACCCTATACTTTTATCATACCGATCGAAAGGTTTCATCATAAGGATTATTTTTTGCTAAATAACATAGTGTCACACACAATAAAAGGAAGACCGTGAATTTTAACATTTGATTTAAAATTTTGTTCTGAAAAGTTAAAAGCTTACATTGCCGCAAGGACATACAATTGACAATCATAACTACTTATTACTAATTAATCTACCCACTTGAGTAGTACGCATCATTTAAAAAAATAAATATCCACCACAACAATACCAAAAAATCGTCAGGGAACGAAATAATCAAGAGGTACGACTTTGTATTCAAGATTTCAAGAAGAAGAAACTAGTTTTGAGCGTTTGAAAAATTGACTAATTTTTTATTAAAAATGTTAAAATTCGTGGTCTTTCTTTTATTTTTGACACTATGTTATTTAGCAAAAAATAATCCTTGTGATAAAGCCTTTCGATCGGTAGGATAAAACTACAGGGTGATTATTTTTTCTCGTGGAACAGGTTCGATTCCCGGTTCAACTATGTAATTATTTAAATATCTATGAATGCAGTTTAAATTGTTTTCAAAATTCAAATAATGTCTTCTTTCAGTAAAATGTTCTATCTACAATATTTAAGGTACTTTCCCTCCATGTGGCATTGCCGTGGGACACCCTGTATACTAATAGAAACACTTGTGATTGTGTTGTATGGTTTTGGTTACTTAACATTATTACGGGCAAAACGGTGAAATTATTCACTTACGAAGCAGCAATAGAGAATTCTTGCACGATGTTCTACATCCATTTTTAGTCTCTTTCCTTTCCTTCTTAAATAGCTCTTGAACTGTTATCTACAGTGATTTTACTCTTATTATCACCTCTACAATCCTTATTGTCTACATCAACAAAGCGTCCGGAAATCTCTCCCTAATCTTTTCATTAATCTATCGTCAGTCTAATAAACAAACGACCCTCCTACATATTTGGTTCCCCATCAGTGCCAGTGTCTCCGCTAATTTAACCTTCGTTTCGCAGACGATTAAAGGTACGGGTCGGCTGTAATTGATAGTTTCTCTGCACGTCTGCTCTTGAGGGTCCCCTAAGCTGTCTCGATGTCGTTAATTACTTAACTATCTGTTGGGTTTTAGGGATGTTGTGTTTAATTATTCTGGAATA
Source organism: Athetis lepigone (assembly GCA_033675125.1). Classification (NCBI taxonomy): domain Eukaryota; kingdom Metazoa; phylum Arthropoda; class Insecta; order Lepidoptera; family Noctuidae; genus Athetis; species Athetis lepigone. Next base: position 14,256,759 of record CM066216.1, on the reverse strand, counting down.
TTCTAGAGATTCGATACGGTGTTTTAGAATCTGGTACTGATTTAATTGTCGCACACACGGTTATAATTGATTCATTAACTGGTATCTTTGCAAGATAAATTAAATGTTAACAGCGACTGATATTAAAGTGATGCTATAAATGAAGTTAAGCGGCGATTAAATGGAAGATTGTGAACCAATATTGTTACAAAAGCTTAACGTAAAGATACATACAACTGGTGCAATTTAAAAAACGTCCGACAATTTTAGCAAAGCTAATCCAAGAATGCGTTTTGGCATCGACGCAGAACAAACGCGGTCACGTCTTTAGAAAAAGTCTGAAAATAGTTTCCGTAAAATTCCCATTACCGGAAATAGCGCACGACATAAATTGCAAGGGGCTACGATCCCCTAGAAATGTCACTGACAAAACAAAACGTTCACTTTAATCCCCTCCTTTTGGAATTTTTCAATCAACCACAAACATGTGACTTCATAATTCGTTTCACAGTGGGACCGCTTGAGAACCCCATTGATAAAGATCTTGCTAGATAACATTGGACTTTATGTGTAGAATCCTTGGGTTTAAATTATGATGGGATAGTAGCCGAAGGTGGAAAAAAAGTGAAATGGCGCGTACAATAGGTTATGGTGGTCATTGAAAGAAATCTGTTAGGGGCGTTGTTGAGGGTAAACATATTCTTAACAAGCTTGAAGAGTTAAGAAGGATGGATAAGGAGGACTTAAGTTTAAGCTTGTTTGTTTTGATGATACGATAAAATATAGTCCATGTTAGATGCTAGTTTACATGTAACTTATCTAATAGCTAGAAAATATAGCCCTATTATAATGAGTGTACAAATCTCAATGTAATTCACGCAGTTTATTGTGCTTACTGTTGATGTAACGTACGCGTTGATACGCAGTAGTGACGCTACTTAGCTGTCTTTAGTTTTAAGGTTTATAGTTATAAGTTTTTTATTTGTAGCGCACTTTGCACAAATAAATTGTCGCTCTTTCTTTCTTCAAAAAAATTATCCCAATGATGCGAAGAACAGTAACTTTTGACTTCGTTAAATATCTATCGACACCTGTTTTAACAGGCTTCAGTCGTAAATACCACAATAACATCATATCATTGAAACAGTTATTCCTTAATTAAATAATAATTTATTTTATGATACTTATATTTCTTCTCTTTAAAACCGGTGACTTCCGGAAGCTGTTGTGGAATCTTTTCTTGTATCTGCTCTAAATAACGTTTAACAAAATTGTTATTACGAAATATTTTAATTAGACTCTTTTTATCATTGATTAATGAATTGACTCTTATCTTAAGTTCGTCTTTATCTAATACGTTATCTAAATCAATGCTTCCTGTCCGTTAATTCTAAATCTATATTTACATATACAGATTGTGATCGAGTGATTCTATCCAATTCTTAATTTGGTAGATTTGGTTGTTCCACATTCTTCAAATGGAGCTGCATCAAGTTGTTTATTTTATTTAGGAACAGATTCGCCCTTCCGTGTTCCATTGCTTCCGACGTAGAGCACGTTTTTGTTTTTACGGAAATTTTAACGAAGTTCGGATTTAAACAAAGCTTTTGATACTGTAAACAAGCTATCATTCAAAATAAAAATACGAACATAATAAGTAGAAACATTGAATATGCATTAGCTTTCTTTAATTTTAGAATTGAAGTAAAAATATTTATCAAAGAGTAAAGATGGCCCAGTTTCATTTTGTGATTTAAAAAAAAATACCGTGTGACAGTTCTCACACATTCATATGCATTGTCAAATCAGTTCATGCATCGATACTTCAAATTTAGAACACGTTGACCTGCGCCCGCGCAGCCACACGCATTGTTCACAGATAAACATCTTGTTAGTCAATCACTACCACGACCTACCCTCATAAAAGGACTCACTTTTCTCACACGAATACAAACTCTATTCTGTTTCAATAAAGGTTAAATTATAAAAACGGTTGAAATTAATTTATGGCTAATAATAGGAAAATAGACCATTAAGTGGCGAAGTGTTTAAGGACTTAACATACTTTTGAATTGAAGGGCGTTGTCTACCGGTGTAAAGGATAGTCATTTGGTATTTACATTACTTATTTTAATAGAACAGCAATGCCCAGAAATATCTGGAAACCATTTGTGTGTCGTCAAATACCCTTGCCTGTCACATAATTTAACCATAGAGACGATACAGAGCCTTAATATTCATAGGCGAGCATTTAGTTTTAGTATGCTACTTCATATAATTTATCTAATTTAGTACGGCCAGGACTCAGGACATCAAAATAAATTTAAACTCGTCATATTTCGGACAATTAACCGAGTCTAGACTACAAATATAATTAAAACGCATAATATCATATCATGCATAATGCAGCTAAAATACATTGAAAGATGACCAAACAATGCTTGTTTTCAAGCAATTAGGCTTGGAAGAATAATGTCATCCTTGATCCTTCCAATATAAAACTCAGTTAAACGACCACTCAAATTAGGTAAGGACAAGAAGCGCTAACGAATGGTCAAAACAAATTAACCGAACATTCGGCGCCTAATCCGGAAAGATCGACTCCATTACCTTCAAACAAAGTAACTTTTACATTTGCCAAAACAGAAATAACAATCAAAGATGTAAGAGTCCGGAAAGAATTTTTACCACTATTAGCCGCAAAATAAAGTTTGTTAGGGAATAAAGGCTGATTTATAGAGCAAGCCGACTGAACCTGAAGACGTTGTGACTAATAAATCTCAATCAAGATCAGAGATACGATATGATTGGTCGCTCGTCTGTCGGCGGAGATGCCGATGATAGCTTACATAACTAGATTTGCGGTGGTAATGAATGTATCCTTTTATTTTAGAATTAGCCCTTTGAAGAAGATTTGAAAGTGTTTTGTAATGGCATGTCTACCAGAGCGACCGACACTGAATGTTTCGAAATAAAGTTTTAGATAAGATGGCACGATGGAAGAATTTTTTTTTAAATAGGCATTAACTTTCCTATTCCTCCTTTTTGTCTTATTGTGTGTATTTGGCACAATATCAGTGATTTCATCTATGATTTATAATTTGGAATGTTCTATATTATGTTGTGTCATGCTAATGAATCAGATTAAGTGATAACTCATTGAATTGTTTAGAAAAATCTTCTACGCACATCTTTTATTCACTTACTCATCTGTAATTCCTAGACTTGTATTTTACAGTCTCTGACTGCCTTTTAATTTCGGGCCTTTCATCCCACAAATAACATTTTTTTGCGGAGTTCTATGAATTAATGATATAAATAGGCGTGTGTCAGGAGCTAGTTACTTTGTCAACTGAAACAAATTGGACATTGACGAGATCTCGTAAGTGAGGAGCGGCCAATCAGTCATTATTAATCCTAATCTCTAAGCCAGCCTCAATATGTTTTTATGGCTTGGTGGTTCCTGGTTCAACTGAGCTAGTTATCATTGTAGCTGACAGGCGATTACGTGATGCTAGGATTCTAGTGTTGCTAGCCGACCTTAGTAGGTCAATGATCACTCGTTAATTTTTAACTGCCAGACGGACGAAATGGTAGACAGAGACTAATTTAAGCAAATACATTACAACTCGTAATGTAACTCGTTAAAACAAACAGATATTAAGACGCTGACAACAGCTATTGCGTTGCGATGTTTTGGTATTTTTAGACACGCCCACAATTTCTCCAATAACCTAGCGCCATTCTTAAAGTTTAAAGGGTGGTGCTACAGCAAACTACCAAGTAAGAAACAAAAGACGTGGACAACAATGAACCAATAGATGGGGCTCTTATATATTTATTGTTCTGTATGAAGAGCTAACAACAAATTAGACAAGGCGATTAAAAAAACTAATATATTTTTTATTTATTTTAAGATACTTTATTTATACTTAATTTATCTGAACTAATATTATAAATGAGAAAGTAACTCTTGCCTGTCTGTCTCTTCTTCACGCCCAAACCAGTAAACCGATTTAGTACAGATATAGTCTGGGACCCCAGAAAGAACATTGGATAGTTTTTATCCCGAAAATCCCCCGGGAACGGGAACTTTTATCCTACGCGGACGAAGTCGCGGGCAAAAGCTAGTAAACAATTAATGCAAGGAAACTATAAACATAAACTGCCGACCTTACAGGCCCCGTCGTCCTGCACTTGTTTTATTGAATTCAGTACTTGTTTAGTTAAAGGGCAAAGGCCAAAATATATATATATATAATATTCTGTTAGAGCTTGTTCTCGTAAAATCTAAAAGTATTCCATTATGGCAATAAAACTGTGCGACCATTTCTATTCCCTTGGTTTTATTTGAGTTCATCATCACATGTTTTCATTAAAATAAATTGACAAAACAAAAGATTTAGCTTTTTATAAGTATTAGGAGCGTAAAGCTTCTCAAGGCCCAACGATTGTTTGTCGGATTTTGTATATTATGTTTATGTGTTGTCAAACTCTTATTACGCGATGTTGTATGTTAGTTTGTATAGTTTTTTGGATGGGACTTCTCTATTCTATATAAACCCACAATCAACGCAATAAATGATACTGAATACACATCCAGACATTGAGCGGCATTGCAAAAAACATTCAAAAATTTTATTTTCGCGGGCTACCGTGAAGCATTTCCTCTAAAAGTAGTCGTTTGCTCCAAAACGTAGATCTCTATGGAGAAGAACAAGCAAGAAACTCCATGGACACTCTTTCCAATCATCAAGTTTTACAAAAAAATGGTTACATCATTTGCGTTGCTTCTTTAAGTGAAAACAATGTAGGTAAGGAGCAACATAAAACAAATCGCGGAAATTAAAACTTAAATATTAGGCAGTTAAGAATTGGCCAATCCCAAATGACAGCGCCCGTTCACGAGCATGACATATGTATCGGCACCATTTAGCTCAACCACCTTGTAAGGAACCAAATGGTTCAACGCACACGGGACCATCGCATCACCGAGATTTTTAAGTGAATATGACTATAGTTTAAACCGCCATTCATAAAGTGTCAAACTTTTAACTTAATAAACCCACTTACAAAATAGAAATAGTGCTTATACAGGGTGGAATTTTGTAATGCCACCTGAAGGGGAAGTACTCTTAATACTTTAGATAGAAAATTTTACTCAAAGAAAAAAATCCTTTATTTTTTTAAAGAAACAAAACTGCATTCAAAGATTTTCGAAAATTCGCTTGTCACACTCGGGAATCGAACCTGCTAAAATCCAAAAAAAAACTTTTTGTATTTTTTTTAAACGTTAGGGCCATTCATAAGAACTAAATCTCTAACAAACATGGTTAATTAAATTAAAGGAAAACCATAAAATTTTCGAATTTCATTTTAATTAAACGAAAATTTCGACATTTTATAGTCGTCTTTTAGTTTCAAAAGTTATAATTTCATGGTTTTCCTCTAATTTAATTTACCATGTTTGTTGGTAAGATTTTATTCGTATAAATGAACACATCGATTAACGTCATAAAAGTACAAAATGTTGTTTTATTCATTTTAAGCCAGTTCGATTCCCGACTGTGACAAGCGAATTTTCGAAAAATTTTGAATGCAGTTTTGTTTCTTTAAAAAAATAAAGGAATGTTTCCTTTTAGTATAAATTTATATCTAAAGTATTAAGAGTACTTCCCCTTCAGGTGGCATTACAAAATTCCACCTTGTATATAAATCTAGGATCTTGTTATACCTATTTATGGTTTATGGTTTAAGATCTTTATTTCTCAAAAAAAAAAATGACATTCACTTAAATAGGAGAAAAAAACTTATTTCTAATTGGGATACATTAGGCCACGTGACGCAAATACTAAAAAACCGGCCAAGAGCGTGTCGGCTCACGCTCAATGTAGAGTTCCGTAGTTTCCCGTCCGTCACAATAAGTGTTCCCACTTATAAGTTTAAAAAAAGGCTTTTGTTACGTTGACCGACTAAGTACTCAGAAATTATTTTGTACAACCTTTTTGTCTTTTTTGTACAAAAACTGTTCTTTCTATCAAGTTCAAAATAATTTTCCTAGAAAGTCCTTATAAACTTCTACTTTCAAGATTTTTTTTTCATATTTTTTAAACCTACGGGTCAAAAGTTAGAGGCCCCCCCCCCCCCTCTAACGCTTTGATTTTTCCTTTTGGAGCGATTATTTCCGAAATTATTGACATTATCAAAAACGATGTTAGTAAACCCCTATTCATTTTTAAATACCTATCTAACAATATATCACACGACAGGGTTGAAATTAAAAAAAATCACTTCCCTCTTTACATATAGGGGGGCTACCCTAAAAAAACATTTTTTTCCAATTTTTATTTTACCACTTTGTCGGCGTGATTGATATACATATTGGTACCAAATTTCAGCTTTCTAGTGCTAACGGTCTCAGAGATTAAGCGCGGACGGACGGACAGACAGACAGACATGGCGAAACTATAAGGGTTCCTAGTTGACTACGGAACCCTAAAAACGGTTAAATTTAACGATATAAAATAAAAATAGGTGTTTGAGACAATACTTAGGATTTTAGATCCTAAGTATTTTTTAAATATCTGTGAAATGTTCATTATCTTTGTGTCATTGCAAATTTTTTTGTGTAGGTGTTCGGTAATTATATTTAAAAAGTACTTTAATAATTTTATTTTGAGCTGTTTGCAAGATTTGTAGGTTAGATTTATAAGTACAGCCATACACTTCAATTAAATAGTCCAAATGAGGTTTCACCTTGGAGATAACTCCATGGTGAAACCTCATTTGGACTATTTAACTCATTACGCTGGGCTCAATTTCAAAAAGAGTCCGAGAGTATATGTATATAAACCCCTAATGTAACATACATTGTATTTCTTCCTTTTGTGGAATAAATTATTTTTATTCTTATATTATTAAAAATGAATATTAAAGGATGAGTGGAGGGCGTGTACGCATGGGTTATAACTACTAAAGGGATTTTAACAAAACTTGGTACGATTGTAATTCTAATTCCTATGCAGGTTTTAGGCTATATGACATAATGCTAAGACACATAGGTGCCGGGCAGTAATGAAGATTGCGATAACAACGGGGAAAACATTGATATTTGGAAGCTTCGTTGAGGGCGCAGCGTAAACGGGAAGTTACGCAAAAATTACATACTAAATAAATTGTTCCTCTTAAAAAGTTCTCTAATATTTGTTTTTTTTTTATGGCAATAAAGTTAGTTCTAAAATAATGCTTTATTTGTCTGTCGTGTAATTGAATATTGTGAGGTATTTTATTCTAACATTTAACGAGTATATAATCCTAAGGGTCCAGTTCTAAGATAGTCATAGGTCTATGTAAATTCAATACTTTTTCACTGGACTTGTAATGTGACTTTCTTTTTACGATTATAGTACCTAATACAATTTTTATCTATATTAGTATCTATGATAGTTATCCGAAGCTTCATCTGCTTCTAAATTGTTCGCCAAAAGTATCTTTTTACTGTAAAGAAAATTCGAAATTATTCTAAAAACTAAAAAAAATATTTAAAACACGATGTAAATATCCAAAAAATAAGTAAATATAAAGAATCCAATTCGATTTCCAAAAAATCAACTTGGATTTGAACTCGAAACTCGTCTATCGGCAACTCTAAAATACCATTAGACAGGCATTACGACGGTCATTGAACATGTAAATAAATATGTATTGCATTAAATAAATAAATATACTAATGTCTTTACGTGCCAATATTTTTACAGCTTAGTGTAAGTAGTCCTAGGAACAAAATAAAATATTATGTGTGTTTGTAGTTATAAAACATCAAAATATGACACGAAAGAATAGCGGGGCAAAGTGACATAGGTCCTTCTAGAAGCGCGTCTCCGCGGTTACCCAGTATTATATGTATTATCTATGGCGGTTACTGTCGGATTGTATGCGTATGACAGAGAAGCGTGATGACGGGGCGTTCATAATTTTTACAAACCATAAAAATTATTAATTACTTAAAAATTAGTTGAGTAGTCAAACATTAAAAGCAACAAAATTCTGTATTTAAATAAGATACGTTATTGTTATAAATTTTACCGACGTACGTTGATAAGTAATACAAATATTTTCGTTTTAAAATCATTTTAAGAGGTTAGTTTAACATTTTTTTGTATCGAGAAAACTTTTCAATATCGTGTTTTGAATTCTTCAGAATTCTCAGAAATATGTTCAAGATTAACATATATTTTTTTCGCCGTCACAAACTGTATAGATTTGGCAAAAAAATTGATTGAAAGAAGCCTATTTGGGTGTTGTCAGCGTCTTAATTTATATCCTTAATAATTCCATAATCATTCATTTAGACAGATCCTTGATTGAAGTGAAATAAATGACCTTTTATTGAAGTGTAAAATTTATTTTCTAGGTTTTCTGAATTGTGTTTTAGGTTATTGACCAGTTGTACATTATCATGAGCCTAGCAAGTAACTGTAATGATTCCCCCATCGATTAAATAGTTGTAAATATTATTATACAACTCTAGAGGACGAGCCTTTAGTATTAGAAGGATATCCTATCACACGGCTACAATCTCAGGAGCTCTCTCGGCTGGGCAATCTAGATCTTTTTTGTACCGATCCCTTTCTTTGCCATAATCTGTTGAGATTTGCTCGCATCGCTTGTTCTTATTTTAATAATATTCATCTCTGCAAATCTGTATTTATTTGACTCGTGCTTAGATTCCTAGATTTGAAGCTTTGTTTCGCTGTAGATCTTAGAGGTTGAGATGTATTTGTTAATCTTTTAGATAAATGATGTTCTTTGTGCGTTAATCAATACCACTACGTGCTGACATCGCCTAAACTGTTATTTAATCTATAATTATTTGCACACATACATGTCAAAGTACTACTAGATGCAATGAGCCCTAAAAGCTCTAATTATTATTTTCGAAATACCTGATAATTATTGAGAGAATTATTGGAACCAATAGTGTCAAATCGCCAGTCAAGTCTCTCTCACCCTATTTTCTAACAGTGTTTATCTCAAAATGCAGCTAAGAAAGAATAATAGTTAAAACGTACAATATTTTTAGATTTTACTTCCTACCAATACCTCTAGTTCTGAATCTGGTGACATAAACAGAAGACCTCACACGTACAACATACACCAACACCTAATTACTATAATTCCTTCAGCCAAGAGCATGGATATGTAATCCGTGACAGACCGCCCGTCATTGTCCGCCATAATGTGAGGTTTACACGGGTGACTAAAACCGCACGGTTTTTGCCGCGCGGCGAAAAACGACCATCAAAATGGCAGTTCGACTAGGTTGCAAGTGTAATGTAAACTCGTCTTTTTGACACAGCTGTCGGGGACACTAATATTAAGTACTTTATTTTTTTAGTTAATAACCTTCATTACTGTTTTGTACGCTATATGTATGTTTTGAATTGTCATACCGGCACTGCTGCGCTGTGTAAAATAAATGTAGTTTCTTTCTTTCGTCTAAAGAGGGGGTTACACGGGCCGGTTTTCGCCGTGCAGCAAAAATCGTGCGGCTTAAGTCACTCGTGTAAGCCCCACATAAGTGTTTCACGCTAAACGTTCAGATTTAATCGTGATTCAATTTGCATACAGTTAGTTCTGTCTCGGTATAATGTGCGCGAGACATAAACACGTGCTTAAGTCTGTCTTATTGGAAAATAGATTTTGCTTGCGGCTTTCGTTGTTGTTGTGTCTTTTAATATGATTTCAGAGATGATGTAGCGTGGTTTATTGTATAAATACATTAATTTTTTTTAGAAAATTCTGACGCATACGAAGTAAATTCTGCTCTGTGGTGCTTTTATATATTTTTTTGATTTGACAATCCCTTTCTTTGCTTTAACCTTTCGTGTGTCTAGGACGTGGAACCACGCGTGATACAATGCTTTTCTATTGTGTCTGTAATTAGACTACACGTGAAATGTGCACAAGCAATAATAAAAAAACGTTTTTTTTTATAATATCTATGTATATTCTGTTCTCTCTTTTCAGAAATAATTACGTTACCTCAAAATGTCGTGTTCAATCAATTCTAAGATTAAAAAGTCGCCTACGTAAGGTTTTCGAATTCCATTAGATATAGTTTACTATTTATTTAAATATTTAATTTTTTGTTACAGGTAAGCTGGATATTGAAATATAACGAAATACACACGTACCTCAGGTAATCATTAACAGGCCTGTCGTAATTAAAATAACAATTAAAAAGCATTATGTGTCGTGTAGAATTGCGCCTTCGACAGTTTAAGTGTAGGCAGTCGTAAAGTACTAAAGTCTTACTTTTATAACCAGAATCGTCGCAAAATATCCGGAGTTTCGACCTTACGACGACTATTACTCCAATTAATTGAGTCTCCACTCGAGTTTAATGTGAAAGCTTAGCAGACAGACAGTTACACACTAATAAAATTAGTTCTAATCCTTCTCCACTATACAGCCTCCCAAATATAATACGAGCTAACATCTCCACACACTCTCAGGCCTGATAAAGTAAAAAGGACCAAAAACCAGGGCTTGACAATACGGCTTCGAATGATGTATTGCTCGATAGGATCGATATTGGGAGCATAAATCACTATGCTCCTATAGTAATGCTGTTTCGTATCTGTGTTATCATGTTTCGACTGCTTATAATTTATTTTAAGGCGTCAAAGGACTAAATATTTTGGGTGTAAAGTTAGTTATGTGAATTAGAGAAAAAGATGTGTAGGTGTCGGTTTTGTCGGTTTTAATTACGAACATTATATCTGTATGTATTGACCACACACAATTTGTTTAGACCTAGCGGTCCGACCGAGCTTCGCACGGCTGGAACAAATCTTAAAAAAAAACCGACTTTACTCCACTATACTAGGTGTATTTTTGGTCTTGCTCAACCCGCTAGGAGATAATTCTACCCATGAAAACAAACAAATTTTATAATGGTACCAACTCTGAAATCGCGAAAAAAATATCAGCCGTTTCTAAGAAAAGTTCAATGCCCTCCCGACCATAATGTATGAAGCAGCTGATATTTTTTTCGCGATTTCAGAGTTGGTTCCATAATAAAAGTTGTTTGTTTTTATAAGTAGAATCATCTCCTAGCGGGTTGAGCAAGACCAAAAATACACCTAGTATTATGAAACATCTTCCTCTTGAAATCTCTTAAAAAATATAGTAAATCACAACAAACTCCGTTGCGTAATTTTGAAAAACTAAGCACACATAGAGGCGGACAGACAGACAGCGGTAAGCGACTCTGTTTCATACTATGTAGTGAAGATAAGTATTCAGATAAAAAAATACATGACGAAGGAAAGACAGAAAATTTATAATTCTATACATTCAATAGTGAACTACGGTGTGAATTTTGACCACAAAGCATTCTCCATAGTGCATCTTCCTACACATAAGTTTCTCGCTAATTTTCTCCACTCAATCTATGCTGTTATGTAACAAGAATTTAAGCGATTACTACGGTCCTCTAAACAAGCCGACAAGCTAAGCTATCAACGTGTCGCTTCTATATTAATTATTTAGCTTCGTTTTCACGGTAGGTCCTCCTAACGGGATGAACAGGAAACGGTATCGGGTATTATTACGGAGTTACGGATTTACGGAACTACGCAGGGGTAAAGAATTTTTATTTCATCTTCATCGTTTATAAGCTGACTTTACTCATTATTGAGCGGGTTGACGACACTCGGCCACGCTTTAAGGTGGGTACTGACCAACGTTACGAGGTGTAATGTAACATTCGCATCGAGCGTGTACGCATCGAGCATGTTACGCTGTGTTTTTAAATCGGCGTAACATGCTCGTCAAAACTCTGTGCTCCGCTTTCGCCGTTAATTCACTCAAGATGTGGCGTCTTTGATTCTACCTAATTGTTTCATCCAAATTAGGAAGAAGAAAAAACGGTACTGGACAAACGAAGCCAATCTATTCCAAGCGTTTTTTCTTGAGTTTGTTATAATGCTCTGGATGCGCTGGGTTTCACAACACTTCCTCTTCTCTGTATTTTTCTATAAAATACAGTCTTTTCTTTGTGCCACTCCATGTTTTAAGAAACGAATACGAGAGGAACGACGACGTGTGATTACTCGCGACGCGTGTGCGCTCGGGACGACTTGCAACAGCGTACTGACCGAACCGTGTAACACTCAAAGGATTCGCCAAAAAACCGACAGCCGGGTGGAGCACTCAAAGCGAGCAACGAGCGGCTCGTTGCTCGTTGGTTTACCCGTAACACGACGTACTGAATGCACGAATGCTCGTGGTGTAACACGTTACATTACGCCCCGTAACGCCGGTCAGTACCCACCTTAAAAGTTCGGCATGCAAATCTTGAAAGTAAGTTATTATCATTAATTAAAATAACAGTTATTTTAAAAGTAGATCAGAATTACAATACAGCTGAAATAATTGCGTAATCTATTTGTTTGTGTCAAACACTCTATTCGCACAATTATATTCAAACTATGTTTAAGTTTGAATATATTTCCTACTCATAAAAATATTGTTCCTTACGTCCATAAACCTATAATATCAGACACATAAACATGGTCCTTTGAGAATAAAAAGCAATTTTTCTTATGTAGCAACTTAAAACATTACCTGGGTTTACGAACTTATCATACTTATTATTATTAAATACGCGACGTTTCTCCATGTGGACGCTATAACGCAGCAAAAAAAAACTATTTCTGCTCCACTGTTTTGTTCATCCCACAATTTGTGATAATATTGTAGCCTATGTGTTGACCCGACCTCCTGCAATCTTTTCAGTACTTTTTGAGTTTATCCCGCACATACATACAGACAAATGGAGACAAAAAATCAAAAACTTAATTTTTGTTTTCGGCATCGATTGTATATCCATAATTAAACATATGCATTACGAACCTATTCAATCCAGTATTCTTTTTAAAATATTCAATGAACAGAGGGCCTAGACAAGTGGCATTGTAGAATAGATAGCGAAATCGAATAGATTGTCAAATGTATGGAATTGACATAAGCTTTCGCTAAACAGTTTGACATCTCCATACATTTGACAATCTATTCGTTTTCGCTATCTATTCTACAATGCCACTTGTCTGTTTCGACTTCGTTACGATTTTTATACTAGCTGTCCCCCGCGGTTTTAACCACGTTCCCGTTCCCGTGGAATTTTTGGAATGAAAACTATCCTATCTCTTTTTCGAAGCTATGGACAGTTGTTTTGCCGTGAAAGACGGACGAACAAACAGGCACACTTTTAAATTTAGAATATTAGTATAGATGTATTGATAAAGAATGCCACAAGACTTAATACAGTCTGAATGAGTTTGAACTTGGCCAAGTGATCGAGTTAAATCATCGCGGACCGGTCTTCTCTGAATGCCCCCATTTTGCGGACTTATGTGCACGCTACGCCAGATTTATTGACCGCAGACGAGAATTTAGACCCTGGAGTACTATAAGACAAGTTGTTTTAATAGAAGATGGTGTTTCGACGTTAATGGTGTCCATTTAATATCTGATATAGGTAATTACATATATTATATTTTAAATTTATACATGTTTCTGGTATCTAGAATTTTATAAAGGTGAAGAATTTGTTTGGTTGGTCGCGCTAATTTTAGGAAGTACTGGTCAATAAAAGTGCTGGTTAGCCCATTTATCGAGAAAGACAACACAAACACAACAATAATAAAATTAGAACTTCGAGAACAAAACAATAAAGTTACAATTTCTTCCCATTTGTTCCATCTGCACCATATTCTTATTCAGAACCAAACCTGTACTTTCTATTTACGGATCTCCGTAAATAAGAAGTCCAGGTTACAAAGTTTTAAATGTTTTGGCTAAATAAAATATCCCCATGGCCTCTGTATTATAATATCTGCACCATAAGGATAACGTCTTGTGTGCGTTACATTTCCCGCTACATAAACTGTGATTTTCGTACCAAAAATAAGTAATTTCCTGGCAATATTTTTTGCTCAATGTTATAGTTTGTGGTGTATCTCTTAACACCATGTATATAAAAGAAATTATTTATAATCCAAAGCAAACATATAAACCTGTTTTAATTAACACAGTAAGTACATAATTTACCATAATGTAAATAAGCCTATTTATTAGCCTACGCTTTTCCTCAAACACTAATTAACGCAGTTCTTATTTAGGCTAACATAACATCAACAATTTATACAATGTGCAAATATTATACAAAAAAATCATATTAGGTTTATGATTTCTTGTACCTATAATATTTACTTTTTTTTAGCAAATTAAAACTAACCAGAGACGTCCAAGTGGCATAGTGGTTACGGCGCTGCGTGTCGCAAGTTCGACTTCTGTACGGAATAAATATTTATAGGGTCCATATTAGACCTGATAAGATCAATAAATAGGGTTGTTTGAGTGAGTGTAGGGATATGTTTGTAAACTTACAATATAAATTGCTGCGGCTGCATTGCATGCTCTAAAAAAACATTAGAGTGTTTTCGTAATAGTTTTTAGTGGTTTTCCATTAATTAAAACTGACGTTTTCAGAATTCGTTGAGACAATATTCTCAAAATTCTTTTGGACGTTAAACAATTGTGTTACATAGCATTGTCGTTGCTTTTTAACAGTTTCTGATGACGAATAGATTTGATGAATGCCAGAAAAAAAACAACCGTACTACAAAAATGAACTACAACATGATCAAAATATATGAAACAATTGTTTCAGCCTCTAAAAGGAAAAAAGAAAATAAAAATGAGCTTCGGCTTCATCTGTATTCCAAGACAAAGTAGAACACACTCTTGATAAACAAACAAAACAGCATAAACGTAAAACCAAAAAAAGCTTAATCGATCTTCGATTAAGAACATTTTTTACAATAATTAATATGTTAAAGGTACATTATAATTATAAGAAGACAGGTTACGATGCCGATGCCGCAGCAATCGAAAGTGATATTTTTACGTTACTATCAGCGAGCGCACCCATATACATTTGTGTCGTACTAAATCCTTGCGAGTCGAGAGTGAAACAATGGCGAAGCGAGCGCACCGACGAACAGTCACGCTCCCATCTGTCATGTCTTCCCGAACAGGACCCCCATGTGAGACCATTTTAATATAGAGTATCTATATTTTTAATTTTAAGATCGTGGTTCACCTGTTATGAGATCAAGGAGGGTATTTGCATTTAAGAGTTTTAGGTTTGCGGATGAAAGGACCTTCATCCGAAAACTCTTTCTTTAGAATTTTCGAATCTTTAATAATAAATGCATTAATAAACAATTATGTATTAAGAATTATGATTTTGTTAGTGGAAATACAAGTATGCAGTTTGCGCTTGCAAACGAAGTCATTA
Organism: Athetis lepigone; assembly: GCA_033675125.1. Lineage (NCBI taxonomy): Eukaryota > Metazoa > Arthropoda > Insecta > Lepidoptera > Noctuidae > Athetis > Athetis lepigone. The sequence goes on along the minus strand of CM066216.1, from coordinate 14,241,410 downwards.
ATGGGGCCGTTCCGCTCGCGTGGAAACCGGGTAAGGATTTATTCAATTCCTCATTAGGACCATTTTAAATATTAAATATAGGTGTTCATCTGACTTTTACTTTTAAGATGCATTTGTTATTGGGGTAGAATCAAATTGGAAAATGCAGGGTTTTATTGTAAATAAAACACAAATTCATCACCTAGTTATATTTTCAAAGCTTTGAGTTCGAAAGTTCACAAATTTGGTTTTAAATTAGAAAAGATGCAACCTTCCTTTTTAGCATTACCCAACATCCATCAACAAACGCCAAAATACAAACAGACAGTCACAATAGACATGAATAAGACAACAACTGTCAGTTGCAACACCCAAAAACTCATCGAAGAATATCAAGTGACGTCTAAAGGTGACATTTACTGCGTCTCAAAAGCGAACACTATAAAAACCATACCTTTTTAATAACAAGAAGGACCATTGTGCTGTTGTCGTCACAAATCATGTCCGAAACGACGTTAAGTTCATTTGGGAATTGGCAGTAGAGCCGTGTGAACTAATAAAAGAGTTGAAATCGTTTTTTGGGTTGGCTTCGCTTCTAATCAAGGGAGAGACTGTTTTAAGCATAAGACAGGAAATAGTTAAAGCCAAATTGGATAATTCAAATGAGTCTTTTTCAATTTATTTACCCTCTGTGCCTACTGCAATTTTCAAAACTTAAGAGGTTTTGTGGAATTTCCTCCTTCCTTCACGTATAAAATACTGATCTCAAAAACATATTTCTATTTTTCTACTAATTGTGGTGGGAAAAACTCAAGCAGATAACGGAATGCATTCGCAGCGGCACCCGAATTTTGACAGGTTGCATCGCGCCAAATTCGGCAGATGCGTCCGCGCATGGGAACACGCTGTCGCCCTCAATCATTGGCCTGTGACAGACCGGCGTTTTTGATCGATCGCCATGTCTTTGACAGCGACAAAACCCATGTTTTGCCATGTTGGAATATGAACAGTTCTTGTGGCTCTGAGGACCCCGATGAACTTGCTGTGGTTGGCTTTGAATTAGCCGTTTTGATGAGGGCTTTTCTGCTTATGACGTTTTGTGGCAGAACAATAATGATCGCATTGTGACCAGTTACAATCAATCAAAATCATATATAGACAATCAGATGATGGTTCAAAATTCTGATCGAAATCGAATGAAGTTTCAATGATTTTGTTAAGTAACTGATTTATTCAATAGATTCCATGTATACAAATGTAACCAAAAGACCTTTAAACAAGTGTAATGCCTTAATTTAAACAAATAAAAGAAAATGAGGCAATTCAGGTTGTGTGGGCGAACACTAGATGAAATGAATTTACTTAAATCGAATAGCTTTCACTGGTTGAATCGATGTATGCAAATGGACCGGTTAGTGTCTATTAAATAACTAAGAACATGTCCGAATTGATGTTGGCTTTAAAGAAATACATTTTTACTGTCTTAAATGTTTCTGTTATGTCGATAAAAGTTACCAAACATGTACAAACATTGAACAATATTTCTGGTTGTATCAAAATGTATATAGAAAAGCCTTGTTCTTTAGATCAGATAATTTCGTTCCATATTCTAAGCACAATAGGGTATCGTTGGAATGTCAAAACATGTCGAACGAAGATCTTTTTGTGTCCGTTCGAGACACGGACGCTCCCAAATTAGACAGCAATTTATGTATCAGAAGCTATAAAACAATTTTACAATGCGGTGTAGTACAAAAGGCGACAATCCCACGTATGTTGGTCACACAATCATGCTATTACGACCCTCCTTGAACTGTGTTTGGGGATTGAATGCTCATCATTGTTGCAATTTGGAGTGGAACATTACAATGACTTAGGGACTATAGCTCTCAGGCCAATTTGAAGGTTGAGACCAAAAAAATATATGATAAATCTTAGATCGTAATGTTTGCAGCCAAATGAGACAGACTTGGCTATTCACTGGTTCAGCAAGTAAAAACACACATTTCTCAATCAATCAATAAATCAATAATCATTTTAGATTCAGGATTAGCTGATTTTATTTTTGAGAACTAAACTAAACTTGCACAAAAATCTTCTAATTGTCATCAATCAACATAAAATATCGAAAATTGCAGCAAATCGGTAAGCGAAGACAAAAACTACATTAACAACGAAAGCTTTATAACACACTTCACAGCATCCAATAAAAGCTTTGTTGCTATTTAGGCTACTGGGTACTGAAAGTGTTAAAATTGGCTCGGGAGAAATAACAAAAAATATCTTGCTTCGGTCCACTGCGCTAGTACTTAAATATAGTCCCGAGATACCGTTAGATATAGGAGCCATTATAGCTACCGATTTATTTAGTAACAAGTCGTTTAGAAAATTATATCTATCCTAGAATGTAAGTATTAAACTAGTGTTTGTGCCAACATAATTTTGCGCTCAATTGCCAGCCAAATAAATAGGCTTATTTTAGATGCAGAGTAAATAAATAAAAATAAATATCCTGGTACAACTCACACACGGTCATCTGATCCCAAAACTAAACAGAGTTTGTACAATGGTAACCAGACAACTGATAACCCTACTTACATAATTTATAAATACATACATCTTATTGATAAATTACACCAAGACACAGAACAAACAATCATGCTCATCGAACAAAGTTTGTCATGGGTGGGAATCGAACCCACGACCTCCGGCTTCGCAGTCAGGGTCACTAACCACTAGAGCAACAGGCCCGTCCAAGTCAAGAGTCATTGCAACTGGCGATTTTACATTGAAGAAATGGTCATGGTATGCAGTTAGATAAAAAGTCTGTCACTGACGCTTATTTAGTTCCGACTGTAGATAACCACTAACCTAATGAAGACTACACATCCGTCTTTCGACTCCGCTATGTCGAAGTCGTATCGCAAGCAGTAAAGAGCCGACT